>JAQPPZ010002043.1:0-1200000 GCA_028583015.1 Wollemia nobilis | reverse complement strand
ATCGCGACACTTCCAAAAATGGAAAGTGTCGCGATTTCGCTACACAAAATGACTTAGCTTTTGATTTACAGTCGCGATTTCGCGACATTTCGAAAATGGAAGTGTCGCGATATCGCGACACTACCAAAAATGGAAAGTTTGATTTTTCATGAATTTATGCCATCTGTTTTCCGGATTTTTCTCGGTACCGGTGCAAGATTTTATTTGTGCATGAATGATTCTAGCATGTAAAAAGGTGAATTCTTGGATAACACGAGTTGGAATGCAAGAAAAAGCACAACTTTAAAAAGGAGGCAAGCAAATTTGGATTTAAAACCTGAAAATTATCAAGAGGGTCCCTGTTGCAAAAATGGAAGTTCAGGGTTTTCAGAGGATGGAATCTCATTTTTCAGTGGGGGTGTGTTGCTTCTCAACAGATTTCATAGAGTATTATGAAAAATATGGCATTAGGAGACAGTTTTCAGCAGCCATGACACCTCAGCAGAATGGTGTGGTATAAAGAAAGAACAGGAAAGTGCAAAAAATGACATGGACTATGTTGATTGAGAGCAAAGTAGTAGACAAATTTTGGAAAGAGGAAGTCCATACTGCGGTATACATCCAAAATAGGTGCATGTTTAGGACGCATGAAAGTAAAACTCCTTATGAGTTGTGGTTCGGTAAAAAGGCAACAACAAGATACTTTAAAGTTTTTGGCAGCAAGTGTTACATCAAAAGAATTGAAGAAAACCTTGGTAAGTTTGAAGATAGAGCGGATGAAGGTATTCTTCTTGGCTATTCATCAAAAAGCAAAGCTTAAAAATGCTACAACAAGAGGCTAAGGAAAATTTGTTAGCGTACTTAACTCCTTTTATCTGTATTACGCTATTTAGCTATTAGTTAGCTATTAGTATAGCTATCTGTTGTACTGTTACAACTACGTAACAGAGTGCAGTTGCCTGTGTGCTATTCACGGCACTGTCACATGTATTTAAACTCTGCAGCAATATACAATTCCTGTTCGTTGAATCTAACATGGTACCAGAGCCAGGGGCGAGGTGAGGAGCAGAGCGCGATTTTTTGATCCGGACGAGTTTTTTTTTTTTCTCGCAGTCCGTGCGTTTTAAAAAAAAAAAAAGGGGACGTCCAGGACCTCGCGAAGAGCGGGGAGGAGCCGAACGCGCGTCCAGTTCGTGACGATCGAGCACTGGACGCACGACAGAGGAGCCGAGCGCGGCAGTCGAGGAGGGGAGAACCCCCCGCGCAGCGCAAACGTTGCGTTGGAGGGAGGTCGCGCCACGCGTCAACAGACGCGCGCGCCCCCCGAGGTGGCCCCCCCCCCCTCCCCACCGCCCCGACCCCCCCCGGGAATTTAAAATTCCCGCCCGCGCGGGAACCCCGAGGAGGCGCCCCTCCCCCTCCCCCCGGCCCGCCTCCCCACCCGCCCCGCCCCCACCCACGCGCGACGCGCAATTTGCGCGCGCGCGCTCCCCGAGGAGGCGCCCCCGGCCCGCCCGCGGAGCGGGAATTTAAATTCCCGCCCGCGCGGGAAACCTGAGGGGTATAAACCCCCCCCCCCCCGCGGACCCGCGCCCGCGAGACGCCCTCCCCACCGCGGGATCGCGTCCGCGAGACGCAGCGGGACTGCGTCCGCGAGACGCCCCCCCTCCCCACCGCGGGACTGCGTCCGCGAGACGCAGTGTTTGCGCCCGTCCGCGCAAACCCCGGGAGACGCAGTGTCTGCGCAAACCCCCCGGTGATTGCGCAGAGAAGCCGAGGGCCCTCTAGCGCGCGGGGCTGGCCCTGGAATTTTTTTTGAAAAAAAAAAAAAAAAAAAAAACCCCTGTTCGGAACGCAGGGAGGGACGCGGACGGGAAACAGAAGCAGGCAACGGGAGACAGAAGCCTGCGGAGGACGGGAAACAGAGGCAGCAAGCAACGGAAGAGCTCGACGGAGAAGCATACCGGAACTTGCAGAGGAGGTGGCAGAGGGCTTGGGCAGACCGAGAAGGGACAAAGGAGAGGTGCTCCATTGTTTCTTCCGGATCAGCCCGCTGGCTCACGTGGTCGTGAGCCGTGCGGTAAGGCTCAGGGAGCCTACAGGTCGGGGGTTCGAATCCCGCCGACTCCCCCAAGGTATATTTTTTTTTAAAGTTATTTTTTTATTATTATTATTTTTAATTAAAATTTTTAATTTTAATTTTTTTTAATATAGTTTTTAAACTTTAATAAATTAAATTTAATTTTAATTTATTTTTTCTAAAAGTTTAAAACTATAGAAATTAAAATTTTTTATTTTAATTTTAAAATTGATAATAATTATAAAAATGCTTTGTTAAAGAAAGCCTTTTAAGGAGGGATTTTTTTTCAAAAAAAATCAAAGGGGGATTGAGAGTAATTTTTTATGAAAAATAGCAATTTGGCATTGTAAAAGGTGCATTTTCGGTCGTGGACCGACACCTAGTGGGTTATTCTAGTGGGCATTTTTTTTGTTGTATGTTGCATATTTCATTTTTGCACTATAACATTAAAAATTAAAATCAAACACTCCCTAAAGTCCCCGGAATATAAAACCCATCTGTGCAATTTATTTGCACCGCAGCTGCTCGGTATTTGCGATACCTCCGCCAGCACTTACAGTAAAGTCGTCGTGATTTGGCTACCGTATCCGCCGCCTAATATAGCCGCTATAACGACGTCCGAGCTTGTTCTCTATAAATCGTCTGGGAGGAATAAGTACGCCATTTTTTTGCATTTTTTACTCCATCCACTACCCTTTATCGCACTTGTGTTTAGGCGTAAATCCCGACGTAAGTATTCTTCATAGTGTTTAGGGGAAGTTACGCCCCACGCATGAGAAGAATCTTCTATGGTAGGTGCCATCAACAAGGCGATTCCCTTTCAGCACCGCTTATGTTCCACGTATCGTATGATCTCTAAAATTCACCTATAGTCTCCCTCACGTAAGGGCGGGTGATTTTTGTTGATCTTTCTAAATACCTATAGTTTCCCTCACGTAAGGGCGGGTATTTTGTACGGTATATTGGCCTAGCAAAAGGTATATCGAAAGGGGGACCAATTTGGTGATATAAGGAACCTTCACTATGGCCGCCGTTGCAAAATTGATGACCGATCCGCATCGCTTATTGAAAGGTCCAAATTATACACCATGGAAACATAAGATGAAGGCTATTCTCCAAATGGAAGATTTGTGGGATATTGTTACCGGAGTAGCAACAAGGCCTTCACCAACAAAGCAGGATCCACGAGTCCTTCAGCAGATCAGATTGCTTTTGACAAGAAAGACAGGAGAGCAAAGGTGCTCATTTTGTTTGTCGTTTCGGATGAAGTGCAACCTCATATAGCCGATAAAGCAAGTGGTAAAGAGGCATGGGATGCCCTTAGAACCATCTATGAGGGGAAGAATGAATCCACCATTCTTCATCTTCAACAACAACTTCATACCCCGAGTTTGAGACAGGTGAAACAGCTTGAACTCTTTCTATGCAGAGTGTCTGAGTTGAAAGAGAAATTGAGTTCTCTAGGAGATACTGTGGATGAAAAGCTTCTCATTTCACTTGTGATGAGAGCTTTACCTTCTTCATTTGACATGTTGATAACCTCCATCCAGGTGTCCCAACTAAAAATTACCTACATCGAGTTGGTCAATCTGGCTTCAACAACAGGAGGCACGCCAACTTCACAAGGATGATTCTTCCAATACAGCCCTATACACCAACAGACGGTGGTTCTAGGAAGAAAGGTAATGGGCAAAAAGGAGGCAACTTTCGTAAAGGAGGAAATTCTCAACAGATACGAAAGGAAAAGGCAAGCAACCTCAACAGAAGAAGAGGTGGTGCAAGATCCGTGAGAAAGACAACCATGACACCAACAAAGTGTTGGCATAAGAACAAGCAAAAAGGCCAAAACAAACCACAAAATAAAAACAAGCAACCCCGAGCGAATGTTGTCGTTGAAGAATCCGACTCGGATTCTCGAATGGGCACACAAGGTGCTCATGACTACCACAGATTCCACTCGTAGGGATCCTATTTGGTATGTCGATTCCGGAGCTAGTAAACATATGATCGGCGACGGATCGTGGTTTGAATCATTTGTGGCCAAGGAGGGCAAACCCGTCACCATTGCCGATGATAAAACCTACAGTGGTTCAGTGGAGAGGGTACAGCTTCGACCACTCTTCCCGATGGCAAGTGTCGATTGACAAGGTCCTCTATGTTCCGGGATTGGCCAACAATTTGTTGTCATGACACAAATCCCGGACAGAAATATGGTTGTCAACTTTCGTGTTGAGAATGGAAAGAAGTGTTGTACAATTACCGTGGAAGGGTAAGCAGATTGCAACGACTTCATATAAGCATGGCTTATTTGCACTAGATGCTATCTCTATTCCACATGTTGCCATGACTGCCTCTACCAAGGAGGCAACTTCCCTATGGCACAAGAGATATGGGCATCTTAGTTCCGGCTACTTACTTGAGCTCAGCAAGTATGAGATGGTAAAGGGTCTTCCTTCCCTTCTCGCCACATTGCCGCAGTGTGCTCGACCGCTAGGCAGAAAGCAAAGATAGAGTACCATTTGAGAAGAGCTCTACAAGAGCACGAAAACCTCTCGGAGCTAATTCACACCGATCTATGCGGTCCTTTCACACCCAACATTGTTGGAGGGAAGAGGTACTTTCAGCTATTCGTAGATGACTACTCACGAAAGATGTGGGTTTTCTTTCTCAAACTGAAATCTGAAGCTTTCGCATTCTTCCAACAGTTCAAGAAATCCGTTGAGAAGGAGTCAGGGGCTTCTATTAAAACCCTCCGCTCAGATCGAGGGGGAGAGTTTACCTCTAATGAATTTTCTGCATTCCTAGATAAACATGGGATCAAGAGACAGTTAACAACTGCCTATACTCCTCAGCAGAATGGAGTTGCTGAGAGAAGGAATCGTTCTATCATGGAAATGGTTCGTTGTATGCTCACAAGTGCAACTCTTGGGCAACAATATTGGGCAGAGCTCGTCACCACCGCAGTAGTATCTTTTGAATAGGGCACCCACAAAGGCCCTAAAAGGAATGACTCCACAGGAAGCATGGAGTGGTCGAAAACCCTCCATATCTCATCTACGTATTTTCGGGTGTCAAGCTTTCATGCACATACCGAAAGAAAAAAGGAAGAAGCTAGATGAGAAAACACTGAGATGTATTTTTCTTGGATATTCTGAGCACTCTAAAGGATATCGGTTGATAGATCCTTTGACCAAGAAAATTCATATCAGCAGAGATGTTGTCTTTGATGAAGCTTTCACATCACAGAGCACATCTACAGTACACCAGGATATTGTGGAACCAAAGGAAGAGGAGATTCCTTCATCAACACAGACATGTGAGGTCCTTCTACATCTTCTTCACCACCACCGAAGTAGAATCCTAAATGGTGTACAAATACAATCATAGATGCAAATTTATCCACTCCTCCCAATTTGAATTTGGATAGACCTCGTACACGCAGTATGGCTCAAAAGGAAAGAGAAGCCGTAGAAACCGGTGAGGTTGATGATCTTTGTCAATCTTTTGAGGAACTTTCTGTGACTCCAAGTAGAGAAGTTGAGGATATGGATATTGATGATGACAGGGCATTCATGTCTACCATAGATAGTCTTGGACCTGCATCAGTGCAAGATGCTCTTAGTGAGCCTCAGTGGAAGGCCGCTATGGATACAGAGTATGAGTCTCTGATGAAGAATAAAACTTGGAAGCTTGTTGATCTGCCTCATGGAAAGAAACCTATTGGCTGCAAATGGGTATACAAAGTCAAGTACAAGGCAGATGGAACAATTGATAAGCATAAAGCCCGTCTTGTTGCAAAGGGCTATGCTCAAAAGGAAGGCATCGACTATGAAGAAACTTTTGCACCTACTGCTCGGATGACCACAATTCGGGTTATGTGTGCTATGGCAGCACAATATGGGTGGAAAGTTCACCAAATGGATGTCAAAAGTGCCTTTCTTAATGGTGATCTCCAAGAAGAAGTCTATATGACTCACCTCAAGGATTTGAAGTGGAAGGCCAACAAGCAGAAAGTTTGCAAATTGGTTAAATCCTTGTATGAGTCCGAAACAAGCTCCTCGAGCTTGGTATATAAAAATGGACAATCACCTAATGCAAGCATGGATTTAAGAGATGTCCGTCGATGCAAACCTCTATTTCAAGAAACAGTGGTTCTCGAGATAGTGTTGCTTGTACTCTATGTGGATGATCTCGCTCATTACAGGGAGTTCGTAAGATTTGATCTCTACCGTCAAAAGAAACTTGTGCAAATCTTTTGAGATGACAGATCTTGGACTTCTCCATTACTGTCTTGGTCCTGAATTCAGCCGTAAGGAGCACACCATCAAAGTGTCTCAGAAAAAGTATGCCAAGACATTGCTCGATAAATATCGCATGACTGACTGCAAGCCAATGGCAACTCCTATGGAGAATGGACTTCAGTTATCGCGACATGATGACTCACCCTAGGTAGATGGCACTCTCTATCGACAGTTGATTGGGAGTCTCATATATCTGACCAATACTAGGCCAGATCTCGTATTTGCTGTAAACTATCTTTCGAGGTTCATGCAGGAGCCTAAGATTACTCATTGGAAAGCAAAGAAACGTGTTCTTCACTATGTCTGTGGTACTATAGAATATGGCCTAGAATACAAGAGGAACAACAAATTCTTCTTGCAAGGATACACGGACTCCGACTATGCCGGATCATTTGATGATCGCAAGTCAACTCTCGGATACATTTTTCATCCGGGATCCGGTCCTCGTCTCTTGGCACAGCAAGAAGCAACAGTGGTTGCTATTTCTTCAACAGAGGCAGAATATCGCGCCGCACGTGAAGCCGTGTGCGAAGTGATATGGTTACGTCGCATTCTAACAAGTATGGGCCATCCATCAAAATCTCCAATACACTTGTTTTGCGACAATCGTGGTGTTCCTAACCTCGTCAAGAATCCACCCATCATGAAAAAACAAAGCACATTGACACACAATGTCATTTCATTCGAGAGGAAGTTCCAAAGCACCGAATTCAGCTTCAAAGACATTCCCACCGATGCTCAAGTTGCGGACATTTTCACTAAGGCACTTGGGCGTGTCAAATTTGAATTGTTTCGCAGCTCACTTTGTATTGCAAAATAATGTAAGGGGATGTTAGTATAGCTATTAATTATTACATTACCCAAATAATGTAATAAAGGGGGATGTTAGCGTACTTAACTCCTTTTATCTGTATTACGCTATTTAGCTATTAGTTAGCTATTAGTATAGCTATCTGTTGTAATGTTACAACTACGTAACAGAGTGCAGTTGCCTGTGTGCTATTCACGGCACTGTCACATGTATTTAAACTCTGCAGCAATATACAATTCTTGTTCGTTGAATCTAACAAAATTGTGGATAGTGCCGATGTTAAAGTTTATGAAGGAAGGGAACGAATAATTAGCTATGAAGAGAACTACCCAATTTATGAAGAGGTCATTGAAGGAGATGAGGAAAAGGAAATAGTGATTCAGAAGTGGAAGAAAACAAGAAATTCAAAATAGGTAGCTGGCAGAAAGATCATCCTAGAGAGAAAATAATTGGAGACCCCACAATTGCTGTTCAAACAAGAAGAATATTAGTAAGTAACTACTCTTTATTATCTATCATTGAGCCCAAAAATCTTGCTGACACAAGCAAAGATGAAAGTTGGGTAAAGGTAATAAATGAAGAATTAGATCAGATCGAGAAAAATAAGACTTGGGAGTTAGTACCAAGACCCACAAATAAAAATGTAATCGGTACTAAATGGGTCTTTCGAAACAAATTGAATGAAGACGGATAGGTAGTCAGGAACAAAACAATATTGGTATGCAAAGGCTATGCACAAGTTGAAGATATTGACTTTGAGGAAACCTTTGCACCTATGGCCAGACTAGAGGCAATTAGAATGTTTCTGGCTTTAGAAGTATACAAGAATTTCAAAGTTTATCAAATGGATGTGAAATCAACATTTTTGAATGGGAAAATTGAAGAAGAGGTTTATATTGATCAGCCAGATGGTTTCCAGCTTGGTGATGATCCCAACTTGATTTGCAAGTTGAAGAAAGCGTTATATGACTTAAAACAGGCACCCCGAGCATGGTATGCAAGGCTAGACAATTATATTACTCAACAAGGGTTCAAGAAAGGTATGGTGGATAGTAATTTGTATGTCAAAATAGAAAATGGTCATCATATTGTTCTTGTTGTATACGTAGATGATATCATATTTGGTAGCAACAAAGATGAGTTGTGTAAATATTTAGCAAATAAGATGCAAAAAGAATTTGAAATTTCAATGATTGGTGAACTTTCATATTTTATCAGATTGCAAGTTAATCAAAAGGAGAAGGGCATATTTATTTCTCAAATTAAATATGTGAAAGAGATGCTGAAAAAGTTCACAATGGAGGATTGTAAGATAGTTAGCACTCCCATGATGACAGGTTGCAAGTTGAGCAAGGATGAAAAATATCCACATGTTTATCAAACTATGTATAGATATATGATTGGGAGCTTACTGTACTTGAAAGCTACCAGACCAGATATTTTATAGGCAGTATGCATGGTAGCAAGATTTTAGGCTAGTCCCAAGGAGACTCATGTGACAGTAGTGAAGAGGATTCTTCAGTACCTCAAGGGTACTATGGAGTATGGGTTATGGTATACAAAATGTAAGGAGTTCACCCTTATTGTGTATTTAGATGTAGACTGGGCAGGATGTGTAGATGACAGAAAGAGTACCATTGGAGGTGCATTCTATCTTGGAGACAGGTTGGTCTCATGGCATAGTAAGAAACAAGAGTCAGTCTCCTTATCCACAGCAGAGGTAGAATACATTGCAGCGACAACGTGTTGTATGTAGGTGTTATGGATGAAATAAAATTTGAAGAATCTTGGCATTAATTTTAGTGAGCCAATTTAATTTAAGTACGATAACACCAGTGCCATTAACATCTCAAAGAATTTGGTTATGCATTCTCACACAAAACATATTGCTATTCGGTATCATTTTTTGAAGGAGAAAGTTGCGGAAGGTGAGGTTAAGTTGGATTTTGTTTCAACAAAAAAGCAAGTAGCAGATATCTTCACCAAACCATTGCCCAAGTAAGTCTTTGAGTACCTTTGCAAGAAATTAGGAGTGGTCACACTTCCCAAGAATTGACTAGCTATTGGGGCCACATTCTCAGGGGGAGCATTTGTGTATTTGTTTATCTTTTTGCTCATGTTTGTGATTTTTTCTAAGTGTAATAATTTTTGCCTAAGAATGTTGTGCATGGACTCAGGGGGAGTTTACAGCAGCCCTTTTTTCTTGTTGTCAAAGGGGGAGAAGAGTTATAGGAAATTGTGCGTGTGTTGCCAACAATTCCAAAGGGGGAGATTGTTGAGAAAGGTGCAGCGACAGTATTGTCATTGTTGTCAACACACTTAGATGGACAAGTTGATGCAGTGGACAGTTGCTCATAGGTTTTTCAGAGTATGTACAATTATTTTCAATGCTTATGAGGATGTTTTTGATGTTCGGGTGAAGTTGTTACAGGTTGTTCGTACAAATTTGCAAAAGTTGAAAAAATTGTCAAGTTGTCAAAAAATTGCAAAAGTCATCATGGGAACAGTTGGACATGATGGATTAGTTTGGAACATGCCAACATGTCAGGAAATAGTCCAGAATAATGTTTGAGGTGTCAGCACAGTTTTTGGATTGATCGATGATGTTTTTGACATCTTGGTGGATGATTTGGCAAGTGGTTGTACAAGGCTAAAAAGGGCATTTTTGTTAGAAGCACTGCAAGCAAACCAAGAAGAATTTGATAGAAAAATTTTAACTGGAGGTGTTCATTATATTCAAGAACATGTGTTCCAAATTTCCACCAAAATAGAGAAACGAGGTGAATTTTACAAGCGTTTCAAGACTGTCACAAAAATGGTCTTTTTGGGAAAAAGTGTGTCATCAGTAGTTTTCGTGGAGGTGGTATAGGTGAACCGTAAGGATTTATGTAGTGATATTTGAAATATATGTATTTAGATTTGCAGAGATTCTACATTTCAAATTTCAGAGAAAAAAGAGTTACGAGGTGAGAGTTATTATTGTTGCAAAAACGGTATAGGTCACTTTTATGTCAATTTGTTCCACTTGTGCAAAATCCTTCAGTTGGCCGTTTTGACCTTACAGAGTCACCAGAGTTTCTATTTCAGTGTTGTTACACCTTCAAGGAATAAAATAGCTCATCTTTCATATTTGGTTTGAGGTGTCACGTGGCTCCGAAGTAAGGGAACAAGTAAGGTGTCAATTCTTTGCATGTGACGTGTTTGACGAAATGCCTTCTCAAAATATAAAAAGGAAGTTATATTGTTTTAAGATGCTTCATTAAAGAAAATATTTTTAAAATTGAAAAGGAAAAAAGAATGCAAGTGTGTGCTTTTTAAGTGACAAGGGATTTTTTTGAAAAGCGGGGACTTTATTATTTGAAGAGTGTGTGTGGAGAAAAATAAAGAGTGAAAATCCATGATTTTTGGAGAGAACGTCATTTAAGTATTTTGGACATCACTTTCTCATATGATATCCATTTTGGATGAAATTGTGAGAGGAGTTTACAGACAAATTTATGCACAATACCCAGAAAGCGTTTAGCAATTGGCAGAATGAGCTAAGATAACAATCAGTTTTTTTTTCTGAGAAGAGAAGATTCGAATTTTGAGTAATGCAGAGAGAGGGATGTTATACTGGGTGAAATAGAAAGTTTTAGATTTTGAGCTTACAGACCATATATGGTTCTGGTTTCATTTAAGACATTCATATATGTCATTTTATTATCAATATCAAAATCAAGTGGGTGCTTGGTAGAGGGGTTGGTGCTCCTTTCTGTTGGTGCAGATAAATTAGAGGTTGGTGATCCTTCCAGTGGGTTCTGGTAAATTTATTATAAATTTGGTGCTTTGCAAAGGCTGGATTTGGATGGGAGTCCAAACAGTCATTTTTGGGGATGTATCCAAATCGGTAACCTCGGTACATCTTATGTTGTGTGATGTTCTCTTGTTATACTTGCTTTATTTGGTTTTATGTTTTCATTATTTTGGCTTTGAGTGTTGAAGATTTAAGTTTTATATAGCTACACTGATTCACCCTCCCCTCTCAGTGTCAATGTGAGACTAACATTTTTGTTCCTTTCTGTTCGAGGTTGGCTTCTTTTTGTTGTAGTAGGATTTTTACCTCTTTGTTATGTTCCTTTCAGGTTTCCTCTTGGGTTGCTTCTTATCTCAATGTTGTACAAGGCGTTGGGGCGCCTTTCAAATGCCCCCTTTTGTTAATTAAAAATTTTAACTTACAAAAAAATGAATTTATATACAATATATTGTTTGGTTTAGAATATCAATAATAATTAGATCAACAAGTATCTAAGGAAAATAAAAATAATTTCTAAATGTTTTAATTACATTGAAAATTAAATTCATAATTATCTAAGCTTTTATTTAATAAGGTTGTTTAGGATGCATTTTGATGTTATAAAGAAAATATTTTGTAGTTTTAAATGTTTGTGTAAATTTAGTTTTTAAATTTGGAAGAGAAATGAATAAAATATTTAAAACTGTAGACACCAAAACAACACCAATTTGATTATGTGACTGCAAACACTGATTGCATTGACACACACAGCCCCAAGGGCAGCCCCCAGAGGTTAAACAGTGGTCCTAACCACTCTCACAGTAGTTTTGGAAGGTCAGGAGTCAATTGGGCACCTTTAGACATTCTGCTCCATACTCGTCCCACCGTGGGACGAATACAAACTGGTATTCGCCCCACCTAGGGATGAATATCAGCATTCGCTCTAGGGTGGGGCGAATAGCAGGTTTGACGGAAAAAAAGTAAAATCTTGACAAATGGCAGCTCAGATCCGCCACTTAATCCTTCCTTTATTGCATGGGAGTGTGAGTGAGCATTTTTGAGCATTAGAGGTAGTTACAAGGGCAGTCATGAAGCCCCTAATCAGGAAGGAATCTTCCCTCCCCTGGAGAGGCATGATTGCCAAGTGGCGCCTCTGCATGCTCATCCAAAGAGACCATCAGGTCTATAAAATGGTGAGTTTTCTCACCACAAAATATGCAGAGAAGGAGAATTTTGAAGCAACGAAGTGCTGCCATTTTACTTTCACACCCACACCCTTTTGAGTTGCGCCTTTCACATCCTTGATCTCTTTTGGAAAGGAGGTCATAGGGTGGTTATTGGAAGCTCAAATACGAAACCAAAATGCAAAATTTGGCCATAATATCCCACCAAATTTGTTGACAGTACCCCACAAGAGGTTTTGGACCCATCCCTAGTGGATTGGTGCTGAAATCGGGCCCCAAACGACAGGCGGCCTGCCCCGGGAACCCCCCTCCACACTACTATAGGCCTAATCGCCCCACTTCAGAGCAATTGGAAATCTATGGTAGATTTATTTTCTGTTATTCTTGCATTTGATTTTGTGCTGCTTAGATAGGTTGCTATTCAAATTTCACCTTGTTTCGAGCAATTTTGATCATGTTTCTATTATTTCTCGCTTTTGCTAACATGCAGGTAGCATCATCAAATTCCCGTTGACGGAGGCCAAATTGGGAAAATATGATCATATGGATCTTCCCAAAATACCCCCAATTAGCTAACCCCCAACTTTGCAGGTGATTTGGGGCTTCTCGGATGTGACATTTGGGACAGTACCTCTTTGGCATTTTGTTGCAGGTCTATTCGTCCCGCCCCGGAGTGAATACAAATCTATGGTGAATTTTTTGACTGTTCCATTTGTTGTGTTTTCTTGGTGATGTTTTGATGCCCCTATCAAATTTTCAGTTCATTTGGAGCCATTTTAGTTATCGTTTTATTTATATCTTGCATGCACTAATCGAAGGTGTAGGGATTGCATGTTTTATTTCATCCACAGGTGCTACTGACTGTTTCTTGTTTCTTTGAACATAGGATCTAGACCTTAGAGGAGCAGCAAGGAGTCAAGACTCACCAACGCAAGCGATGACGATGTTTGGTCCGCCCATTTTACATGTGGGCACGCAGAAGAAGGAATGGCATCCATGGGTGTAACAAGAATGCATATTTAAACGCTCCTAGCCCTTAGAAGGGGAGGAGGCGCATTGTAACCGAGTTTTGAAACATATCAATAAAAAGGGCTGTCTTCATTATTGGATTTTTGTTTCTATTCGATTCATTCATGCTTTCCCTCTTTGAAACCAAATAAGTATTTCACATTCATATTAACTTAGGAAAATAGATTACATTCGCTTAAATAAGCTTAGAATAACCATAGGAGAAATTAGGGGGGAATAGGAGAAGATAGGGGAAAAGAAGTTTAATTAAAACAAATCACTTCTGTCGCCCAACCTTGCTGTTGTCCAACTGTCGTCCAGGTAAGGTAAAAGGTAAGTAAATTTACCCAAGGTAAAATATTAATTTTTAACCTTTTACCATACGTAAATTTCCAACATTCTCCCCCTTGATGCTAAAGACACTCATGCAAGAGTTCTTTAAGCATCACAACATTGGAAGAAAACATTTCTCTTACGTTTCCTCCAATCTTGTATCAAGTAATCAAAATTTATAAAAAACTTGTGGTGGCACTCCTTCCACTCTTCATGTGGGATCTCCTTCATCTTTGTTGCTACTCTTTCCAACAAGTAACCGAGTGCCCTCTTTTGATGAGCTACTCCCCCTTCATCAAAAGCTTCTTCAAAAAATGACATTCCCATAATGTCACATGTATTGGTTCTCACTAACCAATCTAGCACATTTCTTTCATTATTCTTTCTATGATCTTCAAACCATATTTCATCTCCTAATACTCCTCCTGAGTATGTAATATGCATTGGAATTTCATTCATCTTTGATGTTGCTCCTCCATAACGCAAATGCTTGAGTGCCATATTTTGTTGATTAGCTCTCCCTTCAACAAAAGTCTCTCCTCTTGTGGTTTTCAACAACCACTCTCTTAAATCTTGATCATGATGGTATTTAAACCATACTTTCACATTTTGATCATCTTTTACATCTTCATCACTAAAAAATACTCCACATGAGTATTTACAATTAATCATCTCACATAGATGATTATACCATACAACTCTTTCAGATATTTCTACACAAAATATCACAACAAATATGGCCATCCAATGACCAATTACATATGCAACATAAAGTTGCTCCTCACACAAATGTTCTCTCAAAACAATGGCTTTACAATATTCCTTCTCCCAAGGAATTTTAAACAAATCATTTGGATCCAAGTGACCCAAGTTCTTCATTACTGTCTTCGCTCCAAGAAGACTCTTCATCAAAGTTGTCTCAATGAGACAATCACCTTTAAATAATGCCTTTGGAAGACATTCTCTTTTCTTTTCATACCTGCTCACAAAAAACAAATCATTAATCATAAAAATATTACCTTCACTATGATTAGATTTGGTACTTCCCATAAAGCTGCTTTGTGGCAATTCTCCTTCATTGTATGTTGCTTCAAGAGCAACCATCAACTCTTCACTAAGATTTCTCCTCCTTTGTTCAAGCCATGTTGGTGTGTTGAAAAACCATTCATCCAAGCAATCATTCATTGTTGCTTTATCAAAACAAATCTTTTTCTGCAATGTAGTCACTCCAAGTGAGTGATCTCCATCCACAATTGTCTCTTCAAGACAATTCTAAATCTTCTTTGATGATGCCTCCATTTCACCATGAAGTTCATCAATGACTATCTCCCTATTTTCTAGCTCCTCTTTGAGATAGTTTTCCTCATACAAAATAGTTTTCACTCCTGATGAGTGATCTTCAATCATGAGTGATGTTTCCTTGGCCATTACAACAAGAAAATCAGTAGTCACATTGTTATTTTCTGTTTCTATCTTATTTGCTTTCTCACTTTTCTTCTCCCAAATGAGATAATCTTTTGTGCTCTTTTCTTCACACAACATATTGTCATCTTTGAGATTCACAAAATCTCTCTTCACATAACCTTCTTGGACTGATGGACAAGAAGTATCTCTATTTGTCACTCCTGATGAGTGATATTCACAATTGAGCATGAAACTTATAGTCTTCATCTCCTCTTCATCAACAATGTCATGGGAATCAACATCCCATACTTCTTGTGAATCAATCTCTTTATATTTATCATTTTCTTCACCCTGTAGAGGAACAATTTTATCATCTCCTTCAAGGATATTTTTAGTTGCTCTTTCAAGAGAGCACACAACCATTCCAAGTGAATGGTCTTCAAGCCAATGGTCTTCCTTGAACATTGCTTTTCCAAGATCATGCCAACAATCTTGGTTGAGGTCATTTTCATCATTATTCTCATCCATGAGAATTGTAGGTGCATTCTCCATAATACACTCTTCATTTGTCTCTGCTTTATGTGAGTGGTATTCAACTATGCAACACTCCATGATGAGGGTTTCTCCATAATTATCTGCTTTATTCTCCTCCATGAGAATTGTAGATGCTTTGTTCATGAAGCATTCTGCAAAAAATAATTGATGTGGTGTCTTCTCCATAAGACACTCTTCTTCATATGTCTCCTCCATGAGACTTGTAGATGCTTTCTCCATGAAGCATTCCACAACAAATAAATGATGTGGTGTCTTCTCCATAAGACACTATTTTTCATATGTCTCCTCCATGAGACATTCTTCATCATACATCACCTCATCTAGGTGATCTGCAAGCAAGGAAAACTCCAATGTGAGTGTTTCTCTTCCTTCAACTTCAAATTATGCTTCCACTTTTGAATGATCTTCACAACAATATATTTGAGCAATTGTCTCGTCATTGAGACATTCATCCTTTTTGCTATCAATGTGAATGATTTCAAAGCATTCCATTCCTGCAAATAATTCATTAGTACAAATTTTCTTTTCATATTTTTCTCCTCCTAAAAGAAATAATTGACTATTACAATTTTCAATAACTGTAGGTGCCTCCCCCATGAAGCACAAATCTGGAATAGCAATACTTGGAGATTCAATCTCCCCCTCAATCTCAACAATGCATTTTTCAAGGGCTTCACAAACAACCTCTTCATCTGCATAACTCACAAAGCTTCTACAAGAAGCAAAACCTCTCTTGCCTCCTCTTCCTTTTGAAGCATAAATACCTCTTCTTCTTAAATTTTCCTCATAGACTTCATAAGCCTCTTCTTTCTGCAAAGAAACATCTTCAAAGAATAAGGGCTGATCTCTCTTTTTCTCATCCTCTTGTCCATGAAGGGATTTCATATCTTCGTCTTTCTTTTCTGCAATGTTACATTCCTCCATTCTTGAGAAATGGTCATCAATGGAATATCCTTCCATATTTTCAAGATGCCAACACTTTTGGGTTGAATCTTCAAGCAAGCCATCATCCAGTTTGGAGTGGTCTTCACAATATGCATCATTCCCATAGAATGATCTTTCCTCTATTGTTTTGTAAATGAGACTTTCCCTGTCAATGTCCATGTTTTCCAAACATGCCATTTTCTCAACTGATTTTGTTTCCTTACAAAAAACCTCATTCACACAATTTTTCTTTTCATAATCATATTTTCCCTCTAAAAGAGAGAATTGACAATTTTCATCATATTCTCCATTTAAAACAGAGAATTGATATATACAAGGTTCCATGCCAACACAAGACATGTCTTCATATGAGTCTTTAAAAGACTCTTCAAAATCTCCTTGAAAAGGATCTAATTCAGAAGCTTCTTCAAGGAAGCAAGGCTCCTCCTTGCTTAAACAATCTTCTTGATTGTCACTCATGTCTTTATGGGTGTCCTGCATCAAACCCATAAGCATCCTTCAACACTTGCCATGCCACTGTAGCTGATTTACAATTGGCTATGAGAGGAAAAACACTCTTTTCCATTCCTCTCCTCAAATTCATAAGGGCTAAGCAATTTTCATATTGCTTCCCTTTCATATCTTTACTCTCGTCTCCTTGTAGCTTGTTCCATGTGGGTTCCTCATATCCTTCTTCGACTATGTCCCAAAACCCTTTTGCAATCAATAAAGTCTTCATATTAATTGCCCATAATTGATAGTTTTTACCATCAAAAACTGGCACCTTCACATATTCAAACTTGGTGTCCATTTTGTAAATGTCCAATCATCAATATTCCATCACAATATTTAACCCTTCAACGGGGTTCCAAGGGGCAGCGCCCCTGGCGTGCCATCCCCGTCACGAGACGGGGAGTCCAAAATTTTCTAGAAGCACTAAACGGGTGCTCTAGAAGGCTTCCCGTCAATTTTATTACCTCACTTTTGATGCAAAAAATATCCCTCTTTTAAAGCCTTTTTACAAGGATTGCCTCTAGGGCAATTGTGCCAATCACTTGCAAAAATTGCCTCTTAGGCAATGTTTCCTCTTTTTTTTTTTTTTTAACAAAATTTCACCTATCAAAGCGTGAAAATTTTACATATATTTCCTCTTAGGAAATGCCTTTTATCCAAAAATTTTGACAAATAGTTTCCTTTTCATTTTCAAAATTTTCTATTTTTTAAATGCTAAATTTTTTAAATTTTAATCAATTTTTTATATAAAATATAATATATATATATATATATATATATATATATATAGATAAATTTTTTAAGTGTTTAAAATTTTTATCTATATAATATAAATTTTATAAATAAAAAAGATTAAAACGTAAATAAAAAAATATTATATATTTTTTAAGCGAAATTTTTTTTTTTTTTGCCACGCGTGGGGTTCGACCTCGCGATCTCCCGCGACCAAGCTTGGCGCTAGCCCAAATAACCATTCGGGCTAGCGTGTCTGACAGGTAAAGAAGGCGACTGTCTTCTATTTAAACCCTCAGTCGTGCCATTGCTTAAAAAAAAATAAAACCTGGACTTTTTGTCCCACATCCGTCACGCGGACGGATTTAGAGGCTTTAAAAGCCCTTTGTCGCGCGTTAGTTCTCGATTGCCTACGGGCAATCGGTACCGAGATTATTTTGCTCAGCCGAACGATGGCCTGTGGGCGCGCCACATGGCAGGGTTGATCGCTGCCACTTGTCGGGTCCGATTGGTGCCACTTGTCGGCCAGCGATCTTCTCACCTCCATGTCACCACTTCGCACCGCCACGTGTCCTGCTCGCACGCCGCCACGTGTTCAGTTCCAGCCAGTCTCTGCCTCCGTTTGCATGCTAGCTCTAATAAATCAGGTCTCGCTCCGTGGGATCCGTGTCGGTTAAGGTGTATGTGTCGCTCCTCGAGATCCATGCCGATTAAGGTTGTGCCTCGCCTCGAGATCCGTGCCGATCGAAGCAGTGCCTCGATTTTCATGTAGGTTCTAGACAGCGCCTCGGGATCTGGGCCTCGCTGTGCCTCCTCAGATCTGATACCAAAATGAAACCAAATAAGTATTTCACATTCATATTAACTTAGGAAAATAGATTACATTCGCTTAAATAAGCTTAGAATAACCATAGGAGAAATTAGGGGGGAATAAGAGAAGATAGGGGAAAAAAAGTTTAATTAAAACAAAATCACTTCTGCCGCCCAATTACCCAAGCTAAAATATTAATTTTTAACCTTTTACCATACGTAAATTTCCAACACTCTTTTCATGCACTTTCAGTTCATAGGATTTAGCGTTAAGTTTAGTTCAGTTTGCATCACACTCGGAGTCTCCTTTTTGCTTCCGTATCCTTGTGCTTTCAAAAACCATAGTTATTATCAAGTCTATAATATTAAGATACAAATTTGTAAGAAGTTATGTGTGCCTTCTACACTTAATTTGAGGACAATTAAACCATATAAAGATTATCTTTTTATATTTTTTATTTCCTTTACTATGGAATATATTCTACATCTTCCTCAAATTATTATGGTTTTGAAAATAATTTATGGATAACATTTTTATTATCCACTTGCCGAGTTGCCTTCTAAAATTTGAATTTTGCTAGGATGAAAATCAATATCATGTTTGGCTAAATTATTTTCTACCTTATTTTATTCTTTATAGATATGTTCATATTTTCAAGAAACTACCGCTACTAATAGTTGATGAATATAAAAAATTCATTTTCATGCTTACCCGGCGGTCCCTCTTCATGCCACATGTTGAACCAGACTAACGAAGACGGTGCGAAACCTGTGCGTCCGATGGTCCCCATATCACACCGAGTTACCATTAACGAGACGATGGGTGTGTTGGAAGCCTTCGCTGATAGTTTGAACCCTGCCAGCTATGCTGACAGTTACTAAAAATTATGATTGTAACCGATTCATCTATGTAGCCAAAAAAATAATTCATTTTACATCCAATCCTTATATATTTTTTTTTGGAGGGGAGGATTTTTTTATTATTATTTAGAATATAAAACAATACATTCCACAAGGATTTCCAAGTGATCCAAGCCAACACATCATATGAAATACAATAAATACACCAAGGAAATCCATGGATCATTCTGAAAACAACTTCGACACGACACAACAACCCATGACAATCGGGTTCGTCCACCTTGAAATTATCTTTCCTGGTCCTCATGAACTAACTAATTAAGGAGTCTCGATTTATCCTGATCAAGATCATTCTGTTAGAGTAATATTCCATTATTTGGGATATTTACCATATTCCTACATTAGGTAGATTTTATTCACCTTATAGTAAAAAGTATTTTGAAAATTTTTACTATTATTATTTACCATTGTAAATATCATTAACTATTTTTACTATGGTTAATGATATAGTTATTAAGTTGATTATTCACATTGTTATGTGAATAATAACTAGTTAGTTGTTAGCGTTAATTCCTATATTGTTAGCTGACTTAGGGGGGACTTCCTATTTCACATGTTCACTACCTAAGGGGGAACCATTGCCATTTGTAAATTTCAATCCTATGAACAACCATTGCTATTTGGCTATTTCAAGCCTATGGACAAGGTTTTTGCTTGGACAAAGGGCTCAAATCCCTAATAGGGAACTTCGAGGTAATATTTCTTCTTGAGGAAATTCTTGTTTTCTACCTCCTAGTTCTTCTTGTGCTAAGATTTCATAAAGGGACCCATAGTCAAACCTAAACTGCGAACCACCAGCAGGCAGCCCGCTGTCAAGGCAAACAAACCACGTGGACCAAGCTGGACCTAGCCAGAATCATGTGGAATCCTGCGCGGCCCGACCCGAAACTGTATTCCACTTGCAGATATGTTAGACTATAGGCTGACATGCTGTCCACTCCTTTTCTGGCATGGGTGGCCTTTTTTGGCTTCGACGGATAGGCCTGAAACACAGTCGACCTACACGTTCTCGAACCTGCATGATCTGACACACGCACACTAAAATAGGTGCACTCCTCAATAATAGGTGATTTCTCCTCCCAACACATATGGAATCTATCAAAATCTAACATGAATTTGTTGTGCATTGCCACCTCGAAATCCCTCGTGCACTGCCACCTCGAAATCCCTCGTGCATTGCCACCTCGAACACTGATAATTCATGCGGATCTCCACCCTAGCACATGGCAGGAACCTTTCTAGCAGCCTCTGACATGATATGATGCAACACTGAGCTGAACTGACAACCACCATGTGTAATTATGATGTGCCTCTTTGAATTCAGTGTGAGACTTGGCACGTATCCCAAAGAGCTAACGCGTGGCACATCATTGACTTGGCAAGCACAAATTTTGAGGTAGGCTGAGCTAAGGACTTCTGACGTACCCCAAAGCTGGTGTGTTGGAAGAACCTCTGATGTGGCCTAGCGAAGCTGACGTGGCAGATGACATGACTATCGAGGTGACACTTGGTGGATGGCATAACTATCGAGGTGACACTTGGCGAGAACGGGAGCACTGATGTGGCAACATGTGATTGGTCGAACCCCTATACATGTTGTACGATGATTGGTCCATTTGGACCACGTGTGGCAAGCTTTAGTTCGTCAATGCGGTTGGAAAAATGTTCATCTTCAGCGTCGATTTCTTGAAGGCAATCGACAATCAATGGGTGGATGGGCGCTTTTAAAATGTAAAAACATGCACAACGGGGTGCATGTGGGACAATAAGTCCCAAAGCCTTCAAAGGCTCTTTCATTTATTTTTTTTGCCTCCACGAGGAGGATGGAAATAAAGGCGCAGTAGGTACCTTTACAACCCATCAAGTGCTCTAGCCGCGATGGTAGAGCACACGACAATTGGACGCTCAGTCTAGCATTTTTTTTATTATACAAGTTAACGAAAAAAAAAAAATTGAAGGTAAAGTTTTTACATTTTATTTTTTTTAAATTTGTTTTTTTTGCTATACAAGTTAACGAAACCAAAAAAAAAATTGAAGGTTAAGTTTTTACATTTATTTTTTTTAGATTAATTTTTCTTTTATATTTGTTTTAATAATTTAAATATAATTTCTATTTTTAAAAATCATTTTTTTATAAATTGATTTTTTTATATTTTTCATTATTAACTCAAATTATATGATTAATTAATTAATTTTATTTTATTTTTTTGCTATACAAGGCAATGAAACAAAAAAAATAAATGAAGGTAAAGTTTTTACATTTTTTTTTTTAATTTGTTTTTTTATATATATATATATATATATATATATATATATATTTGTTTTAATAATTTAAATATAATTTTTGTTTTTAAAAATCATTTTTTTTATAAATTGATTTTTTAATAAAACATTAATTAATTTTTTATTATTAATTCAAATTATATGATTAATTTTTTTTTTTAAATTTACAAAAAAAAAAAAAAGGAGACCTATTTTTTTTTTGCAAAACATTAAACAAATTGAGTGTTTTTGTTTTCTCCAAGTGGGGATATAAGAGAAAGAAAAACACCATTTTTCTTGCAAAATTAGGAAACCTAAAATTCTTCTCAAAAGCCTTGTTAATTTTACAAACAATAAATGATCAAACTTGAATTATTTTTTGCCAAATTGTAACACAAGGAGACAAAAATTTGCAAACTTGAAAGTTGAAATTGTGCATTTGTTTTATCCAAGGGGGATATAAGACAAGAAATTGCACATTTTATTTTTTGCAAATCCACTGAGCCACCACAAGCTTGAGATTTAAGACCTTGGGTCCATATAAATCAAGTCGTGTGTCGACTAGATCTGGAAAGTATTTCAAACACGGGTTGTGTGTCAACTTGACTTGAAAGGAGTGCTATTTTGTTAATTTTGTAAAACAAATGGGGGAAGAAAATAAATTGTATTTCTTTTGTAAAATTGTAACACAAAAGTGAGGAGCACTTAAAACAAAATCAAAACTTGTTAAATTTGCAACACAAAAAGGAAAGGCAATTGTTTTATGCCACATTCTGTGCAAATTTGAAAAAAAAGAGGAGACATAAATTATCAATTTTTTGCATAATACAAATCAAATTTTGTTGCAAAAGTTGGTAATAAGGTGCATTTTCAATTTTACTCAACACCTTTATTACAAAAATGGCAAATTAGGCGTATTTTTAGCAGTGATCGACACCTATGTGATAATAATTTGTGGTCACTCTTTGATTGATTATTGCATTTAATTTCTTGTTTTGTGTAATTATAAGTCACAAAATCAAGAGCACTCAAAAAACTTAAATTTCACAAATAATTGTGTAAATCATTTGCACAAGTATAAGCCATTTGTAAAATTGATATTCTCTCCTTACAAACCCTAAAATTCACTCTTATTTGTTTGGCTCAATATCCTCAAACCGATTATTCCTCTTCAAGAGGATTTTCAAGCAGGTGCCATTAAATATATTTTTGAGTGAATTTTCTTTCAAATCTTATTTGTTTTGCTTAAATATCCTCAAAATGATCGTATTTCTTCAAAGAGAGTTTTCAAACAGGTGCCATTAAATGCCATTTGAGTGAAATAAAGATCATCTTAGTGCAAATTCCAGAACCTTCATCATGACAACTATCAATAAATACTTAAATGGTACACAATTACTTAAAGTTCCTAACTATTCAACATGGAAAACTAAGATGAAATCCATCCTAACTATAGAGGAAATGTGGAATTTAGTAGATGGCACTAAATCAAGACCCACATGAGCAAGAGCAGATTAGAAAGCATGAGATGAAAAGAACAATCATCTTCTCATGTTGATCCTCCTAGCTACTATTGATGAGATCCAACCTCACATAAGTGAAGCTAAAAATGACAAAGATGCATGGGATGCACTTTATACCATTTTTGAAGGCAAGAATCAATTGATTTTTCTAAAACTTTGAACAGAACTTCATACACTCCATATGAAGTCAAGAGAATTAGTAGAACTATTCCTCTGTAGAGTGGTAGAACTGAAGTCAAAGCTAAATTCTTTAGGAGCCAAAGTAGAAGATACTATTCTGACTTCAGTAATATTGAGGGCTCTTCCTGAATCCTACAAGATGTTAATCACGCCCCTTAATGTATCTCAAAGATCAGTCACCTTTATGGAGTTAGTCAATTTGATTCAAACAAAGGAAGCATATCAACTCCAAAGTGATGAAGTGTCGAACAATGCACTTTACTCAAAAAATCAGGGTGAAAAGAAGAAAGGGAAATTTCAGAAGGGAGGATCGTCTTCAAAAGGTAATTGAAAGAAATATAAAAAGAAGTTTTGCTCGCATTGTAAAAAGGACAACCATGACACCAATTCAATTTTGGTTTAAAAACAAGGAAAACAAAAATGGCAAAGGCACATCATAGAAGCAAAACAAAGGCAATGTTGCTAGTGAAGTATCTGACTTTGATTCTAATTCTGGTTCAGAAAGAGCACACAAATTGCTCATGGCTAAGACAAATATTGTAAAGGGGAAACAAAATTTTCACCTTAAAGCAAACATATTTCCTCTCTCTTTTAAGGCTTCATAAATAACAAACTCTCTTTGTTTGAAGTACTTGTAACAAAAGGAGAGAATTTTTTGGTGTAAAATTTGCCTAGGAGGCAATATTTGTAAAAACCTTCACAAAGCTTCTTGAGTTGCACATCTTTTGCAATTAAAGGGGGATAAAAATTTATTTTCCTTCTTCACACGAATTTTTATAAAAAGGGAAGAAGACTTATAAGGGTGCATTTTTGGCAGCGATTGACACCTTAGTCACACTTCTTTCAGAAATTCCATTACAACATGTTTTGAAACAAGGGGGAAACTTATAAGGGTGCATTTTCGACAGTGACCAACACCTTATATACCTTATCAAAACTTTTTCAAAAATCATATTGTAACTGAATGAACCTCGTATGTAGTGATCTACTCTAGCACACCTAGCGGTTGCAGTGGCTAGTTACCCATGCAATCTGATTAGATGACAAGATTACAATAAGGACATTCATTCATATGAAAATAAAGTGAGGAATGCCCCACTTTTTTGCTTAGGAGCAACCAGAGCACTGTAACAGAGCAGGAACTAGTAGATCAACATAGTTTTTTACTATATTGGGACAATTATATACATTACCCAAATAATGTAATAAGGGAGGATGTTAGAGTAATATTCCATTATTTGGGATATTTACCATATTCCTACGTTAGATAGATTTTATTCACCTCATAGACTGATCTTTGAGACACTCAAGGAGCATGTTTTTTATTTTATTTTTGTTGTTATTTACTTTTTTTAATTTGGTTTTGTGTGTTTGTTTGCTCCTTGAGTATGTCAAAGGTGGTAGGATAGGTCCGAGTCCTGGGATTTTTTGGCAGAATGGATACCCCTGCCTCCTTGGGTCTTACCCGAAAGTGGCATCCCTTTTGGGATGTTTTCCACAAATAAAAAAGAAAAGAAAAGTATTTTGTTACTTTTTACTATTAGTATTTACCATTAGGTTATTCCATTATTTACCATTGTAAATATCATTAACTATTTTTACTATGGTTAATGATATAGTTATTAAGTTGATTATTCACATTGTTATGTGAATAATAACTAGTTAGTTGTTAGCATTAATTCCTATATTGTTAGCTGACTTAGGGGGGACTTACTATTTCATGCGTTCACTACCTAAAGGGGGACCATTGTCATTTTGCTATTTCAAGCCTATGGCTAATGTTATAAGTACTACCTCATAATATATTTGGAGCTAATATTTTCAAAATATATTTTGCACTCGTTATTTTCCATCACATTCTAGCTATCAGCTTTCTAGTAAGGGAATCCTTCAAAATCCCACTTCGTAAAACAATCAACCACTCTATTCCACTCTCTTGGGATATGAACAAAAGAAATTTCAACAAAATTCCCAACTAAGCACAAAATATATTTCACTATTCTAGCCATAAGCCAAGAAGCATCCTGAAAATGCTTGTTGTTCAGAAGAGACACCACTATCATGGAATTAGATTCACAAATAACCCTTCTCCATCCCAAAGAAAATATTATTTCCAATGCATGGAGAATTGCCAATACTTCCATATGATTATTTGAATGAATTCCCTTGTACACATATAAAATGAGGTGGGCCACACCCTCACTATCACGACCAATTCCTCCTATACTAGCATTACCTGGTTTACCCTTGGAAGAACCATTCATGTTTATTTTTATAACACCCCTAGGGGGACTCCACTTCCCAGATCTATTTACCTTCAACTACCCAATCCCCCTAATAGGGCCTTTGTTTGCAGCTGGTGATGATAAAGAAATCTTTAATCTATTGATAATCTGTTAGTCAAAGGAAGTAAGAGGAGAACTCATAACACACTTGGCCTCAATAGTCTCCTTAACCATACTTTTGACTCTGAGCCATACCTATAAGGCTCCAAGTTGACATCCTTGAAAAATTCTTCGGTTGCATTCCAACCAAATCTGTCAAAATATGAAGGAAGGACGAATATCCCAGGCAGTTTGAAGATATAAAGTAGAGGTAGGAGGTCTACCCAAGCTTTCTTAAAACTCAAAAACATAAGTAACATGGATAATGGGAATTTTCTAGATCTGCCACCACAAGTTCCAGATCTCAAGGGAATATGACTATTGGAATAAAATATGGGGAATGGTTTCCTCATTCTTTCCACAAATAAAACATAGTGAAGGACCCTGAAAACCTCTTTTCAAAATATTACCCCAAGTTGAATATTTCTTCTGACACAGAAGCCAAAGAAAAAAATTATATTTGGGTCAACCAAGCTTATTCAAAATATTCTTCCACTAGGGGGGCATAATCTTCTCTCTTCTCTGCATAATAAGGGTTTGATAACCCAGAGCAACAGTGTATTTCCCTTTTGAATTATGGCCCCAAGCAAGAATATCAGAGTCTTCAACATAACAACATGGTCTCTCAACCAAAATAGAAGCCATAATGTCATGATCCTTAGGACAAACACCCTCTAGACAGTCCTATGAATCCCACAAACTGTGAGTAAAATAACTGCCAAGAGGACTTTATCACTTGAATTTAGGCACCTTAGACCAGCCTACATCAGAAAAAATATCTCGAAGAAGACGAAGGTGGGGGAAAGAAGAAAGGATAGGAGGATAATTATCCCAAGAATATTTCCAAAATAAGGTATTATTTTCCTTATTAACAATCCAAAAGAGACCCTACTTAATAAGCATGGCACATTTTTTGAGAGTGTCCCAAACAATGGAACCTTTCCCCCTCAGCTCCAATCTCAAAATCTCATCAGTTGGAGCACCACCAAAATATTTGAGGCTAAGAATTTTAGCCCAAAGCTGATTAGGATTACTACACCACCTCTAATAAATTTTAGCAGCCAAAGCGAGACTATTCAAATTTGATTACCTCAAATCAAGACCCCAATATCTTTAGGGGAACACACAATATTCCAACTAACCAGGATCTATTTATTACAGTCTAGGCTTCCTGTCCATAAAAAATTTCTAAAAAGAGAATCAAATTATTTGAGAAAGCACTTAGGATCAGCCAAGATAAAAAAATTTTAAATAGGCAAAGAATGAAAGACAAACTTCAAAAGCATTAATCTACCAGACACGGATAACCATAGAAAAGTACAATGATTAACTCTTGATCAAAATCTATCCAAAATACTTTTCTAGTAAGCCCTTCCAAGATTTTTAGAAGAAATAGGAATCCTCAGATACTCCATGGAAAATAACCTACCTTAAAATGTAGAATATTAGTAATCCTACGTTGAATTTGACCATCCGTATTGAAGAAGAATATATTTGATTTCTCTTCATTAATCATTTGGCTAGAGGTAGATAAGGAAATATCTAAAGAATTACTAAAATTATTGCTTCCTCAATTTTTACCCTCCCCATCAGAGCAGTATCATCGATAAACTAAATATGAGACTGGGATAAAGAATTCTCCATCCAAGACCATCCTTGGATAACATAACGATTCTAAAAACTCTTGAGAATTCTGCCCAAACCTTCAACCATAAGGATGAAAAGATAGGAGGACAAGGGATATCATTGAGGAATACCCCTAGAGGTTGAGAAGAAAGTAGATGATAAACCATTGATTAAAACTGCAAAGGATACTGAAGTCACACAAATCATAACCCATTCAATCCAATTAGACGAGAACCCAAAATCTTGAAGGATGTTCTACAAAAAAATCCAAATAACCCTATCATAAGCCTTGGACATATCAAGCTTAATGAACATAGCCTTTTCCTTAGAGATATCCATAGAGTGAATAGCTTCAAAAACAACCACCATACCATATAAAATTTGACAACCCTTAACAAACCCACCTTGCTCAGGAGAAATAAGAAAACCAAGAACTTTTTTCAGTCGATCCACAATAATCTTGGTAATAATTCTATAAGTAACATTGCATAGAAAAATAGGATGGAAAGACCCCAACGAGCTAGTATTTTCATATTTAGGAATAAGAGAAAGGAAGGTTGAATTAATAACTTTAAGCATTTGCTTATTAACTTGGGATTCCTAAACAACTTTTAGTAGATCAAAATATTACACTTCTCAAAATTCTTGGAAAAATTCTACAGGGAAACCATTAGGTCCAGGTGTTTTACCTTTTTTTTTATTTGAAAAACCACCACTTTAAGTTCCTCCATCGAGATGGGTTCCATTAATATATTATTCATATCATTAGAGACCATCCTAGTAATACAATCCAAAATAAGCCTCATATTAACAACATCATGAGGAACTTACTCGGAGAAAAGAGAGGAGAAGAACCTGACTGCTTCTTTAGAGATATCCTCAAAGGATGAAAGATTTCCACCCTGATCAAAATTAAGTGAGACTATAGAATTACCATTCCTGCGATATTTAAACGAATTGTAAAAAAAAGAGGTGTTTCCATCCCCTTCCAACAACCAGTCAATCTAATATTTCTGCTTCCAAAACATTTCCTCATGAAGCTCCCATTCAGCCAGCTGAATAGAAATGAAAGCTTCCATTTCCAACAGATCCTTTGTCAATCCTTCATATTTAATTTGAAAAGTGATCTCCTCCACACTATCTTGTAGTTCCTTTTTCTTTTGAAAAATATTTCTAAAAGAAAAATTGTTCCATTTCCTGAGTTTGAATTTGATAAACTAGAGGCTTTTAAAAAACTTAAACATAGCAGTATCAAATCTGGGTTTATATTTGACCCACCACCTCTCCACACATTCATACAAATCCTTATCCCCAAGCCACATAATTTGAAATTTGAAATGTGAATTTCTTGGCAATGAGAATATCAAGGAGTGAAAGAGAATGGGCCAATGATCAGAGCCACTCTAGCCTAGAATCTCTAAGAATTAAGTCCAGATATCATCAAACCAACTATATGAAGTAAGAAACCGATCCAATATTTTAGAAATAAAATTCGTTCCACATCTTCTATTAGTCCAAGTAAATATCCCATTTTGAGGCTTCACATCAACAAGATTAAGGAAAAAAATAGTGTCCCACATCAAAGTAGAAGAAGGGTCCAAATGATCCACACCACTATTCTTCTCCTCTAGGGATATTATAGAATTAAAATCCCCATCTACAATCTAAGGATAATTATGAGTAGGCAATCGAATGAATATAAGATGATTCCATAAGAGGATTTTACCTGATAAATCATTAGGGGCATACACATTAGATAGAATAATAGAAGATCCAGGTGAAAAGCAGGTAGCAACCTTAGAGAGACAGTTCCTGCTATCCACCCACCAAGAGGGAGTTAATATTAGTGGATCCCAAAAACATGCAACACCACCCACCGAACCCTGGGCTCCAATATAAAGACAGTGACCACCTTTCCATATCTTAGAAGAAATTCTAACCATATCTTCACAAGATACTTTTATTATTTGGATGAAAACAATATCAAGTCTATGATCTCTGATAAAATTCTAAGTAGATTTTTGTCTAGGGCTGCTACCCAAACCCCTAACATTCCAAGATATCACTTTCATTTCAGGGGAATAGAGAACTGATAATATAATGTCTTAAAAAAATGAAACAAAACCAAGGATTCCCCTATCAATTTCACTTTTTCTTGATCCTTATTTCTTCTTGCTTTTACCACCTTATCCACCCCACCTTTTTTTATAGTTTTTGGGTGAATACCTAACACAAAAGAAACTTTATTTTTCCCTTCCTCTCTAACAATCCTATCCTAGGAGGGTTTAAACCTAGTCTCATCCTCATTTCCCTCAATCAAGTTTTCAACCAAAGAGGAATGATCAATAACTTTATCAAGACAATTTGACACCTCTTTGGACTTATCTTCATTTTCTACAAGAGGGTTATTAGGCACCAACCCTTCCTTATAAGATGTTTGCATTTCAAAAGAAGGATTTAGGAAATAACAACTACCTGGATCTTGAATACAAGCATCCATATCACCTCCATTTCATACTTGATCCTCAACATGTGGCAAATCAAAAATCTCAAGCACATAAAATCTGTTACCAGAACCTACCTTCCCAATACCTTTAATATGATGAACAAAAGGCCTAGATATTGAACGAGACTTAACAGGATAAATCCATCAGAATCGGGCATCTCATTAACCATAGGAGTTTTTCCTTTTGCCTTTGTAGATGCATCTTGAAATTAAGATGAAGAGGATGAAGGTTGGGAATTTACTTTCTTACAGTTTCTCTGTAGATACCCATATTCATGACATATGTGATATCAAAATGAGAGAGCTTCATAATCTAACTGTTGGACCCAAGACATGTTTTCTAGTTTAATATCCAATGATTCAAGCAATGGATTATTCAAATATACTTCAACACAAAGCCATGAAAAGTAAGAAAATTTCCTATCCAAATTTTGATGAGACGGACCAACCGGTTTCCCAATAATCTCTACAATAAAATGAAGAATATCGAGCCTCCAATATTCCATAGGGAGTCATGGCAAACAGACCCACACAAGAATCCTAGAAGGACTTTCCTCCACCGAATAAAATCCTAAATGCCAGGGTTTGATAAATAATCCATACTGATTGTGAAAGTAAGGACCCCCTCGAACACTTTACTATGATTTACCATACAAGAGAACACCATAATAAAATACCCATTAGCTATAAGAATAATCTCCAAATGACCTTTAGGGCTCCAATTTCTCCTAACCCATCTTTCTAAAAAAGGCATAGAAATTTTGAGACCCATGAATTTGCAAATGAGCACATGCTTAGACAAATATAAAACATCACCCACAACAGAATTAGGACTGATAACCAAGACAATATGATCTTTGCTTTTCTCCAAACATCCATTATTCTTCAGATTTGAAATAAAAGAGGAATTGGAAATAGGATCAAGGATTGCATGCATCAAAAAATTCATGGCATTTGCATGATCAGAAGAAGAGGTATCCTTATTCAAAATAACATCCTTAAAAGACAAATATCGGGGGTCACCAGGACCTCCCGAAGCTGCCATATCTAAATTCAAACTACAACACACATTTCACCAGCCAACACATTGGTTTTCATAGAATTTTTTAGCATCAACCTGAAACCCTAGATGTTCATCTTTATATATTTTTTTGTTGATAGTATTAATGATTATTTGTGAATTCCCCTCAATTGAAATATATTTTCATCCTTTTTCAATTGTAATTTTAAACCTTGTATGAAGTGTGCTAGCTTCTACATAGTTGTTAGGTGATGTTCCATATGATTTTGTGTAAGTGAGAAAAAATTTACCTTAATTATTTCAAAAAACACCACGTGCATAGACAAATTCACTTAGTCATATGGAGAAGATATTACTAAACATATTTATGGAAGATCTTGTCTAGAAAGTTTTAGAATTTTACCAAAGAATCTATTTGGAGCTTGAATCATGAGGATTCTCATTGTATCACAATAGAATTGATTGGATTAGGATAAATATTCATCGATATAATCATTTTTCCTCTCTTTTCATTTAGATTATTTGGTTAACTAAATAATGGATTATTTTAGAGATACTCTAGATTATAGAGCAGTATTATAGAAATACAATGGATTGGGTCATTTTTGTTTTTTGGTAGATGTTGTTTGTATTTTATGGATTTTTGGAACAAATCCATCTCCTTCACTTCACACATATTTTTTAGCACTGGTACAAAATTGATGAGAGGATTGTCTAAATGGTTTTTGTAGCAAAGAAGTAGATCAATTTTTTTTTATCACCCTTAGATACCAAGGAAGTCTTGGATAGGCTTTAATACAAGGAAAATATCTCCATTCCACTAGAAAAAGTTGTAAAAATGATCTAGTAACTTTATGTTACTATGGAGGGTAAGGATGGATTGCCTATTTGTATTCCAAGAAAAGAGTATACAAGGCAAATTATAGTAGATATAAAGAACAATTAATATTTATGGATGTTTTTTAAAATTTTAAAGAACATCCTAGTTCAACATTTTGCATTAATTTTCCATTAGGTACCTTCTTTTCACATCATTTTTTGTCCTATTGACTTTAAAAATTTTAATTTTTAATTTAAAAAGTAAAATATTTGTAGAGGGGTAAAATTGTGCACCAACGTACGATTCTCGATACTGGATCTGCAGGGAAGCCTTAGGGTGACCACGATGGCCGTTATAACTCTACACTCAATTTTGGAGGAAAGGGTTCAATAGAAATGGTTTTAGGACTCGCTTCAAATCTGGGGATGGAATGTGTCCAAGTGTTCAATTTAGAGCAATCACCTATATTTGACCTTTCTATAGCTATGCTAAGAGATGAGAGAACAATACAAGATGCAAGATACAACAACAAAAGATCTAACCCTTAAATAATTTTTTATTTGAATGATATCTAACCCTAATAATTGTAAAACAAAACCTTTGAGTAAGGGTTCAAGGGAGATGCACAAGAAAATATTAAACCCTAGATGCACACTATATGCTTTTGTCCTTTCAAATGCCTAGAAACTTAATTAAATATTTTTCTTTTATATATGATCTAGGGTTTTGAAAAAAATAGAAATGACCCAACAAATAGCCTAAATATTTAATAGGACACTTATCTTATCCAGTGGTTGTTCCAAACTTTATTTTTCATCCAACAATATCCCATAATTTTTATTCTTGTAAAATACCTTCACAAACACTTGAAAAATATGATCAATGTTAAAGGGCTTTCTTAGGCCACTATATGAAAATACTTGGAGGTACAATAGTCAAGCCCCCTAGGTCCTTTTATATAACCTTTGAAATACAAAACTGAAAGTTGAACTTTGGAATATGGACAAGTAGAATAAATTATAGTAGAATAGTATAATGAACATAATACAAATTGTACTAATATGATTAAAATACAACATGAAATATAAAATTAGGATTTGGTGATAGCAAATTACCCCCAATCCTAATTTGTATAAAATTATACCCCATATGAAGCGATCCTGATTTCATAGAGTAGATAAATCACACCTTGGAATTACTGAACATGATATCATACCAGAGGGGAAAAACCATTGAATGATGTAGGTGAACTAATACAAAATAAAAATCTAGCTAATATGCAAATGCAGAAGGGTGAAAACAATCTAGTATTAGTGAAAAAGTAGACAAAAGGATGGAGACATCCAAGTAGTACATAACCTCCTTAGGGCTTCAACACTTGAACACCAAAAGCAACAAACACACAAACATTGCAGTAGAAGAAAAACCTACAATGGTTAGAGAGCTTCAATTGTCTACATTTGTAGCGCAAGTGGACAAGGCAAATCACACTAGCTACCATAAGCCCTTTTGTCTACATTTGTAGCACAAGTAAAGAAGGCGATGCTGGATGCTGGCCCCGAGAACCTCTATGATGCGAAGGGGGACACAAAAATATCTTGTGGCTTCCCTCTATATAGTGGTATATCTAGATGGAACATCTTTTCCAGTCATGTAACATCGATTTTTGAGGTTTTTTTAAACTAAAAATATTTTTGTCTGTCTTTGTAGTGTAAGTGCAGAAGGCGAGGCTGACCTCAGGAGGTCCATAGTTGGAACCTCTACGATGCAAAGGGGTACACAAAAAAATATCAATGGGACCGCATTGTCCACCACCTAAAAGCGACCTTCAAAGTTTCTTTTTAACCTAAATGTTTTGTCCTTGAGGGCTAGGTGGATTGGTAAGTGCTTGTTTGACCAGACATTTACCAAGAAGACACCTAGGTTCAAACCTTGGAGGTAGCCTGTTTGCAAAAGTAGTAGTCTGATCAGAATCCTTTGAGTGTGTGTTAGACCAACGATGACATGATGGTATGAATTTCGAGCAATCCGTGGTTTCTTTCATGTCGGGTCAACAATAACCTAGCAGAATCAATTTGGTGGGAGCACCCCTTGTGATTTGACCTTATACTTGTGAGTTGGTAAAAATAGTGTGGTTGTGACCAACCCTCTTATATAACCAAAACAAATAGTACAATTTTATAGGGTCAACAATAAAGCACCAGAGTAATTTTGGTGGGAGCACCTCTTGTGATTTGACCTTATACTTGTGAGTTACTAAAAATAATATGGTTGTGACCAACCCTCTTATATAACCAAAACAAATAGCACAATTTTTAATAAAAGAACGCGACCTAAATGATTTTGTATTGAAATTGAAAAGTATAGGGTTATACTACATCAAATTTTGATAACCCAAATATCATTGTTTAATATAAAATTATTTTCCTTTTGTCTTTTTAAAGGTTGGCTTCGCATTCATTAGGTTCACTCCTTGCCTACCTGGCATAGATAAGATGGAATTTCGTTCTCTCAAGTCGGCACCCCACATCAATTTTTGATCTATTGTGAATATGGGTCCTCCCTAAAACCAATGAGCAATGTTTTTAATTACTGGTGCTGTAGTTGAAGAGACGTTGGCACCAATCACGAGTAACGAGTAATATCCCAGGCATCCAGGAGCCTCAGCGTGCACAATATTTGTCATTGCTTTCTATGGTTCTTCCATGTTGGTCGGCAAAAGTGATTCCAAAGAAGCCGATTCTCTTGAGGACTACCATTCATTGAATCCATTCCTTATATTATTATTATTCCTTTCCGTCTCCATATCCACTTCTCTATCCTTGCAATCCCTTAGGAATGCAATCTATAAATATTTTAACCCACATTGGTTCACCAACGTGCAATTGACTTACAGTTGTGAGAAGCCCAAGATGTCAGGACGTCTAAGAGTTACAGTAGTAAAGGGGACCAATTTAGTGGTTCGGGACCTTTGGAGTAGTGACCCATATGTTAAACTCAAACTTGGTGGTCATGTTAGTATTCTTCATATCTGAAATTCTTTATTCTATTACAATCAAGTCATGTAGTTGGTTTTTTTTTTAACTTTTAAATATATGTTTCTTCTATCATTTATATATCTAATTAAACATTTTTATGATAGAAGTTTGTTCACTCTAATACCACCTTCTGCTTCGTAGTTAGCACTTCTGTGGTTGCCAAGAATCTGTCCAAATCCATAACATGATAACTTCTGCATGCTATGTTTGTTGCAGGTTGCCACAACTCCAGTTGTCAATAAGAGCCTTAATCCAACGTGGAATGAATCCTATACATTCCCAATAACGGATCCCAATCGTTGCTTGCTTGAAGTGGTAACAGCTTCAAACTAAAGCTGCTTAGTATCATCAGATTTTTAACTCACTAGAGCAATTTTATTATTTTTTTTCAATGAGTCACAGCAATTTTATTATTATTATTACTACTATGAATTTTAAAATAATAAGGTTATATTTCTTCGTTCGGATTTTGCAGGAAGTGTGGGACAAAGATAAATTTCTTTGTATTGACTGTCTTGCTCGAGATGATTTTATGGGAACAGCTGAAATTGACCTGAGCCCCCTTCTGAAAGGAGATTATTCGAGGGTAAAACGTGAAGATAAGGTGCTGGTGCCTCCAACAAAAAGAAACTGTATTTATAAGGACAGTTATATTGTTCAGCAGGGGGATGGCCAAAGCGTTCAGGACGTTTGCTTGAAGCTTCGTAAGGTTTCTTCTGGGCTTGTAGACTTGAAACTTGAGTGGCCTGTTTAGTCATTTAGTCATTTTCTTTGTATATTATCAGAGCTTTGTGTTCGACTCTTACTATCGCCAATGTTAATATGTTTGTGTACGCTCAAGCCTCCGAGAAAGAACAGGTTGTACAATCGCAATAACTAAAATATAAACCTTGTATGTGCTCTAATGTCTAATGTCACATGTAGAATTAACATTTGTGGAGAAACTATTTATCATGATATAATTATTTGTGGAGAAACTATTTATCATGATCATAGAATTAATATTTGTGGAGAAACTATTTATCATGAGCTTTGTGTGCGACTCTATAGTATCGCCCATGTTAATATGTTTGTGTACGCTCAAGCCTCCGAGGAAGAACAGGCTGTAGCATTTCAATAACTAAAATATGTAAGCTTTGTATTTACTTTAATGTCACATGGAGAGAGAAACAATTTATCATTATCTAATACTTTGTTTAGTCATTAACTTCTCTTTGTATATTATCAGAGCTTTGTGTGCGTGTCATTATCTAATACTTTGTTTAGTCATTAACTTCTCTTTGTATATTATCGCCCATGTTAATATGTATTTGTGTACGCTCAAGCTTCCCAGGAAGAACAGGCTGTAGCATTGCAATAACTAAAATATGTAAGCTTTGTATTTGCTCTAATGTCAGAAGTAATATTTGTTGAGAAACTATTTATCATGATCTAATAATTTGTTTTCAAATTGGTTAGAAATCAAACGCTATGGTTATGGAAACAAGTACATCCGCACATACTTTTATGATTCTCAAAACATATACATACATACAGATTTGCATAAAACAATGCAAAAAGTACTGTTTACATATTTGTTTCAATCTTAACAAGATTTTGCAATAGTTCCATATAACATTTTGTCATTCAATTATTGTCTAATCTGATTCTGGAAGATGATTACCTTACAGATATAGATAATATCATTGATATATTAAACTTTTTTTTTAGTATTAAAATATTATTACTTTTTAAATTACTTGTAATTACCATTTAAATGAATATAACACAAAAGTCTAAATACTCTAAATAAATATTTTAATATCCATTTAAAAAAATAAACACAAAACGAGCGTCCCTTGTGCCTTCTCCCATATAAGTATAGTGGACTTAGAGGAGTTTAGTAATACACAAGAGCCTCTTGTAACTTAGAGGAGTTTAGTAAAGGTCTGCGTGTATGTGAAATAATAAAACATGATGTTCTTCGTGATGTTGAAAGGCGATCTATTAAAACAATAGCTATGTTACGAAGGTAAAAGTCTCTTCCTTCGTTTTGTCTTTATGTCACTCCAAGGCGTGGTTGCGTGGATAAATTTGAAGCTCCCAAGGATTTGTGTAATGCGCATTGTGATGCTGTGAATAGTGTTGTACACCGGAGAGAAGGAGAGAAGGATGACTGCAGCAGTGACAGACTGCAGATAGACAGTGAAGAGCTCACTCACTTTGGAGGTACAAGTTTCACAAGGAGTGCAAGGAGAAACATTGTTTGGTGAGTCACACAAGGTCTATTGAACAATAGCATACAGTGAAGAGGTATGTATATAAAATATATTTTGTTTCCATTTTTTTTTAAATTTACTTCAATATTATTTAATATATTTTGCTTAAAATCAATATACTTTTGAAAATATAATTGATTTTTTAGCTTAAATATTTTATTATTAATTAAAATTATTGATTAAATTTATTTTGCAATCACAATATAATGGCTGCCAATAATAATCTTCTCATTCCTGAATTTAATGGACTAGATTATGAGTATTGGTCTATCAAAATGAAGACCTTACTCATTGGCAAAAGGTTATGGGACATAGTAGAGGAAGTCTACACTGAACCAGTAGATTAGACTATTTTAAGTGCAGTTGATAAAATTGCTAAGAAGGATGCTCAAAATAAGAACTCCTTTTCTCTCTACCATCTTCAAGCAGCCTTGGAGAAAATAATCTTTCCATGGATTGCTTCATGTACATCAGCCCTGGATACATGGGGTGCATTGAAAGATAGCTATCAATGGAGAAATCAAGTGAAGAAGGTGAGGCTTAAAACCTTGAAGAGAGATTTTGAGAATCTCAAAATGCATGATGATGAAAAAGTAGGTGATTATTGTGTTAGAGTGAAAGCCATTGTAAAAAAAATGCAAACCCTTAGAGAAGACATCAAAACTGAAGTAGTTGTGAAGAAAGTGTTGAGAACACTTCTTCATAAGTGGAACCATATTGCTATCATTATTGAAGAATCTAAATATTTGTCTACTCTAACATTTGATGCACTAATTGGTTCTTTGATGTCCCATGAAGAGAGACTACATAGTTCTACATCATCAAGCTTTGGAGGTGATGAAAAAACATTCTCATCTAAGGAAGGTGAGACTCATGGCAATGCACAAGGAAGAGGACAAGGAAGAGGACAAGGAAGAGGCCAAAGGAGAGGCAAAGGAAGAGGAAGAGGTAGATCAAGAGGTGGCAACCAAGGAAGAGGAAGAGGAGGTGACAAATCAAAGAAAGCTTGTTACAATTGTGGTAAGCTTGGTCACTTTGCTAAATATTATTGGTCCAAGACTTCTCAAGAAGGGAAAGATCAATATGAAAACTATGGATAAGAGGAAGAAACTTCAAATTTATTCCTCACCTATGGAAAATCAGATCAAAATCTCAATGAAACTTGGATTTTGGATACTGGTTGCTCAAATTATATGAGTGACAAAGAATAGCTATTTGCTTCAATGGATTCCACCTACAAGTCAAAGATCAAATTGGGAGATGACAAGGCACTACAAGTTGAAGGCATGAGAGCCATAGAGGTTCCAACAAAAGAAGGCACAAAGAAGGTAAACAACATCTATTACACCCCCAAACTCCAACATAATTTTCTTAGTGTTGGAAAAATCATGGAAAAGAACTATAGGCTTGTTTTTGAAGATGGAAAATGTGTAATTTTTGACAAAAATAATTGTAATAGAGTTGTTACACAAGTACCTATGACAAAGAATAGGTTATTTCCTCTTAAGTTTGGGGAAAAAGAAGGTACTCAACTTGCTAGTGTGGCCATAGAAAATCCAAGTGTGCTTTGGCACTTGAGATATGGTCATCTTAATTTTGTAAGCTTGAAGTGGTTGAATTCACAAGCTATGGTGTATGGATTACCAAAAGTTGGAGAACACAAGGAGGTGTGTGAAGGATATGTTTTGGAAATGTACTCAAGAACATTCCAAGAGGTCAAGCATGGAGAGCAAGCCATCCATTAAAATTGGTACATTCGAACATTTGTGGTCCAATGAATACCAAAAGCTTTGGTAACAATTCTTATTTTCTCACTTTAATTGATGATTTCTCGAGAATGTGTTGGATTTATTTTTTGAAAACTAAATATGAAGCTTTTGAATGTTTCAAGGATATCAAAAATAATGTAGAGAATCAAAGTGAGTATGTTGTAAAAAGATTAAGGATTGATAGAGGAGGAGAGTTTTGTTCAAATATATTTCTCAAATATAGTAAATATTGTGGGATAAAAATGCAATTAACTACTGCCTATACCCCACAACAAAATGGTGTGGCTGAAAGAAATAACCACGCTATTGTAGAAATGGCTCGATCAATGCTTCAAACCAAGAAACTCAGTAACATGTATTGGGCTGATGCTGTTAGGACAAGTGTTTACATTTTGAATAGTAGTCCCACTTCTAGTTTATATGGGATAACTCCATATGAGGGATGGTATGGCAAAAAGCCAAATGTAAAGCACTTCAAAGTTTTTGGTTGTCTTGCATATGCACACATTCCTGATGAGACAATAAAGAAACTTGATCCCAAAATTTAAGCATGTATTTTCATTGGGTATTGTGACTCTTCAAAGGTGTATAGACTCTACAATCCAAAATCACACAAAGTTGTAATTTCCATAGATGTGATTTTTGATGAAGGGGGAGTATGGGGTCATCAAATTTTTTTGTTGATGATGGATCTTAAGATGCAATATCCTCTCAAGTGTAGCCCATTTATAAAATCAGCATTGGAAATCCTCCTCCATGTCCAAAGAAGAGTTCTACTCCAAGTACAACAAGTGCTACTCCAAGTTTTTCTCCACAAAGATCAGCAAGTTCTTCTCCAATGCCAAATGAAGTAGATTCACCATAAAGAGGTAAGAGAACACTTCAGTACCATCCTCCTACCAAATTATGGACAAGAATTTTCAAATAAGATACACTAGAAACCAAGCTAGTGAAATGAATTAAGTCTTGAAAAGACTTGAAAATTTGCACATGTATGGTGATGAATACTCTCAAGAGCCTAAGGGATATGTTGTAAACTATGCTTTAATGACTAGTATAGAGCTAGAGTCATATAGTTATGAAAAAGCATGTACTCATGATGTATGACAATAGGTCATGAAAGAGGAAATGACCTCTATAAAAAGGAATGACATATGGGAGCTAGTGGATCTTCCTAATGGTAAGAAATATGTTGGATGTAAATGGGTCTATAAGACCAAGTTCAATGCTTATGGGAGAATTGAAAGAAACAAGGCAAGGCTAGTAGAAAAAGGGTTTACTCAAAAGTATGGGATTGACTATAAAGAAATCTTTGCTCCTGTTGCTAGACAAGCGATCATTAGACTAGTGCTTTATTTGGCTGCCCACAAAAGGTGGAACATTCAACACATGGATGTTAGGAGTACTTTTCTCAATGGGTACTTGAAAGAAGAGGTTTTTGTGCAACAACCTCAAGGATTTTGAGAACAAGGTAAGGATAACCTTGTATACAAATTGAAGAAAGTATTGTATGGCCTAAACCAAGCACCAAGGGCATGGTACTCATGTATTGATGGCTACTTTTAAAAGTATGGGTTCACTAGGAGAAAAAGCAAACCTACTCTCTACTACATGAAAAAATGTAAAGACATTCTCATTGTGTACTTGTATGTGGATGATCTAATATTCATGGGTAGTAGTGATAAAATGAATGAGGAGTTCAAACACTCCATGATGAAAGAGTTTGAAATGAAGGATCTAGGTTTGATGCATTATTTCCTAGGAATGGAGGTACATCAAACAGGAACAAAGATCTTCATATGTCAAAATAAATATGCTCATGACATGATAAAGAAATTTTCTATGGAGAAAAGAAATTCTGTTGCAACTCCAATAGGTCATGGGATACAATTAAGCAAATAATATGGAGCACCAAAAGTTGAAAATACCACTTACAAGATCATGGTTGGGAGTTTAATGTTTCTCACCAACACACGGCTGGATATTCAATATGTTATTTCTCTAGTATCAAGGTATATGGCTGATCCATCTAAATTTCATCTACAAGCAACTAAAATAATTTTGAGATTTGTAAAGGGTACAATGGATTATGGGATCCATTACCACAAAAATCGTGATGTAAAATTAGTTGGCTTTAGTGATGGTGATTGGGACAATAGTATAGATGATAGGAAATCTACTTCAAGGAATTATTTTAGTCTTGGGTCAGGACTAATTACATGGAGTTCCAAAAAGCAGATTTTTGTGCCATTATCATCTACTGAATCTGAGTACATAACAATCACAAATGCTAGTACCCAAGCTTTATGGCTAAGAAAATTACTTGAAGAAATAGGTGAAAGACAAAATAATTCTACTATATTGTATTGTGACAATATGAGTGTCATCCAATTGGCACATAATCCTATCCACCACAACAGGTCAAAACACTTCGACATGAAGTATCACTTCATAAGAGACATGGTGGAGAATAAGGTGGTTGAGCTAAAACATTGCAGCACTTTAGAAAACATAGCTAACGTCTTCACCAAAGGAGTTGCTAAAGCTCAACATATAAAGCTGAGAGACTGTCTTGTTAGCCCTCTCAAATTTAAGGCACAGAATGTTGGAATTTGATAGCAAATTTTAAACATTATCATATGTTATTTGTGTAGATATGTTATATAGAATTTTTTAAAAGAGCATCTAGGAGTTATAGCTAACTACACATTATTTTGATTTTGAGAATCAATGGGCTATTCTGAGCTATTATCTTTTCTGATGGAGCCTATATAATGTAACCTATTTCAAGCAATGAATAATAATGAGTATTGAACCTCAAGATCTACATTAATTAAAGTTGTTTTCATTAAATTATTAATACAGTGGATGAATTAAGGTTGAAACTATTTCATTTCACATTGAAAATCAACCCTATAAAATTGAAAGCATATAAAGAAGTTCATAGTATTTCAAATCATTTAGTTGAAATACAAATAATTTAATATGTGCAATTAAACATCATAGGAGATATAAGGGTTACTACTTGGAAACAAAACTCTATTATTACAAATATTATTACTAATTTCTAATATTTCATAATTAGGGAGTTATAAGGTATACTACATCAAACATAGATTATTGGAATTTAGAAATATTATACTATTGGATATTAAGGGCTATAAAAGGAAGTTCATTATTTACTTAAAGGATTTGGAATTCCAATCATAGAGAACTTCAAATTAATAAGTGCGTAGTTCATTAGGAGAGATAAGGTGAAATAGAAGTTAATTATTGTTATTTACAAAACATTACAAAATCAACCCAAAAGGTGAACTATTACTTACTAAGAACTTTATCAAACTTATAGCACATTCCAATCACTAGGGAGACATAAGGAATCCTAAAAAACCTAAGTCTAGAAAGGTTTTATCAAATTGGTTCATATACTCTAAACTAGGGAGTCATAAGGTAGTCTACTACAAAGGATCTATCAAAAGTGTTCTTAAAACATAAAGATCTAAAACTAAGAAAGATGTCTACCTCAAAGAATATAGTAAACAATGATGTGAACAACACTATTAGAAAGGAAAGGAAGAGTATCATAAAAATTGGAATCAAGAATTTACTTATAAAGTGTGAAGGAGACTTAGAATTTACTTCAAAAAGGATTCAGAGTGAAGCTTTAAAAGATAACTTTGAAACCATGAGATATTATCTACATGCTCGACTCACTACAACAATTGATAATGGAAGAGTGAAATTCAAATTTCTTTAGAATTTGGTAGCATATTATATATGGCATTACTTACATTCAAATGTTACAAGGATGAGAATGTAGAACAAAGAGGATTGATATAATTACTTAAACTGAAAACAAAAATGGATGAATCATACCTAGAGAAGATATTTCAATCCTCATGCAATATTGATACTTCAAGTTCTACTAACACAAAATATTATCATGATGCCTTAAGTGTTTGTTCAGAAGCTTCTATACAAAACTTGGAAAATGATAAAAAGGACAAAGGAAAAGAGAAGATACCTTTGCAAGATGTAGGTGATAGTACATCCACATATGAAAGTACTGACTCCAAAGATATGATTAAATAATAAGAAGAAGAAGAACCAAATCAAGGAGTAATATAGTGCAATGTGAAATAAAGATAATGCAAAGAACCAAATCATGCTGAAGAACATCTGAATATCGAACATCCATATTGAATATTAAAGTCTTCAATACCCAAATAATATAATACAGAGGGTGTTAGAGTATATTACATCATTTGGATCGTGTAAATGTACTACCTTTGGTACATAACTAGAGTAGGATTTTACTTTAGAGTAAATCTAGTTACTTCAAGTATTGTAATAAATGCACAAGTGTCAATGTGCAAGTTGTAAATGTACAAGAAATCCATTTTTACATCAAGTAGATAGATAGAGTAAGGGGCAAGGAATCTATATTCCTATATAAAGGCCTTGTAGTAAGTGTTTTCCATATAGTAGTAAATATAGAGAGTGTGTGATATAGTTTAGTAGTATGGTACAATATAGTCCTTTCATATTTGTTCATGGAGTGTTCATGTCCTCCATTATATAACATTATACTATTTCATCACATTCATTAATGGTATATTTTGAGTTATTTGTAAATGTTCAACTCATTATTTTCCTACATATTATTGTGTCATTAGTTTATAGGTATCTCATATTAGTTATCTTTCATCTTATGGTTGTATTCCTTGTACTACAGTACCATAAAAAGCTAACACGTAAGGATCATCTGATCATCATGGATCTCTTGTTCATGCTCCACATTCTAATTCTTGAGGTCTTCCAAGATAATCATAGCTTGTTGAAGTAAGTAACTGACTATTTTGGAGGCTTTGAACATAGAATTGAGCATGCTCTCTAGGTCTAGGATGTGGCCTTTGTTGGTGAAATAAGGAATACCCAACCTCTACTAGATATGTCCCAAGGGTGATAACCCACTTTGAGAGCCAACTTACTTGTACAAGGAAGAGTGAGCTGATACACCTTAAGTATTTGGTTTCTTTAGTGGCATGGGAAAATATTTTAACTTTTATTGCTATTACTCAATGATTATTGATGAATTTTGATTCCCAATATGGGACTTACTTCAGGAGAAGCGACATCAAACCTCCATCTTCACACAGGGAGGGGTCTCTCTAGACTTGGAACCAAATCTCAACTTTATTTCAACTTTAAGAGAGACAATATTCAAAGTTGTATCATCGTCGAGAGTCTTAGGCTGAGGGATCCCTTGGCTAGAATTAAGTAGTTGCGGGTGCACAAGGGAGCTACCAAAATAGGGGATAATAGCCTTTTGGGGTTTATTTTGAAGGGTATTCCTATAGAGGATTATATGGATACCTTGGTGGTAGGGTGAGTGGAGGTCCCTTTTTAACATTGAAAATCGATCGCTCAATGGACTTGAATAGATATTCCAAGATGTTAATGGGTTTGTTATCCCAAAGGTGGTTCAAAACCTCCAATTGGATGCTTATGAGTATGGAATTGATGTCATCAAGCATGAAGTATTGGAGGAAAGGTATCATGAATTTATTCCAAGAGTTGGGAAGGAATTCTTTGATTATTCCTCATTTGTCCCTCCCATGTTTCTTTCCATTGTCTTTGAAGTATCCCAATTTATCAACCATCAAATGTTTCTCATACTACATAATATATCCATCATCAAGAATACCAGTTACCTTGGTTAGGAAATGAATTTTTATGGTGAAGCTAAGATCACATACCAAGGCTTTGTCATCATCCCATGATTGAAGCATCTTGAATGAAAGGTATGAATCACTACCATCAAATTTTTGAAGAAAGAAAGTGAACCCATCGACATTGAGAATATCCTCCATGATGGGATAAAGTTGAAGAAATTTTGGCTCCAAAAACATCATAATAAGAATATGTAAACCAAACTAAACCAAGGGATATGTCTATCAAAGAAAAAATCCATTGGTTAGAGCTTAATAATTTCATGCAATAATGGTGGAGGGCATTTTAGTCTTGGTATTGCTTAAAATGAATAGGGTGGAGGGCATTTGAGAGGTCTAAGGCTTCACAATTAAAACTATTGAAGATTTTGGATATAATCATACCTCAACATCATCGATGACCACCATTATGCTAAAAAACATTTCAACTCATAAAATTATGTTCTATAAAGAACTTGGAAGTACCGTAGCCAATGATGAAAGAGACTGACTCAGCTCGATTTCTTAAAATTTGAACAAGATAATGCAAGATAGATAAGTAGAGGGGCCAAGAGAATTCTTGGAAATGAATTAACCTAAAAGTGAGTTGATTAAGGAAAAAGAGGCTAGAAATGTCACAATGGAGCTCAAAGGACCAAACCATGATGATAGGACCAAGGTTGACACAAGGTTCTTGGGAAACTAGTAGTGAGGATACCTAGGAGACCAACATGAATGGAAAATATCAACATTTCTAAACCAGAGGGGGACCCACAGGAGATACCTTAAAGTAATGAACTTATACTGGTTAACACAAGGGCTAAAGAAGAACCAAGTAGAACTATGGACCTCAATTAAACACCAGAGCAACACTACCTTAGAACAAGACCACATGGAGGCATCAAAGGAAGGAAACATTATCCAGAGGGTTGAAAACATAGAGTGATTGGGGAAAATTATCATGCCACACATGGAGATCTTCTTGGGAGAGACCCAAGTTTGCCAAGACATTCACAATTTTGTTTTCTTTCTTGTAAACATGTTGAATAACATGATTGATGAAGTTATATAAATATCTCTTGAACTCTTCAATGAGATTTCAAACACTCTAGGAAGGAGTTTGAGCCCCTTTGAGATAATTTATGATATTCATTGAGTCACCCTCTAATGATGAGATTAGTAGAGAGGAGGTTATTGAGAAGAGATAATCCTTGGTAAAAAGCCATGGCCTCAACAACATTATTAGTCTAGAAATCAATATTTTTAGCATAGGCAAGTATAATTTTTCCTTGATCATCTTTGAAGATACCACCAACCCTTGCCTTTATACGGTTTCTTTTTGAAGCTCCATCAAAATTTAGCTTAATCCAACTATCAGGGGTGGACAACCTAACATTAGATATATCAATGAAAGGAAAATAAGGTATGGAATGATAAAGAGAGGTTTAGAGAAGCATCAAGCCTAGACTCAAAGGCAAGACTAAAGAGATTAAGGAGAAATAACCAGGTTTTAGTTTTCAATGATGGTAGAAAGCACACAATTTCCAATAGATAGGGGATCCTTGGAAATGCCAATAAAGGCTCTAGAATTTCTTTCTTTCCAAACTTACCATAAAATGTGTGGAAGATAGAAGGTTGAAAGAGACTTGAGGCAAAAACTAATGAAAGGATTTGTGGATGAAATTGGGATGAACCCAAGAAATTCCAAATGACTTGGGAACATAGTGTAGGAATATTAAAGAGAAGGAACATTCAAGAAAAAGGTGATGGAAAGACTCCAAATTAGAGGTGCAGTAGTGACAGCTTGCAGCCGTGACAGAATGCAGATAGACAGTGAAGAGTTCACTTACTTTGGAGGTACAAGTTTCACAAGGAGTGCAAGGAGAAACATTGTTTGGTGAGTCACACAAGGTCTATTGAAGAATAGCATACAGTGAAGAGGTATGTATATAAAATATATTTTTTTTGTATTTTTTTAAAAAAATTACTTCAATATTTTTTAATAATTTAATATATTTTGCTTAAAATCAATATACTTTTGAAAATATAATTGATTTTTTAGCTTAAATATTTTATTATTAATTAAAATTATTGATTAAATTTATTCTGCAATCACAATATAATGGCTACCAATAATAATCTTCTCATTCCTGAATTTAATGGGCTAGATTATGAGTATTGGTCTATCAAAATGAAGACCTTACTCATTGGCAAAGGGTTATGGGACATATTAGAGGAAGTCTACACTGAACCAGTAGATTAGACTATTTTAAGTGCAGTTGATAAAACTGCTAAGAAGGATGTTCAAAATAAGAACTCCTTTTCTCTCTACCATCATCAAGCAACCTTGGAGAAAAGTATCTTTCCATGGATTGCTTCATGTACATCAACACTATATGCATGGGGTGCATTGAAAGATAGCTATCAAGGGAGTAATAAAGTGAAGAAAGTGAGGCTTAAAACCTTGAAGAGAGATTTTGAGAATCTCAAAATGCATGATGATGAAAAAGTAGATGATTATTGTGTTAGAGTGAAAGCCATTGTAAAAAAAAATGCAAACTCTTGGACAAGACATGAAAACTGAAGTAGTTGTGAGGAAAGTGTTGAGAACACTTCTTCATATGTGGAACCATATTGCTATAATTATTGAAGAATCTAAATATTTGTCTACTCTAACATTTGATGCACTAATTGGTTCTTTGATGTCCCATGAAGAGAGACTACATAGTTCTACATCATCAAGCTTTGGATGTGATGAAAATACATTTTCATCTAAGGAAGGTGAGACTCATGGCAATGCACAAGAAATAAGACAAGGAAGAAACCAAAGGAGAGGTAAATGAAGAGGAAGAGGTAGATCAAGAGGTGGAAACTAAGGAAGAGGATGAGGAGGTGAAAAATCAAAGAAAATTTGTTACAATTATGGCAAGCTTGGTCAATTTGCTAAATATTGTTGGTCCAAGACTTATCAATAAGGGAGATTTCAATATGAAAACTATCTATAAGAGGAAGAAACTTCAAATTTGTTCCTCACCTATAGAAAATCAGATCAAAATCTCAATGAAACTTGGATTTTGGATACTGGTTGCTCAAATTATATGAGTGGCAAAGAATAGGTATTTGCTACAATGGATTCCACCTACAAGTCAAAGATCAAATTGGGATATGACAAGGCACTACAAGTTGAAGGCATGAGAGACATAGAGGTTCCAACAAAAGAAGGCACAAAGAAGGTAAACAACATCTATTACACCCCCAAACTCCAACATAATTTTCTTAGTGTTGGAAAAATCATGGAAAAGAACTATAGGCTTGATTTTGAAGATGGAAATGTGTATTTTTTGACAAAAACAATAGTAATAGAGTTGTTACACAAGTACCTATGAAAAATAATAGGTTTTTGCCTCTTAAGTTTTGGGAACAAGAAAGTACTCAACTTGCTAGTGTGTCCATAGAAAATCCAAGTGTGCTTTGGCACTTGAGATATGGTCATCTTAATTTTGTAATCTTGAAGTGGTTGAATTCACAAGCTATGGTGTGTGGATTAGCAAAATTTGGAGAACAAAATGAAGTGTGTAAAGGATATGTTTTGGAAAAGTACTCAAGAACATTCCAAGAGGTCAAGCATTGAGAGCAAACCATCCATTAAAATTGGTACATTCAGACATTTGTGGTCCAATGAATACCAAAATCTTGGGTAACAATTCTTATTTTCTCACTTTAATTAATGATTTCTCTAGAATGTGTTGGATTTATTTTTTGAAAACTAAAGATGAAGCTTTTGAATGTCTCAAGGATTTCAAAAATAATGTAGAGAATCAAAGTGAGTATGTTGTAAAAATATTAAGGATTGATAGAGGAGGGGAGTTTTGTTCAAATATATTTCTAAAATATTGTAAATATTATGGAATAAAAATGCAATTAACTACTGCCTACACCCCACAACAAAATGGTGTGGCTGAAAGAAAGAACCACACTATTGTAGAAATAGCTTTATCAATGCTTAAAACCAAGAAAATCAGTAACATGTATTGGTCTGATGCTTTGTTAGGACAAGTGTTTACATTTTGAATAGTAGTCCCACTTCTAGTTTATATGGGATAACTCCATATGAGGGATGGTATGGCAAAAATCCAAATGTAAAGCACTTCAAAGTTTTTGGTTGTCTTGCATATGCACACATTCCTGATGAGACAAGAAAGAAACTTGATCCCAAAATTCAAGCATGTATTTTCATTGGGTATTGTGAATCTTCAAAGGTGTATAGACTCTACAACCCAAAATCACACAAATTTGTAATTTACATAGATGTGATTTTTGATGAAGGGGGAGTATGGGGTCATCAAAACATTTGTTGATGATGGATCTTAAGATGCAATATCCTCTCAAGTGTAGCCCATTTATAAAATCAGCATTGGAAATCCTCCTCCATGTCCAAAGAAGAGTTCTACTCCAAGTACAACAAGTGCTACTCCAAGTTTTTCTCCACAAAGATCAGAAAGTTCTTCTCCAATGCCAAATGAAGTAGATTCACCATAAATAGGTAAGAGAACACTTTAGTACCATCCTCCTACCAAATTATGGATAAGAATTTTCAAAGAAGATACACTAGATACCAAGATAGTGAAATGAATGAAGTCTTGAAAAGACTTGAAAATTTGCACATGTATGGTGATGAAGACTCTCAAGAGCCTAAGGGAGATGTTGTAAACTATGCTTTAATGAATAGTGTAGATATAGAGTCATATAATTATGAAAAAGCATGTACTCATGATGTATGACAACAGGCCATGAAAGAGGAAATGACCTCTATAAAAAGGAATGACACATGAGAGCTAGTGGAGCTTCCTAAGGATAAGAAATATGTTGGATGTAAATGGGTCTATAAGACCAAGTTCAATGCTTATGGTAGTATTTAAAGACACAAGGCAAGGCTAGTAGCAAAAAGGTTTAATCAAAAGTATGGAATTGACTACGAGGAAATATTTGCTCCTATTGCTAGACAAGAGACCATTAGACTAGTGCTTTCTTTGGCTACCCACAAAGGGTGGAACATTCAACACATGGATTTTAAGAGTACCTTTATCAATGGGTACTTGAAAGAAGAGGTTTTTGTGCAAAAACCTCAAGGATTTTAAGAACAAGGTAAGGATAACCTTGTCTACAAATTTAAGAAAGCATTGTATGGCCTAAACCAAGCACCAAGGGCATGGTACTTATAGTAAACAATGATGTGAACAACACTATTATAAAGGAAAGAGAGAGTATCATAAAAATTGGAATCAAGAATTTACTTAAAAAGTCTGAAGGAGACTTAGAATTTACTTCAAAAAGGATTCAGAGTGAAGCTTTAAAATACAACTTTGAAACCATGAGATATTATCTACATGCTCGACTCACTACAACAATTGATAATGGAAGAGTGAAAATCAAATTTCTTTAGAATTTGGTAGCATATTATATATGGCATTGCTTACATTCAAATGTTATAAGGATGAGAATGTAGAACAAAGAGGAATGATATAATTACTTAAACTGAAAACAAAAATGGATGAAACATACCTAGAGAATATATTTCAATCCTCATGCAATATTGATACTTCAAGTTCTAATAACACAAAATATTATCATGATATCTTAAGTGTTTCTTCATAAGCTTCTATACAAAACTTGGAAAATGATAAAAAGGACAAAGGAAAAGAGAAGATACCTTTGCAAGATGTAGGTGATACTACATACACATATGAAAGTACTGACTCCAAAGATAATATTAAACAATAAGAAGAAGAAGAAGAAGAACCAAATCAAGGAGTAATGTAGTGCAATATGAAATAAAGATAATACAAAGAACCAAATCATCCTGACGAACATCTGAATATTGAACATCCATATTGAATATTAAAGTCTTCAATACCCAAATAATGTAATATAGAGGGTGTTAGAGTATATTACATCATTTGGATCATTTAAATGTACCACATTTGGTACATAACTAGAGTAGGATTTTACTTTAGAGTAAAGTTAGTTACTTCAAGTATTGTAATAAATGCACAAGTGTCAATGTGCAAGTTGTAAATGTACAAGAAATCCATTTTTATATCAAGTAGATAGATAGAGTAAGGGGCAAGGAATCTATATTCCTATATAAAGGCCTTGTAGTAAGTGTTTTCTATATAGTAGTAAATATAGAGAGTGTGTGATATAGTTTAGTAGTATGGTACAATATAGTCCTTTCATATTTGTTCATGGAGTGTTCATTTCCTCCATTATATAGCATTATACTATTTCATCACATTCATTAATGGTATATTTTTGAGTTATTTGCAGATGTTCAACTCATTATTTTCCTACATATTATTGTGTCATTAGTTTATAGTTATCTCAGATTAGTTATCTTTCATCTTATGGTTGTATTTCTTGTACTATAGTACCATCAAAAGCTAACACATAAGGATCATCTGATCATCATGGATCTCTTGTTCATGCTCCACATTCTAATTCTTGAGGTCTTCCAATATAATCATAGATTGTTGAAGTAACTGACCATTTTGGTGGCTTTGAACATAGAATTGAGCACACTCTCTAGGTATGGGATGTGGCTTTTGTTGGTGAAAGAAGGAAGACCCAACCTCTACTAGATATGACCCGAGGGTGAGGACCCACTTTGAGAGCCAACTTAATTGTACAGGGAAGAGTGAGCTGATACACCTTCAGTCTTTGGTTTCTTTAGTGGCATGGGAAAATATTTTAACTTTTCTTGCTATTACTCAATGATTATTGGTGACTTTTGATTCCCAATATGGGACTTACTTCAAGAGAAGCGACATCCAACCTCCATCTTCAAATAGGGAGGGGTCTCTCTAGAGTTGGAACCAAATCTCAACTTTCTTTCAACTTTAAAAGAGACAATATTCAAAGTTGTATCATCGTCGAGAGTATTAGGATGATGGCTTCCTTGGCTAGAATCAAGTAGTTGCGGGTGCACAAGGGAGCTACCAACATAGGGGATAATGTCCTTTTGGGATTTATTTTAAAGGGTATTCCTATAGAGGATTATGTGGATACCTTGGTGGTAGGGTGAGTGGAGGTCCCTTTTTAACATTGGAAATCGATTGGTTAATGGAATTGAAAAGATAGTACAAGATGTTAATGGGTTTGTTATCCCAAGGGTGGTTCAAAACCTCCAATTGGATGCTTTTGAGTATGGAATTGATGTAATCAAGCATGGAGTATTAGAGGAAAGGTATCATGAATTTATTCCAATATTTGGGAAGAAATTATTTGATTATTCCTCCTTTTTTCCTCATGTTTCTTTCCATTGTCTTTGAAATATCCCAATTTATCAACCATCAAATATTTCTCATACTACATAATATCTCCATCATCAAGAATACCATTTACCTTGGTTAGGAAATGAATTTTTATGGTGAAGCTAAGATCACATACCAAGGCTTTGTCATCATCCCATGATTGAAGCATATTGAATGAAAGGTATGAATCTTTACCACCAAATTTTTGAAGAAAGGAAGTGAACCCATCGACATTGAGAATATCCTCCATGATGGGATGAAATTGAAGAAATTTTGGCTCTAAAAACATCATAATAAGAATATGTAAACCAAAAATGAACCAAGGGATATGTCTAACAAAGAACAAAATTCATTGGTTAGAGCTTGATAATTTCATGCAATAATGGTGGAAGTTTTAGCCTTGGTATTGCTTAAAATGAACATGATGGAGGGTAGTTGAGAGGTCTAAAGCTTCACGATTAAAACTATTGAAGCTTTTGGATATAATCATACCTCAACATCATCGATGACCACCATTATGCTAAAAAACCTTTCAATTTATAAACTTATGTTCTATAAAGAACTTGGAAGTACCATAGCTAATGATGAAAGAGACCGGCTCAGCTCGATTTCTTAAAATTTGAACAAGATCATGCAAGATAGATAAGTAGAGGGGCCAAGAGAATTCTTGGAAATGAATTAACCTAAAAGTGATTTGATTAAGGAAAAAGAGGCTAGAAAGGTCACAATGGAGCTCAAAGGACCAAACCATGATGACAGGACCAAGGTTGACACAAGGTTCTTGGGAAACTAGTAGTGAGGACACCTACGAGACCAACATGAATGGAAAATATCAATATTTCTAAACCAAAGGGGGACCCACAAGAGATAACTCAAATGAATGAACTTATACTGGTTAACACGAGGGCTAAAGAAGAACCAAGTAGAACTATGGACCTCAATTAAACACCAGAGCAACACTACCTTAGAAAAACACCACATGGAGGCATCAAAGGAAGGAAACATTATCTAGAGTGATTGGGGAAAACTATTATGCCACACATGGAGATATTCTTGGGAGAGACCCAAGTTGGCCAAGACATTCACAAATTTGTTGTCTTTCTTGTAAACATGATTGATGAAGTTCTATAAATATATCTTGAACTATTCAATGAGATTTAAAACACTCTAGGAAGGAGTTTGAGCCCCTTTGAGATAATTTATGATATTCATTGAGTCACCCTCTAATGATGAGATTAATAGAGAGGAGGTGATTGAGAAGAGATAATCCTTGGTAAAAAGACATGGCCTCAACAACATGATTGGTATAGAAATCAATATTTTTAGCATAGGCAAGTATAATTTTTCCTTGATTATCTTTGAAGATACCACCAACCCTTGCCTTTATAGGGTTTCTTTTTGTAGCTCCATCAAAATTTAGCTTAATCCTACTATCAGGGGTGGACCACCTAACATTAGATCTATCAATGAAAGGAAACTAAGGCATGGAATGATAAAGAGAGGTTTAGAGAAGCATCAAGACTAGACTCAAAGGCAAGACCAAAGAGATTAAGGAGAAATAACCAGGTTTTAGTTTTCAATGATGGTAGAAAGAACACAATTGCCAATAGATAGGGGATAATTAGAAATGCCAATAAAGGTTCTAGAATTTCTTTCTTTCCAAAATTACCATAAAATGTGTGGAAAATAGAAGGCTGAAAGAGACTTGAGGCAATAACTAATGAAAGAATTTGAGGATGAAATTGGAATGAACCGAAGCAATTCCAAATGACTTGGGAACATAGTGTAGGAATATTAAATAGAAGGAACATTCAAGAAAAATGTGATGGAAAGACTCCAAATTAGAGGTGCAGAGATAAAAAATATTTGGGATAGACATTTTCGTAGTCAAAAGGTTGTCAATGGTTAGGATTTTATTTAACAAACCAAAAGAAGAAGGTAATTTTGCGGATGATATACTTGAGCCAAATTAGACTAGAAAGAAACCAATTTTATTTAATACTCCTAGATAAAAATATAAAATTAACTAAGAATTATCCATCCTTATTAGCTTTCCAAAATAGAGAGTCATTGGAGTTAGCATTGGGGATGACACAAATTATTAGAATATTGAAAAGGTATCTCACCACTTCAATATGCTCTTCATTAATTTTTATAAGAGGGATATATTTATAGACATTCCTCTAATATGAGGTGTCAATGATATTGGAAAATTTATCACCGAAGAGGTGATCTGTGAAGGGCTTGATCATGACTAGATTAGGATCCTTAAGCAAGGGGTGGTCCTTTAACTAGGGGTTATTCCAGAAGCTAATGTTTCTCCCATTTCCTAGTTATAATATGAACCTTTTCTAATGAGGATTTTGAATTTGAGAATGGATTTCCAAAAAACAAACCCAATTGGAAGAGAATCTTCATCTAGAAATTTGTTGTATTGAAGGTGTTTATTTTTGATGACTTCAATCCAAAGTGAATTCTAATTGATGAAAAGTCTCCAAATTTGCTTACCTATGAGGTCCATGTTCATCTTATTGACCTTTCTAAAACCTAAACCATCTTAGTATTTTTTACAGAAAATTTTATCCCAAGCGATTAGAGGAAAGCATTTGCAGTTTTATGAGTTGGACCACAAGAATATTTTTTGAATTTGTTCAATTATATGCATATAGAACTAGGGGCTTTGAAACTAAATAATTGGAATGCTTTGGAGGAAAGTAGGGGATTTTTTAAATGATTTAATTACTTTAAGAACTAAATACATAATTATATAAGGCTTTATTTAATAAGGTCACTTAGATGCATTTTAATGTCATTAGAAAAATATTTTGTAGTTTTAAATGCATTTTTAGCTTATGTAAATTTCATTATTGAATTTGTAAGTGCAATCCATAAATTGATTAAAAACATAGTTATTATGAAGACTATGACTTTTTTTAATATATAGGGGAATCAATAACACCAATGGGTGTTTCCACAATAAGCCCTAGTCTGCTGGGTTAAACAAAGTAAATAGGACCTCAACCCTCTAGCGCATTGAATTGGAGTAGCCAACTAGAAAACAATTGATTGCTACCATCCAACCTATCCCCTTTTGGGTATGCCATTTTTGAAGTTTTGACTTCCCCAAAGAGAGGCCAAATCCCTAACCACTATGTTGTCCTTGTCAAATAGAAAAATATCTATGTTGGTTTCGACACTCCCGTAAAAATAAGAAATAGTATATTTAATGTGAGTACAATTAACCATATCTAGCCTTTATTTTTATTAAAAATATTATTCATTTCCTTTACTATCAAATATATTCTACATCTTCTTTAAATTATTATAATTTTGTATTTAGCTCCTAGATAACATTTTCATTAAAATAAAAAATTGTTACCCTCTAAAATTTAAATTTTGCTAGTATAAAGATCAATTTCATGATTAAATAAATTATTTGCTGCCCTATTTTCTTCTCTCTCTATATGTTCATATTTCCAAAATATTACCTCCAACAATAGTTGATGAACATCAATAATAATATCCTTTTAAATCCAATGTCCATATCCATCTTTGTGATAACAATTATGGTTATCACATCCAATTTACATATTCATTTTTTTTTTATAGAAGTTATGGTTATTTGTGAATTCCCCTCAATTGAAATATATTTTCATCCTTTGTCAATTTTAATTTTGATCCTTGTAAGAATTGCCCTAGCTTTTTCATAGTTGTTAGGTGAAGTTCCATATGATTATGAGTAAGCAAGAGTAATTTTTCCATGGAGAAGATATTCCTAAAGATATTTGTATAATATCTCATCTATAAAGTTTTAGGATTTTACCAAAGAATATAGTTGGAGCTTGAATCATGAAGATCTCATTGTATCACAATAGAATCTACTTGCATAGGAGAAATTTTTATCTATAGAATCATTTTTCCTCTCTTTCCATTTATTCTATTTGACTAGTTAACTATTATGATGGATTATGTTAGAGATACCCTAGATTATAGAGTAGTACTATAGAAATACAATAGATAGTGTCATTGAAGTTTATTGGTAATTTTTTTTATATTTTATGGATCTTTGGAATAAATCCATTTGCTTTACTACTTTATAAGGACAGTTATATTGTTCAGAAGGGGATGGCACAAGCGTTCAGGACGTTTGCTTGAAGCTTCGTAAGGTTTCTTCTGGGCTTGTGGACTTGAAACTTGAGTGGCCTGTTTAGTCATTTTCTTTGTATATGATCAGAGCTTTGTGTGCGAGTCTATACTATCGCCCATGTTAATATGTAAGAACAGGCTGTAGCATTTCAATATCTAAAATATGTAAGCTTTGTATTTGCTCTAATGTCACATGAAGGAGTAATATTTGTTGAGAAACTATTTATCATGATCTAATACTTTGCTTTCAAATTGGTTAGAAATCAAACGCTATGGTTATGGAAACAAAGTACATTCGCACATACTTTTATGATTCTTAAAACATATACATAAAGATTTGAATAAAAAAATGCAAAAAGTACCGTTAACATATTTTTAAATTACTTGTAATTACCATTTAAATGAATATAATACAAAAGTCTAAATACTCTAAATAAATATTTCGATATCCATTTAAAATAATTAACACAAAACGAGCGTCCCTTGTGCCTTCTCCCATATAGTGAACTTAGAGGAGTTTAGTAATACACAAGAGCCTCTTGCAACATATAGTGGACCAATACATAACTGGTTCTCATATACATAAGATTCTTAATTTATTATTTTTTAATTTTATCCTTTTTATAGTTTTTTTTTTTTTAAATATGTTTTCTTGTCTTAAAAAACCTTTTGGTGAACATTTTGCATTAAGTATTGTTTTTCCATATGCTTTAAACTTTACAAATAAACGGCATCTTTGTTAAAAAAATATAGGTACTCTAAACTTTGACATCTTTATTTTTTCCATTTATGATTTTTTTTTGTTTTATGATTTTTTTTGTTTTAGTTTTAAGACGTTGAAGGATTACCAAATCATGATTCTCACTTCTATACAATTAAGAATGTTATAGGTTTTATTTATAATAATGAATCTTATATACAATTTGTTGTTTGATTTGGAATATTAATTATAATTAGATCAATATTTACTTAATGAAAATAAGAATATTTTTTAAATGGTTATTATTATTATTATTAATTGGAGGAAGGGGTTTTCAAAGGGTCCCAAAATATTTTATATCAAAGGACACCAAAAGAGATAGTTTCCAAGGGACTAGACTAGAGCAAACACTAGGTTAAGGGAGGAAGTCTCTAAGAGAATCCATTCTAATGAACAAAAGGAAAGTGAACCAACCAGCGAATAAAATAATTGGAAGATCTAACTAGAAGTCGAACCAAACAAAAATGAACCTAGGAGGCAGAGGGACCCAACTAAATGATATCCATAGTTTTAGAGTATATTACATCATTTGGATCATGTAAATGTACCACCTTTGGTACATAGTTAGAGTAGGAGTTTACTTTAGAGTAAATTTAGTTATTTACTTCAAGTATTGTAATAAATGCATAAGTGTCAATGTGCAAGTTGTAAATGTATAAGAAGTCCACTTGTACATTAGGTAGATAGGTAGAGTAAGGGGTAAGGAATCTATATTTCTATATAAAGACCTCATAGTGAGTGTTTTCTATATAGTAGTAAATATAGAGAGTGTGTGATATAATTTAGTAGTATGTTATAATGTAGTCCTTTCATATCTATTCATAGAGTGTTCATGTCTTCTACTATATAGCATTGTACTATTTTCAACACTTTCATTAATGGTATATTTCTAAGTTATTTACAAATGTTTTTCTCATTATTTTCTTGCACATTATTGTGTCGTTAGTTTATAATTATTTCAAATTAGTTATCTTTCATCTTGTGGTTGTATTCACTATACTATAGTATCATAAAAAGCTAATAGTGGTATCAAAGCACATGGTACATCAATAGAAAATAGGGAGATGCACAAGTGAGATTGAAATAAATCCAAAAATCGTATTTTAAAATTTTTTTAGATTGCATTTGGTTAGAGTCTTTCCACGGGATTGTAGAAAATGCATGAAGACTAGGACTCAACATTCATTCCACTAGATTGACAAATCAACTAGTGAAGATTTATCATCTCTAGATTTAAAGTTTCTTCCATTACAATCATAATACTTTATTGCAAGGAAATGAGATTTAAAGTGAGTTGGAAAGCTTCATACAAAGTGCTAGGAAGAATATCTTCTTTATAATCAATCCAACACTAGAAGCAATAAAAAGAAGAACAAAGATTTGGAGACTTAAATAAAAGTTCCCATTGCTAGATATTGCATACCTACAAAGTTAATAAAATGCCATTGGAAGAGTTATTAGTGTTGGACATTTTGAGTCCTAAAAGTTAAAGTTGTCATTGATGTCAAGAAATGAAGTCAACATTAATATCAAGGTTTTCATCAAGGAACAAAGTTGTCAAAGTTGTTATTTGATATCCAGGAAGAAGGCCAAAGGTCAAGAGAATCAGTGCAAAGTTAAAAAGGAGATATAATATTTATTTTATAAATTATTTAAATTCAATGAGAATTTAAATTTTATAAATAAATATTATTTACACCATGGAATGCAATGAGAAGGAAGCAATAATATTATAATGGTTAAAAGGATATAATATTATAATGTTTGATATTATAATATTAAAGTGATTTGGTTAAAATCCCAAAGTAAAATATTTAATATTTTACAATACCCAAAGATGGGCTTGGAGTTTAAAATATTCAAAGCACTTTATCAAGGTTCTAATCTTCGTCGACGTCTCATGGTAATGAAAGCTTCAAAGGCACCGACGTTTTACAAAGCATGGAGGAATTTAATATAAATACCTATGCCCAAAGGGCATTGAACCTTATCCTTGCTCGATCGATTATTTTGCATACGAATTGTTTAAAGAGAAGAGCTCATGAAAGAGGGACTACAAATTTCGTGTTTGATTTGCCAACGAATAGAAACAAAGTGGAAGGCATCGAATGGTCGAAGCCCAACTAGGCAACTTGGCCTAGTGGCAAGTGGGCAGGTGGTAAAACATTTGTTGGCAAGGGAGCCAGCGTTCAAAATGTGATGGTGTGCATTGGCAGGCGTGTTGGTTGAAGGTGCCAAAGGCGCATATTTTTGCAAAGGGGCAAGAGAGTGATACATTTTGAAGCACGTGGTGCTTCCTCCATCTCAAATGAGCGTGTAGCTCATGCGGCTATTGGAGCCACGACAAGGCGTACATCATGGGCATTATTGAGGGTTCGAATCCCTCCGAAGGTAAGGTAAATATTTTGCATTAAATTTTTATTATTTGCCTAAGTTTGGAGGTATAAGGGTTGTTAGTGGAATTGTTTAGAAAGGGTGTTTGTTGGATAGTGGTGGTAGTTGAAAATTATCACTTGGAGTAATAAGGAAGTTTTGGTTTTAATTATTTTTGATAAAGTCTTAAATTACTATATTGGCATATTGGAGGATTAAGACTTTTGAGTATTGTTTTAATTTTAATAAGGGGTTTTTTGTGTTAAAGAAGATTATTGTGAAGGTATTGAATATTATTTAAGTTGGAGTGATAAGGTGTAATTTTGATATCATTTTGCATTGTGTTTTGTTGAGGAAATTATTATCTTCTAACCCTTATTGAGATTGGCAAAGAAGTAATTGTGAGTGTGGCAGATTTGTGAGATCAACTCCTTGTCAAGAAAAAAGGTATGGGCAAATTCTTCCTTGGTTGAGTTGATTGATTGGCTTACTAGAAAATAAAGTTTGGAGTGAAAAGGATTTGATTAGGGTTTCCTTTTCGAAAGTGCTTGAGTTAATGCTTCAAGGTTTTCTGGAATTAAGAGTTGTGATTAAAACCTTGTTTTATAAGCATTGTTGTTGAAGTGAGTTGTTGTGCAAAGAACTTGAACTAGGGTTTTGAAAAGAACATGAGTATCATTGTTATGTGAGATTTGTTGTTGAGCATTGTTGGAAATATTTTGAGTTGGTTGTTATATGCTTGGACTAGGGTTTGTGAGAAAGGGATGTTTCATTGAGTAATTGGTTGAGTAGAGTTGGTTGAGCCTAGTCAAGTGGTTGTATGAAGTGATTGTTCAAGTTCCATAAAACAAACTATTCTATATTCTGATTTGAGTTGTGAAAGTGATTGAGCATTGAGTGTAGAACATATTGAGTCTCTAACAATTCTCTTTATGCTTCTATGAGATTGGACAAGTTCTATGTGGACTTGTTAAGCAGATTTGAGGTAAGTCTTTGAGGAGACTTGTGGACTGATTTTGTGTGAGCTTTTGTGGAAGCTTATAATATAGATTTGGTTAAGTTTTGTGTGGACTTATTGAGCAGATTTGGACAAGTTATATGTGAGCTTGTTGAGCATATTTGGATAGGTTCTGAGTGGACCTATTGAGCATATTTGAGCAGGTTCTGAGTGGACTTGTTGAGTAGATTTGAGCAGGTTCTGAGTGGACCTATTGAGCAGATTTGAGCAGGTTTTGAGTGGACTTGTTGAGCATATTTGTGCTAGATCGATTGGATTGTGTTTAGTGTAGATTTGAGATAGAGATTTGGAGGTGATAGAGTAGAGAGGATAGTAGTCTCCAATGGATAGAGATCCATCAGCCAGGGTAGTGAGGATAGGTCTTCTGAGTGGGGACAAGAGTCTTCAGTGGAGAGAGATCCACAAGCCAGTGTAGTGGAGGCAGTAGTCTTCTAGAGGATCACCAACCAGAGCAGAGGAGAAGGAGTTCTCTTATGGATAGAGATCCACAAACTAGATTTAGGGGATCAACATCTCCTTTGGATAGAGGTCCATAAACATTGTAATTGGGAAGGATTCCCAAGAATATTATTTGAGAAATATTTAGAAGAAATATTTTCTCCGTGGAGGTAGCCATATTTGGGTGAACCACGTAAAAATGATGTCTCTCATGTGTGTGATGCTTTGTGTGATGTTTACTATTTTATTAATGTTGATGCTACTATTTGGATTAAAAAGCAAAAAAATTTATTGTATATTGTTCACCCCCCTCTCAGTATAAGCACATGTTCTTCAATTGGTATCAGAGCGGGTCTCTCCATGAAAAGACTAACAACTTGGAAGAGGATCCATCGATAGCACACATGACTTCAAAAAGTGAAGAAGAGACTATGTTTGACATAAAAGAAGAATTCTTTGTTGCTCTCAAAAAATTGGAAAGACTTAGAGAGAAAAATTCAAGCTTGAAGGAACAAGTTCAAGAAGATGAAGAAGCAAGGATGGAACTTATACAAAATCTCACAGAACTCAAGATTAGGGTGGAAGAAGGAAAGAAGATCGAACAAGATATGACAGATCTATTGAGAGCCAGGGAAACAGAATGTGAAAAATTGGAAGCAGAAATTGTTCTCCTAAGGAATAAAGTTGAAAGGACCAAGGTACTACAAGATACATAATATGAGAAACAGAAAGAGGAATCAAGTCTTCAGAAAGCAGAAACTTCAAACAAGGATAAGCAAGCAAAGGATATCAGAAAGGAAGAAAGCAAAGGAGAACCCTGGATAAGAGTTAATCATAAGAGAAAGATGACTTCTCCACAAATTCCAAGACATCCAAATAGGTTACATAATTTCTTCCATGGTCATTGCTTTTCTTGCAATAAATATGGTCATAGAGTTGCACACTGTATTCATTATGCAAGATACAATAGAAATTTCAATTCCTTTGCACCTCTCATGGATGATGATGTTATATGTTACAAATGCAATAATTTTGGGCACAAGGCTAGATGGTGTAAAATGATACTTCTTGAGTCTAGAAAAACAATTTCAACAACTAGGAAAGATGAAAAGGAAAATGTTAAGGGTAGATCAATGTTAGTACAAACAACCCTTCATGCTCAGGATAAAGAAGAACAATGGTATCTTGATAGTGGTTGCTCTAGTCACATGATAGGAGACAAAGACAAATTCATTGTACTAAAAGAAACAAATAGAGGATCAATAAGTTTTGGTGATAATGGATCAACAAGGATTGTTGGAAGAGGAACTCTAAGTTTAGACAATGGGAAAACAAGAATAGAGAATGTTTTGTATGTTAAAGGATTAAAACACAATCTGCTGAGTATAAGTCAACTTTGTGATCAAGGATACATGGTCACCTTCCATCCAGATAGATGTGAGATAAGGAAATCAGAAACTAGAAAAATCATTGCCAATGCAAGAAGAACCCCAAACAACTTATACATGCTCAATGAGATCAAAGGGGAAAAGTGCTTTCTATCACAAGAAGATGAGAGTTGGTTGTGGCATAGAAGATTGGGTCACTTGAATTTTGACAACATAGTCAATATAAGCAATAAATAGGCAGTTAGAGATTTACCCAAAATAAGAAGACCTCAAAACACAATATGTGCACCATGTCAACATGGAAAGCAAACTAGGACAACCTTTAAGTCAAAAGGTTATATGTCATCTGAACCATTGAGCCTAATACATACTGATTTGTGTGGTCCTACCAGAACACAAAGTATTCAGGGTGAGAGTTACTTTATGTTGTTTGTAGATGATTATTCCAGAATGGTTTGGGTAACCTTCCTAAAAGAGAAGTCAGAGGCCTTTGAAAAATTCAAAGCATTCAAGGAATTGGTTGAAAATGAAATAGGCAAAAGGATTAAGTGTCTACGATCCGACAGAGGAGGAGAATTTACTTCAAATGAATTTGTAGAATTTTGTGAACAACATGGAATCAAGAGAGAGTACTCAACAACAAGAACTCCTCAACAAAATGGGGTAGTTGAAAGGAAGAACAAGACTATTGAAAACATGGCTAGAGCTATGTTAAATGAATCTAAGTTATCAGATGGTTTTTGGAAAGAAGCGGTAAACACAGCTGTATACATAATCACTAGGGCTCAATTGAGGGTAAATCATCACAAGACTCCATATGAGCTTTGGAAAGGAAGACCTGCCACTGTAAAACACTTCAGAATTTTTGGAAGCAAATGTTACATAAGACGGGAAGATCAAAACTTGGGCAAGTTTGATCCAAGATGTGATGAGGGAATTTTTCTTGGTTATTCCACAAAGAGTAAAGCCTACAGATGCTTCAACAAAAGAACACGCACTATGGTGGAAAGTATAAATGTAACAGTTGATGAGAAGATAGATTCCAGAGAACCAGTTCAACAAACTGTGTATCAAGAAGATGGATGTTGTCAAGAAGAATTTTGTGAGGAATCAGATAAATATGAAGAAGAAACACAAAGACTTCTTCCTAAAACTCCTTCCAGGTATGTACAAAAACATCATCAAAAATAACAGATCATCGGGGATCCAGATGAAAGACAGACAAGGAGAAGAATAATAAAACCATCTCAACAAGCAAATTTTTCTTTGCTATCTAAGATTGAGCCAAAAGACTTCACTCAGGCAAGTGAGGATGAATTTTGGGTTAAAGCAATGAATGAGGAATTGGATCAGATAGAGAAGAGCAAAACATGGGAACTTGTTCCATGACCAAAGGACAAAAATGTGATTGGCACAAAATGGGTATTCAGAAACAAATTGAATGAAGATGGACAAGTGGTCAAAAATAAAGCAAGGTTAGTATGCAAAGGTTATGCACAGGTAGAAGGAATTGACTTTGATGAAACCTTTGCTCCAGTTGCATGACTTGAAGCTATAAGGATGTTTTTAGCCTTCTCAAGTTTCAAGAACTTCAAGGTATATCAGATGGATGTCAAGTCAACATTTCTAAATGGGGTTCTAGAAGAAGAGGTTTATATTGAACAACCAGAGGGATTCATACTAGCAGATAAACCAGATCAGGTATGCAGATTGAAAAAGGCATTGTATGGTTTAAAGCAGGCTCCTAGAGCATGGTACTCAAGACTGGATAAGTATCTTCAGGAACAGGGATTCAAAAAAGGAATAGCAGACAATAATTTATATATCAAAAATGAAGGGAATGATCTTCTAATAGTGGTTGTTTATGTTGATGACATAATTTTTGGAGGAAACAATGATAAGATGTGCAAAGATTTTGCTAAGAATATGCAAAAATAATTTGAGATGTCTATGCTTGGTGAATTGTCCTTCTTTCTTGGACTTCAGATTTCACAATAAAAAGGGGAGTGTTTCTCTCTCAAGCCAAGTATATAAAGGAAATGTTAAAGAAATTCAGGTTAGAAGATTGTAAACCGGTAAGTACTCCCATGGTCACAGGATGCAAGTTGAGTAAGGATGATGAATCTCCAGAGGCAGATCAGAGATTATACAGATCTATGATTGGCAGCTTATTATATGTTACAGCTACAAGACCAGACATAGTACAGTCAATGGGATTAGTGGCAAGGTTTCAAGCAGCACCTAAGGAAACACATGTGGTAGCGATAAAAAGAATTTTTAGGTATCTAAAAGGGACTATGGATTTTGGGCTTTGGTATCCCAAAAGTGATAGTTTCACACTAACAACTTATACAGATGCATATTGGGCCGGCAGCATTGATGACAGAAAAAGCACAAGTGGAGGAGCATTCTTTCTTGGAGAATGTCTAGTCTCTTGGTTAAGTAAGAAGCAGGTTTCAGTATCTTTATCTACAGTAGAGGCAGAATACATTGCAGTAGTAGCCAGTTGTACACAGGTGTTATGGATGAAGAGAACTCTAGAAGACTTCAAGATAAAGCATGATCAGCCCATTCCTATACTATGTGATAATACAAGTGCCATAAGTATCTCAAAAAATCTAGTAATGCACTCCAGGACAAAGCACATTCCGATTAAGTATCATTTTTTGAGAGAACATGTGATAGATAAACAGGTCAGATTGGAATATGTCACTACAAAGGAATAGATAGCAGATATTTTCACTAAGCCACTTTCAAAGGAAACTTTTGAGTATCTTCGAGGAAAATTGGGAGTGAGACTCCCACCCTAGAATTAACCACCTTAACAGAAGGTGGGGGAGGGGCTAAGCTAAGAGGCTCATTCTTAGCCCCGAGCCCCAAAGGTGACCCTTTGCCATTGATGTCAAAGGGGGAGAGATATTTGAGTATAGGGGAGAGATTTGATATTTGAAAGAGCATTGAGCCAGGGGGAGCAACACAGAAGAAGAAGTCAAGTTTTTGGTAAAAAGTTTTTGGGTTGCCATCAATGACAAAGGGGGAGATTGTTGGACATTTTGAGTCCTAAAAGTTAAAGTTGTCATTGATGTCAAGAAATGAAGTCAACATTAATATCAAGGTTTTCGTCAAGGAACAAAGTTGTCAAAGTTGTTATTTGATATCCAGGAAGAAGGTCAAAGGTCAAGAGATTCAGTGCAAAGTTAAAAAGGAGATATAATATTTTTTATAAATTATTTAAATTCAATGAGAATTTAAATTTTATAAATAAATATTATTTACACCATGGAATGCAATGTGAAGGAAGCAATAATATTATAATGGTTAAAAGGATATAATATTATAATGTTTGATATTATAATATTAAAGTGATTTGGTTAAAATCCCAAAGTAAAATATTTAATATTTTATAATACCCAAATATGGGTTTGGAGTTTAAAATATTCAAAGCACTTTATCAAGGTTCTAATCTTCATCGACGTCTCATGGTAATGAAAGTTTCAAAGGCATCAACATTTTACAAAGCATGGAGGAATTTAATATAAATACCTATGCCCAAAGGGCATTAAAATTTATCCTTGCTCGATCGATTAATTTGCATACGAATTGTTTAAAGAGAAGAGCTCATGAAAGAGGGACTATGAATTTCATGTTTGATTTACCATTGAATAGAAATAAAGTGGAAGGTATCGAATGGTCGAAGGCCAATTAGGCAGCTTGGCCTAGTGGCAAGTGGGCAGGTGGTAAAATGTTTGTTGGCAAGGGAGCCAACGTTCGAAATGCGATGGTGTGCATTGGCAGGCGTGTTGGTTGAAGGTGCCAAAGGTGCACATTTTTGCAAAGGGGTAAGAGAGTGATACGTTTTGAAGCACGTGGTGCTTCCTCCATCTCAAATGAGCGTGTAGCTCATGTGGCTGTTGGAGCCGTGGCAAGGCGTACATCGTGGGAATTATTGAGGGTTCGAATCCCTCCGAAGGTAAGGTAAATATTTTGCATTAAATTTTTATTATTTGCCTAAGTTTGGAGGTATAAGGGTTGTTAGTGGAATTGTTTAGAAAGGTTGTTTGTTGGATAGTGGTGGTAGTTGAAAATTATCATTTGGAGTAATAAGGAGGTTTTGGTTTTAATTATTTTGATAAAGTCTTAAATTACTATATTGGCATATTGAAGGATTAAGACTTTTGAGTATTGTTTAATTTTAATAAGGGGTTTTTGTGTTAAAGAAGATTATTGTGAAGGTATTGAATATTATTTAAGTTGGAGTGATAAGGTGTAATTTTGATATCATTTTGTATTGTGTTTTGTTGAGGAAATTATTATCTTCTAACCCTTATTGAGATTGGCAAAGAAGTAATTGTGAGTGTGGCATATTTGTGAGATCAACTCCTTGTCAAGCAAAAAGGTATGGGCAAATTCTTTCTTGGTTGAGTTGATTGATTGGCTTACTAGAAAATAAAGTTTGGAGTGAAAAGGATTTGATTAGGGTTTCCTTTTTGAAAGTGCTTGAGTTAATGCTTCAAGGTTTTCTGGAATTAAGAGTTGTGATTAAAACCTTGTTTTATAAGCATTGTTGTTGAAGTGAGTTGGATTGTGCAAAGAAATTGAACTAGGGTTTTGAAAAGAACATGAGTATCATTGTTATGTGAGATTTGTTGTTGAGCATTGTTGGAAATATTTTGAGTTGGTTGATATATGCTTGGACTAGGGTTTGTGAGAAAGGGTAGTTTCATTGAGTAATTGGTTGAGTAGAGTTGATTGAGCCTAGTCAAGTGGATGTATGAAGTGATTGTTCAAGTTCCATAAAACAAAAACTATTCTATATTCTGATTTGAGTTGTGAAAGTGATTGAGTATGAGTGATAGAACATATTGAGTCTCTAACAATTCTCTTTATGCTTCTATGAGATTGGACAAGTTCTGTGTGGACTTGTTAAGCAGATTTGAGGTAAGTCTTTGAGGAGACTTGTGGACTGATTTTGTGTGAGCTTTTGTGGAAGCTTACAATACATATTTGGTTAAGTTCTGTGTGAACTTATTGAGCATATTTGGACAAGTTCTGTGTGAGCTTGTTGAGCATATTTGGACAGGTTCTGAGTGGACCTGTTGAGCAGATTTGGATAGGTTTTGAGTGGACCTATTGAGAATATTTGAGCAGGTTTTGAGTGGACCTATTGAGCAGATTTGAGCAGGTTTTGAGTGGACTTGTTGAGCAGATTTGTGCTAGATCGAAGGACTATGTTTAGTGTAGATTTGAGACAGAGCTTTGGAGGTGATAGAGCAGAGAGGATAGTAGTCTCCAGTGGATAGAGATCCATCAGCCAGGGTAGTGAGGATAGGTCTTCTGAGTGGGGACAAGAGTCTTCAGTGGAGAGAGATCCACAAGCCAGTGCAGTGGAGGCAGTAGTCTTCTAGAGGATCACCAACCAGAGCAGAGGAGAAGGAGTTCTCCTATGGATAGAGATCCACAAACTAGATTTAGGGGATCAACATCTCCTTTGGATAGAGGTCCATAAACATTGTAATTGGGAAGGATTCCCAAAATATTATTTGAGAAATATTTAGAAGAAATATTTTCTTCGTGGAAGTAGCCATATTTGGGTGAACCACGTAAAAATTATGGACGGAGGTCCATAAATATTGTAAGTGGGAAGGATTCCCAAAATATTATTTGAGAAATATTTAGAAGAAATATTTTTCCATGGAATTAGCCATATTTGGGTGAACCACATAAAAATTATGTCTCTCATGTGTGTGATGATGTGTGTGATTTTTACTATTTTATTAATGGTAATGCTATTATTTGGATTAAAAAGAAAAAAGTTTTATTGTATATTATATAATCACATGTTATTCAATTAGGAGAACTCATTGGATAAATTTACCACCAAGGAGAAGTTCCTGATAAAAAAAAACTTGGGAAAATTCTCACCATCCGATAACAAGCCCAAGAGAGAAGGATTTGACAAGAAGTTTTCCAAATTTTTGAGGATATTTTTGAAGACCTCAAGCCATCTATATTCTTGATAAAAATGCCTATATTGAAGTTAGAATTTTATAAGTAGAAAGAAGCCAAACTTTACTACCAAACCTAAAAGTTTTGAAGATTACATTTGAAGGCTAGAAGGCTCATTTGAATATTGGGGTTTGTTGAATATTTAGTAGAATACTAAAAGGATTCTTGAAGAAAAAATTAGTTATAATTTTGGGAAATTATCTACCAAAATTTTGAGTTTCAAGGATAGAATTTTACTGTAGAAATTGACTACAAAATAGTAGCAATTAGGAAAAAATTACTAGCTAAAAAAAATTAGATTTCCAGGATACATTCTAAAGGAGAATCAAAGTTACCCACTACAATTAAGAGGTAACAAGTTAGAGGGTTTTTTGAAGCTGCAATAAGGTAAGTTAGAGAGTTTTTTCATATATTCAAGAAGATTTGCAATTCCATCCAGTAAAAGGTAGCAATTAGGTGAATCTAATCATCTAGTACTCCTTCATATTCATATATCTTAAAGGTAAGTAACTTAGGTGCAAAGGGTTCATCTTATGAACACTTATATTTAGTTCATTATTTAGTTTCATAGATCACATTATTAGAGTTTAAAAGATGCAAGGAGAAAGGTTGCATTATAGTCCTCTAAAGAGTGTAGAAGGAAGTTTATTTTAAGGTTTATACCTGCATAATTAAATAGGAGTTGGGTATATTTTTATCTTCATATTATCTAGTTATAGCCAAGTTACTTTAAAGGAGCAATAATATGAGAATATTAGTGCAATATACTAGTTACTCTTAAAATATTGTTAAGTGCATTGGTTGTAAGTTAAAGTGAAAATCAAAGATTACAAATCAACAAAATATCAAAGTGTCTAGAGACACCAGTAAGTACACAAAACATGTAGCTTATTAAAACCACCAAACAGGTAATATTCCTCCAAGGAGTGGAGAAGAAATCCACCATCAAAACCAGTAGAAGGAGCTACAAAATGAGACTAGGAGAGTCTCAAATTTTAGGTGCAAATAAGGGCATATTATAGGGTTATACAAGCACAAAATTTGTCTCTACTATTACATCAAAAGGAGACAAAATATAAGTGTCTTAAGGACACCCTATGCAGCTATTTATCTAATCTACAAGTGATAATTTTTAGAACTAGAAATGTTCTTAAAAAGGAGCCATCTCAAAGAGGCTCAACATCCATAAAAAGCAAGGTGAAAGCATAGTCAAGGTTCTTAAGTATAGATCCAATCCAAAAATCTCATTATGTGCTTCACCAAGGTGTAACAATACACCAACTCAACATCTGCACATCAAACAATAACAACAATCCTATATATGAAACCAACACTCATTGCAAGATGTACAATATAAAGGACAACACAACATATCCTATGTAAACAAGGAGCATCTTACCAAAGCTTCAATGTGTAAGAACCACTAGCCAAGAGGGAGCACCATTGCAATACTTGATAATCTTCATAGTTGGAGCCAACCTTATTGGAATACATCATCCATATTTACTATATAAAAGGAGGAGCCATATCTCTCTTTGCTATCATAAAGGAGGCAAAGAAAGTTTGCAAATAGTTGGCAAGAATAAGCGTTGAGGAATTTTGAGGTATTGGAACATTGATGGTAAGTGTGCATGCAAGGAAGACATAAACACTTGTATTAACAAGGGAGATATATTGTGATACTTGGCACAAAGGTGTTAGAGAATCCTCATGTCCTAATTATTACATTCAAGAAAGAAGAGTGCTCATCAAAGTAATTCTCATCAATCTTATTCTTAACATTCAATAAGGGCATTGCTCTTATGATTTACATCCAGACTTACACCACATTGCATAATGTCTTCCAAAGATCCATATCGAGCATTGCACTACTTAAGAAAGAGACCAAGTATTTTTTGCAATACCTAGTGCCACTTGGTACTCATTTTGAGGATAAGAGAGGCATAATTCTAGCCACCGTATTAATAACACTCATAGGGAAAATATAGTGCAATAGATGCACATTTAGAGCAAGCATTAATGCAAATACATCAAGGGATATCTAAGTACATTTAATAGCAAGATCAAGGAGTAGTTAAGAGCTATAGTCTAGCATATATTTGATGAGTCAAAGGAGAATTTAATCTAGAGTACATACGTGCTATAATTATTGTCATACATCCACTATCAAAGGAATACACCACTCATTATTTAAGGAGAATACAATACTATAAGATAAGATATTTTGGACTTTGATAGCAAATTTTAAACATTATCATATATTATTTACATAGATATGTTAGATAGAATTTGTTAAAGGAGTATCTATGAGTTATAGCAAACTACAAGTTATTTTGATTCTTAGAATCAATGGGCTATTCTGAGCTACTATATGTTTTAATGGAGCCTATATAATGTAACCTATTTCAAGAAATGAATAAAAATGAGAATTAAACCTCATTGTGGTATCAAATCCTCATAGGAGAGAGAGTTTAGGTGGTGGAAATGTTATGATCTGCTAGATGTTGCGAGGAGATGTCACGTAGGTTTGAAATATGCTACTAAAGTATCTGACGATCTACTACATATCACTGCAAACAACAATGCGCATTGATGTGACTCACACTTGATGTTCATAGAGGAGACAAATTGATCGAAGCCTTGAAGTGTTTGGTGATTTGACTAATGTGACAAGCTCTGCAAATCATGGCGAGCAATAGTATTTGGTGCAATCCATTAGACAAAGTTGGGTAAAGGAGGTATGATTTCTAATGAGTGGGGAGCTACGATGTGTTACACAAAAAAACTTGGAGTGCTTTGACTTAAAGACAAAAGAATAGCCCTACAATTTTGCTACATTGTAAATCCTATGAGAATGCGTTGAAAATCCTGTGATCAGAGGAGTCACTATGCTTTATGTGGATATTGTAGATGTTGAGGAACGCTGTGAGAAGGATTTAAAAAAAAAATAAAGTCATGTGAGTTTTACAATTATACCGTTGGATGAGATAAACGCTGGTGAATATGTTTTACAACACCACCATTGGAAAAGAGTGCCAGTAGAAAAATGAGGAGATTTGTTAATGATATAAATATTAGTGTTTCCAATCAATACAGCTGGTGTTGTATTGTAATATGTTGTGATGTTTGAGCATAAGATGTTGTACGTTGTTCGAGGTGAAATACACTGTAACATTCAAGCAGGAGACGTTGTGAGAGGAGCGGAGAAATATTTCCTACGATCAATATGGAAACAAAACGTCATGGAAGGAAACAAAAGTTGTGAAGGTCTAATAAAAAATGTCTGTGTATATCTAATTTTTTGAATATGTGATGTGAGAAGGTTTGAGTTGATATGGCTATGAGATGCATGTTGTTGTTTACTACGAGGAGAGTCACGACTATGCATAAGGAAGCTATAAAGGTCTGTGTGTATATGAAATAATAAAACATGACATTCATCATGATGTTGAAAGGTAATCTATTAAAAAAATAGCTATGTTACAAAATTAAAAGTCTCTGCCTTTGTTTTGTCTTTATGTCACTCCAAGGCATGGCTACGTGGATAAATTTGAAGCTCCCAAGGATTTGTGTAATGCATGTTGTGATAATGTGAGTAGTGTTGTACATCGAATAGAATGAGAGAAGGATGTTGTGTTTGGAATACGTGTAAAGACATACTGCAGACTGTAGTAGTGATAGACTATGGACATACAGTGAAGAGTTCACTCACTTTGGAGGTGCAAGTTTCATAATGAGTGCAAGGAGAAACATTGTTTGGTGAGTCACACAAGGTCTATTTAAGAATAGTATACAATGAAGAGGTATATATATAAAATATATTTTGTTTGCATTGTTTTAAAAAAATTACTTCAATATTTTTTAATAATTTAATATATTTTGCAATCACAATATAATGGCTACCAATAATAATTTATCTATTCCTGAATTTAATGGGCTAGAATATGAGTATTGGTCTATCAAAATGAAGACCTTAATCATTGGCAAAGGGTTATGGGACATATTAGAGGAAGTCTACACTGAACCAGTAGATTAGACTATTTTAAGTACAGTTGATAAAACTACTAAGAAGGATTCTCAAAATAAGAACTCCTTTTCTCTTTACCATCTTCAAGCAGCCTTGGAGAAAAGTATCTTTCCAAGGATTGATTCATGTACATTTGGCCTGGATGCATGGGGTGCATTGAAATATAGCTATCAAGGGAGTAATTAAGTGAATCAAGTGAGGGTTCAAACCTTGAAGAGAGATTTTGAGAATCTCAAAATGCATGATGATGAAAAAATAGGTGATTATTGTGTTAGAGTGAAAGCCATTGTAAACAAAATGCAAACTCTTGGAGAAGACATTAAAATTGAAGTAGTTGTGAATAAAGGGTTGAGAACACTTCTTCATAAGTGGAACCATATTGCTATCATTATTGAAGAATCTAAAGATTTGTCTAATCTAACATTTGATGCACCAATTGGTTATTTTATGTCCCATGAAGAGAGACTACATAGTTCTACATAATCAAGCTTTGGAGGTGATGAAAAAGCATTCTCATCTAAGGAAGGTGAGACTCATGGCAATGCAAAATAAATATGACAAGGAAGAGGAAAATAAAGAGGCCAAATGAGAGGTAAAGGAAGAGGAAGAGGTAGATCAAGAGGTGGCAACCAAGGAAGAGGAAGAGGAGGTGACAAATCAAAGAAAGCTTGTTAGAATTATGGTAAGCTTGGTCACTTTGCTAAAGATTATTGGTCCAAGACTTCTCAAGAAGGGAGAGGTCAATATGGAAACTATGGAGAAGAGGAAGGAACTTCAAATTTGTTCCTCACCTATGGAAAATCATATAAAAATCTCAATGAAACTTAGATTTTGGATATCGGTTGCTCAAATTATATGAGTGGCAAAGAAGGGCTATTTGCTACAATGGATTCCACTTACAAGTCAACTATGAAATTGGGATATGACAAGGCACTACAAGTTGAAGGTATGGGAGCTATAGAGGTTCCAAAAAAAGAAGGCACAAAGAAGGTAAACAAAATCTATTACACCCCTAAACTTCAACATAATTTTCTTAGTGTTGGAAAAATCATGGAAAATAATTATAGGCTTGTTTTTGAAGATGGAAAATGTGTAATTTTTGACAAAAAAAATTGTAATAGATTTGTTACACAAGCACCTATGACAAAGAATAGGGTATTTTCTCTCAAGTTTGGGGAACAAGAAGGTGCTCAACTTGCTAGTGTGTCCATAGAAAATCCAAGTGTGCTTTGGCACTTGAGATATGGTCATCTTAATTTTGTAAGCTTGAAGTTGTTGACTTCACAAGCTATGGTGTGTGGATTACCAAAAGTTGGAGAACACAAGGAGGTGTGTGAAGGATGTGTTTTTGGAAAGTACTCAAGAATAAATTTTCCAAGAGGTCAAGCATGGAGAGCAAGCCATCCACTACAATTGGTACATTTGAACATTTGTGGTCCAATGAATACCAAAAGCTTGGGTAACAATTCTTATTTTATCACTTTCATTGATGATTTCTCTAAAATGTGTTGGATTTATTTTTTGAAAACTAAATATGAAGCTTTTGAATGTTTCAAGTATTTCAAAAATAATGTAGAAAATCAAAGTGAGTATGTTGTAAAAATATTAAGGACTGATAGAGGAGGGGAGTTTTGTTCAAATAAATTTCTCAAATATTGTAAATATTGTGGGATAAAAAGACAATTAACTACTACCTACATCCCACAACAAAATGGTGTGGTTGAAAGAAAGAACCACACTATTGTAGAAATGGCTCGATCAATGCTTTAATCCAAGAAACTCAGTAACATGTATTCGGTTGATGTTAGGAAAAGTGTTTACATTTTTAATAGAAGTCTCACTTCTAGTTTAGATGGGATAAATCCATATGAGGGATGGTATGACAAAAAGCCAAATGTAAAGCACTTCAAAGTTTTTGGTTGTCTTGCATATGCACACATTCCTGATGAGACAAGAAAGAAACTTGATCCCAAAAGTTAAGCATGTATTTTCATTGGGTATTGTGAATATTCAAAGGCATATAGACTCTACAATCCAAAATCACACAAAGTTGTAATTTCCAAATATGTGATTTTTGATGAAGGGGAAATATGGGGTCATCAAAGTTTTTTTGTTGATGATGGATCTTAAGATGCAAGCTCCTCTCAAGTGCATCCCATTAATAAAATCAGCATTATAAATCCTCCTCCAAGTCCAAAGAAGAGTTCTAATCCAAATACAACAAGTGCTACTCCAATTTTTTCTCCACAAAGATCAGCATGTTCTTATCCAATGCCAATGGAAGTAGATTCACCATCAAGAGGTAAGAGAACACTTTAGTACCATCCCTCCTATCAAATTAAGAACAAGAATTTTCAAAGAAGATACACTAGAAGCCAAGCTAGTGAAATGAATGAATTCTTGAAAAGACTTGAAAATTTGCACATGTATGGTGATGAATACTCTCAAGATCCTAAGGGAGATATTGTAAACTATGATTTAATGACTAGTGGAGATCTAGAGTCATCTAGTTATGGAAAATCATGTACTCATGATGTATTGCAACAAGCCATGAAAGAGGAAATGACCTCTATAAAAAGGAATGACACATGGGAGCTAGTGGAGCTTCCTAAGGGCAATATATGTGCTGGATGTAAATGGGTCTATAAGACCAATTTCAATACTGATGGAAGCATTGAAAGACACAAGGCAAGGCTAGTATCAAAAGGGTTTACTCCAAATTATGGGATTGACTATGAGGAACCATTTTCTCCTATTGCTATACAAGAGACCATTAGACTAGTGCTTTCTTTGGCTACCCATAAATGGTGGAACATTAAACATATGGATGTTAAGAGTGCATTTCTCAATGGGTACTTGAAAGAAGAGGATTTTGTGCAACAACCTCAAGGATTTGAAGAACAAGGTAAGGAGAACCTTGTTTACAAATTAAAGAAAGCATTGTATGGCCTAAATCAAGCACCAAGGGTATGGTACTCATGCATTGATGGCTACTTTAAAATTATGGGTTCACTAGGAGTAAAATTGAACCTACTCTCTACTACATGAAATAAGGTAAAGACATTCTTATTGTGTGCTTGTATGTGGATGATCTAATATTCATGGGTAGTAGTGATAAAATGAATGTGATGCATTATTTCCTAGGAATGGAGGTACATCAAACATGAATAGAGATCTTCATATGTCAACATAAATATACTCATGACATGATAAATAAATTTGCTATGGAGCAATGCAAGTCTGTTGCAACTCCAATAGGTCATGGGATACAATTAAGAAAAAATATGGAGCACAAAAAGTTGACAAGACCACTTACAGGAGCATGGTTAGGAGTCTAATGCTTCTCACCAACACACAACTGGATATTCAATATGTTGTTTCTCTAGTATTAAGGTATATGGATGATCCATATTAATTTCATCTACAAGCAACTAATAGAATTTTGAGATATGTAAAGGGTACAATGGATTATGGGATCCATTACCACAAAAATGGTGATGTAAAATTAGTTGGCTTTAGTGATAGTGATTGGAGTAGCAATATAGATGATAGGAAATCTATTTCAGGGAATTATTTTAGTCTTGAATCAGGACTAATTACATGGATTTCCAAAAAGTAGACTATTGTAGCATTATCATCTACTAAAGCTGAGTACATAGCAATCACAAAGGCTAGTACCCAAGATTTATGGTTGAGAAAAATACTTGAAGAAACAGGTGAAAGACAAAATGATTCTACCATATTGTATTGTGACAATATGGGTGCCATCCAATTGGCACATAATCCTATCCACCACAATAGGTCAAAACACTTCGACATGAAGTATCACTTAATAAGAGACATGATGGAGAATAAGGTGGTTGAGCTAAAACATTGCATCACTTTGGAAAATATAGTAGACATGTTCACCAAAGGAGTTGCTAAAGCTCAATATATAAAGCTGAGAGACTGTCTTGTCAACCCTCTCAAATTTAAGGCGGATAATGTTGGAATTTGATAGCATAGTTTAAACATTATCATATGTTATTTACGTAGATATGTTAGATAGAATTTATTAAAAGAGCATCTAGGAGTTATAGCAAACTACAAGTTGTTTTGAATTCAAGAATCAATGGGCTATTCTGAGCTACTATCTATTTTGATGGAGCCTCTATAATGTAACCTATTTCAAGCAATGAATAATAATGAGTATTGAACCTCAAGATCTACATTAATTAAAGTTTTTTTCATTAAATGATGAATACGGTGCATGAATTAAGGTTGAAACTATTTCATTTCACATTGAAAATCAACCCTATAAAATTGAAAGCGTATAAAGAAGTTCATAGTATTTCAAATAATTTAGTTGAAATACAAATACTTTAATATTTGCAATTAAACATCATAGAATATATAAGGGTTACTACTTGGAAAAAAAACTCTATTATTACAAATATTATTATTAATTTTTAATATTCCATAATTAGGGAGTTATAAGGTATACTACATCAAACATAGATTATTGGAATTTAGAAATATTAGACTATTGAATATTAAGGGCTATAAAATGAAATTCATTATTTACTTAAAGGAGTTGTAATTTTTTACTTACACTTGTCTCATACTCATACAAAAGAGAAAAGAAATCCAACCATAGAGAACTTCAAATTAATAAGTGCATAGTTCATTAGGAGAGATAAGGTGAAATACGAGTTAGTTATTGTTATTTACAAAACATTACAAAATCAACACAAAAGGTGAACTATTACTTACTAAGCACTTTATCAAACTTATAGCACATTCCAATCACTAGGGAGACATAAGGAATCCTACAAAACCTAATTCTATAAAGGTTTTATCAAATTGGTTCGCATACTCTAAACTAGGGAGTCATAAGGTAGTCTACTACAAAGGATATATCAAAAGTGTTCTTAAAACATAAAGAGCTAAAACTAAGAAATATGTCTACCTCATAATATAGTAAACAATGATATGAACAACACTATTAGAAAGGAAAGAGCAAGTATCATAAAAATTGGAATCAAGAATTTACTTATAAAGTCTGAAGGAGACTTAGAATTTACTTCAAAAAGGATTCAGAGTGAAGCTTTAAAATACAACTTTGAAACCATGAGATATTATCTACATGCTCGAATCACTACAACAATTGGTAATGGAAGACTGAAATTCAAATTTCTTCAGAATTTGGTAGCATATTATATATGGCATTGCTTACATTCAAATGTTACAAGGATGAGAATATAGAAAAAAGAGGATTGATAGAATTACTTAAACTGAAAACAGAAATGGATGAATCATACCTAGAGAATATATTTCAATCCTCATGCAATATTGATACTTCAAGTTCTACTAACACAAAATATTATCATGATGCCTTAAGTGTTTGTTCAAAAGCTTCTATACAAAACTTGGAAAATGATAAAAAGGACAAAGGGAAAGAGAATATACCTTTGAAAGATGCTGGTGATATACATCCACATATGAAAGTACTAACTCCAAAGATAATATTAAAGAAGAAGAAGAAGAAGAAGAACCAAATAAAGAAGTAATATAGTGCAATATGAAATAAAGATAATATAAAGGACCAGATCATGCTGAAGAACATCTGAATATCGAACATCCATATTGATGAGGCCCAAAAATGCCTCATTATTGCACAATATTTGACTAAAATATGATAAGTTAATTGTCAAATATTTGACTAAAATATACTATTTGTTAAGTTTTTGCATGATTTTATGTTAGGAATACTATATCTCTGTTTTTGACTATTTTCAACATTTTGTGACTGATTTTGTTTGATTAAGTAGCAAGTAAAAACATGCATTTCAATTAACAAAATGTGGTATGCTGATATCCATTAACTTCTCAATGGTTTCTGAATATTATCCTGCCCTTCAACTTATTTAAAATCCACATTGAAGCCAAAATTTTAGGACTGTCATAAATCTGAAAATCTAAAAAAAACATCCATATAAAAATTAGCAAGTTGTCACTTTATAGGAACACCTTGAAGTTGTCAAGCAAAGCATGAGGATATGGATTAAGCGAGCTCAGAAGGACTATGAAAGGCATATGACCTATTTAGAAGCATTCACACATGGTCTAATTAGGCAACAATAGGGTATAATAGAGTAGGGACAATTATGCAACACTGTTGCACTATTTCAACATGGTTACTTGGTGAATGAAGTGTATAAATTCAGTAGCAACTTGATGTATTCCTTCATGTTGATATTTGAATAATTTTTCCATGTTCTAATTTGTTTTAATTTGCAAGAAATGCCAATATTTTACAACTGTGCAACAGAGTTGAAAAATGCAGTAATTTACCATGTAAATTCCAGCAAGCTACCAATGAATGGCAAGGCATGAAATTCACACATGGAGAGGAATGAAGGCTATTGTAATATGATTTTTAGGGATAATCCACCTAATAAATATAGCTAAAATCACTTGAAGAGCACACAATTGGTAATTCCGAAGATCTTCGGATTGAACAGGTATCTTCGAATTGAGAAATACAGTCTCTTCGGATTGAGAAATGCAGTCTCTTCGGATTGAGCCACTTAGCTCCGGATTGAGCCACTTAGCTCCGGATTGAGAATAGAAAGTGTTTTTTGAATTTTTGACTATTTTTTGATGATGGAAAAAGGGAAAGAATGTTGAGAAGGTTAAGGGAAAATATCCCCCAGTTGTCTTTGTTGTCGTTGTCGTCCAAAGCCACCATTCATGGAAAAAGATCAACTGATCCTCTTCTAGGATAAACCCAAAAATAATTGCAACATAATAGGAAGTTTTTTACAAGATAGAAATGGCATATTATGAAGTGTAGAAAGATGTGTGATATATTTCTAGACTCCTCCCATGTACTCCCACCACTGAAGATGCTTTCTAAGGGCCAATGACTAGTACTACAACATAAACTGTCCAAATTTACATTTATTTTAGATCCAGAATTATTGGCAAATCACTATAAAGTAGCACATAGGCTGATTTGAGCATGGGATATGTTGTAAATATTTATATAAATAACACAACTCCCTCCTTGGTTGAGCCAGTTAGGAATTAGAATAGAGGAGATTTTTCAATAGCAGCAATTAGGACTGTACAGTAATTTTTTGTAACAATTTTTAGCATATTTTGTCATCAATAAAAGTGCAGTTATTTTATCATTTTTTGTTCTGAGTGTTAATTAGTTAAGGAGTGATTTTCATCTCCTTATAGATCAGGAAGTATGGGCCCACTTTTAGATCTAGAAGGAGGGTTTTTATGGTAGGTTTTAATCTGTAAGTTTTGCTATAGCATAATTAATAGCTTACTTGTCAAGTTTACTTTTCTTGTTTTAAATTTTTATAATGTTCTTTATTTTTTCTATTATGTTTGTGTACAACATTCGTGTGTTTCAGCTGACAAATTATATTAAGTATTTTTCCTTTGCTTTCCATGTTCTCCTTGCTTTTCTATTTTAGCAACTTTCCATTTTTAGCATATTCCATTTTGCTATCAATTCTTGTAGCAAAATCTTGACGACCTTTTGTGGCAGGACATTGACAGGTGTTTTTAGCATAAGTTTCATTACAAGCATCATTTCAATTATGCAAGATTAAATAGGTTTCAATTCTACAAATGTAATTTAGTATTTCATTTCAGCAACATTTAAATTCAGCAATTTAAATTCTATTATTTTAATTCTGCAAAAGTAGATTAGACTTTCAATTTAGCAATTCCAATTCCTACAATTGTAGTTAGATTTCAATTCCTGCAACTTAGAATTAGTTTTTAGTTCCTGCAATTTTCCATTCTACATATTAGGTTTAGTGTGACACCAAAAGGCTAAACCAAATCTGTCTCACCCAATAAATGCTTGAAATTTGAATGCCTGAATTGTACTTTGCCCTAGTCTTCTATCGTAGACAACCTTAGACACCACCCTAAATTGATAAGATCTTTGATATTTAATGATGTGCTTAATGACAACGCATCATTTTGGCACCATTTTTGAGGAACACGGTGTTGTTAGAGGGTAAAAGTAGCCCAATAATTGTTAATTATACTAAATTGTGAACTTTAGAGTAAATTATGGATAAATGATTGGTATGAGTAACAGTTTTTTGTAAATTGTATTTCAATCCATTTAGAAAACAAGCAACCACAGGGAGGTGATCTTCACACCTAGGGATTAAATTGCTTATGTTTGAAATTCTTGATAAAAATTGAAAGAATTCATCTTCCTCATTATTAAGAAACATAAGATCTCTTAGAGGAGCCATCTGCTAGTCCTACGGTTTTTATATCCATATCATCAGGGTAGTATAAACAAATTTGTACTAGGTGTTGGGAAGACATCATGGCAGATATACAAGACTATCCCTTGAACATAACAATCATATCAGCTACTTGTAGCATTTGTTCACAAGGACATATCACTGATAAATGTCATTTACTTCCACAACTCAGAGACGCAAAATTTGTTATCTGGTTTAAATTCTTCTCAAGGGAGATCCCAACAACAACAAACAAAGCAAGTAAAACCACTACTTCTAGCCCAACCTATGGTTAATTTGAATAATAAAGGATAGGCAACCCCTGTCTATGTAGTTGAATCTGGTAAAAAAAAAAAAAAAACCTATAGGAAATGTTATTGACTGTGCTCAAACAAGAACTTACCTAAGCTTGAAGAGACAAAAATCAATGGAGATACACAGAAAACCTTTAGTCCAAACACACAGAAATTAGCCTTGGATAAAGGAGAAAAACTGCACATAGAAAATTTACTTCCATTGAACTCCTTAGTAAGAAATTACAAAGGGGTAAATTTTGTCCTCCTAGGAATGAAAAAAATTGAAGTGCAACCAAGAAAATTTTTGAGCATTATTAGCTGGCTGAATTATAAACAAAAAGCAAAATTGTTGCTATTTTGAAACAATATTTCAATCCCTTTACATGGAATTATAAGGGTATATCAAGATTTTATCTTGATGTAAGCACTTAGCATCTTTTGGGAATTGGTATTTAATTGTTTCAAGTACAGATTGACAAGATTATGCAGACTATGAGGCATTGCCAACACTTGATTGAAGAAGTTTTCAGATATGGAGAAGTGCTTCTTTCTCCCATTAGTAATTCATGAAGGATGTTAGTGGTGAATGGACATTGCCTTCGGGTATACCATGCACCATTAACTAAGGAGGAGTTCTTGAAGGAGATTCCATTGGATGTACACATAATGGAAGAGAATTTCTCTTCAATATCAGATTCGGAGTGATGATAAAAAGTTTGACAAAAAGAAAAAAAATACAAGAAAAGCAAAAAGAAGAATAGTCTTGTTTGTGAACTTCCTTCTTGGGTATAAGCAAGACAAGAAAAATTGAAAATAAAAAGAAAATAGAGAGAGAGAGAAAAAAAATTGCAGCAAAGGCATGTCCCACAAAATGGGGATCAATGAGGACAAGCATCAATTTCAGTAAGGAAGAGGAACAATGGAGCCAATACTTCATTTCCAGCAATAAGGAGGCAATTATGATGTAAGAAGATTCTTACTGCTCATCTAGAAAGGAAGGTTGCATCAATGTTGCAGGTTTCAACAGAAAGAGATGGTGTTTTCATACAACAATTGATATGTTTTTGTAGAATAAGGATTGGTCTTATCCAAATAAGAGAGAGATATGTTCTCTCTCATTGAAACACTTGAAAAAAAAAGGGGACAGAAGTTGGTTGAAAACCAGAAATGGTAGCCTCTTCTGATGAAAAAAAAAAGAGATGATAAAAAAATGAAAAAAAAAATAAAGAAAGAAAAAAATGATAAAAAAAAAAAAATGAATAATTTAGTAATGAAAACCTTCTTGGAGGCGCTATTGAGTTGGCTTGAATGAAAAATGATTTTTCGGTATGCATTGCCTTGTTGATCTACCCATCATTGTTCCACCATTGTACAAGTCTCACACTGCACATGTGTTATGTTTATGTTTTTAGATAACCTGCTAACAATCATCAAAAGCAGCTTGTAAGGTGCATGACCAATTTTTAGGATAATAAGGTATGTGTTTCTTGCATTTAATTCATAGTAAACATTTAGCATTTAGTGTATGATAATCGGTATTTGGCATAAACTATGCATACAATATTGGCAAGTTGAAAATGGAAGATGTTCAATATGTCAAGAAACACCCCCTTATGCCCTTAATTGCATAGAAATTCCAAAACTGTGCAAAAACCTGATTTTGGGACAGACATGGCAGCAATTCTATTTCAATTTGTAGGGCAAGTTTCAGAAGGAGAAGCTGCAAGTTTATATCTCACAATTGTCTGATAAATTAAAGGAGGATAATTAGCAAAATGCACCTGAAGGTTCTATTTTAGTACTACTGGAATACAACATCAACATAAAAAACAAAGAATAACATCTAAACAAAAGGATGAAGAAGGTATTTTTGATGTTATGGAAGGCTTATACACTCTAGAGATGGGCCCACAATAGAATCTGTAGCTAAATTTTGCATAGGAGGTCATTTTTGTATTTTTTGATGCATCTTCGAAATGAACAGTCATATCTTCGAAATGAACAATCATATCTTCGAAATGAATAGGCATATCTTCGAAATGAGCATACATATCTTCGGAATGAGCAAAAACTATACCAAAATTGCTGAAAATGCTACAAAATAGCAAAAAGAATAGGGTACATCAAATATTGAGGTTCATAAGTCTCTACCACAAGTAAGTACATCCCTCAAGAATTTCAAATCCAAAAAATTTATCAATTTTGTTCAAAATGTGCAAACAACAGAAATAAACATTTAGGCTGAAATGTTGTTAAGAAAAAAAAATTCCATTAGTAGTAGTGCATCTGCCAAATACGGTTCCACAATAAGACTATTGCAAGATGAATCACATGATATCAAGCCTTTAAGAGGTACCTTGCAACACTAAAACTTGTAGAAAGATAGAAAAAGAGTCATACATGTGCTTAATTGCAAAATACTTGATATAGTGCAGCAAGGAGGAATTTCTCAGTTAGTAGGTAGCAAAGGATGTTCACAAGAATAAAAACCTGCATATTACTATGGCCTACTAAGATGCATGAGGGCATGCATTAGTTCAAGTTGGGGGGGATTATGAGGCCCAAAAATACCTCATTATTGCACAATATTTGACTACCATATGATAAATTAATTTCCAAATAGTTTATTAAAATATACTATTTGTTAAGTGCTTGCATGATTTTATGTTAGGAATACTATATCTCTGTTTGTGACTATTTTCAGCATTTTGTGACTGATTTTGCTTGATTAAGTAGCAAGTAAAAACATGCATTTCAATTAACCAAATGTGGTATGCTAATATCAATTAACTTCTCAATGGTTTTTGAATGTTTTCCTGCCCTTCAACTTGTTTCAAATCCGCATTCAAGCCAAAATTTTAAGACTCATAAATCTAAAAATCTGAAAAAAATAGCCATAAAAAAATCAACAAGCTGTCACTTTATAGGAACACCTTGAAGTTGTCAAGAAAAGCATGAGGATATGGATGGAACAATTTAAGAAGGACTACAAAAGACATCTGACCTATTTAGAAGCATTCACACATGGTCTAAATAAGCAGCAACAAGGTATAACAGAGCAGGGACAATTGTGTAGCACTGTTGCACTATTTCAGCATGGTTATTTGGTGAATGAAGTGTATAAATTCAGTAGCAACTTTATGTACTCCTTCATGTTGATATTTGAATAATTTTGCCATGTTCTAATTTGTTTGAATTTGCAAGAAATACCAATATTTTACAACTGTGCAGCAGAGTTGGAAAATGCAGTAATATACCATGTAAATTCCAGCAAGCTACCAATGAATGGCAAGTTATGGAATTCACACATGGAGAGGAATGAAGACTATTGCAATATGATATTGAGGGCTAATCCACCTAAGAAATGCAGCTAAAATCACTTGAAGAGGACATAGTTGGTCATTCTGAAGATCTTCATATTGAACAGGTATCTTTGAATTGAAAAATACAGTCTCTTTGGATTGAGAAATACAGTCTCTTCCGATTGAGCCACTTAGCTCCGGATTGAGAACAGAAAGTGCTTTTTGACTTTTTGACTATTTTTTGATGGTGGAAAAATGGAAATAAGGTTGATAAGGTTAAGGGAAAATATCCCCCAGTTGTCTTTGTCGTCCTTGTCATCCAAAGCCACCATTCATGGAAAAAGATCAATTGATCCTCTTTTAGGATAAACCTAGAAATAACTGCAGCATAATAGGAAGTTGTTTAAAAGATAAAAATGACATATTATGAAGTGGAGAAAGATGTGTGAGATATTTTTAGACTCCTCCCACGTACTCCCACCACTGAAGATGCTTTCTAAGGGCCAATGACTACTACTACAACACAAACTATCCAAATTTACATTTATTTCAGATCCATAATTATTGGCAAATCATTGTAAAGTAGCACATAGGCTGATTTGAGCATAGGATATATTGTAAATATTTATATAAATAACATAGCTCCCTCCTTGGTTGAGCAAGTTAGGAATTATAATAGAGGAGAGTTTTCAATAGCAGCAATTAGGACTGTATAGTAATTTTTTGTAACAGTTTTTAGCATGTTTTGTCATCAATAAAAGTGCATTTATTTTATCATTTTTTGTTATGAGTGTTAATTATTTAAGGAGTGATTTTCACCTCCTTCTAGAGTAGGAAGTATGGGCCCACTTTCAGATCTAGAAGGAGGATTTTTATGGTAGATTTTAATCTATAATTTTGCTACAAAAGAATTAACAGATTACTTGTTAAGTTTACTTTTCTTGTTTTAAATTTGTATAATGTTCTTTATGTTTTTTGTTATGTTTGTGTACAACATTTGTGTGTGTCAGCTGAAAAATTATATTAAGCATTTTTCCTTTGTTTTCCATGTTTTCTTTGCTTTTATGTTTTAGCAACTTTCCATTTTTAGCATATTTTATTTTGTTGTCAATTCCTGTAGCAAAAGCTTGATGACCTTTTGTGGCAGGACATTCACAGGTGTTTTTAGCATAAGTTTCATTTACAAGCATAATTTCAATTATGCAAGAGTAACTAGGTTTCAATTCTGCAAATGTAAGTTAGGATTTCATTTCAACAACATTTAAATTCAGCAATTTAAATTCTGTTATTTTAATTCTGCAAAAGTAGATTAGACTTTCAATTTAACAATTCCAATTCCTACAATTGTAGTTAGATTTCAATTCCTGCAACTTAGAATTATTTTTTAGTTCTTGCAAGTTTCCATTTTGTAGATTAGGTTTAGTGTGACACCAAAATGCTAAACCAAATCTATCTCACCCAATAAATGCTTGAAATTTGAATGCCTGAATTGTACTCTACCCTAGCCTTCTATCGTAGACAGCCTTGGACACCACCCTGGATTGATAAGATCTTTGAGATTTAATGATGTGCTTAACAACAACGCATCACATGTTGAATATTAAAGTCTTCAATACCCAAATAATGTAATACAGGGGGGTTTTAGAGTATATTACATCATTTGTATTATATAAATGTACTACCTTTGGTACATAACTAGAGTAGGATTTTACTTTAGAGTAAAGTTAGTTACTTCAAGTATTGTAATAAATGCACAAGTGTCAATGTGCAAGTTGTAAATGTACAAGTAATCCATTTTACATCAAGTAGATAGATAGAGTAAGGGCCAAGGAATCTATCTTCCTATATAAAGGCCTTATAGTAAGTGTTTTCTATATAGTAGTAAATATAGAGAGTGTGTGATATAGTTTAGTATTATGGTACAATATAGTCCTTTCATATTTGTTCATGGAGTGTTCATGTCCTCCATTATATAGCATTATACTATTTTCATCACTTTCATTAATGGTATATTTTTGAGTTATTTGTAGATGTTCATCTCATTATTTTCCTACATATTATTGTGTCATTAGTTTATAGTTATCTCAGATCAATTATATTTCATCTTATGGTTGTATTTGCTATACTATAGTCCCATAAAAATCTAACATATAAGGATTATCTAATCATAATGAATATCTTGTTCATGCTTCACATTCTAATTCTTGAGGTCTTCCAAGATTATCATAGCTTGTTGAAGTAAGCAATTGACTGTTTTGGAGGCTTTGAACATATAATTTAGTACGCTATCTAGGTCTTGGATGTGGCATTTTTTGGTGAAATAAGGAAGGCCTAAACTCTACTAGATATGGCCCAAGGGTGAGGACCCACTTTGAGAGCCAACTTACTTTTACAGGGGAGAGTGAGATGATACACCTTCAATCTTTGGTTTCTTTAGTGGCATCGAAAAATATTCCAACATTTCTTGTTATTACTCAATTATTATTGGTGAATTTTGATTCCTAACATGGGACTTACTTTAGGAGAAGTGACATCAAACCTCCATATTCACACAGGGTGGGGTCTCTCCAGAGTTTAAACCAAATTTCAACTTTCTTTCAACTTTAAGAGAGATAATCTTCAAAGTTGTATCATCATTGAGAGTCTTAGGATGAAGGCTCCCTTGGCTATAATAAAGTAGTTGTGACTGCATAGGGGAGCTACCAACGTAGGGGATAATGGCATTTTGGGATTCATTTTGAATGGCATTCCTATAGAGGACGATGTGGATACCTTGGTGGTAGGTGAGTGGAGGTCCATTTTTTAACATTGGAAATTGATCGCTCAATGGACTTGAATAGATAGTCCAAGATGTTAATGGATTTGTTATCCCAAATGTGGTTCAAAATATCCAATTGGATGCTTTTGAGTATGGAATTGATGTAATCGAGCATGAAGTATTGGAGGAAAGGTATCATGACTTTATTTCAATATTTGGGAAGGAATTCTTTGATTATTCCTCCTTTGTCCCTCCCAAGTTTCTTTCCATTGTCTCTAAAGTATCCCAATTTATCAACCATCAAATGTTTCTCATACTACATAATATCTCCATCATTAGGAATACCAGTTAACTTGGTTAGTAAATGAATTTTTATGGTGAAGCTAATATCATAAACCAAGGCTTTGTCATCATACCATGATTGAAGCAGCTTGAATGAAAGGTATGAATCACTACCACCAAAGTTTTGAAGAAAGGAAGTTAACCCATCAGCATTGAGAATATCCTCCATGATGGGATCAAGTTGAAGAAATTTTGGCTCCAAAAACATCATAATAAGAATATGTAAACCAAAACTAAACCAAGGGATATGTCTCAAAGAACAAAATCCATTGGTTAGAGCTTAAGAATTTCATGCAATAATGGTGGAAGTTGTAGCCTTGGTCTTGCTTAAAATGCATAGGGTGGAGGGCAGTTGAGAGGTCTAAGGCTTCACGATTAAAATTATTAAATATTTTGGATATAATCATACCTCAACATCATCGATGATAACCATTATACTAAAAAACATTTCAATTCATAAACTTATTTTCTACAAAGAACTTGGAAGTACTATAGCCAATGATGAAAGAGACAGGCTCAACTCGATTTCTTAAAATTTGAACAAGATCATGAAAGATAGATAATTAGAGGATCCAAGAGAATTATTGGAAATGAATGAACCTAAAAGTGAGTGGATTAAGGAAAAATATGCTAGAAAGGTCACATTGGAGCTCAAAGGACCAAACCATGATTACATAACCAAGGTTGACACAAGGTTCTTGGGAAACTAGTAGTGAGGATACCTAGGAGACCAACATGAGTGGAAAAGATCAAACTTTCTAAACCAGAGGGGGACCCACAAGATATACCTCAAAGGTATGAACTTATACTATTTAACACAAGGGCTAAATAAGAACCAAGTAGAACTATGGACCTCAACTAAACACCAGAGAAAAACTACCTTATAACAAGGTCACATGGAGGCATCAAAGAAAGGAAACATTATCTAGAGGGTTGAAACCATAGAGTGGTTGGGAAAAATTATCATGTCACACATGGAGATCTTCTTGGGAGAGATCCAATTTGGCCAAGACATTCACAACTTTGTTGTCTTTCTTGTAAACATGTTGAATAACATGATTGATGAAGTTCAATAAATATCTCTTGAACTCTTCAATGAGATTTCAAACACTCTAGGAAGGAGTTTGAGCCCCTTTGAGATAATTTATGATATTCATTGAGTCACCCTCTAATTATTATATTAGTAGATATGAGGTGATTGCGAAGAGATAATCCTTGGTAAAAATCCATGGCCTCAACAACATGATTGGTCTAGAAATCAATATTTTTAGCATAGGCAAGTATAATTTTTCCTTGATCATATTTGAAGATACCACCAACCCTTGCATTTTTAGGGTTTCTTTTTGTAGCTCCATCAAAATTTATCTTAATCCAACTATCAGGGGTGGAGAACACCTAACATTATATCTATCAATGAAAGGAAAATAAGGCATGGAATTAGAAAGAGAGGTTTAGAGAAGCATCAAGACTAGAATCAAAGGCAAGACCAAAGGGATTTAGGAGAAATTACCAGGTTTTAGTTTTCAATGGTGGTAGAAAGCATACAATTACAAATAGAGAGGGGATCCTTGGAAATGCCAATAAAGGCTCTAGAATTTCTTTCTTTCCAAACTTACCATATAATGTGTGGAAGATAGAAGGTCGAAAGATACTTGAGGTAATGATTAATCAAAGGATTTGTGGATGAAATTGGGATGAACATAGGAAATTCCAAATGACTTGAGAAAATAGTGTAGGAATCTTAAATAGAAGGAACATTCAATAAAAATGTGATGGAAAGACTCCAAATTAGAGGTGCAGAGATAAAAACTATTTGGGATAGGCATTCCCATAGTCAAAAGGTTGTCAATGGTTAGGATTTTATTTAACAAGCCAAAAGAAGAAGGTAATATTGGGTATGATGTTCTTGAGCCAAATGAGACTAGAAAGAAACCAATTTTCTTTAATACCCTTAGATAATAATATAAAATTGACTAAAAATTATTCATCCTTATTGGCTTTCCAAAATAGAGAGTCATTAGAGTTAGCATTGGGGATGACATAAATTATTAGAAGATTGAAAAGGTATCTCACCACTTCAATATTATCTTCATTCATGTTCCTAAGATGGATATATTTATATAAATTCCTCTAATATGAGGTATAAACGATGTTGGGAACTTTATCACCGAAGAGGTGATCTATGTTGGTTTTGATCATAACTAGATTATGGTCCTTAAGAAAGGAGTGGTCCTTTAACTAGGGGTTCTTCCAAAAGCTAATGTTTCTCCAATTTATTGGTTATCATATGAACTCTTTTATAATGAGGATTTTGAATTTGAGAATGGATTTCCAAAAAACAAACCCAATCAGAGAGAATCTTCATCTAGAAATTTGTTGTATTGAAGGTGTTTATTTTTTATGATTTCAATCCAAAGTGAATTCTAATTGATGAAAAGTCTCAAAATTTGCTTACCTATGAGGTCCATGTTCATATTATTGACCTTCCTAAAACCCAAATCATATTAGTATTTTTCAGAGAAAATTTTATCCCAAGCGATTAGAGGAAAGCATTTACAGTTTTATGAGTTGGACCACAAGAATATTTTTTGAATTTGTTCAATTATATAGCATATAGAACTAGGGGATTTGAAAATAGATAGGAAAATAATTGGAATGCTTTGTAGGAAATTAGGGGAATGATTTAATTAGTTTAAGAACTAAATACATAATTATATAAGGCTCTTTTTAATAAGGTCACTTAGATGCATTTTAATGTCATAAGAAAAATATTTTATAGTTTAAAATGTATTTTTAGCTTATGTAAATTTTGTTATTTAATTTATATGTGCAATAAATAAATTGATTAAAAACATAATTATTATGAAGACTATGACTTTTTTAAATATATTGGTGAATAAATAACATCATTGGGTGTTTCCACAATAAGCCCTAGTTTGTTGGGTTAGATGAAGTAAATAGGACCTCAACCCTCTAGCGCATTGAATTGGAGTAGCCAACTAGCAAACAATTGACTGCTACCATCCAACCTATCCCATTTTGGGTATGCCATTTTTGAAGTTTTAACTTCCCCAAAGAGAGGTCAAATCCCTAACCACTATGTTGTCCTTGTCAAATAGAAAAAAATCTATGCTGGTTTCGACATTCCCATAAAAATAAAAAATAGTATATTTAATGTGAGTACAATTAACCATATCTAGCCTTTATTTTTATTAAAAATATTATTCATTTCCTTTACTATCAAATATATTCTACATATTATTTAAATTATTATAATTTTTTATTTAGCTCCTAGATAATATTTTCATTAAAAGAAAAAATTTCACTTGGTGAGTTACCCTCTAAAATTTAAATTATGCTAGTATAAAGTGAAGAACACAAGCTTTTACTGAGAGGGGGAGTGAACAATATAAGAGCACTTTTCACTTTTCTTTTCAAATAAATATTATACAATGTATAGATAACAGTATCAATAGAATTAATCAAAGCAATGCACAAAACACCATACACATTAGATACACATATTTAACGTGGTTCACCCAAATATGGCTACCTCCATAGAAAAATATTTCTTCTAAATATTTCTCAAATAATCTCTTGGGAATCCTTCCCTATTACAATGTTTATGGACCTCTGTCCAAAGGAGATGTTGATCCCCTAAATCTGGTTTGTGGATCTCTATCCATAGGAGAACTCCTTCTCCTCTCGCTCCGTCGATGATCCTCTAGAATACGACTACCTCCACTACACTAGCTTGTGGATCTCTCTCCACTGAAGACTCTTGTCCCCACTCAAAAGACCTATCCTCACTACCCTGGTTGATGGATCTCTATCCACTAGAGACTACTGTCCTCTCTACTCTATCACCTCCAAAGCTCTATCCAAATTTTGTACTAAACACAGTCAAGTCGATCTAACATAGCTTTGCTCAATCTCTTGTACTAAACACAGTCCAGTCGGTCTAGTACAATTCTGCTCAATAAGCTCACTCAAATATACACTAAAAACACTCCATTCGGTCTATTATAAATCTGCTCAACTCTTGCACTAAACACAATCCAATCAGTCTAGTACAAGTTTGCTCAATAAGCTCACTCAAATTTGCACTAAACACATTCCATTCGATCTAGTACAAATCTACTCAACTCTTGCACTAAACATAATCTAGTCGATCTAGCACAAGTCCACTCAAATCTATACTAAACATAGTCTATTCAATCTAGTACAAATCTACTCAATAGATCTAGACAGAACCTGCTCAACTCTGCTCAACAGGTCCACTCAGAACATACTCAACTCTGCTCAATAGGTCCACTCAGAACCTTCTCAAATATGCTCAATAGGTCCACTCAAAACCTACTCAAATTTGCTCAACAGGTCCACACAAAACCTGTCCAAATATGCTCAACAAGCTCACATATAACTTGTCCAAATCTGCTCAACAAGCTCACACAAAAATTGTCCAAATATTCTCAATAAGTTATCTCTAGGACTTGCTCAAATCTATATTGTAAGCTTCCAGAAAAGCTCACACAAAATCAGTCCACAAGTCTTCTCAAAGACTTACCTCAAATTTTCTTAACAAGTCCACACAGAACTTGTCCAATCTCATAGAAACATAAAAATAATTTTTAGAGACTCAATATGTTATATACACAATGCTCAATCACTTTCTCAACTCAGTCTCATAGAAGAATAAAGAGAATTGTTAGAGACTCAATATGTTCTATTCTCAAAACTCAATCACTTTCTCAACTCAATCTCATAGAAGCATAAATAGAATTGTTAGAGATTCAATATGTTCTATTCACACAACTCAATCTCTTTCACAACTCAAATCATAATATAGAATAGTTTGTTTTATGGAACTTGAAAAATCACTTCATGCATCCACTTGACTAGGCTCAATCAACTTTACTCAACCAATCACTTCAAGAAGCAAATCTTGCTCACAAACCCTAGTCCAAGCATGTATCATCCAACTCAAAATATTTCCAATAATGCTTAACAACAAATCTCACATAACAATGATACTCATGATCTTTTCAAACCCTAGTTCAAGTTCTTTACATAACAACTCACTCCAACAACCATGCTTATCAAAAAATGTTTTAAACACAACTCTCAATTTTAGAAAACCTTGAAGCATTAACTCAAACACTTAACTCAACCAATGATCTCAACATAAATGCTTATAAAACAAGGTTTTAGTCACAACTCTCAATTTTAGAAAACCTTGAAGCATCAACTCAAACACTTTCGAAAAGGAAACCCTAATCAAATCCTTTTCACTCCAAAGACAAACAATCAACTCAACCAAATAAGAATTTGCCAATACATTTTTGTTTGACAAGGATTTGATCTCACAAATATGCCACACTCACAAATTTCTCTTTTCCAATATCAATAAGGGTTAGAAGACTTCAATAAAATCACAATACAAAATAATGACCCAAAATACACCTTATTACTCCAACTCAAAAAATAACATTCACCATAGTCTTCTTTAAATAGAAAACCCTTATACAAAAATAATGCTCAAAAGTCTTAATAAGAAATTAATTAATACTTTACTAAAACTCCTTATTACTCCTAAAATAATAAATCTCAAATATCAATACCTCCAAAATAATCCTCAAAAAACATTCACCATAAATTTTAAATATCAAACCTTCCACAATAATACTCAACAAACATTCACCATAAACTTCATGCCTTAATGTATAAAAATAATAATCACTTATGCACCCTTATTCCTCCAACATTAGGCAACTAACAAAATTTAAATCAAAATTAAATACCTTGTCTTTGGAGGGAATCGAACCTTCAACCTCGTCTCACCACAAGCACCTTAACCATGGCCAAAGTCATCGCACGAGCCAAGTGCTCGTTCAAGATTAAAGAAGCACCACGTGCTTCTTAATCTTACATCACCTTCCACCAAGGGCAAAAGGTCGTGCACCTTGGGCGTCTCAATCAACTCACCAAAAAATGCATGCAAGGATTTGAAACGCCAACCACCTTGTTGCCCGTGCCTTTTTGCTTTCCCAACTACCACTAGGCCACACTTGCCCAATGAAAATTGAGGATGAAAACTTCCTCTTTTATTCCCTTCACTGCCACATTTTCGTAAATGCACAAGCTCTCTTTTCGCATGCCACCAATTATTAATTTGAGCAAGGGTAAATAAAACTTAGGTTTGTTGGGCATATTTATATGTTTCTTCATTGCATTAACGATGTCGATGCTCACGTGCTTCCTTCCATGATGTCGGCGATAAAGGCTTCGAATGCCTTTTATTAAACCCAACCTTTGGGTTTAATTTACTTTAAAATTTGCGCTTTGAAATTTTTTTCCCTCAAAAACCCAACCTTAGGGTTTTATAAAAAATAATTAATTGTCCTTTGTAAACCAAATAATACTATAATTAAAATTATAATAATTTATTTGGTTTTTCACCACCTTGGATAAATATTATAATATTATATCCTTCCATTGATTCGGATATATTTTCTTCCAAAGGAGAGCTGAAACCATTTCTGACCCATTCTTTTGGGTGTAAAATAAAAATATTTTAACCCATTATAAACTTCCATTAAACTCTGCACTCGAACCGAATAAGAACTATCACTGGCATCTTGACATCAATGACAACTTTGGCTTAGGTACTCAAAATGTCCAACATAAAGATCAATTTCATGATTAACTAAATTATTTTCTACCCTATTTTCTTCTCTCTATATGTTCATATTTCCAAAAGACTACCTCCAACAATAGTTGATGAACATCAATAATAATATCCTTTTACATCCAATGTCCATATCCATCTTTGTGATAACAATTATGATTGACTGTGATGAACATTAATAATAATGTTCTTTCACATCCAATTTACATATCCATTTTTGTTGATAGAAGTTATGGTTATTTGCGAATTTCCCTCAATTGAAATATATTTTCATCCTTTGTCAATTTTAATTTTGATCCTTGTAAGAATTGCCCTAGCTTTTGCATATTTGTTAGGTGAAGTTCCATATGATTATGAGTAAGCAAGAATAATTTTTTCATGGAGAAGATATTCCTAAAGATATTTGTAGAATATCTCGTCTATAAAGTTTTAGGATTTTACCAAAGAATATAGTTGGAGCTTGAATCATGAGGATCTCATTGTATCACAATAGAATCTACTTGCATAGGAGAAATTTTTATCTATAGAATCATTTTTCCTCTCTTTCCATTTATTCTATTTGACTAGTTAACTATTACGATGGATTATGTTAGAGATACCCTAGATTATAGAGTACTACTATAGAAATACAATAGATAGTTTATTGAAGTTTATTGGTATTTTTTTTATATATTTTATGGATCTTTGGTCTAAATCCATTTGCTTTACTACTTTGGATATTTTAGCATGGGTGCAAAACTAACGAGAGGATATTCTACATGGTTGTTAAATTAGAGAAGAATATCAATATTTTTTATCACCTTTAGCTACAAAGGAAGTCCTGGGCAGGATTTAATGTATGTAAAATACCTCCATTTCCCTAGACAAAGTTGCAAAAATGATTTGGTAAATTTTATTCTACTTGGTGGGTGAGGATGGATTGATTGGTTGTATTATATAAATAAGATTATATAGGGCAATTTAGGGTAGATATAGAGAACTCCCAATGTTATTTTATGCTTTTTAAAATTTAAGAGGTGCTCCTAGTTCAATATTTTATACAATTTTTTAATTATGTACCTTTTTTTCACATCGTTTTTTGTCTTATTGCCTTTAAAATTTAAAATTCTAAATTTAATAAGTAATATATTCTCTATAGTAGTTTTGAGTGGTAATTTTTCTCAATTGTAAAACCACACTCACAGTTAGGATTTTGATTAGAAAACCCTCTCCTGCAAAGAAATAAACATTTTTCCAAGGTTCATTTTACTTAATGTGTGCATGTATGCTTGTGAAAATGTGTCAAATAAGTGCTAGAATACCTTAGTGATTTGAAAGCAACTATTAACAAGGGTCTTGTGATGGTCTTAATTTATTATGCTATGCTTTTATTGTTCATTAATTGAAACGACTTGATTTCCATTATGTGTAGAAATAAAATGATGAATACGTGCAAGAAATTGGTCCTCATTCATTTTTTATTTCCGATTTATTAAAGTGATTTGTCCTTAGAATATGAATATGAAATGAATGAGTGGTTTCATTTTATGTTGCTTTGATCATGAAAAGAAAATTATTTACATGACTAACTTTGGAAGTGTAGTGGCCATTGAAATGCCATATAAATTACCCTCCTTTAATGAAATTGTATTTTTCATAAAGAGAAGTCAATTCATTACTTGAAAACATAAAATGTAAAGCTTGAAAATTTTGATTCTTTTAAATTGTGAAATCATGCTAAGCCTTTTGAAATTACAAAACTCCATTAAAATGTAAACTTTAAATAAAATTTTAAAATTTTGAATTTCCCTTAAAAAAAAAGGTAATTGCTTTAAATAATAATTTAAAGCTTATTCTATCTGTGTGCATCTCTTTTTGGAGTTTTACTTATATATATATTTTATTCGCATAATTTAAAAAATGAAAAAGTGTAAGCTAAGAAAAATAAAATAAAAACTTGAAATTCTGGAATATGGACTAGAATGTGGAAAATGACCAAAGAGAGCTATTGTAACTAAACTCCTATCCTGCAAAAAATATTAGATCCCGAATACAAAAAAAAAACCAGGTTAGACCTGCATCCACACAATCTAATTCTGGTTATGGCAAGATTCTAAGGAAATAAACCATATATTTATAGACTTAAATGATGCAACCATTAACATGCATAAACATCATCCAATAACATCAACATACGAAGGAGAAAATATTCAATAAAATATTTTATTTTATTTAAAACCTTTTTTTTGCATACAGAGTAAGGACATATGTTATCAGCAAAAAAAAATCGTTTCAATCCATTTCATGTGCCCTTGTTCCAAATATTTCTAGCCTCACCTCTCTTATCTGCCTGCACATGGCTTTTTATCTTTTCCGCAACAAGCTCTCATTTGCTTAATGATTGGCTTTCTTTCGAAACATCCTCTATTTCATCCTTTTTGTAAAATTTATACACACATATATTTCCATTTTCTTTATAACATGCATGTTATGCAGTGCTAGTTGATATAAAATTTAGGCTTTATCTTTAGTAGCTATCATCTAAATAACAACGACAAATAATATACCCAAACAACCTTTATCTTACCATATAAGATTTTTTATTAAACCTAGTCCATTCAGTGGGGTAGGATTCTATGTTAACCACTTCCTATCACCATGCAACATTAATGTCTATTATGGAGAGGCAACGACTACTGCCTACGTCTACTAGCATTCTAACAAGCAGTACCTTATATGCACCTACCTTTATGTATATCACCTTTCCCTATATGTGTGCCACTTGGAATGTAGGTAATGTTAGCACTATGTGGTTTAATAAAGCTAACCCTATGGTTAAATACATAGGCCAATGCACATACCTCCTATTTGCTACCACACTTGGTATAAACATTTACAAGAGCATTCCCCACCTAGGTGTTTGAATGACATCCATTTTTTATCATATTTACATGGATTATCTTTCCTTGTAACACAAAAATGCAACACCTTGATGTGTTGCCTCTTTGTATGCACTGGCTACAACAACCTTCTTAGCCATTAAAAGCAAACAATAAAAATAAACCAGCCATCATAACCACTTCTATGGTGAACTCTCCTTGGCAATGATTGTATACCTTAGGATCGATATGTGAATAAAGTTATGCTATTAATCATGGTTTTGAAACTTAAAAATTATATCACACATATTTCTACTATTTGATGTATCCAAAATGTGTAGACAATGAGTAAAGCATGAAACTATTTCCAAATTATTCCATTGCTCTGGTATGTTTTGCCACTTGATTTAGTGCCATATCCAACCATAACATCGACATATTCCATTCCAACTCCTCTCCACATGGTTGGGCTCTATGTAGTGCAAGGTAAGCTACCACCTGCAACACATTTAAATGTTATCATCCTCTGTGTATACTATATCCACCTATGCCCTCTACTACCAATTCTTATCTAGCTCTTTCACTAGCTTCTGATGCGCCCATTGTGTCCATGAATGCTTCACTTTATAATTCACTATAATTTGTGCACTGAAAAACGATGCCATGGATACTTATTTAAAAAAAAATTTAGTCCTTTCAATGATAAAAACTAGTTCTTATCATCATATGACATGGCAATATACTAATCTACTACCAGTGCTATCCTTATCCAACCCTCACTGTTAATTCTCTTGATGTGTAACAACACTGTCTGCATTAAGAAACTTGATATTATCATGAATATTGCAAAGTTGAGAACCAAAGACAGTTGCATGTTCATCACTGTGTATTTTCTAAATTTCCATATTTTTCATACACGGATAGAAGGACATTTCCAACATAAAACTCAAATTCTAAACCCCTTCTAATCACACAATCATGGATTTACTTTTGTTGTTGATCCTTATGCATATTGTGTGAGGAAAATAATCCATGTGGTGGTACCTTGGAGTCTGCATCATGTTTTTAATCTACATATATCATCCATTTGAGCAAATTCAAATTATTTTACACCATTCTATCGTACACGTCGGTGTTTCTCTACATCATCTAACAAATATCTATCACATCATAGCTACATTGTCCATACTAGTCTCCATGTCCTTGTTGTATCATAGTCTATCCATCATGGTCATTTGACATGATAGTATCTACATCGATGTCCATTTTGCCCGCATCCAAGTCGAGTTTGGTTCTAGCGTGTCTTCCACATCAAGCTATCCTTCGTCAATGTTCGTTCACTACCCTTAGAAATACTCATGTCCATAGTCCATAAACCATTGATCTTCGTGCCATGATCCTAGTGCATGGTCATCCATCATGTTAGTATTTTACATGGTAGCCAAGTTGATATACCTCTTTCTTTTACATCTAAAGGAAATAATTCGTGTAGGTAGCTCGTTGAACTAGGTGTGTGAGAGGGGTGGAAAAAATGGAGGTGTCCCTTGTAGTTGATCAACGTAAATCCATGTCACTCCATTGTATTTGTGTCATGTGTCTAGACCCTATTTAAGTCCACGGGTCCAAATCATTATCGGGTTATGTCATTACTTGCCGCCATATGCTCATCCACCAATCCTATCCTTATTGGCCACACTAGGCTAGGCCATCATCATCTTATGTCATTCACCACTCTTGCTCACTTGGTTACCTTTATCTTCGGGTGAATTGTACATTAATAAAAACATTAATTCACAGATTGAAACTAAATTTAAAAATATTAACCTACATACTAACCTTAATTGAACCCCTACTATTTAAAGAACACTATACAAATATATATATTTATTTTTATTATATATAAATATATATTTTTTATATATTATTTTTTTAATTATTTTTTTATATTTTGTTTTCATTTTATTTATTGGAAATTTGATTTAATTAAATTTTAAATGTTTGGACTAATCTAAATTAAACATGAAAATCAACCAAACATTGTAAATTTAACCAACACACTAGGAAAACACTAAACATTGCAAAAATAAAATAAAGGGGACACTAACCCAAAATTGAACCACTATAAAGCACACACATGGGTAAGAACCCTTCGACAAAATTACCACTCAAAGACAACCAAAAATCGCAAAAAAATAAAACTTTAATGTGGGTCCCCATATTTGGGGCTAGTTGTGCAATGGCCACAACAAATGGCGACTCTGCTGGGAAATGATCCTGACCATTTTGAATGGAGAACCTAGTTCTAAAAACAAACAAACCATCTAGCAACCTCCTCAAATATGGAGGTAGATAAATTTAAATGAAAGCACACGAACCCTTTGCTTTAGCTAAGTGTGTGTGAAAGTTATTTTATTTTACATTCTTGAAAACCATTTGAATTTCATCATCTGCTTTGCATTAAGACTATAGAAATATTACTCATGAAAAAATATGTGTGCATTTGCATTGTTCCACTACCAGCCATGTGTCTATAGCCCTAGTGGATATGGCCTTTTGTCTCTTATAGACCTTGCTCTACTGCAATCAAGGCATCTATAGCCCCGGTAGAGATTATTTGAATCGCCTAGGTATCCCATTGATGCTTTGCATTATTTTTTTTTTTTTAAGAATCATATTATTTTGCAAAACTTGTACGCCACCTAGGTTAGAGATCACTTAAGGCTAAAGATAGAGTCTAATTTTTTTTTTCCTTAATTTGCAAATAAAAATGACTTCATCCTTCAAGATTTAAAGACATGCCCATTAATATGACGTGTTCATGTGTAGCTTTAGTAAAATGATTCATTATATCAAAATTCACTATCTTATTCCACAAAATCTAGGAATAATGACTAAATAGCTTCATATCCTTTTCTTTAATCCAAATGATAGGCAATTCATCCTTAATGACAAAGGAACACAAAAAATAGTCAAGATGCCATAAATTAGTAGCTACCACAAACTATACCTCAAATAGAGGAACAAACCTAAAGCACACTTGAAAATAGGAAAAACAAAACTTGAAGATAAAAAAAATCCTAACCTAATGAAAACTGACTAGAAAGAAACAATAAAACTTGAAAAACCAAAAATTAGGGACAAAGCACAAGAACAACACAACTAAAATAAAAACAAGAAAACCGAAACTATATACAATAATGTACAATATGATGCAAAATTTTTGGCTATCACATCCTTGGTTTCCAAACACGATTAGCACACTCTAAAATATATATATCATGATAGGCATGCCAAGCTTTATAGAAATCCTACAGAACTAAGATTAGGCCAAACAATACAACTCTCCTTTTTCCTCTCTCACCCCACCAATTCGATTCAATGACATTATCCATTCCATGTGAAAACTTTGATTCATTACACTTGTAAGCAAATACATGATTTTTAGGTGTAAATTTCAAAATTTGATTCATCACTTTGACTTAAGCTCTCATTTTCACAAGAATATAAGATTTCCTTAAAATAGGATGCAATTTATAAAAATTTTAAAGTAAAGTCATCATCTATGTCTTTAGGCCCATCATACTCATGCAACAATTTGCAAGCATCTAAGATATCTACTAAATAAGGATCATTATAAGTTTGTATCCTAGATTTAATCATTAATTGTTGATGAACTTGATTCAACAATTCCAACACATCTACTTATGTTTTATTCAAAAAATCAATCTTATTAGAGGTGTGAGTGGAAATCAATTCTAGTTCTCTATTAACCTTCAATGGCATTTCAACATAAATAACATGTGAATCCAACATAAAATTAGACAAACTTTTAGCTAGATTTCAGATGGTTGAACACAAAGGATTAGATTCTACATTTTGTACACTTTAATTTACCATGACTTGATGATAATTTGTACCTCTTCTTACTCATGGTTTATATCATCATCATATTGCACCCCTTTGCCTTCATTAATGACATATTTTTAAAAAACACCAAAATTAGGCACCCAATAAAAAATGTGTACATCATTTTCAAACCCTAAATTTTATTGTTCAAGGGATGTGTTAAATAACACATCTTCCTAATCCACCTCTTGAGTTTTTTTAAATAAAGTAACATTTTATTTTGGATGAAAATAAGTCAATTATAATTATTTGTTAACCACCAATGATATTTCTTCACTTGAATCTCCAAGACAACCATGTGAATTTGTACCCAACTTTTGAGTATTCAAGAATAAAAGAGTGGCCTCATCCATAACAGATGAATCATAAGAAACATTTACCATTTCTTCCTCTTCTATTTCAACCAAGTGTTCCATAAAATCATATTCAAAATGATTGAATTTTAGAACCTTTTCTATTTCTGAAAGTGGCATGTCATTTTTTGATTGTATAGGAATTACAAGATCTTCATGCGAGATAGAGGTTTCAGCATCCTGCATATAAAGTGCAATAGAAATTTGATCAGTAGGAGCACGAGAAAATAATTATTCCCCATATCTACCCCAACCATTATAATAATCCTCTTCTAAAATCAAGGAATTAAATTCTATTGTATATTTGGTATAATCTTCATACTCCTCGTTTGATTCATCTTTAAATTCACTTTCAACCACTTGTGATGAATCAAGGGTTTCTACAATAGTATCAATACTTGTATTCATATTTATATAAATATCCCAATCCTCCCTTGTAAATAATGACTCTAAGTCATTCATTTCTATTTGGTCATTATTTGGAATGTGTTGTCTTTATTGATCATCCACTTGGATCATTTCATTTAATTCTATAGAACTGCAATCCTCATTGGTGTATATTAGCTTCAAAACATGCACCTCCTCTTTGAGGATATCTAAGATGGTTATAACTTTTGGACATTCCACTTAATCCTATTGATTGCTCACATTAGAAATCATTTGATTGAAAGGTACTATATTTGATGGTTGGTATTGGTTGAAATCCATAACTCCTAAAAAATAGTTCATCATGGGAGAATGTGGTAACTCAGCCTGAATCATTGGTGGTATTTTATTGTGAGCCTTAGGGTTGAGCAATGATAATAAACCTACATATATACCTTTTGAAATCCACCATTTTTCTACTATTATTGCCTCAGTGTAGACTCTAGGCAAGGATGGATATTTAATAATTATCCCTAGAAATTTAGAAGTAAAGAGGTCTAAGGATTCCAGATATATTTGAAGAATTATTATTCTAAAGTGATGTAATGTGTCCCCATATCAATGTAAAACTTATGGAACCTATCATTAAAGTTTCTTGTGGACTCATTCGGTTATTTATAAACAGAAACAAATTGATTTAATATCCTATCTTGATCAACCAACTTTCCAAATTGTTCAAGAAATGTTGTTTCTAGTTGAACCCAAGAGGTGATAGAACCTACAGGTAAATTGATATACCAATAATAAGCAAATTCATCTAATTTGGATGGAAACATCCTACAAGCAACATCTTCATGCATAATTTGCAAATGAATTAAAGTTTTCTTATATTATTGAATATGTTCCTCAATTGATTCCATTCCATCATGTCTAAGTTGAGGTAAATGACACATAAGATCTATAGGCATATGATGTGAAGGCCCAGGTATTTTTTAAGGACTACCTATCATCATTGGAGTAAACATTGCCTTAGTGTAATTTAAAAAATATAACTTGAGTACCAATTTTGTTGGTCAAAGAAATATATCTTGCAAAGAAGCATGAAATGACTAAAAATTTTCACTTGGTTAAATTAATAAATCATCATGTTCATCCATTGTAATGCATGAATTAAACAATAGAAATAAATAATATTCTCCAATTTGTAAAATTTTAGCATCAATGCATCATCAATTAAACGAATTTCCAATCAATGAAATTCATCACATATAAACAAAACCTCATTAGTCAAGACCAATACCTTCAAATAACATTTCAAATAACAATGAATGGTTTAGCATTTAAGTAGCAATAAAATAAACCAATTCAAGCCCTCCTTCTAGCACCAAAATATTGAGTGGTAATTTTACCCAATTTCAAAACCACACTCATAGTTAGGATTTTGATTAGAAAACCCTCTCTTGCAAAGAAATAAACATTTCTCCAAGGTTTCTTTTACTTAATGTGTGCATGTATGCTTGTGAAAATGTGTCAAATAAGTGCTAGAATACCTTAGTGATTTTCAAGCAATTGTTAACAAGGGGCCTGTGATGGTCCTACATTATTATGCTATGCTTTTATTGTTCATTAATTGAAAGGTATTGATTTCCCTTATGTGCAAAAATAAAATGATGAATAAGTGCAAGAAATTGGTCCTAATTTATTTTTTATTTCCGATTTATTAAAGTGATCTATCCTTAAAATATGAATTTGAAATGAATGAGTGGATTCATTTTATGTTGCTTTGAGCATGAAAATAAAATGATCTACATGACTAACTTTGGAAGTGTAGTGGCCTTTGAAATGCCATATAAATTACCCCCCTTTAATGAAATTGTAATTTTCATAAAGAGAAGTCAATTTATTACTTGAAAACAGAAAATGTAAAGCTTGAAAATTCTGATTCTTTTAAACTGTGAAATCGTGTTAAGCCCTTTGAAGTTACAAAACTCCATTAGAACTTTAAATAAAATTTTAAATTTTTGAATTTCCTTTAAAACAAAAATATAATTATTTTAAATAACAATTTAAGGCTTATTCTTTGCTTCTGTGCATCTCTTTTTGGAGTTTTATTTTATATTTTTATATTTTTTATTTTATTCGTAGAATTTAAAAAAAAAAGTGCAAGGTTAGTTAATAAAATAAAAACTTGAAATTCTGGAATATGGACCAGAATGTGGAAAAAGACCAAAGAGAGCTATTGTAACTAAACTCCTATCCTACAGAAAATATTAGATCCCAAATACAAAAAAAAAACTATGTTAGACCTGCATCCACATAATCTAAGTCTGGTTATGGCAAGAATATAAGGAAATAAACCATACATTACTAGCCTTAAATGATGCAACCATTAACATGCATAAACATCATCCAATGAAATCAACATATGGAGGATAAAAATATTCAATAAAATATTTTATCATATTTGAAACCTGTTTTCTGCATACAAAGTGAGGACATATATTATCAGTAGCAAAAAATTCTTTTAATCCATTTCCTATGTCCCTATTCCAAAAAGTTCTAGCCCCCCTCTTCTCTACCTACGCATGGCTTTTTATATTTTATGCATAAACCTCTTGTTTTCTTAATGCTTGGATTTATTTCAAAACGTCCTTCGTTTCATCCTTTTGGTAACATTTATACACACATATATTTCTATTTGCTTTATAATGTGCATGTTGGGCAGTGTTAGTTGATACCAAATTTAGGTTTTATCTTTAGTAGTTGTCATCTAAATAACAATGACAAATAATATACCCAAACAATATTTATCTTACCATATAAGATTTGTTATTACACCTGGTCCATTCAGTGGGGCATGAATCTATGTTAATCGCTTCTTTTCACTATGCAATATTGATGTTCGTTATGGAGAGGTAATTGTCGTTGCCTATGTCTACTAGAATTCTGATAAGAAGTGTCTTACATGCACCTACATTTACGTATATAATATTTCCATTTATGTATGCCACTTGGGTTGTAGGTAACGTGAGCACTACGAGGTTTAAAAAATCTAACCCTATAGTTAAATGTGCAGGCCAATGAGTATACCTCCTCTTTACTGCCACAATTGGCATAAAATTTTACAAGAGCATTCCCCACCTAGGTGTTTGAATGACATCTATTTTTATCATATTTACATGGATTCTCTTTCCCTGTAACATAGTAATGCAACACCCTAACATGGTGCCTCTCCATATGCACTAGCTATAATAGCCCGCTTGGCCATTAAATGTAAACAAAAAAAACAAACTAAATGTTATAACCGCTTCTACGGTGAACTCACCTCAAAAATGATTGTATACCTTAGGGTTGGTATGTGAATAAAGTTCTACTATTGATCATGGTTTCAAAACTTGAAAAGTTCATCGCACATATTTTTTTTGTTTGATGTATTCAAAATGTGCAAACAATGAGTAAAGCGTGAAACTATTATCGGATTCCTCTAACGCTCAAGGATATTTTACCACCTAATTTAGTGCCATGTCTAATCATAATATCGTTGTCTTCCATTTCAACTCCTCTCCTCATGGTTGGGCTGCCTGCAATACATTTGAACGTTATTGCCAATTATGTATACTGTATTCACCCATGTCCTCTACTACCAATTATTCTCCACAAACCATTTTATGAATAGCTCTTTTGCTAGTTTTTGGTGCACCCACTGTTTACATGCATGCTATGCTTTCTAATTCATTGTACTCTATGCACTGAATAAATATATCATGGATGCTTCTTTAGAGATGATTTTTGGTCCTTTTGGAAATAAACACTAGTCCTTTGCATCATTTAAAGTGGTAATATCCTGATCTACTAATGGTTCTATCCTTATCCTGCCCTTACTGTTCCTTCACTCGACGTGTAACATCACTATCTACATTAAGAACCTCAAAATTATCGTGAACATTGCAAATTTGAGAACCGATGCCTATTGCTTGTTCATTACTGTGTATTTTCTAAAATTCCAAATTTGTCATACACGAATAGAAGGGCATTTCAAACATAAAACTCAAATTCTAAACCCCTTCTAATAACATAATCATGGATGTCTTATTTTTTATACTTATGCATCCTGCGTGAGGGAAATTCTCCATTTGATGGTACCTTAGAGTCTACGTTGTGTTATTAATCCACATCTATCACCCATTTGAGCAATTTTAGATAGGGTTATGCATAAGGGGTAGTACCAAAAAAGTATTTATAAATTTGGGGTGAATCAAGGTGAATCATGTATAAACTATGGGGTGAATTTTTCAAAATTTTGTAAAAAAATTATCAAAATATGGTGAATTTTCAAAAAAATTACACATAAATTATAAACATATTTGGTACCATGTTTGACCTATTAAATAATATTCAAACTTCATATAAATACCACTATTATATTAGCCTTGAAAAGAGCTTTCCAATGAGTACAAATATGCCTATGTTTGGATATATTTGGATTCCTAAAACTGTAAAATGATTGTCAGTCGCCATCTACCACTTGCCATATGCCACTCACCTTATGCCACTCGCCATGTACCACTCACCATGTACCACTCACCATGTGCCACTCACCATGTGCCACTCACCATGTGCCACTCGCCATGTGTCAATCGCCATATGCCACTTGCCTTGTGCTACTCTCCATCTGCGAGTCGCCTTATGTCACTCACCTTATGCCAGTCGCCACATGGTGACTGGCAGATGGAGACTGACAGATGGCGACTGGTAGATGGTGATTGATAATCATTTTACAATTTTAGGCATCAAAATATATCCAAAAATAGGTATATTTGTACTTGTTGGAAAGCTCTTTTTGAGCTCGATATAAGGGTGGTATTTTTATGAATTTTTGATATGATTTAGTAGGTCAAAATCTACCTCAAAATGACATTACCTCATTATCACCATTTTTGGGACCATATTTGACCTATCCCATCATATTCAAATGTAATAAAAATACCACCATTATATCGGGCTCGAAAAGATATTTCTAACAAGAATAAATATGCCTATGTTTGAATATATTTTGATGCCTAAAATTATAAAATTATTGTTAGTCACCATCTACCAATCACCATCTACCACTCACCATATGCCACTCACCTTGTGCCACTCACCATGTGCCACTCGCCTTGTGCCACGCACCATGTGCCACTCGCCATGTGCCACTCGTTGTGTGCCACTCGCCATATGCCACTCGCCTTGTGCGACTCGCCATGTATCACTTACCATGTATCACTCACCATGTGCCACTCACCATGTGCTAGTCACCTTCTGCTAGTCGCTATGTAGCGACTGGCAGAATGTGACTGGAAGATGGTGACTAGCAGATGGTGACTGATAATTATTTTACAATTTTAGACATCAAAATATATCCAAACATAGGTATATTTGTACTTGTTGGAAATCTCTTTTCGAGCCTGATCTAATGGCTGTATTTTATGAAGTTTTGAGATGATTTAGTAGGTCAAAATCTACCCCAAAATGATATTAACTCCTTATAACCATATTTTGAACCACATTTGACCTATTAAATAATATTCAAAATTCATAAAAATACCACCATTAGATTGATCTTGACAAGATATTTTCAACAAGTACAAATATACCTATGTTTGGATATATTTTGATACCTAAAACTATAAAATGATTTTCAGTTACCATCTGCTAGTCGCCATCTACCACTCACCATGTGCCACTCACCATGTGCCACTTGCCATGTACCACTCGTCATGTGCCACTCACCATGTGCCACTCACCATGTGCCACTTGCCATGTACCACTCACCATGTGCCACTCACCATGTGCCACTTGCCATGTACCACTCACCATGTGCCACTCACCATCTGCCACTCTGATGCAGGAGCATCCGGAGGTGGAAAAGCAATCTTACATCACCCAAAAATATATTTTTTTAAGTGCCAAAGCTGTCGCGAAATCACGACACTTTTTTGAGAAAGGGCACCAAAGGGTCAAACTGTTGCGATATTGCGACGCTTTTTGAGAAAAGGGGCCAAGGCGCAAAATGGTCATGAAATTGTGACATTTTCGAAGCAAAGCAGTCTGGACACAAAATGGTCGTGAAATCGTGACATTTTCGAAGCAAAGCAGCCTGGACACAAAATGGTCGTGAAATCATGACATTTTCGAAGCAAAGCAGTCTGGACGCAAAATGGTCGCGAAATTGTGACATTTCCGAAGCAAAGTAGCCTGGATGCAAAATGGTCATGAAATCATGACATTTTCAATGCAAAGAAGCCAAGGCACAAAGTGGTCGTGAAATCGTGACATTTTCGAAGCACAGGAGCAAAGGCGCAAAGTGGTCGTGAAATCGTGACACTTCCGGACCAAAGGCTCAAAGGTGCAAAGTGGTCACAAAATTGTGACACTTTCGGAGCGAAGACTCAAAGGCGCAAAGTGGTCACAAAATCGTGACACTTTCGGAGCAAAGGCTCAAAGGCGTGAAGTGGTCGCAAAATCGTGACACTTCCGAAGCGAGAGTTCAAAGGTGCAAAGTGGTCGCGAAATCACGACACTTTCGGAAGCAAGGTGACAGGGTGCAAAGTGGTCGCAAAATCGTGACACTTTTGGGGCAAAGGCACCAAGGGGTAAAATGGTCACGAAATCGTGACATGTCACGGTTTCACGGCCCGAAGGAGAAAATAGAGGCCGAATGCCAAAACATCACGATATCACGACCGAAGAGGAGAGAGGGCGTAAGGAAGCAAACACGTCGCGATATCGCGACAAGACGCTCACGACTCCAGACCAGTCGGCGATTGCAGAGGCCATTGCAAAAGGACACGTGGCATCAAATTACAGGTGGCCATAGAGCACTAGGCGATTACAGAGGTCATTGCAGAAGGGCACGTGGTAGCAGATTACAGGTGGCTATGGCGCATTCCTATGAATGATGACTCGACGGGTGGATGGACAGGCGGCTGCAGGGCACTCTACCATCCCATGCCATGATGATGAAAGATACCTGGCCACAACATGCATGCGACGACAAAACACTCGTGCGGGCGGTTACAGGGAATCCTGCATTCTGTGTAATGATGTCCGAAGGGGGTCAGGTCTAGGATAAAAGGAATGCATACATTGTAAAGGGGGTTCTTGGCAATTTGAATATAATTGCTGTATTTCCAAATTTGAGACCTCTATTAATGAAATTTTGGTGAATTTTAATATGTGTTATCTTAGTTTTGCTTCAAGTTGTATCAGAGCCAGAAGGTTTTGAGTGCGCAAACCGATCGTTGACAATGAGGTAGTTTGCGCCAAGATTGTGGTTGTGGGTGTGAGGAAGCGAGTAGGATGCCTCCGCGTAGGAACCGTGGTGGTGTGAGGAATAGGGGAGCAGAGGCAAGTTCAAGCCCTACAGGAGGAAATTAGAAGAGGATTTGAGCCAAGAAGGGAGGAACCCAGTGAAGATGAAGTTTGGGAAGAAGAGGGTCCATCTGATGAAGAAGAAGCATTGGATCTAGCAGAGGCTAGGCTGTATAGGGCCATATCCCAGATTGGGAAGAAGCTAAAGTTTGATGTCTCTACTTATTCTGGGAATCTCAATCCCGAGGAGTCGATAGATTGGATCAATGACATGGAGGAATATTTTGAGTATGAAGAGATCTCGGATCCAAATCGGATCAGGTTCACAAAAACAAAGGTGAAGGGGCATGCTAGCATCTGGTGGAAAGGAGTGTAGCTAGAAAGGAATAGTAGGGGAAAGGAAAATATCACCAGGTGGGATAGAATGGTAGAGAAATTGAAGAGGTAGTTCATCCCTGCGGATTATGAGTTGGACCTGTTGAGAAAGATGCAGAGCCTTAGACAGGCAAGTAAATCTATCAAGGAGTATACGGAGGAGTTCTATCAGATCTTGATTAGAACCAGCCATTCTGAGGCGAATAAGGAGAAATTCAAACGATACATCAATGGATTGAGGACCAGCATCCAAGAAGAACTGAGTCTGGTTCGAATGAGCATGGTTGAGGATGCATACCAGTTTGCATTAAAAGTGGAGAAACTAAATAGGAGGTTTGATGGTAAGCAGAGAGGAAAGGATCGAGGAGGAAGAGCTAGTGGGAGGACCAGTGGAGGAAGATACAAAGATCTGGGGAAGACTGGTGAAGCAAGCAGTAGCCAGAACTAGAAAGAGAAGAAAGAGGAGAATACCCAACACCCACGCAATCAGAACAACAACTACCCAAGGGGAAGAGGTAGGCCTGGGCGAGGGTTTGGAAGAGGTGTCTTTCGAGGAACCTGCTTCAACTACGGAGAAGAAGGACATCGGGCATACAACTGCTCGCAGCATCAAGAAAGGCCAAATCGAAGACTTGAGGGTCAGGCCTGAGCTGCTGTAGCAGATGAAGGTGTATAATCTGAGCACTCTGAGGAGGCAGAACGATGGGAAGCGATGATCATCAGAAGAGTCTTGTTGAATGAAGAAAATAAGGCAGACTAGAGGAACAACCTATTTTGAACAAGATGCAAGTGTGCAGGCAAGGTATATAACATCATCATCGATAATGGAAGAACTGATAACCTAGTTTCTGAGGAGATGGTTGCTAAGCTACAACTGGAGAGAAGAAAACACCCGCACCCTTATCGGATTGCATGGTTACAAAAGGACCATCGGGTGCTGGTCAGTGAGTAATGCCTGGTGAAGTTCAACATTGGAACTTACCGAGATGAGGTCTTATGTGACATCTTGCCTATGGATGCATGTCACCTGCTTCTAGGGAGACCATGGTAGTTTGATCGAAGTGTTGTACATGATGGTCGAGCCAATACATATTCCTTGTCGAAAAATGGAGTTCGACATAAGTTGAAACCCCTGAAGGAGGTGGATGAGAAGGTATGCAGCAGTGCACGAGTCTATCTAGTTGATGGCAAAAGATTTTTAGATGGCCTGAAGCCAGATCATATGTGCTATGCAATAATCCCTAGGGTCAGGGAAGAAGAATGCAAGGAAACTCTAGTGGAAGTCATGGGACTATTAGAGGAGTTTCCAGATATCATTTATGATAATGTTTCTGAAGGTTTACCACCTGTTAGGAAGATCAGTCACCACATAGATTTGGTGCCTGGATCGAGCTTGCCAAATAAGGCTACACACAAAATGACACCTATAGAAACTGAGGAGTTAAACCAGCAAGTTCAAGATCTGTTGAAGAAAGGGCTGATTAGGGAGAGTCTTAGTCCATGTGCAGTGCCTGTAGTACTAGCACCCAAGAAGGATGGGGAGTGGAGAATGTGCACAGACTCTTGGGAAATTAACAAGATCACTATCAAATACAGATTCCCATTGTCCAGGATGGATGATATCATGGACTATTTGAGTGGAGTTGAGTACTTCACGAAGATTGACCTAAAAAGTGGTTACCATCAGATCCGCATTAGATAAGGGGATGAGTGGAAGACAGCCTTTAAAACTAGAGAGGGGCTGTATGAGTGGTTGGTCATGCCATTTGGGCTAACCAATGCACCGAGTACCTTCATGCGGTTAATGAATGAAGTCCTAAAGGAATTTCTAGGAAAATTTGTTATTTTCTACTTGGATGATATCTTGATTTTTAGCAAAACCCTGGAGGAACACCTGATGCACATCAGGAGGGTTTTTGAGAAATTATGGGAGGAGCAGCTGCTGATAAATCTGAAGAAGTGTAACTTCGTGAAGAGGGAGATAGTATACCTAGGATTTGTTATCTCAGAAGATGGTCTCAAAATGGATCCTGAGAAGGTGAGGACTATCATAGAATGGCATGCTCCAAGAAGCGTGACTGAGGTGAGATCGTTTCACGGTCTGGCCAGTTTCTATAGAAAGTTCATTAGAAACTTCAGCAGTATTTGCGCATCCCTTACAAAGACAATGAGGGGGAACAAGAAGGAATTCAAGTGGACAGCTGGAGCAGACAAAAGCTTTACTATGCTGAAGAAGCAGGTCATAAAGCAACCTATCTTAGCACTTCCAGATTTCAATAAGGTGTTTCAGGTAGATTGTGATGTGAGTGGTAGTGTCATCGGGGCCGTATTGAGCCAAGAGGGTAAGCCTGTTGCTTATTTTAGTGAGAAGCTCAATGATGCCAGAAAGAAGTATTCGGTATATGATCAGGAGTTCTATGCTATAGTTCAAGCTTTGAAGAAAAGGAGGCATTATTTTTTGCCAAAGGAGTTTGTTCTATATACGATCATCAGGCACTGCAGTATATTAACAGTCAAGGGAAATTAAATTAGAGGCACCTGAAATGGGTGGAGTTCCTACAGAGCTACACCTTTGTGCTGAAGCACCGGAGTGGGAGATCCAATAGAGTTGTGGATGCCTTGAGTAGGAGGCAATGTTTATTGATGGAGATGAAGGTGGAGGTTGTAGGGTTTGCTGAACTCAAGGGTTTATACCCTGCAGACCCCGACTTCGCAGAAGCTTGGAAAGCCTGCACTGCGCCTGTTACATTGGACAGGACTAAGTGGTTGAATTTTTTGATTCAAGATGGAATGCTGTTCAGGGGGAACCAATTATGCATTTTGAGGAGCTCAATGAGGGAGAATATCATCAAGGAAAAGCACAGTGGAGGTATAGCTAGACACTTTGGTCGAGACAAGACCATCTCACTTGTTAGTGAAAACTACTACTGGCCGCAATTGCAATAAGATGTGGAAAAATTCGTGTAAATTTGTAGGATATGCCAGATGGCAAAAGGTGTGAGGCAGCCTACCGGTTTATATCAACCACTACCTATACTTGAAATGCCATGGGAGGATATTAGCATGGATTTTATTCTTGGTTTACCCAGGACGCAGAGGGGACATGACTCCATATTTGTGGTAGTGGACAAGTTTTCAAAAATGGCTCATTTTATTCCCTGCCAGAAGACTAGCGATGCGGTCCATGTGGCTGGTTTATTCTTCAAAGAAGTGGTACGCCTTCATGGGCTACCAAGGAGCATTGTGTCAGACATGGATACCAAGTTTGTAGGGTATTTCTGGAGAACCTTGAGGAAGAAACTGAAGACGGATTTAAAAGTCAGTTCTGCATACCACCCCTAAACAGATGGCCAAACATAGGTGGTAAATAGGAGTTTGGGCAATCTACTGAGATGCTTGGTCGGAGACAAGCCCAAGGGATGGGATCTAGTTTTTCCGCAGGCAGAATTCGCTTATAACAGCTCAGTCAACAGGAGTACCAATAAATCGCCATTCCAGATAATCTATGGGAGCAGCCCAAGAAATGCTTTAGAATTGAGAAGGATGGATACCAGAGAAAAATGCAGTGTTGAAGCTGAAGACTTTGCTGAACACCTGAAGGGAGTGCATGAGGAGGTGACAAGGCACATTGCCAAGATGAATGCTCAGTATAAGGCCAAGGCAAACCAGAAATGCCAGGTTAAGGAGTTTGAAGTATGAGATTCTATCATGGTCCATCTAAGGAAAGAGAGGTTTCCTATAAAGACCTATAACAAGCTAAAAATGAAGTTTGGGCCATGCAGTATCATTGGAAAACAGGATTTGGGTAATGCATATGAGGTGGAGTTGCCGAGTGAACTTAACATCTCACCGGTTTTTAACATTTCGGATTTGGTTGAGTTTCATGAAGGAGATAGCAGTGCAACACCAAGCCCAGATTTGTGGAGCATTCCCACGGTTACTCCAGTCACAGATGAGATAGAAGAAGTCCTTGATATGCGTGAGGGCCGAAGTACTCGAAACAGGTGTTATTCTAAGTATTTGATCAAATGGAAGGGCAAGCCCCTAGAAGATGCAACTTGGTTGTCAAAGGCAGAGGTTGACCGCCTGGGTCTACCTCAGACAGATCAGAAGTGAAGGTCACTTCTCAATTCACCCCAGGTGTTTGATGCAAGAGCATCCGGAGGTGGAAAAGCAATCTTGCATCACCCAAAAATATTTTTTTCTTTAAGTGCCAAAGCTATCACGAAATCGTGACACTTTTTTGAGAAAGGGCACCAAAGGGTCAAACTGTTGCGATATCGCGACTCTTTTTGAGAAAAGGGGCCAAGGCGCAAAATGGTCGCGAAATCGTGACATTTTCTAAGCAAAGCAGTCTGGACGCAAAATGGTCACGAAATCGTGACATTTTCGAAGCAAAGCAGCCTGGACGCAAAATGGTCACGAAATCATGACATTTTCGAAGCAAAGTAGCCTGGACGCAAAATGGTTGTGAAATCACGACATTTCTGAAGCAAAGAAGCCTGGACGCAAAATGGTCATGAAATCGTGACATTTTCAATGCAAAGAAGCCAAGGCGCAAAATGGTCGCGAAATCGTGACATTTTCGAAGCACAGGAGCAAAGGCGCAAAGTGGTCACGAAATCATGACACTTTCGGACCAAAGGCTCAAAGGCGCAAAGTGGTCACGAAATCGTGACACTTTCGGAGCGAAGACTCAAAGGCACAAAGTGGTCACAAAATCGTGACACTTTCGGAGCAAAGGATCAAAGGCGCGAAGTGGTCACGAAATCGTGACACTTCCGGAGTGAGGGTTCAAAGGCGCAAAGTGGTCGCGAAATCGCGACACTTTTGGGGCAAAGGCACCAAGGGGTAAAATTGTCACGAAATCGTGACATGTCACGATTTCGCGGCCCGAAGGAGAAAACAGAGGCCGAACGCCAAAACGTCGCGATATCGTGACCAAAGAGGAGAGAGGGCGTAAGGAAGCAAACACGTCGCGATATCGCGACAAGACGCTCACGACTCCAGACCAATCGGCGATTGCAGAGGCCATTGCAGAAGGACACGTGGCATCAAATTATAGGTGGCCATAGAGCACTAGGCGGTTACAGAGGCCATTGTATAAGGGCATGTGGTAGCAGATTACAGGTGGCTATGGCGCATTCCTATGAATGATGACTCGACGGGTGGATGGAAAGGCGGCTACAGGGCACTCCGCCATCCCATGCCATGATGATGAAAGATACCATGCAGCGACAGAACACTCGTGCAGGCGGTTACAAGGAATCCCACATTCTGTGTAATGATGTTCGAAGGGGGTCGGGTCTGGGATAAAAGGAATGCATACATTGTAAAGGGGGTTCTTGGCCATTTGAATATAACTGCTGTATTTCCAAATTTGAGACCTCTGTTAATGAAATTTTGGTGAATTTTTCTGTGTTATCTTAGTTCTGCTTCACACTCACCTTATGTCACTCGCCTTATGCCAGTCCTCTTCTGCCAGTTGCCACATGGATACTGGTAGAAGGCGATAGCAGATGGTGATTGAAAATAATTTTATAATTTTAGGCATCAAAATATATCTAAACATAGGCATATTTTTACTCGTTGGAAAGATCTTTTCGTTCCGGATCTAATGGTGGTATTTTTATGAAGTTTTGAGATGATTTAGTAGGTCAAAATCTACCTCAAAATGATATTACCTCCTTATCACCATCATTGGGACCATGTTTGACCTATTAAATCATCTTCAAATGTCATAAAAATACCACCATTAGATCGGGCTTGAAAATATATTTCCAATGAGTACAAATATGCATATGTTTGGATATATTTTGATGCTTAAAACTATAAAATGATTGTCAGTCACCATATACCACTCGCCATATGCCAATCACCATCTGCCACTCACCTTGTGCCACTCGCCATGTGCCACTCGCCATGTGCCACTCACCATATGCCAGTCGTCATATGCTAGTCGCCTTATGCCACTGGCCTTATGCTAGTCGCCTTCTACCTGTCGCTACATGGCGACTAGCAGAAGGTTACTGGAAGATGGTGACTAATAGTATGAGAGTTTCTATTATGGTTAAATATATATAATGGGGTGCAAAGGAAATATTGGGTGGGATATTTTTTATTTTTAATAAATTTAGGGCAAAAATTAGGTGGGAAATCTTATGACAACGGGGTGAATTTACCATTAAAAATTTTGGATCTCAAAATTTTTGGGCGAACGGGCCAACCTCTATGGTCCCAAAATTCATAAAATTAACATTTTGGAAATTCGAATATTTATACTAAATTGCAAAATTTACCACTATGCAAAACCTTGGTTTTATATTATTTTACACCATTTTGTTGTACTCGTTGGTGCTACTCTATGTCATATGATGAATGTCTACCGTGTTAGAGCCACATTGTCCATCGTAGTGTCCACATCCTTGCCGTGTTATAGTCTATTCATCATGGTCGTCTGGTGTGACAATGTCTACATCGACATCCATGTTGTCTGCATCCAATTCGTTTTTGTTCTAGCATGTATTTTGCATTGAGTTATCCTTTGTCAATATCCATTCACTGCTCGTCCAAATACTCATGTCCACAGTCCATCACCCATTGATCTCTATGATGCGATCCCAGTGCATGATCATCCACCATGTCAACATTTTATGTGGCAACCAAATTTACATGGATATACTAGCCTCTTGATTTTACATCTAAAGGAAATAACTCATGCAAGCAGCTCACCGAACTAGGTGCGTGAGAGGGATGGTAACAACAGCGGTGTCGCTTGTAGTCGATTAGCATAAATCCATGTCACTGTATTGTATCTATGTCATGTGTCTAGACTCTCACTCAGTACATGATTCCAAATCATTGTCGAGTTCTATCATTACTTGCCACCATGTTTTCATCCACCAACCCTATCCTCATTAGCCATGCCAAGCCATCATCATCTTATGTCATTCACCACTCTTGCTCACCTAGTTACCTTGACCTTCGGGTGACTAGCACATTAAGAAAAACATTAATTCACAGATTGAAACTAAATTTAAAAACATTAACCTACATAGTAACTTTAATTGAACCCCTACTATTTAAAGAACACTATATATATATATATATTTATTATATATATATATAGATAAATATTTATATATATAAATATTTTTTATATATTATTATTATTATATTTTTTTTTTCATTTTATTTATTGGAAATTTGATTTATTTAAATTTTAAATGTTTGAACTAATCTAAATTAAACATGAAAATCAAGCAAACATTGTAAATTTAACCAACACACTAGGAAAACACTAAACATTGAAAAAATAAAAGAAAGAGGACACTAACCCAAAATTGAACCACTATAAAGCACACATGGGTAAGAACCCTTCGACAAAATTACCACTCAAAAACAACAAAAAATACTAAAATACAAAACTTTAAGGTGGGTCCCCATATTTGGGGCTAGTTGTGGAATGGCCACAACAAGTAGGAGGAAAAGAAATGAATGCATGATTCATGATCATAATTTGAATTGTTTTTTAGATAGTTAATTTATCAGTATAGAACCATGGTTTGATGGTGAGGAAACTTTGCAAAAATACTTACTTAGAATATATTGTAAGTTTGTTTTGTCTCAACTATTATTTAGATTTATTTGCTTATTTTATAGATTGGAGGATGCATGTGATTTTGGTTTGAATGGGATTTTGTGGGAATAATGACACAATGGCTTGTATGAGGTGAGGAAGGTATTTGGTAGGGATTGGTTTTAGGTTTGATTCTCCATATTTTCTTCTTATTATTATTTATCCATTTGGTGATATGGTGACACATTTCTCTTGCAATATTGACAATTTGGGATAATGTATATAGCATAACTATTTGTTTGAGGAGATTTAAGAGTAAATGGATAATAGTATGACTACAACATATGCAAAAAGCATGGATATTATGACCAATATATTAGTGTCAAACATACCATATCATTGGTTCATGTTATGTTGTGTCCATTTTATTCATTATAGAATGAATTACCACATAGGTATTTCTAAGATAGTGAACAATCAAATCTCTTTTACCAATATTCTATTATTTCTAAGATATGTAAGGATAGAATGAGGTGTTCATTGTGCTTACTGTAAATAGGTATTATAAAGTATTTTCATGGTCTTTTCAACAAAAATATTTTATTGGTTAATTATGCATATATAATCAATATGGAGTTACATTCCATCCTGAAGTGACCTTTGGTCACCTTGGCTATAGTAGGATGTGAGATATCTTTACCTTCCCATTTTACATTCCCTATTATAAATCTTGGAATTAGTATGTCGATCATAAACCAAGAGAATGATGCATCACTTCTTAGTACCTCTATCACTGATGTGTTGATCACTCATTCATCACTAATTTTTTTTCATTGTAAAGGGTGGCAAGTAATAGGATACAACTAATATTTTATACATAATACAATAGTATCCCATTTAGGAAGGAAAAAAATTAAAAGGGAAGGAGACTTATAGATTTTTTAATAGATATGACTCAATGTTCATGATAATTAGCTTAGTTTTTTAAGGGAGGATATTGAGGTATTAAATGCTATCTCCCCTTATTTTCTTTGATTTTTTGTTAACAAAATTATGACTATAATCCAATGGGTAGGGCGGTAATTTGTGTGGCTATATGAAAGTAAGATGAACATTCAATATTATTTTTTTACCCTGTAACTTATATCACGACCAAAAAAAATTAGACACTCATATTTTATCCTTATGCTTTGTGCCTATTCAAGAGTAGTTGGAAAGGACACCTAGTAGGATTTTGTTGGATTATTTTGTGACACATGACAATATAAATTTTTATCATAGATATGTCTAAAAAATTGAATTTGAATATTTTTTGTGACAATTTTAGTGCTTTTAGGGATGGATTTTGTAGGCTATAAAATTTGCACATGAAAGTGTTTTGATACCCCATATTTAAGTACATGGTTAATTAAGCTCTTCATAATGGAGATATTTATTCTATTATGTCATGATATCAAAATAACCATTACTATTTATTGCATCTATTGCTATCCTCTATTTGGATTATATATCTAGGGTAATTGACACATTTTATTTATTAAATGCACACACTTGGTATGATTCCTTCATCTTTCTCTTTCTTCAAGGATAATGGTTTTGGTGATCTAGTGGTTTGGATAAGTCACACCAATAGATTTTGGCATGGGTAAACTAGTCATGACATGAGGTACATGAGTCAACATTAGTCAAAAGTACAATCCACAAAAATAGAATATATATCCTCTACCCATAGACATGAGAATTAATAATTATCATAAGCTTGATTATCTTGTTAGGTGCATATTGATAGTTTCCACAAGATAATTTATTTTTTCATGAGTAAGAACATTACTAGTATTTACATAAATGAAAATGTACACTATTGAGAGTGATATGGAGTACACATACAATAGCCAATATAAGGTATACCTTGTTCTTATGGGATATATCAAATATAGGGGATTGATCATTTAAATACTTATACACCTATTAATTAGATGAACCTTGTTTGAGGATTCATGTCTCTCACTACTTATATATGTACAAAGATCCAACAATAGTCCAACATTCCTTCCTCATGAGGGAGTGTAGGAGAGGATCTCCTTGTGACAACTATCTATTTTTTAGATTTATAGTCATATTTTTTATTTGGTTTTATTTATTTATGATCTTCGCATGGGAATCTCAATATTATTGATTGATAGGTTAGAGTTACAACTTCATATCCATAGGATGTTTGATCCAGTTCATTTATATTTAGCAAAGCAAGTGATGAGCATTGAGTATGTCAATTTAGGTAGAAAATTTTACAAGTTATTAAGCACTATATATCCAATTATAAAGATTATTAGAAGACTTGATCTATATGCTCCTACATGTCAAATCCAATTTATACTATGAGCTTATCATCATTCAATGCTTATACTAAATAACACACATGAAGAAATTAACTTATTTATATATAATTCATTGTAGAATTCAAAAGTAAAAGTAAAAGATATAGGAACTGTAATGAAAAGTAAACTATATAATTAAAAAATAGAAAATATATACACAATAAAAGTGGGAAAAAAATTATAGAAAAAAATCAACCGCTCTTATACAACTAGCTATAGAAAATTAGAAATAGTAAAATTAAAATAGGTTTATTCATATCTATAAATTATAATTAGTTGTTGAACAAAAAATATATAATGCGCATGGGTGTTCTTTTGAACCACACACTTGTAGTGGGCCCAAACTCCAAGGATAGGTGTAGTTCCCCTACGATGCGAAATGAAGAGTTTACATGTTGAAAATTTTATTAAATTTATATATACTTTTATTACTACTCAAAGTTGATCCACTACTCTACTACTATGAGGAAGAGATTACATGCTAAAAATGTTCATTCTCTATGTTGAAATGAAGAGCTTACATGCTAAAAATGTTCATCCACTACTCTACTACTATAAAACTATCCTCCTGACTTGACTAGTTGACTAATTGACTAAATAATATTCTAAAGTATGTATAGAATTTATTGGGACCATGAAAATTCCTTAAATTATTTAAAAGATTTTATGAAATGTTTTTGAAATTACCATGGTAAATTTTAACTTCAAAATAGAAATATCACAAAATAAAATTGTAGGTTTGGAATTCCCTACAGTTGGAGAATCAACATCCTAATTTTAGGTTTTCAATAAAACTTCATGAAGGAACAAAAAACTTTGATAGGGAATATTCCACTTGGCATCTCCCTCTAGTCACTAATATTAATTTAATTTCCAATTTGCTAGAAACAAATATTTATTTACAAATAATTACAACACCTAGATTTCTATAAATTTATGAATCTTGTTGGGAATAATTAGAATGATTCATGCTCCTTGCATAACTAATGTCTATGGGAATACAAAATAGATAGTCACATGGATTTCACAATGCTATTACCAATTGAATTCTCATAGTATGTTTATTATGCATTCTGATAGTTTAACAAGGGTGAATTCAAAACCCAACTACATCTTCTTGTTCACTTTCTTGTGGTGAGTCTATATGCCAATGACACAAGAAGATTTATGAATAACTAAATTTGAGACAAGTTAGCCCAAAATACACCACATTAAAAAGTAACTTAGGTGAAAAGCATCCAAAATTTTATAAAAAACCATTAATTTATATCATCCTAAATAAAATACAAGAGTAGCTACTATTTAGATAAAAATAAAAGAGTAACTATCAGTAAATACAAAAACGTAAAAAAAACATGTGCAATGATTTAGTACCTAGATTGGTTTATTTGCATACTACAATCCTCCCAATAGTAGTATATCTTGAGTTTGCATTGGTCCCATAGGCCATAAGGAATAGGGTATATTTATTTATTTTCCCTCCAACAACCTTTAACCTATTGAATCTTATGACACCACTATAACTTATTTGTAGAAAATGGAGATATCCTTTTGGTATAATTAATGAATGACATCCATAGCATCAAGGGTTTAAACCTAAGGTATATCCAAAAATACTCTATAGTTTTTCCTTTACACAGATAATTGCCCTAGATAATACCTTAAAAAAATTGAAGTATGAGTGAGGCTCCCATTTCTATATTTTCTTATGTAGCTTATGCCACCTAGCATGATATCCCGCTATTACTATTTCACAAATTTTAACCAAGATATCCCTGAATGTTTGAAGGGTAGCTATAGATGGGTGGGAAAATTTTGTGTTCTTTTCCCTTTAGGTCTAATTTAATGTCAAGTGTGTGTGGGGGATATTTGTTAGAATATTTGCTTCCCCACTTGAGGGTCTCTTTAAGGAGACCCTAAGGATACAAATATCCTCAACACAACTAGACTCCTACTCAATGCTTTTTCCTATGGTTGTATGTAAGTTGATATAATGCTTATGTTGTTGGTATTTAGTGAGTTTAATTAAATCATCAAGAATAATCTAAATGCCATGTGAAAGCTTAAATAACACAAATGCATACAAAAAAGAGCTAACCTATATGCATTTCATGTTTAAATGAGCTAAACTAAACAAATTTTCAATTTCAGAATAAAACAAGAGTGCAATAAGACAATCTAGGTATATGCTTTTCATTTCTTTTACCTATGTACTTGGAAATATTGAAGATGATAAAATTCAGCATAAGGTTCCTAAATTGGCTTTTTTAGAGATGTTTTGTAAAGAAATCAAGATTTTTTGTGAAGAAATTATAAGGTTTTGTAAACAATTAGGTTTTCTAGTCAAGGTTCTTTAATTTTACAAAGTAAATGTGATTTTTAATGTAAAACAACAAAGTTCACAAAATAGAACATAAAGGAAATGGAATTCTAGATCTAAGGAAGGGCCAAGTGGCTAAATTACCTCTCCAAGAGCTTATCTACCAAATTTACCACTACTACCAAATTCACCACAGGGGTGGAAAATTTGGTAAATCTATGCAAAAACTAAAAAAGTAGGTTTTTCGATTTAAGGGGTCTGTCTGAGGGTTGGATATGGTAGGATCTTATCTAGAAAGCTGATAAGACAACTTTTTAACAAAAGAAATGAATATGCTTATCTCCTAGGATGGGATTTGGCTTGTTATCAAATTTGCCACTAGGTCTACCAAATTCACCCCTAGCAAATTTGGTCTGAGTGGCGAATTTGGTTCTATGTATTTCAGACTATCAAATTCACCACTGATAGTTCAGGATGGCGAATTTGGTCCTAGGATGGGTTTTGAGAGTTTTAGAATTTGGACTGATTCTAATTGTATTTTGGTCTAAAATTGAAAGGGAAGGATCCTAACAGTATATAATATGTTTTTAACTGATAAAATTAGAGGATTAAGCTACCGAAACATAGAATTTAAGAACTAAAATTAGAATATGTGCAAAGAGGATGAAATTCTGATTATGACTATGATTTGGATTAAATAGAGGTGAAAGAGAGAAAAGGGAGTATACAATGTTGTGAGGAATTATTTTAAACACCTAAAATAACTCTTTATTAGAGCAATTTTAGATAAAAAATCAAGTGGAAATGCAAAGATATGTAACGCTTCCTACAGTATGTAAGAAATTGTAGTAGTGAATAAATGACTAAAATTAGAATTGAAATAAAAAATGCAAGGGATTCCAAGGCATGCTATGATGGTAAAAAGGATAAAGAATAGATAATTTAATATTTAGTAAAATCAAACTAGCATTTATAATGGAAATTCAATGAAAATATTAGAACATGTAAGAATTCTAATTAAAAACTAGCAAAGCCCACAACAAAGGGGGAAAGGAAAGAGAGATTATAATGGAAGGGAGCATTTGAGGCTGTGTAAAGGAATGTGAGATGCAAGGCAATGGCAACCTTTTATTCTTCACACCTTGCCTTGAGGGAAAAAATATAAAGGTATATATATATATATATATATATATATATGCAATGTAAAACTACATATAGGGCATGGACATAAATGGTAAGAAAATAAACAAAACTAGACTAAATATTGTAGATGAAATAAATATGAAAGTAAATGAGCATAGTTGAAGAAAATAGGTTATTATGTTGTGCATATAAGCAAGAAGACTGAAAATAAGAAGGTAAAAAATAAAGAAGTGTGGTGTATGTTAGAAGATATCACAATATCCAGCCAAAATAAAGGATTATGGCTAAAATATGATAATGAAATGAGTGCAAGTCCAAATAAACTTGCAAGAGAAATGTTATATATGAAATGGATATGATATGATTATATAAAAGGCTACCAAAACACTATTATAAGGTTGAAAACACAAGGATTAGAACCCTACAAGAGAAATTAGAGCATAGAATGTAAAATGCATTAAAGAAAATAACAAGTGAGCAAAGCTACAACCTATAGGATAAAATGCAATGAAGCTAAGGTGGGAGGAGGAGAAGAAATGACATAGGAGAGATATCTTTCTTACCTCCAATGGTGATCTCCTTACTTCAAAATCTTCCTTGCCTTGCTTGACTTGCACTTAATGCTCACAAAATGCTCCACAATGTTGGATGAAAACTAAGAAATTATTGAGGAATCTTAGGAATATAAATTGCTATGAATGAGAAAATGTTAGAAAATATTGGTAGTTTTGCTACAGTGAAAAACCTTATGGAATTATTGATCCATGGCCTCCTTAAATAGGATTTGGGAGGGGACTTGGAGGGATAAAGGATATGACCAAATTCAACTTAGTACATCTAAGGCTTTGTTGTAGCATGTGGAATCAATGGTAGATGTGAAAGGGAGGTCATTCCATGTCTTTTTGGTTCATGTGGAATATTCTTGACCATTTTTTTCAAATTCACCATTATCAATCAAATTTATCACTAGCAAATTTGGTGACCTCAGTGGTGAATTTTGTAAGGATCTGAAATGGGATTTTTTGAGTTTGAAATTTGAAAATTATCCAAATTTTCCACTAGCCAAATTTACCATTAGCAAATTTTGTAGGAGTCAAGAATTTGGTCAGAACTGATTTTGATTTTCAAGAGTCAATTTCTGTAGTTTTACCAAATTCACCACTCAACTTGCTAAATTCACCACTAGCAAATTTAGTCAAAGTGGCAAATTTGGTAAGGGTGAAAAATAATACCCAAAATTGTTGGGAGTGATCAAATTGAGGTTTTGTAGTATTTGCAATTAGTTTTGGGAAGTTTTGGGATGTTTGTGACTAGTTTTGAGGAATTGCAACTAGTGTGTCAAAATTGGGTGTCTACATTTTATCCCACTTTTAATGTGATATTTGTGATGTTACATCAAATGTTAAGTTGTGATACTCAATTTTGAAATTGTGATGTATTGTTGCTGTATTAATTTAATTATTTTAAAATATTATTGAGATTACTCTTTTTGATGATGTTATACATGTATATCTCATTTTACATGTCCTAATATTTGGAGCAGATTATATTACCTCTTGAAAATCCTACCTCATGGTATAGTGTATTATTGCAAATAGTGTGCCTGACAGGGGGTTTTAGGATGAAATTATGGAAATACAAAATTCTTAGCTATTTTGGTGATGATAGGTTAACTATTTATAAGGTAAAATACAACATGAAAATACCTTCATTTCCATTTTACAAGTTTTAGAAAGTTTGAGAGAGCAAGATAGATATGCACGAGGAGATGGCACATATATAATTTCTGGTACATTGGGTGGATGTCATTCGAGGAATGCTAGATGTGTCAAAGTGAGATGGAGAGGTATGTCTTCATTTGAGCCAAAAAAAATATATTTTGGATCCCATTTTTCAACCTTTTTTAAAGTTGTGGTATATTTGGAACCAGTGGCAAATTTGGTACTGGTGCTAATGGCGAATTTGGTCCTAATGGTAAATTTAGTATTGGTTAATTTGGTGCTAGTGGTAAATTTGGGATAGGATAGTAAATTTTATTTTGTACTTTTTTTCCTCAATATAAGTGAAAACATAGACATATTTATACTCATCAAAAAGTTATTTTCAAGGGCTATCCAATGGTAGTGTTTTTGTGAGGTTTTGAGGAGATTTGATGGAATTTATAACTTGATATTTTGGAAGGTTTTGGTAGGGTATGAAGATATTGATAAGTAGATAGTGTTGCCCTAAGTTCTTGGGGATCATCTTAGCCAGTGATCAAATTGAGGTAGATGTGGCAACTTTGGTAGTGATAGGGCTATATTATGTGGCATACAAGCCTAAGTTGGAGTTTAATCGCTCCTTATTAATAGCCCTTGAAGAGATATGGTACTCATCCACTAATATATTTATATTTCCAATGGGTGAGATGATAGTTATGTTAGAGGATGTCTAGCATATCCTCAGAGTGCCTATTCGAGGTGTTCCCATTTACCTAGGGATGAGTGTGAGGGTTGGGAAGTTGGTCTTCTTGAGTAAGGGTGACTTCTCATGGATGAAGGATGGATTAATGATCAATGATACCCATGTAGAAGGGAAAATTGATTGGTTGACTACATTCTTAGTTTTAGTCATGTTAGGATTGATGATGGAGGATACCAGCAAGTGTTTCATGCCTTGGAATGGGGATCGATTATAGTAAGGTTGAGAGACAGCTAGATAGTTTATTCGTGGGTATCTAAGTTTTTGGTAGGGTTTTACCATACTCTATATAGGGTGGTCTACAAGTAGTATCAGAGTTTTACATGTCTTTGCTCTAGGTATGGGCATGGGAGCATATAGCTATTCAATGACCTATGGTGATTATAAGGGATGTAGATCCTGATATACCTATAGTTTCTAATTGGAAGAGGTGCATCCATACTTCGTCCTATTATTTAGTTTGGATGAGGTATATTATTGATGATATAAGGATGGCCCATGTTATCTGGCGATCATGGAGGGAGAGGTACATGTGGTCGGATCACCATAAGGAGTTGTCTAGGGCAAGATAGATTCAATTGCTAGACGATGAGAACAAGGCCTATGAGTTATACCAATTTGATCATGTAACCCTCTAGTTTGAAGAGGTACATGAGGTACTAGTAGTGGGTGAGATATGGATATGATGAGTGCATAACGAGATGTGGTGGGATCCTATAGACCATGTTACTTTCATGGAGGTTATTTAGTGTCTAGCTTGAAAAGCTAATCATTTAATTTATCAATCCAGGTCTTAACAAATTTAAAGAACAAATATCCAGTATCGATATTCGATAAAATTAACCAACTTACTTAACTCAAATTATGAAAATCGGGTTACAAAAAAGATAAAATTTTTTAAATGTAATTTTTTAATATGAAATTAATCCTAATAAATGTGGATCTATATGCAACTAATGATATTTTGACTATTTTTTTTTTGAATTTACATGGTGGAATTGGTAGCCACCACGAATCTGGGCAGGTTGTCTAGCTTTTTATGGCTACCATAGTATTCTGCCTTGTCCGCCCGATAAGCCACCACATAGATATTCGTGCAGTCTGACCCTATAACCACCGTTCCATAATAATTTTAAACCTTTTATGCCACTGAAAGCACCAGGAAAGGGACAAACGTTCAGTCTAAAGAGGCCCGATATTTGAACCTTGGACCTCCGCTCCCCTTATGGGGTTTGGATGAACCAATTGGTCTACACCTTGGACCTATATTTTGACTATTTTACTTTTGAAATAAATAATGCAATTTAATTTATATTAATTCTATTTTATACTAACTAATCCCATTCTATTATAGGAGCGAGAGAGTAGGGATTGGTCTTATGGAAGTGGGCCCTACCTTCTAAAAGGATATTATATTTATCTTCTCCTTTATTCTAATTTACCTTAGTAACTACTATTTCATTTAACCTATTCTAACATTTAACTATTCATTGATGCAATAAAAATAAAGATTCTACAAAATAAAATAAATCATTGCGAAAGACAAAACAACATTGCAAAAGATATGGAAAGAGAATACTATTTTATTGTTGAACTTCAATCATGTACACTGCTGGAAATTGTAATCTTCCTCATAATACTATGAGAGACTTTTTCAAGGAGCGACTTATTTAACTTCTTTTTTTCGAGGACCTTTTTAAAGACCTATTTACTATAATTTATACAATTATTCTCAATGAAGTATTTATAATGTTATTTATCTTTTTATAACTAACCAATATAAATCTTAACCTTCATACTAAAAGCTTTTCTAAAAAAATACAATTTCAAAACAAACGGGACTTTGGACTAATCAATGCAAGCCCAAGCGACAACCATTTTAACAACTATTTAATTTAAGAAATAATAATAATCTATTTGTCCTATTCTCAAGTAAAGACAAAAAATAATTGTGGAATAATTTAACAACTTTGATCCTCTCCAACATTAATAACAACTTTATAAATTTTTATTTAATAATAATAAAAATGCCAAATATGTTGCCAATGTTAACAATCAAGTGGTTGAATCTATATAATATGCTCCTGCTAGATGTGACATAGCAACAAGGTTCAGTTAAATTTGAATCACTATTTCTGTAACACCTTTTAGTAGACACTTTAGGTAGCACCTGTACATAAATCCCGTAAGTGCATGATACGTTCAATAAATCTAAGTATGCATGCAATCTGTTTTATCAGCCATAGCCTCTACCCAACTTCATACACATTTTCCTAACAACACAACATATTACACATAATTTGTGTAAATAATATATACATAAATCATTTTTATAACAATTAATCATTTTGATGCATAAATAATGATATTAAGATGAAACAACAATTAAAAACCATTCATTTTTAATAAATATATAAGTAAAATATATCCATATACTATAACACTTTTGACACTCATAATTCCCCCAAACTAAAGGTGATGCATGTCCTTATGCCTATAATTTCATAGTTTCACAAAAAACTATACAACATTTCTTGATTTACTCATTTTTTAGAGACATAAATCGATCTAAAATTGTAATAGTTCATTTGAATGGATAACCTATATATAATTGATTTCACAAAATATTTTGAATGAGGTCAATAATAGTAAAAATAGTTCTACAATAATATTTAAATAGATATGTAATCAGACATTTGTTCCTATAAGTTTCATAGTTTTTGACTTATAAAAAATGCTATGAAAGAAAATAATGATACTGTAGTTTTTGCTTTTAGAAATTATTAGTATCCTATTTAAAATAAGAAATAATTTTTGCAAAATCAGAATACTGATAATGAGCTACAAAATTGTGTTATTCATTTCATCATATACATTTCAAATAAACAAAAATTTATGTAGTGATCAAAACATATTAAATAAATCATGTCTACAAAATATCTAAAAGAAACTTACAACATACATATACATGCATGCATTATGAAAGTCATAATAATAAATAAATTTTGTGAACCAGACAAAAGAAGAAGTCTATTTTTGTTATCTCTCTACAATTCTACTTATGTCTAGACTAATTTTAGCCTTTAGATGAGATGAAGATCATGTTGGCTTTGGCTTGGCTGGGAGATTTCTCACTTTATTTACCTTCTGTACATGTGCCCTTCCTACTTCTGGATTGAATGGTAGCTCTACTCCAATGGTTTTTATATGCTCTACATGAAGAACACAAGCTTATATTGAGAGGAGGAGTGAAAAGTATAAGATAACTCTTTGATTTTCTTTCTAAATAAATATTATGCAATGTATAGAAAGTAATATGAACAACAGTAATCAAATAAATACATAAATCACCACACACAATACAGACACAAAATTTATGTGGTTCACCTAATGTAGGCTACTCCATAGAGAAAATATTTCACTAAAATTTTTTCAATCAATCTCTTGGGAATCCTTTCCCTATTACAATGTTTATGGACCTCTATCCAAATGATACACCAATACCCTAATCAATTTCATGGATCTCTATCCACAAGAGACACCAATATCCTAACTCTGCTCTAGCTAGTGATCCTCTAGAAGACCTCTACCTCCACTGTCGTTAGAAAATGGAACTCTATCCATAGAAGATACCTATCCTCCTTGCTTTGGCTAGAGCTCTTTATCCTCAACTATGTCACCTCCAAATATCTATATCAAATCTACACTAAACACAGTCATTCGATCTAGCACAATCTAACCTCAATCTCTATCTCTGGTCTGGCACAAACCTATCCTCAAATCTGCACCAAAATTTATCCTCAAATCTATACTAAACACAATCCTTCGGTCTAGCACAAATCTATCCTCAATATCTATCCTCAAGCCTTAACTCAAAGCTTAACTCAATATTGTAAACCTAAGACTAAGGTAAGCTTAGATTAAAGTAGGTCGAGGTAAAATTAACACAGAAGTAATCATAGGTGATAATATTCATTAAATTAACCAGCTAAAAACATTACAATAATTTAAACCTTATATAGGCTTAATACAAGCAAAATAGTAGGGAAGGGAGGTTGGAGGAAGATCGGGGAGGATTAGAGAGAATGAAGGAGTAGGAAGTGGAGAGGGAGGTGGCAGCAGGCATGGGGAGAGGAAGGAAGTGGAGTGATAAGGGAAAATGGATGGCAGGAAATAAGGAAGAAAAATGGAAGGATAAGGAGAAAATAGAGGTGAGGGATAAATAAAATCATGCCGACCATCAGACAAGTTTAGTCGACAAAAGGTAAGTGAGTTCACACTTGCTTAGAAAAAATAGATTTTTCTAAGCCGTTTAAAGATAAACCCTGTTCACACTTGCTACATTCTCCCACTTAAAGTTGAGAGGACTGACTATACAGTCTCTCAGCTTTACAAATTGAGCTTTGGCCAGCACCTTGGTGAAGATGTCCATGACGTTTTCCAAAGTGTGGCAATAGTGAAGCTCAACAGTATCAGTTTCTACCATATCTCTGATGAAGTGGTACTTCATATCAAAATTCTTTGATCTACTATGGTGGACAGGATTGTATGCCAAATGAATGGCACTAATTTTGTCATAGAATATTCTAGTTGGACCACTTTGCTACTCTCCAATCTCTTCTAATACCTTTCATAGCCATAGAGCTTGAGTACTAGCATGAGTAACCACTATATACTCAGCTTTTGTTGAAGATAGTGCTACTACTGTCTGCTTCTTGGAACTCCAAGTTATTAGGCCTGAACCAAGACTAAAATAGTTACCCGATGTGGATTTTCTATCATCAACATTGCTGCCCCAATCACTATCACTAAAGCCTTCAAGCTTGATAGTATCACTTTTGTAGTACTGGATTCCAAAATCCAATTTACCCTTCACATATCTCAAAATCCTTTTAGCTGCTTGCAAATGCAGATCATATGGATTAGACATAAATATAGAAACAAGAGATACAACATACTGAATGTATGGTTTGGTGTTGGCGAGAAACATCAAACTCCCAACAATGCTTCTAAAAGTGGTCACATCAACTTTCGATGCTCCATCATCCTTGCTTAATTGGATCCCATGTCCAATTGGAGTTGCAACTGATTTACATTGCTCCATAGCAAACTTCTTAATCATATCTCAAACATACTTAAGTTGACAGATGAAGATCCCTGAATCTGTCTGATGGAATTCGATTCGAAGAAAGTATTTCATTAATCCAAGATCCTTCATCTCAAATTCCTGCATCATGGAGTGCTTGAAATCCATGTTAACTTTTTCATTACTACCCATAAAAATGAGATCATCCACATACAAACAAACTATGAGGATGTCATTTCCTTGATTCAGGTAGTAGAGCATGGGTTCATTTTTTCTTCTAATGAACCCATAATATTTAAAGTACCCATCAATACATGAGTACCAAGCTCTCGGTGCCTGCTTGAGGCCATAAAGAGTCTTCTTCAGTTTGTAAACAATACATTCTTTGTATTTCTCTTAAAATATGAAGAACACAAGCTTATACTGAGAGGGGGGGTGAACAGTATAAGACCTCTTTTTACTTTTTCCTTTATACTTCAAAATAGTAAAGCAATATATCCAAAGCAATATCAAAGCAATGCACAAAACCATCCACAAAGTGACACAACAATTTACATGGTTCATCCACAAAAATTTTCTCTAAAAGTTATCTCAAAGTTCTTTGGGAAACCTTCCCAATTACAATGTTTATGAGCCTCGGCTCAAAGGAGAAACCTTTCCCCAATCTGAATTTATGAGCCTCTTCTCAAAGGAGACTTCCCCCCCCTCTGCTCTGGCTGGTGATCCTCTAGAAGACCTCCGCCTCCGCTGCCCTTAGCAAATGGAACTCTATCCACAGAAGACACCTGTCTTCCCCGCTCTAGCTGGAGACCTCTGTCCTCAACTCTATCACCTCAAAGCTGGTCCTCGAATTTGCACTAAACATAATCCTTCGGTCTAGCACAAATGTCCTCGTCCTCTGTCTTTGATCAACACCAAACACAGTCCTTCGGTCTGGCACAAATCTGTCCTCAGGTTCTTCTCATAGAACCAATGCACCTCTGTCCTCAAGTTCTCTGATAGAACTATCAACCTCAGCTTCACAAGTCCTCTGCTAAGACCTGTCCAACTCTGCTCACAAGTTTATCAAGAACACTTGCTTGGCATGAACCCACAAAGAGAATGGTTAGAGACCCAATGTGATTCATCCACCTCATAGAAGCATAAAGAGAATTGTTAGAGACTCAATATGTTCTATACTTAACTCCCAATCTCAATCTCAACTCAATCTCAAATCTCAAAAGAATAAGATAGATGTAGTATGCTTTTCTCAAGAACATGAAACACAACCCAACAATTGCCAACCATGCAATATCTCATATAACAATGATACTCATGTTCTTTCCAACAACCAATATCTTTTCTCAACCAATTAGGGCTTCAACAACAATGCTTAAAGACAAGGTTTAACCAACATCATTCAACTCAACATTAACCTTGAAGCATTCAACCAATCATCACAAGAAAAGGAAACAAGTAGAAATCCTTTTCCCTCCAAAGATATTTGAACAAAATAGCCACCAACACAATATCACCAAATGCATAGAATAACTTGTTCAAATCAACTCAATGGAGTAAGCCCAATATCATGTATCAAGTAAAGCATTAACTTGATCAACACAACCACTATGGAAGCAACTCATCCATCAATATCAAAACAGCCAACTAAGGGTTTCACCAACTCAAAGCAAGTAGCAAGACTCACAATCATAAACCCTAGTGCACAATGCTTCCACTACCTCAAACCAGAATTATGCATTCACCAAAACTCTCATCAATGATAACAATGCATAAGTAGTCTTCAACAAACCAAAAACTAGGACTTACACTCAACCAAAGGAAACCTTGTTGAAAACCTTTTCACTCCAATCTTATTTCAGGAATAACATACACCAATCATACTCATAAGAAGAATGTGCCCATACCTTATTGAAGTGAAGGAACCCCTTTGGAAATCTGCCACAATCACAAAATTCTTTTGCCAATCTTCACAAGGGTTAGTAGATCATAAAATAATCAACATTATTCCACCTTTCAACAATTATCACTAAAGCCTTTAATTGCACAACTCCCTTATCTCTCCTAAAACCACTTGTACCATAAAACAAAATAAATCATAACATTGCATAACCTTATAACTCCCAAAACCACTTATACCATAAAATAAAATAAATCAATCATTGCATAACCTTATAACTCCCAAGGGTTTAACCATACAACCACTTAAATTAACATTCACGTTCTCAAGAAACAATACCCCTTATAACTTTCGAAATCACCACAATATAATTTAAATGAGACTTTATACAGTACCTTATACCTCCTAAGATTTAAATACTTTTAATTCAAAAATGTAAACCCTTATATCTCCAAACATTGTTACCTTTCCTCAGCGCCCATGACATTCGAACAACAAACCTTATTCTTCAACAAAAATCATTGTTACCTTTTTACTGTGTCGTGGTGATTTGAACCATACATCTCCCTACGTCAAGCACTTCACTGAATACCAACTGCGCTGTCATCGGATGAAACAAACTCAGGTGATAGTAACCCGTTCTCCAAGATACTGCAATGCATATTCGTTCTCACGGTGTCTCAGCAATCACTGCCATTTCTCAGATATGCTGCGAATCCCTGCGATCTCTCAAACTTGCTTCAAATCATTACGATCTTTCAAATTTTAGGGCGATCTCCTTTTTCAAATCAGCATATCCCCAGAATGCTCTCGCCAATACCAGCTGCCGTCTCAAAATGATTTTACGTATTCGAAATCGCATACACCTCGCTCGCTTGCTGTCCAAACAGATTCCTTTCCTATTTGCTCGCTTCGCTGAAATCATTATATTATGAATGCCGCACACACATTAACACACCTTCGCTGCCACCAAAACACCACATCTCCCATTGATGCTATATGAAACAGCGCTTATATCCTTCGAAATAAATCATCATAACTTCCTATCATATTGAATGAAGGCAAGGCAGGTATTTATAGTGCATTGCATGCACTTTGCGACGTCGACCAAAGAGAGAGGAAATTTGACCTAAATATTGCCGCCATAAAGTTTATAGGGGTTAATAAACCTTTTAATTATTATTTTAAAAAATAATAATTATTTATTAAAAATAATTAATTAAAACCTTTAGAAGGTTTTTAATTAAATTATTATTTAATAAATATTTCCACTTAAACCTTTAGATTGCCATCATGGAACCTTCAAGATCTAAGAGCATCCATCAAAACTAGCTTTGGCACAAACTCTTTTTGACATCAGCACAAACTCCTTGACATCAATGACAACAACTATACTTGAGCAAAGGCAATGTACTCAAGGTACCCAAAATTGCCAACAATCTCCCCCTTTGTCATTGATGGCAACCCTTTACTAAAAACACATCTTCAAGAGCCAAAACTGAAATCAATCTCTTTGAAGTTTTGCTCCCCCTGACTTGAAGCTTTCCTCTTCACTTGAAGCTCTCCCCCTTACTCAATTCTCTCCCCCTTTGTCATCAATGGCAAAGGGCCACATTTGGAACTTGGGACTAAGAATGAGCCTCTTAGCTTAGTCCCTCCCCCACCTCCTGATGAGGTGATTAATTCTGGGGTGGGAGTAAAACTCCCATTAGGCACTCGATCATCATCGGCGTCTATAACTTCCTTGTCGGGCCTTCTCTTGAACTCTTTTTCCATATTCCTGTTCCTGTCATTTTTCTGATCCTTGGACCTGATCATGCCACTGTTCCTGTTTCTGTATTCTGGAATTTCAGCTCTACACTGTCTAGCTATGTGACCTTCATTGTTGCATTTATAACAAGTAACAATGTTATTTCTTTGAGGCATACCTGTTCTTTGAATCCACCTGTTCTGACTAAACCTGTTCCTATTGTTTACCTTGCAATGAACTGCCTTGTGCCCAAACTGATTGCAAGAGTAGCAATACCCATAAAAGAAATCACCACTTCTGAAACTGTTATTTACCTTCTTCACTTGAGCCATGCAATGTACAGTCATGTGACCAAATCTGTGACATGCAAAACATCTACCTTGAAACTTTCCTTTATTTGACCTCTTAGGTCCTGAAAACTTCTCCTTCTTCTCATTCCGAAATCTGTTTTCTGTTTCTATGCATCTATCATTCAAGGACTCATGATCTGAAATACTTTCCTCATTAGAACTCTCTTCCTTTTGGAATCTCTTACTAGACTCTCCAACTTGTTTCTTGTGAGGCTTAACAAAACCAAGACCTGTTTTATCTGTTGGATTTCTTTGACTTTGGATGAGAGACTTAACCTTTTTGGAGCTTTCTTGAAACCCGTACAACTTATCCTTGTACTCTTTATTTTCCTCTTTCAACGAAGCCATTTTCTGTTCTAATTCACTATACTCAAGCACCTTAGATTCTAACTCATTCTTGAGTTCTTGTGCATTAGCCATAGAGACATCAAGACTTTCTATAAGTTCATCTCTCTCCATACAACATTCATCTAACTTATCCTTGAGTCTAGCATTCTTCTTTCTTTCCTTTTTCAAAACACTAAGAGCATTTGTAAGTTCACATTCAAGATCCTCTATTTGATTGCACTTTGAATTATCAAGGCCTTTTTCAGATTTCTTATCACTAGAGGTGCTACCCTTTTCAAAAACCATACATGCATCTTCCTTATCATTTTCTGAAGCATCCTCATACATACTAACAACCAATTCATTATTTGTGCAATCATCCTCAAGGTGACCAAAATTTCCACATCTAAGACATTTCATGATAATGAATCTATGTTTTGGTTCTTCCTCTTTTTTCGATATGAACAACATCTCATTTTCATTATCACTTGAAGAACTTTCACTATCACTGCTAGAACACTTACTTGCTTTGTCTAGGTAGAAGCTCTTCTTGTGCTTGTGAGAATACCTCTTTCCTTTATTGTTGTGCTCATCTTTGTTCTTCCTTTGATGCCTATGCCTTTCGGAATCCTTGCTCTTACAATCCCGTTTAACTTCATCACTTTCATCCTTGGCAACAGTACAGTTAGTAGCATAATGACCAAACTTTCCACAATTGAAACATCTCACGTTTTTCATATTTTTGTGCTTTCTAAAGAACTTGCCTTTCTTGTTGTAATATGCCTCTTCATCACCAGAAGACTCATCACTCTCTTGAAGTTGTTTACCTTTGGAATTCTTGGTAGTCTTGAAAGTTGCCTCCTTCTTGACATCAACCTTCACTTGAGTTCTTAACTCAAATTCTGCAAGTATACTATGGAGCTCATCCTTTTTCAACTCATCCAAATCTTTAGCTTCCTCAATAGCAGAAATATTTTCACTAAATCTATTAGGAAGAGATCTTAAAATCTTATCACAAACATCATTTTCAGCAAGCTCAAGACCTAAGTCTTTCATGGAGTTAACAACTTCATCCATACGAAGCATGTAGTCACTAATATTTTCATCATCATTCATTTTGAGTTGTTCAAACATACCTTTGAAGTGTCTCAACTTGGCCTTTCTGACATTTGTATCACCTGTATGAACCACCTTCAACCGATTCCACATTTCACTAGTTGTCTTGCGGTGAATCACTTTGGTGAGATCTGCTTCTGTAAGCCTTTCAGGATTGCATTCATTGCTTTTGAATTGTTGTGATGTAGGAGCCTTTCTTCTTTAGTATTAGGACCATGTTCGGGAATAGTGTACTCATCTTCAATCACTTCCCAAACCTCATTCCCAAGTGCCATTAGATGAACCTTCATCCTTGCACTCCAAAGACCAAAATCTGATCCATCAAGAATAGGTGCTGCATTGCCACTTGAATGATCCATTGTGTTCTTTACTAGCTTTTCCTTCAAGCTGTTAAACTTTTCGAAGGAACCTGCTCTGATACCAATTGAAGAACACAAGCTTATACCGAGAGGGGGGGTGAACAGTATAAGACCTCTTTTTACTTTTTCCTTTATACTTCAAAACAGTAAAGCAATATATCCAAAGCAATATCAAAGCAATGCACAAAACCATCCACAAAGTGACACAACAATTTACATGGTTCATCCACAAAACTTTTCTCTAAAAGTTATCTCAAAGTTCTTTGGGAAACCTTCCCAATTACAATGTTTATGAGCCTCGGCTCAAAGGAGAAACCTTTCCCCAATCTCTGCTCTGGCTGGTGATCCTCTAGAAGACCTCTGCCTCCGCTGCCCTTAGAAAATGGAACTCTATCCACAGAAGACACCTGTCTTCCCTGCTCTGTTGGAGACCTCTGTCCTCAACTCTATCACCTCAAATCTGGTCCTCGAATTTGCACTAAACACAATCCTTCGGTCTAGCACAAATGTCCTCGTCCTCTGTCTTTGATCAGCACCAAACACAGTCCTTCGGTCTGGCACAAATATGTCCTCAGGTTCTTCTCATAGAACCAATGCACCTCTGTCCTCAAGTTCTCTGATAGAACTATCAACCTCAGCTTCACAAGTTCTCTGCTAAGACCTGTCCAACTCTGCTCACAATTTTATCAAGAACACTTGCTTGGCATGAACCCACAAAGAGAATGGTTAGAGACCCAATGTGATTCATCCACCTCATAGAAGCATAAAGAGAATTGTTAGAGACTCAATATGTTCTATACTTAACTCCCAATCTCAATCTCAACTCAATCTCAAATCTCAAAAGAATAAGATAGATGTAGTATGCTTTTCTCAAGAACATGAAACACAACCCAACAATTGCCAACCATGCAATATCTCATATAACAATGATACTCATGTTCTTTCCAACAACCAATATCTTTTCTCAACCAATTAGGGCTTCAACAACAATGCTTAAAGACAAGGTTTAACCAACATCATTCAACTCAACATTAACCTTGAAGCATTCAACCAATCATCACTAGAAAAGGAAACAAGTAGAAATCCTTTTCCCTCCAAAGATATTTGAACAAAATAGCCACCAACACAATATCACCAAATGCAAAGAATAACTTGTTCAAATCAACTCAATGGAGTAAGCCCAATATCATGTATCAAGTAAAAGCATTAACTTGATCAACACAACCACTATGGAAGCAACTCATCCATCAATATCAAAATAGCCAACTAAGGGTTTCACCAACTCAAAGCAAGTAGCAAGACTCACAATCATAAACCCTAGTGCACAATGCTTCCACTACCTCAAACCAGAATTATGCATTCACCAAAACTCTCATCAATGATAACAATGCATAAGTAGTCTTCAACAAACCAAAAACTAGGACTTACACCCAACCAAAGGAAACCTTGTTGAAAACCTTTTCACTCCAATCTTATTTCAGGAATAACATACACCAATCATACTCATAAGAAGAATGTGCCCATACCTTATTGAAGTGAAGGAACCCCTTTGGAAATCTGCCACAATCACAAAATTCTTTTGCCAATCTTCACAAGGGTTAGTAGATCACAAGATAATCAACATTATTCCACCTTTCAACAATTATCACTAAAGCCTTTAATTGCACAACTCCCTTATCTCTCCTAAAACCACTTGTACCATAAAACAAAATAAATCACAACATTGCATAACCTTATAACTCCCAAAACCACTTATACCATAAAAGTAAAATAAATCAATCATTGCATAACCTTATAACTCCCAAGGGTTTAACCATACAACCACTTAAATTAACATTCACGTTCTCAAGAAACAATACCCCTTATAACTTCCAAAATCACCACAATATAATTTAAATGAGACTTTATACAGTACCTTATACCTCCTAAGATTTAAATACTTTTAATTCAAAAATGTAAACCCTTATATCTCCAAACATTGTTACCTTTCCTCAGCGCCCACGACATTCGAACAACAAACCTTATTCTTCAACAAAAATCATTGTTACCTTTTTACTGCGCCGTGGTGATTTGAACCATACATCTCCCTACGTCAAGCACTTCACTGAATACCAACTGTGCTGTCATCGGATGAAACAAACTCAGGTGATAGTAACCCGTTCTCCAAGATACTGCAATGCATATTCGTTCTCACGGTGTCTCAGCAATCACTGCCATTTCTCAGATATGTTGCGAATCCCTGCGATCTCTCAAACTTGCTTCAAATCATTGCGATCTTTCAAATTTCAGGGCGATCTCCTTTTTCAAATTAGCGTATCCCTAGAATGCTCTCGCCAATACCAGCTGCCGTCTCAAAATGATTTTACGTATTCGAAATCGCATACACCTCGCTCGCTTGCTGTCCAAATAGATTCCTTTCCTATTTGCTTGCTTCGCTGAAATCATTATATTATGAATGCCGCACACACATTAACACACCTTCGCTGCCACCAAAACACCACATCTCCCGTTGATGCTATATGAAACAACGCTTATATCCTTCGAAATAAATCATCATAACTTCCTATCATATTGAATGAAGGCAAGGCAGGTATTTATAGTGCATTGCATGCACTTTGCGACGTCGACCAAAGAGAGAGGAAATTTGACCTAAATATTGCCGCCATAAAGTTTATAGGGGTTAATAAACCTTTTAATTATTATTTAAAAAATAATAATTATTTATTAAAAATAATTAATTAAAACCTTTAGAAGGTTTTTAATTAAATTATTATTTAATAAATATTTCCACTTAAACCTTTAGATTGCCATCATGGAACCTTCAAGATCTAAGAGCATCCATCAAAACTAGCTTTGGCACAAACTCTTTTTGACATCAGCACAAACTCCTTGACATCAATGACAACAACTATACTTGAGCAAAGGCAATGTACTCAAGGTACCCAAAATTGCCAACAAAATCCCTATGGTTGCTCAACATACACTTCTTCTATCAAGTAACCATTTAGAAATGCACTCTTTACATCCATGTTTTGGACTGTCCATCCCTTGTGTGCAGCTAAGGCAAGAACTGTTCTGATAGTCTTCTGTCTAGCTACAGGAGCAAAAGTCTCTTCATAAGCAATTCCATATTTTTGAGTAAATATCTTTGCAACTAATCTCGGCTTGTGCCTCTTAATTCTTCCATAAGCATTAAACTTGGTCTTGTAGACCCACTTACATCCAAAATGTTTCTTTCCTTTAAGAAAATTCACTAGATCCCAAGTGTCATTGTTTTTTATAAAGGTGATATCCTATTTCATGGCATCTTGCCAAATCTTTTGAGTACAAGCCTTCTCATAGCTATAAGGTTCAAGTTGTGAATTAGTTAACAAAGCATAGTTAACTAGATCTCCCCTAGGTTCCTATTGGGAGACATCATCACCATACAAGTGCATATTTTCTAATCTTTACAAAACATAATTCATTTCACTAGCTTGACTCCTAGTGTATCTTTTTGAAAAAAAATTATCCAACATCTAATAAGATGGATGATTATGTAGAGTTCTCTTACCTCTGGATGGAGAATCGATGTCCATTGGTGAGGAAATTCTGATCTCTGTGGAGGACTTGGTGAAGAAGTTGAATTAGAAGATGAACTTGGGTTTATGGGAGGATACTGCTTACCTTTCTATGGTGTCTGTTGTTGCACTTGCTTAGAAACTACATCATTGGATTCATCATCACTAAAAATTTGGGGCTTACCCCATTCTCCCCCTTCATCAAAAATCACATCCTTGGAAAGCACAAAATTTATAGTCCTGGGATTATAGAGTCTGTAAGCTTTTGTATTCTCACAGTATCCTACAAAGATGCATGCCTGACTCTTTGGATCGAGTTTTTTTCTTAGCTCATCAGGAATGTGAGAATATGCCAGCGAGCCAAACACTTTGAAATACTTAACATTTTGCTTTTTACCATACCAAGCTTGGTAAGGTGTCTGCCCTTCCAAACTTGCAATAGGACTTCTGTTCAAGATATGTACACTGGTCCTAGCTACATCTGCCCAATATGAATTAGTCAAATGCTTCATCTAAAGAATAGACTTTACCATCTCCACAATGGTGCAATTATTCCTCTCTGCGACACCATTCTGTTGTGGAGTGTAGGCAGCTGTGAACTGCCTCTTAATGCCATGTTGCTTACAAAAATTGAAGAACTCATTAGAGGAGTATTATCCTCCCCTATCTGATCTAAGACATTTTACAAAATATCTAATCTCACTTTCAAATCTTGTTTTGAAATTGATAAAGAATTCAAATGCTTCATACTTATGTTTCAAAAAATATATCCAGCACATTCTAGTAAAATCATCAATGAAGAGTAGGAAGTAAGAGTTGTTACCAAGACTCTTGGTATGCATCGGACCATAGATGTATGTATGCACTAGCTGGAGTGGATAGCTAGCCCACCATGCTTTTCCATGAGGAAATTTTGATCTAGCATGCTTCCCAAGAGCACACCCTTCACAGACTTCCTTACTATCCTAAAATTTAGGAAGTCCGGTTACCATCGCTTGTGAAGTTAGCATTTTCAAACTAGCTGAATTCAAATGACCATATCTCAAGTGCCATAGGACACTTGGATTGGAAATAGCAACATTTGCTAACTTATCTCCCCCTATTTGGCAAAAATTTAAAGGAAACAATCTATTCTTTGACATTGGCACTTGTGTAATGATTCTATTACTGTTATTTTTATCAAAAATAGTGCATTTACCCTCATCAAAAAGCAACTTGTAGTTCTTTTCTAACATTTGAACAACACTTAAAAGATTGTGTTGGAGATGGGGTGTGTAATAGATATCACTTACTTATTTTATGCCTTCTTTAGTTGGAACTGCCATGGCTCCAATGCCTTCAACTACCAATGATTTATCATCTCCCAATTTGATGCTGGATTTGTATGAGGAGTTTAGAGTAGCAAAGAGCTCTTCTTTGCCACTCATATGGTTTGAAAACCCAGTGTCCAAGATTCATGTATCATTCATGTTATGATATGCCTGACCATAAGAGAGAAAGAGATTTGTGGCCTCTTCCTCTTCTCAAAAATTTCCAAACTGACTGCTTTGGCTACTACTAGTTCCTTGTGAAGTCTTTGTCCAACAGTCATGAGAATAATGACCAAGTTTGCCACAATTGTAGCAAGATTTTTTTAAATTTTCTCCTCCTTTTCCTCTGCATGATTTTTTTCCCCTATTTTGCTGTCCTCCTCTATTCTATTATTCACCTCTATTTGAGAATCCTCCTTTGTTCTGATTTCCTCCTCTGTTAGGAGTTCCACCTCTCTGATTATTTTTGCCTCTACCTCTATACTGTCCTCTGCCACGACCTCTACCTTTTTCCTTCATGAGAATTAAAGGCTTTATCATCTCCTTTGTAACTTATGGAAGGAGTTTGTTGTAACCTCTCTTCATGTGAGAGAAGTGAGCCAATTAGGGCTTCAAAAGACAGAGAAGTTAGGTCTTTGGATTCTTCTATAATTATAGCAACTAAATTCCACTTAGGAAGAAGTGTCCTGAACACTTTCTTCACTATAACTTCAGGCTTTACATCTTCTCCTAAAGTGACCATCTTATCTACTATGGATTTCACATGCACGCAGTAATCACCAACATTTTCACTCTCTTGCATTTTAAGAGTCTCAAACTCTCATTTCAAGGTTTGTAGTTTAACTTGTTTGACTTGGTCACTACCCCTATAACTTTATTTTAAAGCATTCAAAGCAGATTCAACAGTTATAAAAGAAGCTATTCTAGGGAAAATAATTCTATCAAGGGTGGCTTGGATATGATAAAGGGCGGAAGAATTATTCTTCTGAGCTTCATTTTTAGCCCTTTTATCAGCAACATTCAAAGCTACCCAATCAGCAGTAGTAGGTTCAGTATATCCCTCTTCAATCACATCCCAAAGACCTTTGCCTATCAAAAGAGTTTTCATTTTAATTGACCAATACTCGTAATCACCACCATTGAACTCAGGGATTGGTAGACTAGTATTGGATGCCATTTTAGAAAGCAAACTTTGTTTCAACTTCAAACAAGTAGTACAAATAAGTACAAAATAGATCATTGATTTAAATCAAATCTAGCTTTCTTAATATGCTCACTGATTTTGCGTTCTTCTTCTCGAGGATCATCCAAAACTAGAAAGGTGAAATTGTCTGCTTCGTTGTCACTAATTATAATGACTTATTGTGCTGTTGTTGGCTCATAACTTCTTTTGAGAATATTTCATTCTTCAGTTGTAGGTTTCACCTCCACTGGTTCTTCTTCCTCTTCTTCTTCTTCTTCTTCTTCTTCTTCTTCTTCTTCTTCTTCTGGTTCTAAATCAGGAGAGCATGGTGTATAGCTCTCACTTGTTTCTACTTCAGGCACTGTAGGTGAATAACTGTCACTTGATTGTCCTTCAGGTACTATTTCAACCATCTTGGATTCAATTATCCTTTGCCCAAAGATATTATCTTTAGAATCCACCTCTTATCCAGAGTTTGGTTTCCTCATATGAGTAATCACTTGGTTTTCTAATTGGAAAAATACTGTATGAAGTTCGTACCGCTAGAATTTCTCATCAAAGAAATTAGGTGTCTCTCTTCTCAACAGAGAGAGTAATGCATTATAGCATCCGGCTGACTAGATCATCTACCCAGAATCACACCGTATGAACTGGGTTACAACTTAATATGATGCCAAAAAAAAACTTTCTAAAACCTTTTCACTCTTTTATTTTTATAAAAAAAATCAAAATTTGTTTTTTAATAAAGGCCTTTTTAAAAAAAAATTAACAATTTCTTATATATTTTTTAATTATTATTTTGAAATAAATGTATATTCAAAAAACATAATAAAAAAACTATATATATAGAAATTATGAAATTAATTTTAAAACCTTTAAAAAAAAACTAAATAAGAAATTTTTTATAAAAAATAAACCTTTTTTTTGTTTTGTAATCCCCAATGAGATTCGAACCGTTGACCTCCGCCGTCTACCCGACAGTCTTAGCCACTGCACCATGCGGCTGCTGTGGTAGAACAATGTCAAAAAACAAACTTAAACCCTTGCTTATCGGTGAAGTAACAAAAAAAATAAAAAACCTTTTGTATTTTTGACCCCGGCGGGATTCGACCCCGGGTCTCTTCTCTGCAAGCGGGAGTCTTGACCGCTAGACCAACCTAGCCGGACTGGAGGAATAAGGAAATAGTATATATTTCAACTGGGCGGCTATTTTTTTTTTTTTTAATTTTAGTCCCACATGCAGTGGGAGGTGGGTGTTTTTAGGCTTTATAAAAGCCTGTGAACACATAGTAGGTCGATTACCTTTGTGCAATCGATCAGTTAAATCTTTTGCCCTTTCTTTGACCAGTTAAGCTCCACCACATGGCACACTCGACGTGCCTCTACCACGTCAGCTCTCGGCTCGTCCACGTCAGCTCCTAGCTCGTCCACGTCAGCACGCTGCTCGCTATGCCACGTCAACTCTTTGCTTGTCCATGTAAACACCCTGCTAGCCTATGCCACATTAGCACTCATGTTAACCTTGATCCACATGCTATCCAATCAGCATTCTACCAGCTCTACTGCCAGTTTGACACCACCATGTCAGCACCATGTCATCCTGCTATCTACATCTAGAGTTCGACACCACCATGTCAACGCCACATCAGCCTGCTATCTACGTCTAGTCAGATTCTCAGGATCCGTGTGCTCCTCGATATCCATGCACTCCTCGAGATCCATGCACCAGTCACTCCTCAGGATCTATGTGCCAATTGCTGCCCAGTATACTGTGCTTGACTTTCGTGCCTCACCTCAGCCCTCGAGATTCGTGCCCCCTGAGCTCTGATACCAGTGTAAACCTAAGACTAAGGTAAGCTTAGATTAAAGTAGGCCGAGGTAAAATTAACATAGAAGTAATCATAGGCGATAATATTCATTAAATTAACTAGCTAAAAACATTACAATAATTTAAACCTTATATAGGCTTAATACAAGTGGAATAGTAAAGAAGGGAGGTTGGAGGAAGATCGAGGAGGATTAGAGAGAACGAAGGAGTAGGAAGTGGAGAGGGAGGTGGCAGCGGGTGTGGGGAGAGGAAGGAAGTGGAGTGATAAGGGAAAATGGACGGTAGGAAAGGAGGAAGAACAATGGAGGGATAAGGAGAAAATAGAGGTGAGGGATAAATAAAATCATGCCGACCATCAAACAAGTTTAGCCGACAAAAGGTAAGTGAGTTCACACTTGCTTAGAAAAACTAGATTTTTCTAAGTCATTTAAAGATAAACCCTGTTCACACTTGCTACAAATACCAAATCAAATTTTTTGGATCTATCCTAAACCTTAACTCAAGGTTTGAATAAATTAATCAATCAACTTTGCTCATAAGTATTCTCAAAGACTTATCTCAAATTTTCCTTGTAATATTCCACAAAAGCTCATCCAAATCTATCCTCAAGTCCTCTCTATAACTTGTCCAATATTCTCAATAATTCCTCACAATAACTTATCCAAATATGCTCTCAATATATATTGTAAGCTTCTACAAAATCTTACACAAATATATCCACAAGTATTCTCAAAGACTTGCCTTAAATCTGCTCAACAAGTCCACACTAGAACTTGTCCAATCTCATAGAAACATAAATATAATTGTTAGAGACTCAATATGTTCTACACTCATCACAATGCTCAATCACTTTCAATCACTCTTAAAAACATATAGAAAATTTTTAAAGACTCAATATGCTTCACATTCACCTCAATACTCAATCATTGTCAATCACTCTCTTAGAAACATATAGAGAATTTTTAGACTCAATATGCTTCACATTCACCTCAATACTCAATCACTTTCAATCACTCTCTTAGAAACATATAGAGAATTGTTAGAGACTCAATATGCTTCACATTCACCTTAATACTCAATCACTTTCAATAATGCAAACCAAACAATCCTTTTCATTCCAAATTTTGATACACAACTTTCAAAAATCACTCACTAGGAATAATATGCCCATTCCTTTTTTTTGGATGTCAAAGTGCCTTTGGAAAACCTGTCTCAATCACAATTTCCTTATTTCCAATTTCAATGGTTAAACACAACAATATCACTTCAATACTTTCTCAAAAATATTCCCTTTGATACAAAATAATCACAACTCAATTTATGCCTTATTTCTCCCTTTTAAAATATCACTCATCATAACATTACATAAAAATAATTTCTTTGATACACCTTATCAACTCCAACTTAAAATAATATCCAACACCATAAAATATCAACCAAACGCCTTACAACCCTTTCAAAACCTTTGATCAAATAACATTAAAAAATTAATTTTGCAAAACCCTTATAACTCCCTTGCAACCTTAGAACCAAATAAAACTATGCAAAAATTAATTTTTAATTGCCCAAACTATATTCCAAAATTTTTTGCAACCAATTATCAAAGCATACCTTATACTTCCCACAAAATGGGATTCGACGAGATTTGATCCGTCATTTGCCTCTTTCCTAAGTGCCTTAGCACTTGGGAGCCCATTGCATGGGATACTAAGGCCCGCGTGAAGTAAGGATTAATTCCTTCCTTTTATACCTCCGTCGTTGTCTTATCTCTCACGAATTTTGCATGCTTTCTCTCTTCCTTGGACGCAGCGCAAATTACAAAGCTCGCTATGAATTTCAAAGGCATGGTAATTTTGGTAGTGTTAGAGTTCCTCCTTTTATACATGTTTTCAAACTTTCATTCACATTGGTGCTATGACATTCAAATTTTAATTTTGAATTTTATTTTTAATAACCCACCTTAGGGTTTTAACCTTAGCTTAAATTAATTTATAATTAATAATTAAATTAATTAATAATTAATTTAAATAACTTTATAAGTTAAATAAATTAACTAATAAATTAATTTTAAACTTCCTTTGTATAATATTATAAAATAATATTATAATATTATTTATTTGGGTTTTTTCTTGCACTTTAGACCTCATCTGACTTCTTGGAACCGGGTCTTGAAACTGAAACCGAAATAAATGTTGCCAACTGAAACTGCCAGTAATTGGTACTGTAAGTTTGACATCAATGACCACTTACTCTTGACATCAATGACACCTTATCACTCAAAATGTTCAACAATATCCCCATTTGTAATTGATGGCAACCCAAATTCTTTTTACCAAATCTTGACATTTTTCCTCTTCTGCTCCCCCTGACTCAATGCTCTCTCCTTAAATAAAATATCTCTCCACTTACTCAAATATCTCCCCCTTTGACATCAATTGCAAAGGGTTACCTTTGGGACTTGGGTCTAAGAATAAGTCTCTTAGCTTAGCCCCTCCCCCAGCTCCTCTTGAGGTGGTTAATTCTGGGGTGGGAGTATTTCTACTCCCAACAATAGTCTTTACCTTTATCTTATTTCCATATCATATGATCCTTTTGACTCTTCCTATTCCTGTTAATTTCCATGTCCACATTCCTATTCCTTTTTATATCCATATTCCTATTCATGTTCTTGTCCATGCCCATATTCATGTTCATGTTCCTATTCATGTTCATGCTTGATTTTGGAATTTTTGCTCTACACCATTTTTTTGTATGTCCATCATTATTGCACTTATAACACTTAATGTTATTATTACTTGGAGGTTTAAATATCTTAGGATTTCTCCTAGTGAAGCCATATCTTTTTTTGTCATGAACCCTACAATTCATTGCCTTGTGACCAAACTGATTACATGAGTAGCAATACCCATGGAAAAGTTGTCTGTTTCTAAAATTTCTATTTTCTTGTCTTTCATGTGTCCTGCACTTTGAAGCCATGTGTCCAAATCTATGACATGAGAAACATATTCCATTAAAATTTCCTTGTATTGACCTCATTTATTTCTTAGTCTCTCTTAACCTCTTCAGATTATTGTTCCATTTGTTTCTTCTATGTACATTATTCATTTCCTTATTGAACTTCCTATTGTCCAACTCATCCTCAGATGTCTCACTTTATCTTACACTGTATTCCTCTTGTTGAGCAAGGTGCAGTAGGCATATTGTCATTGTTGTTAACACAGTCAGTTAGATCTATTGATGCAGTGGAAAGGAAGTTCAAAACCCTCTCAGATGCAAAAATACAGGAGTTCAAATGTTGCCAAGAGTATGTACAGTGATTGTCCAAGAAAACCGAAGTGGCCCATATGCAAAAGATCAAAGAAAAAGACAAGTAAGAAAAGTGTCGTGATATCGCGACATATACAGCAGGCAAGAAAAACTATCACGATTTCACGACATGTTGGAAGAGAGAAAAAGTAGGAAAAACTATCGCGATTTCGCGACATGTTGGAAGAGAGAGAAACAACAGGATAAAATGTCGTGATTTCGCAACATGCTGGAAAAGGAAAAAGGCAAGTGGAAAAATTGTCGCGATTTCGTGACATGTTGGAAGAGAAAAATGCAAGTGGAAAAACTATCGCGATTTCACGACATGTTGAAAGGAAAAAGACAAGTGGAAAAAATGTCACGATTTCACGACATGTTGAAAGAAAAAGACAAGGGGAAAAACTGTCGCGATTTCGTGACATGTTGAAAAGAAAAAAGACAAGTGGAAAAACTGTCGCGATTTCGTGACATGTTGGAAAAGAGAAAGGCAAGTAGAAAAAGTGTCACGATTTTGTGACATATTGCAAGAGAGATAGTACGAAAGAAAAAGTGTCACGATTTCGCAACATGTTGGAAGAGAGAAAGGCAAGTAGCAAAAGTGTCACGATTTCGTGACATATTGCAAGAGAGATAGTATAGAAGAAAAAGTGTCACGATTTTGCGACATGTTGGAAGAAAGAAAGGCAAGTAGAAAAAGTGTCACGATTTCGCGACATGTTGGAAGAGAGAAAGGCAAGTAGAAAAAGTGTCGTGATTTCGTGACATATTGCAAGAGAGATTGTACGAAAGAAAAAGCGTCACGATTTTGCGACATATTGCAAGAGAAAGAGAAAAGGAAATAAAGTGTCGCGATATCGCGACATGTCACGTTTTCATGACCCGAAGGCAAGAGAAAGAGCAAATGAGAGAAAGTTTTGCGATATCATGACATATTGCACTTTCGCGACCCGAAGGCAAGAGAAAGGACAAAGGAAAGAAAGTGTCACGATATCGTGACATGTCACATTTTTGCGACTAAATGAGGAGAGAGAAAGTATGGAGGCAAAAGTGTCACGATATCGCGACATGTATTTTCCTGGTCCAAAGCAAGGAAGAAGAGAGAGAAAACAAAAGTGTCGCGATATCACGACATGTTGTATTTTTGTGGTCCAAATCAAGGAAGAAGAGAGAGAAAACAAAAGTGTCACGATATCATGACATGTATTTTCAAGGACCAAATCAAGGAGAAAGAGAGAGTAAGCAAAAGTGTCGCGATATCATGACATGTTGCTTTTTTGCGGTTGAGTTGAAGCCGATGAAGACCTATGACAACCGACTAAGATTAGGGTTTGCAGTTGACTAAGATTAGGGTTTGTAGTCGACTAAGATCAGGGTTTTTCAGCCGACTAAGATCAGGGTTTTGATCATGAAAATGTTGTTATAAAAGGAAATTTGTTTGAAGAATCAATGTGTCAATGTGTGTGAAGTTCGGTCACAGAGTGAAAGTCGTGTCGAATCATGCTAAGTGTGAAATTCGCAAAGGAAGAAGAGTGCACAAAAGGGAGAAGACAATTGTTTGACTGTGATGTAGTAGATTGTACGAAGTGATTTCACAAAGAGAGTAGAGTGCATAGAGATCGCAAAGGTGAAGCAGACTAGTCGGGGTCTTGTAAAAGCGAAGGTATATTTCTGTTAAATCTTCTAGATTCATAATTCAAGTCCAAGTTATAGCTTGGCATCAGGGGTTGGTGCTTCTTCCATTAGGTGCTAGTAAATCAGGGGTTGGTGCTCCTTTCTGTTGGTGTAGATAAATAAGGGGTTGGTGCTCCTTCCAATGGGTGCTGGTAAAGTGATTTTAAAGTTGTTGCTTTGCAAAGGCTGGATTTGGATGGTAGTCCAAGCAGTCATTTTAGAGGAGTAGCCACATTGGCGAACCTCGTTAAATCTTGTGTTGTGTGATGCTATTTTATTATTCTTGTTGTATCTTGTAATATGTTTTAATTGCTGGTGTATTAAGAGCTATAAAATCAAGATTAAAGAGCTACACTGATTCACCCCCCTCTTAGTGTCATTGTAAGACTAACACCTCTGAATTTTCTTCTTCTGAAGTTTCTTCTCCTTCAGAACTTGAGGTTGACTGTTCTTCTTATTTCTTTTGAGACTTTTCAAAACCAAGACCTATTTTGTTTGTTGAACATCTTTGTACCTTGATCATCTTATCCAAAATATTTTAACTCTTTCCAAACTTGTGTATATTACTCTTGGATTTTTCTAGATCTTCCCTTAATAGAGCTACTTCTTGTTCTAACCTTTCACATTCTAAGACATTTTATTCTAGCTTATCCTTGAACTTCTTTGTCTTAGACATTGACTTGTTTATATCCTCTACAATCTTTCTTCTCTCTTCATCACATTCTTGAAACTGAAACTCAAGTTTAGAGTTTTGTTTTCTTACCTTATTTACTATGTCAAGAGCATAAATAAGTTATACCTTAAGATCATATCCTTCATTATCTGATTCCTCCTCTATTTTTTTACCTTTGTCTACATATTTATTTTCTTTTGACTTGTCTTCTATAGGATCACCTTCTTCTCCTTCTAGTGCAATTAGAAGATTTTATTCTGGTCCTTCAAGTGTATCCTCATATTCATAATCACTAAAACTATAACCATTCCTTGTAAAACTATCTTCAAGATGTCCAAAGTTACCACATCTAAAACACTTGAGAATTATTGGTGACCTTTTCTTGACTTCTTCATTTTCTTCAATCATAAATAGGACTTCATCTCTATCATTATCTGAAAAACTAGCATCACTATCACTTGAGTACTTACTTGCATTGTCTACATAGTAGCTCCTATTTTTTATTTGGAAGAACTTCTTCCATTGTCTACTTTGTCCATCCTTACCTTTATTTTGGTACCTATATCTTTCTGATTCCATGTTCCTGTGATCCTATTTTTCTTTATCATTGTTTTTTTAGCTTCTTGACAATTAATTACATAGTGACCATATTTTTTACAATTGAAATGTCTAATAGATTTTGTTTCTTTAAATATTATTGAATCCTTATTCCTTCTACCATAATTAGCTTCTTCATCACTCGATGACTCATTGCTTGATTCTAACTTCTTACCCTTTTTCTTCTTGATTGCTTTGAAGGTTGCTTCATTTTGGGTATTAGGTTCTTTTGTTCTTAACTCAAAAGCTATAAGAATACCAAGCAACATATCTCTTGTCAAAGAATCACCATCCTTTGATTCTTCTATAGCAAAAATATTTTTGGAAGGGATCTTAAGACCTTATCACAAATATTCAATTCTTCTACCTTAAGTCCAAGTACTTGCATAACATTAACAACTTCATTAACTTGAAGTAGATAAGTACTAATTTTTTTCTCATCCTTCATTCTTAACTCTTCAAATTGCCCTTTGAGATTTTGTATATTTGCTTTCTTGACACCTTTATATCCTTCATATATACTTTGCAACTTATCCCAAATTCATTTTGCATCTTGAAAGTACATAACTTTTATGGACTTTGTACATAACTTTTATGGACTTTGTTCTATGCAAACCTCTCAAAATTGTATTCATTGCTTTTGAATTGTAATGTTGTAGAAGCTTACCTTCCTTATTTGTTGGTGGATCAACTGTGGGTATGTATCCATTTTCCATTGCTTCCCAAATTTTTTTTCCAAGTGCCATCAAGTGAATCTTCATTCTCATAATCCAATATATATAATCAATTCCATCAAATATTGGTGTAGGAATATCTGGGGACACATTCTTAGAATCCATTGTGTTCTTGAAAGCTTTTCCTTCAAGCTATTAAACTCTTTCAAAGGAACCCGCTCTGATACCAATGTAAGAACACAAGATTATACTTAGAGTGGGGTGAACATTATAAGACCATTTTTTACTTTTATTTCCTAATCAATATTATGCAATGTATAAATAGCAATGTCAACAACAATAATCAAAGAAATGTACAAATCACCACACACAATAGAGACACCAAATATACATGGTTCACTCAATGTGGACTACTCCATGGAGAAAATATTTCACTAAAATTTTCTCAATCAATCTCTTGGGAATCCTTTCCCTATTACAATGTTTATGGACCTCTATCCAAAGGAGACACCAATTACCTAATCAATTTCATGGATCTCTATTCACATGAGACACTAATATCCTAAATTTGCTCTAGTTGGTGATCCTATAGAAGACCTCTGCCTCCACTACCCTTAGAAAATGAAACTCTATCCATAGAAGATACATGTCCTCCCTACTCTAGTTGGATATCTCTATCCTCAACTCTGTCACCTCCAAAGCTCTATCTCAAATCTGCACTAAAAATAGTCCTTCGGTCTAGCACAAATCTATCCTCAATCTTTGTCTTTGGTCTGGCACAAACCTATCCTCAAATTTGTACCAAACTCTATCCTTGAATATGTACTAAACAGTGTCCTTCGGTCTAGCACAAATCTATCCTCAATATCTATCCTCAAGCCTTAACTCAAATCTTGACTCAATATCAAATCAACTCTGTTGAATCTGTCCCAAACCTTAACTCAAGGTTTGAACAAATCAATCAATCAACTTTGCTCACAAGTCTTCTCAAATGCTTATCTCAAATCTACCTTGTAAGCTTCCACAAAATATCATCCAAATCTATCCTCAAATCCTCTCTAGAACTTTTCCAATATGCTCAATAAGTCCTCACAAGAACTTATCCAAATTTACTCTCAATCAATATTACCTGCTTATACTACCTTAAAATCACTAAACTACTATGTATATCCTCCTTCCTTGTTTCCTTATTATGTTTCTCTTGGAACCCTAAAGTACAAGGGATGACTTCTATAGTACTTTAATTTTTATTACAAGGATAGGATTTCATATTATGTGAGGAAAACAAATATGATTTTCTTAGAATAAAATTGACCTATTTTGCCTCCTTTATTTTAAAATTTTCCTTCATATATTCCTATGCACCTTAAAATCCTTATGAATTTTAACAACATTGTACTTATTTCTTGTATCAGTTTTTATTTCTTCTAATAATTGATCTAAGCAAACTATGATGACCTTTTTTTTGGTTTCATAATACTTTTAAAAAATCATGTGAAGCATAACATTCACCAAAAGCATGTACAAATAAGAGATAAATATAATAGAAATATCAAAAAAATTAAACAATATGGACGGGTGTCCAAGGTAGGAATCCCCAACAATAACTAATGTCAAAATATTACATTACAAACTAATACAATGGACTACTGGTTGGGGCTATTTATAATAAACACATAATCCCCAATTTACAAATATAATTATATTAACCTAGGTAAACATAAGGTTCAAAGTTAGGTCAAGTTTACTAAACATTTAATCAAAGGATTACTCAGTTTTAACCATAAAATGGTTTAACCAATCCAATTTGTGATAAATAAATTTGTAATAGTTTCAATATAACCATATTGGCTATCCTTATTATTATTATCTTAGGCATTAGGTTAAGATAGTTGGCCCTTGAGCATTAAGGTTTGGGCTTATGTTGATTTAGTCTATAAATAGAAATAGTTATGATGTAGTTGGGATCATCTATTATATTTGAATCTTAGTTGTCTATATTACACATATAAAACTTCATTCTCTTTAGGTGGCTAAGAGACTATTGCATTTAAGTAGTTAGGATTTGTATTGATTTAGAATTAAGAATTTGGTTTCTTATATTTATGATCTTATGGCATTGTATCTAAATTTATTGCTCTCATTGGAATGTTTACTATTGCACATTAACAAATTATTATTTTTAGTACTATATTTCTAGAATTTGTTTCATTATAAATGGAATTAGAGCCTTGATATTTTCTCCTTGTAGCATTGCAAATAGTGGAAGCAGGGTTATGCATAAGCACGAAATATCATAAATTGTCTCTATTTAGGTTTTTTTTAATTTTGAAAAGGCTAATTTTGGATCCTTTCACTAGGGGCCATTTGCCCGAAATTTACGAGGTGGAAGTTTTTTTGGGGTAAATTTTCCCGCCATTGATAATCATGAACCTAACTTTATTTTAATTCGTTGACCTAAAATTACATATGATTTTGATTTTCCCACCCAATTTGCCTTCAAATTATAAATGATTTTATATTTCCTGCCCAAATCACCTTCAAATTATAAATGTTTTTTTATTTTTTCCCGCCCAAATCGTCTCATATACTACCCATATATATTGTTAGAGTAAATATTCCATCATTTGGATATTTTACCCTTTCCCTACATTAGGTAGATTTTATTTACTGCATTGTAAAAAGTAGTTTGTTACTTTTTACCATTAGTATTTACTTTTACTAGGAGATTATTTATCTTTTACTATTTACTGTTTACCTTTGGATATTTATCTAAATATCCTAGGTTAGTCGTAGTCAATTTGACTACGTAGTAAGTGGTTAGTTGGTAGCTTCATTGGCGCATTTGTTAGCATCAAGTTAGGGAGGTTACCATTGCAAGGTTATTTTTAACCTTTTCATTTGTATTTAATCACTTGATTTATTCAATGGGAAGTTAATTTTCTTATTTGACTTGATCGATTTTATATCATTGGTATCATTCGCAAGGTTTTCACCTATGGTTCCTGTGAGCGCGGAGAGAGTGACCCTCGTTCTTCAAGTGGTGAATACGAGAGACACTCTCGTTCCACTGGAGAAGGCGAGAGGTCCCTCTTTCGTCGTGCCAGGCCACCTTTGCTGAGTTTTATCGATTTCTTAGGTTACTTCCAAGGATCGAAGAGGAGCCTCTGGCCCCTTGATTTATGTGATCTACGTTTGGAGGGCATTCGGGCACTCCCCCACAGCCCTCACAGCCACTGCATGCGTAGCCCCTGATTCGGCCATCGAAGATTTTCTCTGATGACCACCCTGACAGGGCCGCCATGCCCCATGGCTAGGGGACCCCGCATAGTGTTCAGGAGGTCCACGTGCGGCCCCCTGACCAGGAGGAACGGTCGTCATCGATCAGAGAGGAGCCTCCGGTGATCGGAGACACAACCTGAGGGCAGGAGCCCCCTCAGGTCACCCGACTCTGACAATATCCCTGACGGGGGACACCCTATTAGATACACTTTACAATAGCACGGTCCCTAGAGGATTGGACCGATTAGCGAGGGTAGGTGCGCCCTTCATCGGATCCGCAAACCGCATAGGACACGAGGCATAATCGAGACATGTGACAGATAGACCTGACACCACACAAGACACGAGGTAGAATCAGGACATGATATATGATAGACAGACCTGACACAAAAATCTATGACATGATGTGGCAGGACATGTGGCGAGTATGGGAGCAGTGAAATGGAAGCTGAGCTGGATCTGGGTGACACGTGGCATGCTGAGCATGGATTCTGACATGGCGAGTGCGGAGATGACACATGGAGGGTGTTATGTGGACATGGCCCCTACTGGGTGGATACGTGGTGAGTTCTAATACGAGGCTGCATGGTAGGGTTTGATTTGTTCTCCATGGCAAAAGTAAGTGGGCCGATCTGATTGCCCATAGGCAATCAAGGTTTTAATGGTGCATTCAGAGTTTTAAATCGTTGCAACATGCATCGAGTGGTGCATGTGGATAAAACAAATCTCACGCACTGTTTCATTTAAAAAAAAAAAAATCATAGGTGCCAACCATAGCAAAGGGGATATTTAGTCCCTTTGCTCACATCCCCAGTGGTAGCTGAAGCGGTCAACCGGCCACCGCTAAGGTGTTCCTGCACGACACATCGTAGGATCCAGTCTCGGGGTGGCCTATTTTGCTTGAAGGAGCCTTTATCAAGGTATTTTTTTTTTGTATATTTGTTTAATTTTTTTTTAGCATTTATTTTAATAATTTAATATTTTTTGATTTAAAAAATCATTTTCTTTAATATTAAGTGATTTTTTTTAACAAAGAATAATTTTATTATTGATTATTTTTTCTAGAATTAATTAGACTTATACACTTAAAATGCAAATTGAAGGTCTATTTTTTTTGCATCATTTAATAGAAAACATGCTTTTGTTTTCTCCATCAAGGGAGATATAAGTGAAAGCACGAGATTCCGAAAACAAAAAGGATAGACTAAAAATGCAATGTAAACGAAACTAAAATAACGCTCAAACCCTATGTTATTGAGAAATGCATAAAAAGAAGGAACATGAACACAAGATATCAAAGCAATATAAAATACGGCCCTTTTATTGATATGCTTTTCAAATTTATGTTACAATGCGTCTCCTTCCTTTTGAGGGGATAGAAGCGTTAAACGTTGGTCTTTTACAACTTGTTTCAGAATTCCTTCTTCCGCGTGCCTACATATAAGATGAGTGAACCAAAACATTGCCGTCGCTTGTGTTGGTAAAAGTAGATTCCTCGCTGCTCCTCTAATGCTAAAAATCTGCGTTCAAAGAAACAAACAAAGAATCAGTAGCACCTGTGTATGAAAAACAAAAGATAAATATAATGATGGTTAAAATGAGTCCAAATAAACTAAAAATTTGATAGAAGCATAATCATGTAACTAGCAAAATACTACAAAATAAATAGTCACCAAACGCAATAAGGCGGGGGGTGCCCAAAGGCAAACCACCCACGGGTGAAACTTTGTTTCGACACCAATCCGCTTGGGATGGGTCTAAAACCTGTTGTGATGGGTTGTCGGCAAATTGGTAGGATATTGTGGTCAGAAAAATCAGGTTTTGGTTCTTGATTCGTGCCTCCAAAATCACCCAATAACCTCATTTTTGATTAAGAGATTATGGATGTGAAGCACAAATCGTAAGTAAGTAAACTGGCAGCACTTTGTCACTCAAAATGCTCCTTCTCTGTATATCTTTTGGGTGAGGAAGCTCACCATTTTATAGACCCAAGGGGTCTCTTTGAATTAACATGCAGAAGTGTTACTTTGCATGAATGCTTTTTTGTGAAGAGAAGACTTCTTCTTGATCAAGGGCTTCTTAACTGCTTCTGCAACTGCTGCTGCATGCCCAAAAGAACTCACTCGCACTCCCATGCAATGAAGGGAGAGTTAGGTAGCTAATTTGAGTTGTCATGAAAAAGCCTACTCTCACTCCCATGCAATGAAGGGAGAGTTAAGTGGCCAATCTGAGTTGTCCTGAAAAGCTCACTCTCATTCCCATGCAGTGAATGGAGAGTCAAGTGGCAGATATGAGTTGTCAAAAGAACTCACTCGCACCCTTATGCCATGGAAGGAGAGCTAAGTGGCAGTTCTGAGTTGTCATGCACCGAGGTTTGACTTTTTTCTGGTCAAACCTGGCGTTCGTCCCACCCAGAAGTGAGCACTGATAATCATCCCTGGGTGAAACGAGTACCAGTCTGCACTCATCCCTGGGTGGAGCGAGTAAGTAGCAAAGTGCCTAAAAGATGCCAAATTGATCTTTGACTTGTAAAACTGTTGTGTGAGTGGTTAGAACCACTATTTAACCTCTAGGGGCTGCCTTGGGGGCTGTGTGTGTTAATGCGATCAGTGTTTGTAGTCACATAATCATATTGGTGCTATTTTGGTGTCTACAGATTCCCCTTTTTGGAAAGCGCTGCACATGGTGGAGTGCTGAGCAAAAATAGATAACCAAAGCACTAATGATTAGGATTTCTCAGTAATCTAACCAGCTTTGGATGCCCCAAGTATGGAAAGGGCATGCATTCTTGAATCCTTGCTTCTGACGAGCTAAGGAATTAGATTTCAAGTGTTAACCTATTTTGGTGAGGTGTGACTTGAGCTTGGGCATTGATCAATCATGAATAGGCAAAGGGTGCAACCTTTTGTCTATGGGAACCTTGTGTTCATAATTCATGAATGCCAAGCATTTAATCAGTTTATGATTGTTGCTTATTTGCTTCCCCAAGCAGGAGCGTGATTGTCTTTGTCAATGATTCTTTGAATGCATGCCATTGCCTTGATTGGGTGTGTGTGTGTTGATTGATAACTAAGTGTGACTACCCCCTCAAGAGACGAATCGATGAGGGAATGACCAACATGAGAAAAGCGACGAGTCGCTTGACCCAAGATGACTTAAGTGAGGGTGCCTTTAGATGTTTTTCCATTGAATGCTTAAGCAGTTTCTCGATTGTTGGACCTATTTTTGGTGGGTGTGAACCCATTTGGGGATGCCATTTGGGGTTAACATTGGCAAAAATCTGATCTCTCATGGAGTAGTCCGGCCATGGTAGATTTCTTTGGGAGACATAGAATGACAATGTAAAACCCCGACATCTATTTTTTGATGCCAAGAGATTAAGTACAAGAGCACTTGGTCCGACAATTTTTAGTGGTTTTGTTGGCATTTGTCATTTTTATATTTTGGTTGTTTTTGATTTTTTTTTTTTTTGGTATTCATTTCGGGGGGGGATGAAATCCATTATGGTACTCGTCCTGGGGTGGGACGAGTGCTCCTCCGAGGAAAAAGTGCTTGTTCTAGGCAGGGACGAATACCAGCAAGCAAAAAGTATAAATATGCAAAAATGATGGATTTGTCTCATTTGCATTGTGCATCGCGAGCGATTTGGAGCTCTGAGGAGGAGGGAGATTTTCTGACGCGAAGCACTATCAAATTTTCCAGCTACCATGAGTGCACAAACCGGGTTGTCAGGTAGTGGAGCCGAGTCGAGACCAGTAAGTGAACTATCTCCTCGAGTTTTAATTTGAAAAGTGCAAATGTGTTTTTATTGTGTTTTTCTTTTGTGTAAGACATGGAACCCTAATTAATGAATTTAAAAGGTGAATGAATTTGATTTAAAGACCATGAAACAAAATGAAACGTGTATGCAAACCGATGGAAACCTAGATGGAAAACCATAGAATAAACCCGAATGAAACTTAGAGTAACACCTTAGGGTAACCATAGTTACAAAAATGTTTTTTTTTTTTTTTGTTTGTTTATGTGAATGGTAAAACTTAGGTCGAAACCGTAGGTAAACCATGTCCATTTTTTTTTGTTTTTAAAATGAAACCCTAGATTAAAAGAAATGGATGAATTTTTTTTTTTTTGTTTGAATGGTAAACTTAGGTCGAAACCGTAGGTAAACCATGTCAAATTTTTGTTATTTTTTGTATGAAATTAAAGATGAAAAATTGATGAATTTTTTTGTTGAAATGGTAAACTTAGGTCGAAACCGTAGGTAAACCATGTCGATTTTGTGTTTTTTTTTTTTGTTGTTGTTTGTATGTTTGTAAATTGTAACAGATGTACATGTGAATGAATGTTGTTACTGTATATTGATGCATTTTTGAATATGTGATGGTGATTTGATGCATGTTTTTGATGTGTTTATGTTTTGTGATATGTAGGTGGTGAAGAGTCGGCATCGGGTACCGACTATTTTTTCTAGTGCCTGCGAGGCGTTGAGTGCGGAGGGCTGGGAGTGGCTTGACGCCTTGGGGATCAAGCATGTGGCACAATTAGAGGCAGTGGTTGGGGATCGGGCATACTTGACAGCTTTGATCAGTCTGTGGGATGTTCGGACGAACACCTTCCATCTCCTGACAGGGGAGATGACAGTTACCTTGGAGGATTTGTATCAGATTCTTCAAATTTCGATAGACGGGGTGCCCATACAAACGACGCCACGAGGCCAGAGGATGGCTGTACTGACCCAATGATTTAGACATGGGGACTTGGGTGAGGAGGACGCGATGCAGAAAGCAGAGGAGGATTGTCAGGTGGGTGGTATCCTAGTGCGGTGGTGGTATGAGAGGGGAGTGTTGGGAGTGAGGCATGCACTACTCATGAGCCTCATTTCCAACATGTTGTTGCCAGACTCCTCGGGGGTGAGGTTCCCATGGAACCTACTGGAGGTGGTGTGGTAGTTAGTGGATTGTCCTATGACAGAGCCGATGATCATGAGATGGGGCCAGATGCTTTTGGCTCAACTATATGATGAGTTGTATGAGGTCCGCTGTCGAAAGCGAAAGGGGATTGGCTACAGTTACTTATTGCAGTGTTGGGCCTGGCAGCATATAGCCGTAGAGCGACCATGAGGGCTACCCTGGACTACACGGGTTGACATGGTGGATCGAGACATTGGTTATGGGGCTTTATGGTATCGAGATGAGGAGCGAGGGCAGAGTCAATGGTTTGAAGGAGACGTGGACCATTACGTAGATGCATTGGCCCGACTGACTCCAGGATATGTGGTGTGGAGGCCATATCGGGATTGTCCCGCATGGTCGAAAGCTGATGTGTGGCTTCGACGGGTCCGAAGGGGGAGGTGGGTCATTGGACGACATGGGACAAAGCAGGAATACTTCCATTATCTTTGAGTGACACGACAATTTGGGGTACGCCAGGGGTTTCCTGGGGAGCCCTTAGTCTATCGGCGTTGGAGCGATGAGAGGACTCTAGCTGTGCCGATCCTCGAGCCACTAGGGGAGGAGGCGGATACAGTACTGGACACTCCAGACGTGGATGACGTTGGAGTTACTATCGAGTACCAGGAGTGGTGGATGCTCCGACAATGGTGAGGTGAGGGGCCATTAGGAGGGGATGAGGCAGCGGGAGGCGAAGAGGGTGCAGAGGCACCAAGAGAGGGTTGGGGAGCTCTTGTTGATGTGGACATGGTGGAGGTGGCAGATGCGGGAGAGGACTTTGGTGAGGAGGAGCAGCCAGAGATGCAGGATGCTTCGAAGCAGGCCGATGCTCCAGAGAGGCCAACGTAGCCGATCGTGCCGGGGGATACAGAGGTGGGGTTGCACGTGGAGGTGGCACGGTTGATGGAGTTATTGCAGAGGCGAGATCAAGAGCTTGGGGATGCACTACGGGAGAAGGATCTCCTATGGGCGTAGTTGGGGCAGCGTGAGGCTAACCTTGCGACATACCGTCAACGGGCGAGGGACTTGGAGCGACAGTGGGATGAGCTAGAGGATGAGGTTATCCGCCTTGGTGGGCAAGTACCTGCATTCTCTGGAGGTGGATCATCACGACGCTCGAGAGGGAGCGACATGGAGCAGACAACATCCTCGTAGCGGAGGCGACGGGATGAGGGAGAGGCCAATGGGCATGGTGCAGGGGCGAGCAGTAGCCGCCCTGAGAGGTCTCAGAGGACCCGCACCACGGGGGGTAGTTCCCGTCGCACCGATCCTACGTGATCATGGTGGACGATGCCCTAGACTTGGGGATTTTGGTGTATGATTGTGGGGTCAGAGGACCAGTTTTGTAGCCTACGGGCAATTTTGTTATGATATATATATATATATACAGATGACTCTTTTTGGTGTTTATATATTTTTCATGATTTATTTTGATGTACATGTTTTTACATTGATGTATGCATATGCGATTATGAATGTGATGGGTCTACTTTGTATGATGTATGCATATGGAATGAATGAAATGAATTGTTGATGATTTGTCGATGCACCATAGACTATACAAGATTTGACTGACTTGCTATAGTAATGGGATAACTTTGTGGAATGCTTGTGCATGTGAAAACTTTGTTTTTGTATTTTGTCTATTTTTTGATGGTGATGTACGGAATGAAATGTATCGGTTGTTTGAAAATGTAGTTAAGCTTTTCTGAGATGCAGATATTTTAACTAACTAGCCAAGACTGTACATTTATCTCGTGAGACTTTTGAACAAGGTCTAAATCCGACTTGAATTTAACCAAGTTATTTCACATCCCTGTGTGTGCAATTGAGTTCGTTTATGTGGTATTTGTCAGGATACCGCCAGTGCCAGATAGGCTATCAACCAAACCTGTATTGAGGATCACCTAATTAGCTCCACTAACTCCGTTGTTGTATTTAGCAAGATTAATCCACGTGACAATCTAAGGTACCATAAGCTAGCTCATCCACATGCAAACATTGGTCGATGCACATGCAAAGCTAATGTGACGGACATATCGTCATGCGGGTAGGATACCACCATTGCCAGGTAGGCTATCAACCAAACCTGTAATGAGGATCACCTAGATGGTTTTCGAATGCTGAGAATTCCAAGGATTCAAGTTCAGGTTATTTGTTGGCTGAATGATTTGGGAGACTTGCTCGTCTATATAGTGATGAAAATCACTGTTTATTTTGCTATTTATTTTTGTTTTTTTTGTTTTTTTTTTTTTGAGCAAGGATTTTGAATAGTGGTGATAACCACTGTTATTTGATTTTGTATTTTGAGCTTTGTAAGTTTGAACTTGTGAATGGCCTTGATCCTTTTAGGTCTTGGGGATGACTACCCATCCTTGGCAGGGACGTGTAGTACGAATCCTTACGACTTTGGGAACCAAGGGGATAATGGAGATGATGAAGTAAGGGCATTGATCTTTTAGGCCTTGGGGATGACTACCCATCCTGGTTAGGGGCGGATAGTACGAATCCTTACAACTTGGAGACCAAAGGGATAATGGAGAGTATGAAGTAAAGGCATTGATCTGTTAGGCCTTGGGGATGACTACCCATCCTGATTAGGGGTGGATAGTACGAATCCTTACAACTTGGAGATCAAAGGTGAATGGAAAGGTTAGGATGATGGTTCATTGGAATTTTGTTTGTGAAGGGCGTTGATCCTTTTAGGTCTTGGGGATGACTACCCATCCTTGGCAGGGACGTGTAGTACGAATCCTTACAACTTTGGGGACCAACTATGATTTGGATTTGTGGGAGTGGGGAAAACCACTGTTTATTATGGTGAATGGATGGGGAAGAGCTCGTCCTTTTGTCAATTCTTAGCATTCTAGAACCATTCGCACAGGGGGATGAACAGGCTAATCTTTCACTTATGGTACCCGAGACTACTTTGTAGGTTTCTCTTGCATTCACACAACTTAGGAATTATTTTATGTGTGTTAATTTGTGTTGGGATGCTACGTAACAAGACATGATCCAAGTAAAACTTTTCTCGTGTAAAATCCGTTTAACTATGTACAGTTTTGGCTAGAAATTTAAAGACAGCTGAATGACGAAAACCCTATATACATTAGGAGACAACTGACGATGCTAAAAAAAAATGGCGATGGTGCTATTCTAGATGTATGCGTTTATGAAAATGGATTTGATGTGGAAAATGATGGAATTGCCAAGTGATGACAGTCTATGGTGTGATTGACTTGTATGACCTAGCGAAGTATGCAATGTATGGATGCAATGCCTAATGCAACCTATATTTTTGTATTTTGATTTTTTATGAGAATGCAGGGAATTGAAATGCAATTGTTTTTGTGATTTTTGATTTTTTTTTTATGAGTATGCATGGAATTGAAATGCAATTGTTTTTGTGATTTTTGATTTTTTTTTTTATGAGTATGCATGGAATTGAAATGCAATTGTTTTTGTGATTTTTGATTTTTGTATTGTTTTTGTTTATTTTTGAATATTTATTTTGACCAAGCAGTTATGGGAACGCTTGGAGCTTTTGGTGTTTGACCAAAGGGTTTATGAATACCTGTGGAGCATTTTGGGGTTGACCAAGCGATTATGAGAATCCTTGGAGCTTTTGGCTTGACCAAAGGGTTTATAGATACCTTTGGGGCATTTAGGGTTGACCAAGCGATGATGAGAATCCTTGGAGCTTTTGGCTTGACCAAAGGGTTTATAGATACCTTTGGGGCATTTAGGGTTGACCAAGCGATGATGAGAATCCTTGGAGCTTTTAGTTGGACTATGGCTCTCTAGACGTGGAACGGCCTCAAATGACTGATGTTCAAGGGTTCTTTTTCCTTGATTCCTTCAAGAGAGGCAAGTCGGTATGTTCCAGGTCCTATTCTACTGTCAATGACATAAGGACCTAACCAGTTTGCCATGAACTTGTCCCGTAGATGGGACGGCAAATTAGAATTCTGTTGGTTCTCTTTTAAGACCAAGTCACCAACCTGAAATTCCCTAAGGTGGACTTTCATGTTGTATGCTCTCTTAAGTCGCTCTTGATAGATACGCAAATGCTCAAGAGCATTAACGCATCGTTCATCAAGCAACGTTAGTTGATCTAACCGGGCCTGCCATGCAGTGTCATCATCGATGAACTCTTGCATTGAAATGCGCAGGGAAGGGATTTCCAACTCAAAAGGCATGACTGCCTCGGAGCCATACACCAACGAGAATGGAGTTGCCCTAGTGGGCGTCCGAATGCTGGTGCGATAAGCCCATAGGGCAAGCGGGATCTGAATGTGCCAGTCCTTATGATTGTCTGCAACTATCTTTTTAAGAATGGCGACTAGCATTTTGTTGGACGCCTCTGCTTGCCCATTTGCCTATGGATAATAGGGTGTTGAAAAGCTGTGCTGAATTTTGTACTTTGTGGTCAAAGCACGCACATATTTATTCTTGAATGGTGTCCCATTATCTGATAGGATCTTGGATGGAATACCAAAATGACATATGATGTTATGCAAAATAAACTCCGCAATGCGGGATCCAGTCGTAGAGGTTAGCGGAATTGCTTCCACCCACTTGGTGAAGTACTCTATGGCCGTTAAAATAAACGTGTGATGACCAGACGATGTAGGAGAGATCTTTCCAATTAGGTCAAAGCCCCACTATGAAAAAGGCCAAACCGATTGGATCGGCTGCAAGGCCTGAGAAGGTACGTGTGTCAAATTAGCATGGTGCTGACACTTCATGCACTTCTTCACATATGCACAACAATCTCGCTCTAAATATGGCCAATAATAACCCATGCGAAGAATGCGCTTTGCGATGGCCATACCGCTAAAGTGGCCACCACATGTACCATTGTGAGCTTGGGTGATCGCCCAAGCGGACTCTTGTTGGTCCAAACAACGAAGGAGGATTCCTTCATAATTTTGACGATACAAAATGTCTCCTAACAAGACATGCTTTGCCACTTTCTGTTTGAATGATCTTTTCATGGCTTGTGTCAATCCAAGTGGGAGGTTACCTAGCTTGAGGTAATCCCGAATGGGTGTGTACCAATCCTGCTGATCAGAAACCTCGATAGTATGAACGACCAATCCCTCTTGAAGTCCATCCCTAACAAAAGCTGAGCAGGAAAGAACTTGTAAAAACAACGTGGTGTTGCTATTAAGAGGGGTCAGGGAGAACAAGGACCCCCAGTTGGCTTGAGTCAAACAATCTTGGATTCGAGAGAACTTATCCGGAGATGGTTCAATCTGGATCAGGTGGATTCTTGGCATCAGATCAGAGCTTGCACGCTCCATCGTAGATTGTGATAATGTTTTAACCTGAATGGTTGTCATTTCACTAGAAGGGTCTTGCGGGATTAGTGACCCCAAGGAGGCCATAGTATCCGCAAAATGATTTGATGATCGAGGGAGTGCCTCGATGTCATACCATTCAAGTTGTGCCAAGAATTTGTCCACAAGGGCTTTGTAGGCCTGTAGAACTGGACATTTACATTGAAAAATCCCCTTCACTTGATTGACAATCAACAACGAATCACCAAAGATGTTTAGACGTTTAATGTTCATGGTGATTGTTGTCTGAAGACCTATGAGCAAGGCTTCATATTCTGCATTGTTGTTGGTGCATGGGAAGTCTAATTTAAATGACAAGGGCATTGGAGCACCTTGCGGAGTGAAGAATACAATTCCCACACCACCCCCTTGCTCACATTTAGAACCATCGAAGAATAGGGTTATGTCAACCTGTGACTCAGGCTCATCAAAATCTAGAGATTCTAAAACATGGAAGACCCCATCATCAGGTAGTTCAAAAGTCAGAGGCTGATCGTCTTCAAGAGGAGCCTCGGCTAGTTGATCGGCGATGACTTGACCTTTTATGGATTTTTGTCCAATGAACTCTATGTCAAACTCCATCAACAACATGATCCATTTCGCCGTGCGGCTACTATGATAAGTACGACTCATCATGTATCGCAATGGATTCTCCTTAGACACAACATACGTCTTATTACTGAGCATGTAGTGGCGTAGCTTTTTGGTAGCAAACACCACTACCAAGCAGAGCTTTTCAACGTATGCATAGTTAAGTTCATAACTGACCAAGGTGCGGCTAAGATAGTATGTAGCCTGTTCTTTGTGAAGTTCATTTTTTTGGGACAGCATGGCGCCCAATGCCACCTCAATAGTTGAGATGTATAAATAGAATGACACTCCTGGTCTAGGTGGTGCCAATACTGCGATGAAGCCAAGTACTATTTAATGTCATCAAAGGCTGACTGGCACTCGTCATCCCAATGAAATGTGACCCCCTTATGCAATAATTTATTCATGGGTCGGCATTTGTCAGATAACTGTGCTATGAAGTGCTTGATCGACACAACCTTTCCCTGCAGACTCTTGAGCTGCTTGATGGTGGTTGGGGGAAGCATTTCAAGGATTGCCTTGACTTTGTTTGGGTCTACCTCGATTCCTCGTTTGGAGACTATGAAACCCAAGAGCTTTCTAGATGTGATGCCAAAGACGCACTTCTTGGGGTTTAGTCTAACTTTATGTTCAATGAGGTGATCAAGGACCTTGCTCAAGTCACCGAGGTGATCTAGGCACAAAAGAGATTTGGCCAACAAATCATCCATGTAATCTTCCAAAGTCTTGTGCATGTAATCATGAAAGATGTACGTCATGGCACGTTGGTAAGTGGCGCCAACGTTTTTAAGGCCAAAAGGCATGACCTTATAGCAAAATGTCCCCCAAGGCGTTGTGAATGCCATTTTTAGTTGGTCCTTAGGATTGATACGAATCTGATTGTATCTTGAGAAACCATCCATAAGGGAAAGCATTTCGTGGCCCATTGTGGCATCTACCAATGCGTCGATGCTTGGAAAGGGAAAATCATCCTTAGGACTTGCTTTGTTAAGATCTCAAAAATTAGTGCATATGCGAATCCTCCCATCGGGCTTCTTGATCGGAACCATGTTAGACAACCATGGAGGATAATCCACACAGATGACAAACTAGGCATCCAACAACTTTTGTAACTCATATTTTACCATTAAGGCCACTTTTGGGTGCATCTTGCATAGTTTTTGCTTTACTGGCTTGATTTTTGAATCAAGTTGTTGGCAATTTTGGGTACATTGGGTACATTGCCTTTGCTCAAGTGTTGATGTTGTCATTGATGTCAAGAAGCGGAAGGGTTTTTGTGAAAACCAAGGCAGACAAAATAAAAGGTTTTATTTAAAACCATGGACAACAGATTTGAAATGGGTTTTTCTTAAAACCCAAGTTGGCTCTTCGTTTTGTTGAAAAAGGTGTCCCGGTGATGAAGATATTTAATTTTAAATATTTAGTTTAAATTTTATTTATTTAAAATTTAAATTAAAATTTTAAATTAAATTAAAAGTGTCGACGTGTTAATCAATGCCTCATAGTACATATAAAATGTGGCAATGGTTTTCATTAAAGGATTGTGAAGGATTCGATATCGATTTCCGTGCATCTTCGTTTTTGACATCGTCTGCGCCAGCGAGGGAGGAAGACAGGCGATTGCATGATCAAAAGTGTGAGGATGATTAAAAAGGATGTACAGCGGATGGAGGAAATTCCTTGTGCAATTTTAGCATAAGAGAAGAGTCGAGGATGCTAAACGTCGCTATTTCGGCTACGGCAGATTGTTGGATCGAATCACAGCGCAAGCAGACGTGGACTCTGTATAAAGCGGGCCTGAGGCTGCTCCTGCAAGCTACCGCCACGTCGACGATCGTACACGTGGCCCATTGGGGAGCCAAGGTTATTGCCAGGGTGGATGCCATGGCGAAGGTGATGGAGGCAGTCGAGACGGCTGGCAGGAGGTTGTTGGCAGCGCTATTGATGAAGGCAGTCGAGACGGCTGGCAGGAGGTTGCTGGCAGTGCTATTGATGGAGGCAGTTGAGACGGCTGGCAGGAGGTTGCTGGCGGTGCTATTGAACAGCTGGGATCATATTCTCCTCAGCAGTTCTGGTGGTAAGAGCCCTATATTATTATTGTTGTGGCCTAAGGCTTGGTGCTAGGTTCATAATGTTTGTTTGATGCCTAAGGTGATGTTTAGGTAGTAGTGGTGTTTTCGTGAGTAGTTAGTACCATGGACCTTGGGAGACATAAGGGCTTGTTTTATTAGTTATATTTAATGTTGGGGATGCTTACCTTTTGGAAATGCGAACTATGACAATGCGGGAGACATAAGGGTTTAGAGGAAGTTTTTCTTTACATAAATTTTTATAATCTTAATTGTGAGAGGAGTAAAAAGGTTTTAAAATAATAGTGTGGAATGTTTATAAATGATATAAAATATTTTATTTTACTTTTATGGTATAAGTGGTTTTGGGAGTTATAAGGTTATGCAATGTTGTGATTTATTTTATTTTATGGTACAAGTGGTTTTAGGAGAGATAAGGAAGTTGTGCAATTAAAGGCTTTGGTGATGATTATTGAAAAGTGGAGTAATGTTGATTATTTTGTGATCTACTAACCCTTGTGAAGATTGGCAAAAGAATTTTGTGATTGTGGCAGATTTCCAAAGGGGTTCCTTCACTTCAATAAGGTATGGGCACTTTCTTCTTATAAGTATGATTGGTGTATGTTATTTCCTGAAATAAGATTGGAGTGAAAAGGTATACTACAAGGTTTCCTTTGGTTGGGTGTAAATCCTATTTTCTGGTTTGTTGAAGACTACTTATGCATTGTTATCATTGATGAGAGTTTTGGTGAATGCATAATTCTGGTTTGAGGTAGTGGAAGCATTGTGCACTAGGGTTTATGGTTGTGAGTCTTGATACTTGCTTTGAGTTGGTGAAACCCTTGGATGGCTGTTTTGAGGTTGATGGTTGAGTTGCTTCCATAGAGGTTGTTTGATCAAGTTATTGCTTTTACTTGATTCATGATATTGGGCTTACTCCATTGAGTTGATTTGAACAAGTTATTCTTTGCATTTGGTGATATTGTGTGGGTGGTTGTTTTGTTCAAATATCTTTGGAGGGAAAAGGATTTCTACTTGTTTCCTTTTCTTGTGATGATTGGTTGAATGCTTCAAGGTTAATGTTGAGTTGAATGATGTTGGTTAAACCTTGTCTTTGAGCATTGTTGTTGAAGCCCTAATTGGTTGAGAAAAGATATTGGTTGTTGGAAAGAACATGAGTATCATTGTTATATGAGATATTGCTTGGTTGGCAATTGTTGGGTTGTGTTTCATGTTCTTGAGAAAAGCATACTACATCTATCTTATTCTGTTGAGATTGAGATTGAGTTGAGATTGAGATTGGGAGTTAAGTATAGAACATATTGAGTCTCTAACAATTCTCTTTATGCTTCTATGAGGTTGATGAATCACATTGGGTCTCTAACAATTCTCTTTGTGGGTTCATGCCAAGCAAGTTTTCTTGATGAACTTGTGAGTAGGTTTTGGACGAGTTCCGTTGGGGACTTGTGAGGAGGTTTTGGACAGGTTACGTTGGGGACTTGTGAGCAGGTTTGGAGGAGATTTGGATAGGTCCTAGCAGAGGACTTGTGAAGTCGAGTTTGATAGTTCTATCAGAGAACTTGAGGACAGAGGTGCATTGGTTCTATGAGAAGAACCTGAGGACAGATTTGTGCCAGACCGAAGGACTGTGTTTGGTGCAGATCAAAGACAGAGGAAGAGGACATTTGTGCTAGACCGAAGGACTATGTTTAGTGCAAATTCGAGGACCAGCTTTGAGGTGATAGAGTTGAGGACAGAGGTCTCCAGCCAGAGCAGGGAAGACAGGTGTCTTCTGTGGATAGAGTTCCATTTGCTAAGGGCGGCGGAGGCAGAGGTCTTCTAGAGGATCACCGACCGGAGCCAGAGGTAGGGGAAGGTATCTCCTTTGAGTAGAGGCTCATAAATTCAGATTGGGGGAAGGTTTCTCCTTTGAGCCGAGGCTCATAAACATTGTAATTGGGAAGGATTCCCAAAGGACTTTGATATAACTTTTAGAGAAAAGTTTTGTGGAGTGAACCACATCAAAATTGTTGTGTCACTTTGTGGATGATCTTGTGCATTGTTTTGATATTGCTTTGGATATATTGCTTTATTGTTTTGAAGTATAAAGGAAAAGTAAAAAGAGGTCTTATACTGTTCACCCCCCCCTCTCAGTATAAGCTTGTGTTCTTCAATTGGTATCAGAGCGGGTTCCTTCGAAAAGTTTGACAGCTTGAAGGAAAAGCTAGTAAAGAACACAATGGATTATTCCAAAGGTAATCAGCTTCAAGATAGTGATGAGTCTTCTAGTGATGAAGAGGTATATTACAGCAAGAAAGGCAAATTCTCTAGAAAGCACAAAAATATGAAAAACGTAAGATGTTTTTATTGTGGAAAATTTGGCCATTATGCTACTGACTGTACTGTTGCCAAGGATGAAAGTGATGAAGATAAACAAGACTGTAAGAGCAAATATTCTGAAAGGCATAGGCATCAAAGGAAGATTAAAGATGAGCAAAGCAATCAAGGAAAGAGGTACTCTCACAAACACAAGAAAAGTTTCTACCTAGACAAAGCAAGTAAGTGTTCTAGTAGTGATAGTGAAAGTTCTTCAAGTGATAATGAAAATGAGATGTTGTTCATATCATAAAAAGAGGAAGAACCGAAACATAGATTCATTATCATGAAATGTCTTAGATGTGGAAATTTTGGTCACCTTGAGGATGATTGCACAAATAATGAATTGGTTGCTAGTATGTATGAGGATGCTTCAGAAAATGATAAGGAAGATGCATGTATGGTTTTTGAAAAGGGTAGCACCTCTAGTGATAAGAAATCTGAAAAAGGCCTTGATAATTCAAAGTGCAATCAAATAGAGGATCTTGAATGTGAACTTACTAATGCTCTTAGTGTTTTGAAAAAGGAAAGAAAGAAGAATGCTAGACTCAAGGATAAGTTAGATGAATGTTGTATGGAGAGAGATGAACTTATAGAAAGTCTTGACGTCTCTATGGCTAAGGCACAAGAACTCAAGAATGAGTTAGAATCTAAGGTGCTTGAGTATAGTGAATTAGATCAGAAAATGGCTTCGTTGAAAGTGGAAAATAAAGAGTACAAGGATAAGTCGTACGAGGTTTCAAGAAAGCTCCAAAAAGGTTAAATCTCTTATCAAAGGTCAAAGAAAGACAACGAGATAAAACAGGTCTTGGTTTTGTTAAGCCACACAAGAAACAAGTTGGAGAGTCTAGTAAGAGACTCCAAAAGGAAGAGAGTTCTGATGAGGAAAGTATTTCAGATCATGAGTCCTTGAATGATAGATGCACAGAAACAGAAAACAAAATTCAGAATGAGAAGAAGAAGAAGTTTTCAGGACCTAAGAGGTCAAATAAAGGAAAGTTTCAAGGCAGATGTTTTGCTTGTCACAAGTTTGGTCACATGGCTTCACATTGCATGGCTCAAGTGAAGAAGGTAAATGACAGTTTCATAAGTGGTAATTTCTTTCATGGGTATTGCTACTCTTGCAATCAGTTTGGGCATAAAGCAATTTTTTGCAAGGCAAATATCAGAAACTGGGTTAGTCAGAACAGGTTTGGTCAAAACAGGTTTGGTCAAAATAGGTTTGGTCAGAACTGGTTTGGTCAGAACTTGTGGATTCAAAGAACAGGTATGCCTAAAAGAAATAACATTGTTACTTGTTATAAGTGCAACAATGAAGGTCACACAGTCAGACAGTGTAGAGCTGAAATTCCAGAATACAGGAATAGGAACAATGGCATGATCAGGTCCAAGGATCAAGGCATGGACAAGAACAGGGATGAGAAAAAGAACAAGAACAATGACAGGAACAGGAATATGGACAAAGAGTTCAAGAGAAGGCCCGGCAAGGAAGTTATAGACGCTGATGATGATCAGTGCCTAATGGGAGTTTTACTCCCACCCCAGAATTAATCACCTCATCAAGAGGTGGGGGAGGGACTAAGCTAAGAGGCTCTTTCTTAGTCCCGAGCCCCAAAGGTGGCCCTTTGCCATTGATGACAAAGGGGGAGAGATATGAGTAAGGGGGAGAGCTTCAAGTGAAGAGGAAAGCTTCAAGTCGGGGGGAGCAAAACTTCAAAGGAGAGTGATTTCAGTTTTGGCTCTTGAAGATGTGTTTTTAGTAAAGTTTTGCCATCAATGACAAAGGGGGAGATTGTTGGCAATTTTGGGTACATTGGGTACATTGCCTTTGCTCAAGTGTTGATGTTGTCATTGATGTCAAGAAGCGAAAGGGTTTTTGTGAAAACCAAGGCAGAAAAAATAAAAGGTTTTATTTAAAACCATGGACAACAGATTTGAAATGGGTTTTTCTTAAAACCCAAGTTGGCTCTTCGTTTCGTTGAAAAAGGTGTCCCGGTGATGAAGATATTTAATTTTAAATATTTAGTTTAAATTTTATTTATTTAAAATTTAAATTAAAATTTTAAATTAAATTAAAAGTGCCGACGTGTTAATCAATGCATCATAGTACATATAAAATGTGGCAATGGATTTCATTAAAGGAGTGCGAAGGATTCGATATCAATTTTCGTGCATCTTCATTTTCGACATCGTCTACGCCAGCGAAGGAGGAAGACAGGCGATTGCATGGTCAAAAGTGTGAGGATGATTAAAAAGGATGTACAACGGATGGAGGAAATTCCTTGTGCGATTTTAGCATAAGAGAAGAGTCGAGGATGCTAAACATCACTGTTTCAGCTGCGGTAGATATTTGGATCGAATCACAATGCAAGCAGACGTGGACTCTGTATAAAGCGGGCCTGAGGCTGCTCCTGCAAGCTACCGCCACGTCGACGATCGTACACGTGGCCCGTTGGGGAGCCAAGGTTGTTTCCAGGGTGGACGCCATGGCGAAGGTGATGGAGGCAGTTGAGATGGTTTGCAGGAGGTTGCTGGCAGCGCTATTGACGGAGGTAGTCGAGATGGCTGGCAGGAGGTTGCTGGCGGCGCTATTGACGGAGGCAGTTGAGACGGCTGGCAGGAGGTTGCTGGCGGCCCTATTGAACAGCTGGGATCAAATTCTCCTCAGCAGTTCTGGTGGTAAGAGCCCTATATTATTATTGTTGTGGCCTAAGGCTTGGTGCTAGGTTCATAATGTTTGTTTGATGCCTAAGGTGATGTTTAGGTAGTAGTGGTGTTTTCGTGAGTAGTTAGTACCATGGACCTTGGGAGACATAAGGGCTTGTTTTATTAGTTATATTTAATGTTGGGGATGCTTACCTTTTGGAAATGTGAACTATGAAAATGCGGGAGACATAAGGGTTTAGAGGAAGTTTTTCTTTACATAAAGTTTTATAATCTTAATTGTGAGAGGAGTAAAAAGGTTTTAAAATAATAGTGTGGAATGTTTATAAATGATATAAAATATTTTATTTTACTTTTATGGTATAAGTGGTTTTGGGAGTTATAAGGTTATGCAATGTTGTGATTTATTTTATTTTATGGTACAAGTGGTTTTAGGAGAGATAAGGAAGTTGTGCAATTAAAGGCTTTGGTGATGATTATTGAAAAGTGGAGTAATGTTGATTATTTTGTGATCTACTAACCCTTGTGAAGATTGGCAAAAGAATTTTGTGATTGTGGCAGATTTCCAAAGGGGTTCCTTCACTTCAATAAGGTATGGGCACTTTCTTCTTATAAGTATGATTGGTGTATGTTATTTCCTGAAATAAGATTGGAGTGAAAAGGTATACTACAAGGTTTCCTTTGGTTGGGTGTAAATCCTATTTTCTGGTTTGTTGAAGACTACTTATGCATTGTTATCATTGATGAGAGTTTTGGTGAATGCATAATTCTGGTTTGAGGTAGTGGAAGCATTGTGCACTAGGGTTTATGGTTGTGAGTCTTGATACTTGCTTTGAGTTGGTGAAACCCTTGGATGGCTGTTTTGAGGTTGATGGTTGAGTTGCTTCCATAGAGGTTGTTTGATCAAGTTATTGCTTTTACTTGATTCATGATATTGGGCTTACTCCATTGAGTTGATTTGAACAAGTTATTCTTTGCATTTGGTGATATTGTGTGGGTGGCTGTTTTGTTCAAATATCTTTGGAGGGAAAAGGATTTCTACTTGTTTCCTTTTCTTGTGATGATTGGTTGAATGCTTCAAGGTTAATGTTGAGTTGAATGATGTTGGTTAAACCTTGTCTTTGAGCATTGTTGTTGAAGCCCTAATTGGTTGAGAAAAGATATTGGTTGTTGGAAAGAACATGAGTATCATTGTTATATGAGATATTGCTTGGTTGGCAATTGTTGGGTTGTGTTTCATGTTCTTGAGAAAAGCATACTACATCTATCTTATTCTGTTGATATTGAGATTGAGTTGAGATTGAGATTGGGAGTTAAGTATAGAACATATTGAGTCTCTAACAATTCTCTTTATGCTTCTATGAGGTTGATGAATCACATTGGGTCTCTAACAATTCTCTTTGTGGGTTCATGCCAAGCAAGTTTTCTTGATGAACTTGTGAGCAGGTTATGGACAGGTTCCGTTGGGGACTTGTGAGGAGGTTTTGGACAGGTTCCATTGGGGACTTGTGAGCAGGTTTTGGACAGGTTCTGTTGAGGACTTGTGAGCAGATTTGGACAGGTCCTAGCAGAGGACTTGTGAAGCTGAGTTTGATAGTTCTATCAGAGAACTTGAGGACAGAGGTGCATTGGTTCTATGAGAAGAACCTGAGGACTGATTTGTGCTAGACCGAAGGATTGTGTTTGGTGTAGATCAAAGACAGAGGAAGAGGACATTTGTGCTAGACCGAAGGACTATGTTTAGTGCAAATTCGAGGACCAGCTTTGAGGTGATAGAGTTGAGGACGAGAGGTCTCCGGCCAGAGCAGGGAAGACAGGTGTCTTCTGTGGATAGAGTTCCATTTGCTAAGGGCAGCGGAGGCAGAGGTCTTCTAGAGGATCACCGACCAGAGCGAGAGGTAGGGGAAGGTATCTCCTTTGAGCAGAGGCTCATAAATTCAGATTGGGGGAAGGTATCTCCTTTGAGCCGAGGCTCATAAACATTGTAATTGGGAAGGTTTCCCAAAGGACTTTGATATAACTTTTAGAGAAATGTTTTATCCGTGGAGTCCCACCGTGAACCACATAAAAATTGTTGTGTCACTTTGTGGATGATCTTGTGCATTGTTTTGATATTGCTTTGGATATATTGCTTTATTGTTTTGAAGTATAAAGGAAAAGTAAAAAGAGGTATTATACTGTTCACCCCCCCCTCTCAGTATAAGCTTATGTTCTTCACAAGCGTTAAATTATGCGTGACTAGCTGTGGGTCTAGTCTCGACATATCCTTGTATGACCATGCAAAAACCTCCTTCTTCTCCTTAAGAAGGGCAACATAATCGGCTTGCTCTTCGAGGGAGAGACTTACCCCTAACTTGAGAATTCATGGATTCATTGGATCTGTGCCGATGTCTACATCAGTCATTGCCTCGACCGACATGTGGGATCCGTATTCCAACTGATGTGGAATTGGGATCAGATGGATATCGTTTGCTGAATTAAGATCATCATTAGGAAAGTCAAGTTCCTCTTTAGCATGAAAGACATCCTGAGTCTGTCCGGGAGTGAAATGAAACATTCCACCGCAAGTACAATACTCTGATGGGGATGGTGGTGTGTCAGTGTGATCCCAATCTATAGCCTCTATGTCTAGATGCAATGATTGTGTTGGATTGGCTGGATCATGGATGGGGGCAGTCAAGTCAATGGAGATCATGTTGATGAAATGAGGGTAACCTCCATTATCACAGATGTGATAACACTGACATTTGGGATGCTCTTGATGCGTTGGGTCTAGCTCTATAGGCACTGTAACAAAGGGATCAACCCTATGCGTGGACATGCAAACAGGGTCTACCCTCAGAACTGATGGTTTGATAGGGTCTTCGGGAAGAAGATGCTCTCTATGTACCTGGAGTGGTGGGTGCAGTAATTGCTATAACTACGTCGGGTTGAGGTGCCACCTATGTCTTGGACCCATGTGTAAATGTTCAAACATGTCATCTATGTCCAAGGGATAATGTTGTTGCATTTGTTGCCTTTTTTGCCTTTGTTGCATTTGTCGCATGTGGTTGAGATAAGCCATCTCAGTTTCATCTTTCGACTCACTGTCGGAGAACCATAGGCCTTCATTGGCTCCAATTACTGCTTGTGACATGGGAAGCTCATCTTTCTCGAGAAAATTAATATGGTCCCAATGAGGTTGTGCCGCTCTCTGCGGGGGGACCGGATTATCTTGAAGTGGCATGTGCTCAACTAGAGCAGCCAATGGTAACATCATCAGGAAGCTTTCCTGATCATCATGCATTGGATATTCGTGAGAATGATCGTACTTTGACTCATCTTCGAAAGACCCTTCTTGGTCTTGTCCATATTCCCCTTGTGGGTGAGTCTGTGAGGTTTCTCCTTGTTCGGCCGAAGGGAAAGGGTTGTTGAGGTCAACAAGGTTGTTTGTTTGTAATGGGAAATAATCCCTCAATGTATAAGTTATATTTGGATTAGCATATGGATCTGATGCCAACCCATCCTTGTTGCCTATCCCTAGGCCTTGCATGTTTTTGACCAAGATGTCGAGGGGCAAAGGGTGATTAAACCCTACTCCTGACTTGTCATAAGGCATTTGGTATCTTGGTTGGCACAAAACATGCACTTCTTGTTCATACCTGCCCAACCCGTATCCATGCCAATTGCATTGGCTAAGATATCGTAATGCGAAGTTTGGGTTAGACAGATAATTGACATCTTCCACAAAGGGATCTTCATCTTCCTCTTCTCATAGGGAAGGTTCAACGCCATGATCCAGGCCCCAAAAAATAAATTTTGTCTGATTAGGTGGGTAGCCTAAAGGAACCACGGAGCCTATGGGGAGTCGAGGTCTTCCCATGTCTTGCATAGACTGAAGTGTGGGCGTTGCTACAACATTGCGTACTATATACTCTCCCATGCCTGTGTTAGACATCTCAATAGTAATCATTGGTGATTAAGAGAAAGTGAATGGGAGTTCTCCTTGAGTCCACTTCAGGTGGGGTGAACTAGGCATCTTGACTTCCATTCTATTAGGTGTCTCTTCTGTCGAGATGTTGGAGACTAAGGGTAGTTCTGCTTCTAGGGGTTTCTTTCCTTTGTCTGTTGGTGTGGCCACCGTAGGTGGCATCATTGTGGGAGGACTATATGAAGAAGATGAACCTGCATGGGGATTTGATTGATTTGGTAATGGAGATTCTTGCTTAATCGGACCCCTTTTAGATGGATTTAACTAGAAATCCACATGCGTTGAAGGAAGGGTCGACTGCGGCATGAGTTGCACTGAGTTGCAATATTTAAAAGGTTCCAAATCTGTGGGGACCATGTCCACTTGTCCTTCAAATGTGTACTTTAAACATTGATGAGCAATTGAAGGGACACACTTCATATCCAGAATCCAAGGCCGCCCAAGCAAGATATTGTAAGCCATCTCACCTTCTAAAATGTGGCACAATGTATGAATGGTATTTTGTCCCACTTGTATGGGCAGGACAATTGTGCCAACTATCGAGCATATCGCATCATTAAATGCTTGAATGGTATAAGTGGAAGGTACAATGTGAGAGGCTGGCAGCTTCAAATGTTTCAGTGCAGTGGTTGTAATAATGTTACTGGATGAACCAGTGTCTACCAACACCCGCTTATACGGACTCCCATTGACCCATGCAATAACGTGCAGGGGTGGATCTGCTACATCCCCAGTCACCATTTTTAATTCATCTTCCCTAAATGTGATGACTGGTTCGTTACACTGTTTGACATGCCCCACAAAATTGTTGAACGAATCCACTTCATGGGGTTGCAGCTCAATTGCCTTTAATATCTCCATGAGAGCTTCCTGATGGGGCATCGATTGTTGAATAAGCTCATATATGGAGAGCCTAGCCGACGTGGTCCGTAGAATTTGAGTAAGTCTAGTGCGAATCATGGCCACTGGTCTAGGCGAGGGAATCTGTGCAAGATTCACTTGAGGTTGTGACATGGGTGCAACTTCCCTTGTGGCTGTCGCGGGGGCAGCCCCTGAGTGTCTCTTTTTCCTTGTCACAATGTTGATCATCCCAACATACCCCTCCATGGGGAAATTCTGTTGCACTTCATTGACATGAAGAGGTTTTTTCTTGTGCATCATGTGCTAGTAAAGGATCTTTGAAAACACCCATTTGTTGGTTGTTGGGTGCGATGGGGTTATCCACTACCAATGTATTATTGTCAATGAGGTCTTGCACTAAACCTTTGAATGTCCAATAGACATTAAGGTCATGCCCTTTCCTTTTGTGGAATCTATAGTAAAGATCCTCTTTGTAGCCCTTAGGCTTGGGCGCATTAGGATCTATTGTTTGAATCTCTAGCAGATTAATCAAGTTTGCCACTGACAAACGGTCAAACAAAGATTCCCTGGACTCGGTGTATGGTGTAAATTGCCACCTAGGGTGATGCTGCTGATTGTGATCCTATTTTTTATTATCTTTATCATAGTTATTGTGGTGCACCGCCTAATAATTAGCCTTTGGAGGCTGTGTCGCTTGGGCAGGATTAGGGGCATTGATAGCAACTTGATTGATCACGATGGGTTTCTGTTGCATATTCCCTATTTTGGTGCTCTTGTTCCACTCTTTTTTCTTAGGCTTGGAAATTTTGCCATCCTGTATTTTTATCTCTTCGATAATTCTAGCTTGCGCCAGAGCTTCTTCTAAAGTGGCATATTGTTGCAGCTGCAATAGCACAGAGATCGATCACAAACAACTCTTTGCAAACATTTGAGTTAGGTCGGACATAGGAGGGAGGTAGGATAGCTTTGAAAGCAACGTCCTCCACCGATTCCCATATGCCACCATAGATTCCTCCTCATACTGCTTGAGGCTAGCTAGATCACTGAGTGATGCCTTTTTCTTTGTGTTGAAAACGAAACGTTCTAGGAACACGTCCACTATCTGATCCAAGTTGTAGATGCTATGCTTTGGTAAATGGTAAACCAATTCGAGGTAGGTCCTGTGAATGTGGTTATAAATGTTCTTAATAGCAATGCATCATTGTCTTGTATACTGAAGCATTGGCTCAAAAATTGAGTCACATGCTCTTGAGCATCTTCATCCCCTCTAAAGAGTGCCAACTGGGGTAGCTTAAAATGTTCGGGGTATGGAGGTGCTGGCACTGATGGATGCACAGGATGACTATGGAGTTGGCGTAAGGTAGGATTTTGGGGCCCAACAGTATTGATTTCCATAGTCTCTAAGCGTTCTAACAACACTTTGTATGCATCGGAGGACTTAATCTCCTCCTCCTTGGTTTGCTCCCGCTGTGGGTTGCGGGGAACTTGAGGTATTTGGAGGGATAACTGGGTAGCATCCCTTCCGCCTTGATAGGGCATTTCAGCCCGCTCTTCTTCTTGGTCATAATCCTCATAAGCTTCTTGAGGAGTGTTTGGCCTAGGCCTGTACACATTGTTGGGTGCCCGCGAAGGATTCCCATCACGGTTGCGGGGAGTGGCCTCTCACTCAGGTCTAGGAGGTCTTAGAGGTAGTGCTTAATGAAGTCATAGAGACCTGTCTCACACTATAGGGTTATGCCTCACATACATCTCAGATTGTTGTGCACGAGGGACTGGGGTTTTCTCAGGCACATTGTTGTGAAGCAATTCAGCTGTCTGACGTTGAATGCACTCTTGATTAGGGCAACACAAATATTCTAATTGTTGTTGGTCTTGCCTAAGCCGCATGATTTGCGCTTGGTAGGTGGCTAGTTTGGAAAATTCCAAGTCATTTTGTTTTGTCGTCTCTTGTTTAGGGGGCCTAGATGCCTCCCCTACATATCTGTCTCGATCCTGGTACTTCGAGACCCCTATATGTTGCTTCCCTCTGTCGAGGTTAGCAGCATTGACTTGAAGCTCTAGTCTCAATGAGTGATCTGGATATAAAGCAGGTGTAGACATGCATCGTTCCCATGCTAGGTACTATCTTGGAGGAACGTATTGATCTTCCTCACATTATTTGTTATATTCATAAAAGGTGCGGGCAGAATTGCCCTGCCCTGTCAGGAGAACCTGATATTCTGGATATGGTCTCGTGTGTCTGAAATTGATCAGGGGTAAATTAGGAGTAACAAAACCATATGGTTCCTCCTTGTGGACCCTTTGTTGTTCAAGCACTTCATCACTAGGCCACCCATAACGAGCTTCCAAGGGAGGCATTATATCTAGATCAAGTGCTACATGTTGGTTGTTTTCTTGAAAGGATCTTTGATGAATGGGAGTACCCCCTAAGGAGGTACCTCTATAGTCCTGTCTAGTGATGGCATGAGTTGGAGTGCCCCTCAAGGAGGTGCCTCTAAAGTCATGTTCTGTAACTGCATGGTGTGGACTAACTTGTGTACCCTGCCGCCAAGGTGGGATGGCCAAGTCTTTAGGGCTATATCGGAGGTGACTTGTCCCCCTTGGTGCATTCTCTACAGCTTTTGCCCGTGATTGGGCTTGGCTACGAGTAAACACCATGGTAATGTTAACCTAAAGATGCAGAAACTCTTTTTATGATTTTTCTTTCTAAACAAAAAATAGCATACACACAAAAGCAATGATTATCTCTTTTAAAGATTAATAGTGTGCCCTAAATTTGGTTTCGTGTGTTTTTGTTGTTTGTTTTTTTTTTTGTTTTTTTTGTTTTAAAGGCTTTTTATGAAAACAATTTAAATGCAATTATGAAGGCTCTTGTGACTCCCAAAATGGTCGCCCCTTCAATATACCATTGTCGGACTGATATACCAACCTCTCTATATACCCGCCCTTACGTGAGGGAGACTATAGGTACATGAGAGCAGATGATACGTGGAACATAGGTGGTACGGAAGGGGGATTGTCCTGTTTATGACACCTACCATAGAAGACTTATCCTTGCATGCTGGGAATCACCCCAACGACACTCGGTCAGCTTTCATCAAGATTTACGTCGAGCAACAGTGACAATCGGGGTAAATGAATGCAAATATCCAAGCCAACGTGGTGATGAAATCCACTATTGGTCTTGCTCAAGGGCTGGGGTTTTACGACCAACTCCTTGGTTTAAGTAACCACGTGATGTGTGGGGTTCATTTTAATTTGCAAAAATTGAAACAGGCAAAAAAAAAGGAAACTTTCCCTAAGCCATACAAAATCTGAAAACCAGAAAACAAAAAACAAAAATTTGATAGAGGCTCGTTAAAAACCCCTACCTCTTCTTTGCCCAAAAGGATGTTTCTGATTGGCTGCTCTGAAAAATGCACAAAAAGATACTCATCCTTGGGTGAGGTGAATATTAGAACAGTATTCGTTCTAGGGTGAGACGAATGCCTATTCGTCCCTGGGTGAAACGAATCCCAATTCTGTAATCGTCACTGACAAAAATGAATAACAGTCTGATGATTGAAAAATAGGTACCTGTAAATCAAATAAGCAATTTCAGATCATAAATCTAACCTAAAAAAAAAATAGAGGACAGAGGTCCCACCGTGATCGCCATTGAAAGCACGAGATTTCGAAAACAAAAAGGATAGACTAAAAATGCAATGTAAACGAAACTAAAATAACGCTCAAACCCTATGTTATTGAGAAATGCGTAAAAAGAAGGAACATGAACACAAGATATCAAAGCAATATAAAATATGACCCTTTTATTGATATGCTTTTCAAATTTGTGTTACAATGCGTCTCCTTCCTTTTGAGGGGATAGGAGCGTTAAATGTTGGTCTTTTACAACTTGTTTCAGAATTCCTTCTTTCGTGTGCCCACATATAAGATGGGTGAACCAAAATGTTGCTGCCGCTTGTGTTGGTAAAAGTAGATTCCTTGCTACTCCTATAATGCTAAAAATTTGCGTTCAAAGAAATAAACAAAGAATCAGTAGCACCTGTGTATGAAAAACAAAAGATAAATATAATGATGGTTAAAATGAGTCCAAATAAATTGAAAATTTGACAGAAGCATAATCATGTAACTAGCAAAATACTGCAAAAGAAATAGTCACCAAATGCAATAAGGCGGGGGGTGCCCGAAGGCAAACCACCCGCGGGTGAAACTTTGTTTCGACACCAATCTGCTTGGGATGGGTCCGAAACCTGTTGTGATGGGTTGTCGACAAATTGGTAGGATATTGTGGTTAGAAAAATTGGGTTTTGGTTCTTGATTCGTGCCTCCAAAATCACCCAATAACCTCATTTTCTATTAAGAGATTATGGATGTGAATCACAAATCGTAAGTAAGTAAACTAGCAGCACTTCGTCGCTCAAAATGCTCCTTATCTGTATATCTTTTGGGTGAGGAAGCTCACCATTTTATAGACCCAAGGGGTCTCTTTGAATTAACATGCAGAAGTGTTACTTTGCATGAATGCTTTTTTGTGAAGAGAAGACTTCTTCTTGATCAAGGGCTTCTTAACTGCTTCTGCAACTACTGCTGCATGCCCAAAAGAACTCACTCGCACTCCCATGCAATGAAGGGAGAGTTAGGTAGCTAATTTGAGTTGTCATGAAAAAGCCTACTCTCACTCCCATGCAATGAAGGGAGAGTTAAGTGGCCAATCCGAGTTGTCCTGAAAAGCTCACTCTCATTCCCATGTAGTGAATGGAGAGTCAAGTGGAAAATATGAGTTGTCAAAAGAACTCACTCGCACCCCTATGCCATTAAAGGAGAGCTAAGTGGTAGTTCTGAGTTGTCATGCATCGAGGTTTGACTTTTTGCCGATCAAACCTGGCGTTCGTACCACCCAAAAGCGAGCGCTGATAATCATCCCTGGGTGAAACGAGTACCAATCTGCACTCGTCCCTGGGTGGAGCGAGTAAGTAGCAAAGTACCTAAAAGGTGCCAAATTGATCTCTGACTTGTAAAACTGCTGTGTGAGTGGTTAGAACCATTGTTTAACCTCTGGGGGCTGCCCTGGGGGATGTGTGTGTTAATGCGATCAGTGTTTGTAGTCACATAATCAGATTGGTGCTATTTTGGTGTCTACTATAAGACATATAAAAGCATTTTTTTTCTTCTTGCAAATTAAATAACCTTTAAACTCTTCTCAAAAATTGTTAAATTTGCACATTAAAGGAAGACAAAATCCAAACAATTGATTCTTTCATGCAAATTTAGAACATAAGGAGACCCATATTGTAAAAATCAAAGGCAAAGTGTGCAATTGATTTCTCTAAAAAGGAGATATAATTCATGTACTTGCACATTCTATTTTTTTGCAACATTGAGAAGAAGGAAAGAAAACTAAGTTGTGTGTCGACTAGTATTGGAAACCTTTCAAACGCAGGTTGTGTGTTGACTTGTCTCTGAAGAGGTGCTCATTTTGTTTATTTTGCAAATTAAGGGGGGAAGACAAAAGTTGTACTTCTTTTGCAAAATTGTAAGACAAAGTAGGAGACATAAAATATCACTTTTTGCACAAAAAAAAATCCAAACATTTTTGTTGCAAAAGTTGGAAATAAGGTGCATTTTCGATTTTACTCGACACCTTCATTTCAAAAATTGGCAAAATAGGTGCATTCTCAGTTGTATCCGACACCTTTGTGATAAGAATTTTGTGGGAATTCTTGTTTTATTATTGCATTTTCCTTTTGCAATTATAAGTCATAAACACAAGAACACTCAAAACCCCAAAATTTCACAAATTTGTGTAAATCAATTGCACAATTAAAATCCATTTTCTAAACTTGATATTCTCTCCTAAATAAAAACAAAACCCCTAATTCATTCTTATTTGTTTGGCTTAATTTCCTCCAAATTTTCATCCTTTTTAAAGGATGTTAAGGCAGGTGCCATTAAATATATGTTTGAGTGAATTATATTTTGGTACTCTTTTAGGGTATATCAAAAGAAAGAACAAGTTTTTTTAAAAACAAAAGGAACCTTGAAAGTAGCAAACTTTTGCACTAAGGGGGGTTAATTCCTTTCTTCTTTTAAAAATAGATTTTGTAAAAAGAGAAGTTTAAAACTTGTAAAGGCACAACATAGAAGCAACACAATGGCAACATTGCTTGTAAAGTGTCTAATTCAGGTTCTGATTATGGTTCAGAAAAAAAGCACACAAGTGCTCATTGCTAAAACAATATTGTAGAGGGAAAACACATTTTTTGTCACATTGGTAAAGCACCATTATCCTCTCTCTTTTTTTTTTTTTTAGGCTTCATAGAATAGCATAAGTTTTTGTTTGAAGTACTTATAATAAGGGGTGAATGTACCTCTTTTAGGCTTAATAAATAGCAAACTCTTAAATGTTTGAAGACCTTGTAACAAAAAGAAGAGACTTTTTATGGTGTAAAATTGCCTAGGAGGCAATGTTTGTAAAAATCCTTCACAAAACTCTTAAGTTGCACATCTTTTGTAATTAAGGGGGGATATACATTTCTTTTCTTCACAAATTTTTGTAAAAAGAGAAGAAGACTTATAAGGGTGCATTTTCGGTTGCGATCGACACCTTAGTCACACTTCTTTCAAAAATTAGATACAACATGTTTTGCAACGAGAAGGGGGGAACTTATAAGGGTGCATTTTCAGTTGTGATCGACACCTTAGCAACCTAATATTTTGCAAACTCATATTATAAAATGAATGAATCTCGTATGAAGTGATCTACTCTACTACACCTAGTGATTGCAATGGCTGGTTACCCATGCAATTCAGTTGGATGATGTGATTACTATAAGGACATTCGTTGGTGTGAAGTCAAAGTGAGGAATGACCCACTTTTTTGCTTAGAAGCAGCCAGAGTACTGTGACAGAGCAAGAACCAGCAGATCGTGATCCTTTTCACTATATTGGGGTAGTTATATACTTTACCCAAATATTGTTGTATAGGAGGATAAGTATGTATTACCCAAATAATGTAATAAGGGGGGATGTTAGAGTAAATATTCCATAATTTGGATATTTTACCCTTTCCATACATTAGGTAGATTTTATTTACTGCATGGTAAAAAGTAGCTTGTTACTTTTTACCACTAGTATTTACTTTTACTAGGAGATTATTTATCTTTTACTATTTACTATTTACATTTGGATATTTATCTAAATATCCTAGGTTAGTCGTAGTCAATTTGACTATGTAGTAAGTGGTTAGTTGTTAGCTTCATTGGCACATTTGTTAGCATCAAGTTAGGGAGGTTAGCATTGCAAGGTTATTTTTAACCTTTGCATTTGTATTTAATCACTTGATTTATTCAATGGGAAGTTAATGTTCTTATTTGACTTGATCGGTTTTATATCATATATACTATACTAGGTATCGATAAAAATACATAAAAAATATTCTAACTCGAAAATAGTTCTAAAAAAATGAAAAACTTGAGAAGGTTGCAGAAGAGTGACTATCGAAATAAACTGATCAATTATAGTGGAGTCTCCATCGGGGCAAGACGATCGATTGCAGAGTCATGTCGGTCAGCATAAGTCGATCGGTTGTTGATCCGTGTTTGTTGATGTAAGCCGATCGATTGTAGAGTCATGTTTTTTGATGTAAGTTGATCAATTACAGAGCCATGTTTGTCAACATAAGTTGATTTATTGTAGAGCTGTGTCTGTCAGCATAAGTCAATCAGTTGTAGAGTCATGTTTGTCGATATAAGTTGATCAGTTGCAGAGCCATGTCTGTCGACATAAGTTGATCATCATGCCTGCAACTGCTCATCATACCTACAGTCGATCGGTATGCCTACAACCTATCATAATACCTACAACCAATCATCATACCTTTATCCGATCGGCATGCCTGCAACCTATTGTCATGCTTATAGCCGATCATCATACATGTAGCCAATCGACATGCTTGAGTCAATATGTATTCCTAAATTCGATTGTTATACCTACAACCGATTGTCATACCTACAACTGATCGTCATACTTACAACCGATTGTCATACCTACAACTGATCAACATGCTTAAGCCGATCGTCATACCCATAGTCGCTCATCATGACTGTAGCCGATCGATATGCCTACAATAGATCGGTATTCCTATAGCCAATCATCATGCCTATAGCTGATCGACATCAACCGATCGTTATACTTGTAGTCGATCGTCATGCCTACAGTCGATCGACATTCCTGCATCCGATCGACATACCTACAGCCGATCAACATTCCTGCAGCTGATTGTCATGCTATTGGTCATCATGTCAGCCTAAAGTCTTTCATACCGACCTAATGCTTTTAAGTATGTCATACTTTTTTTAGATTTTGCAAACCGATATTCATATTCCCCAACACACAAAAATTACCATGATTTAAAATTTTTTGGATATAAATTAATGAAATTCGCCATAGTTTGAAATTTTTTGGAAACAAATAAATGCAATTGGCTATGTATACTTCTACAAATATATTCGGTATTCCAAGACAAATCACCTTGATTTTATAAATATATTTAGGGGTCGACCCCTTATGCATAACCCTGAGAGAAAGAAGGATATTCAAACCAGTCTAGAACCTCTGATGAATAGTTCTACTTTTTATCGCCTGGTAATTTTTTTATCAAATATTTTATAGCCCAATATTCTTGTACATTTTTATTTTATAATATTTCAAGTTACTTATTGTTAATTAATTTCTCCAAACCCAATTTAAAAAATGGTGTATCTCAAAGAGTGTGTCAAGATCCTTTTAAGATACCTATTCCATTGTGACCATCTCTCTAAGTCAATCAAAATAAAATGTATCTATACCAACATATTTTAATAATAAGGTGGGGGAACCCTTGTATGATACCTATATAATTGTTTTTTCTCTTTAAGTTGATCAAAGTAATGGTATTTATCATAATACTTTTTCAAAAGTGCTCCAATAGAGTTTAAGGTTTTTCATTTAGTGTGTGAATGAATGTGTTGCTTCTACTGGCTAGTTTCAAATAAATAGTTAATTATAATGGATTGGTCATTTGAAGGATGTATCCATGAGTAAAACAAAACATCAACAAAAAAATCCTTGTAAGCATCATGACATCCATTCAAATGCTAATAACATTCATGAGTGTGTTCTTTCTTCCTTAAGCACAATGGTTTTACCTCCTTCCAAAATCACTCCTCCTTCTGCTCCTCCCAAAAACCCTTCTTCTATAACTTCCCAGTTATCTCTCCAATTGGTAATAATATTAAAAATAAATTTGGCTTTGTTCTACATTCCTATCTTGAGAACCAAGAAAGACTAGTTAAATTTATTTCAATATCTCAAAATAAAATCATGATTACCTTAGAAAACATCCAAATATTGTTCATTATTCCATATACTATGCATTCCCTTGACCAAGAGTTGTAACAAGTCATTGGGTAGTAGCCATTAGGCATATAATAGGAACCAATCCAAGGGATATAGGCATCCATCAACAATCATTGTTTGGTCACATACCACCAATTTCTTATCATACTTATAGAACTCCATATTCGACCAAAGGTACTCTTCCAAGTATGGGTGTTTCAACCGTAAGCTTTACTTATAATATTGATCCCTCTCTAGGAGGTGATATAATTGTTTTTATTGACCTCACAATTTTCCTATTTTATTACAACCCAAATTTTGAGGGTATTGATCTACTTACATGGTTGGCCAATATGGATAGAATCATCCATTCACACCATATTCCTAAATAAATTCATATTAAATTAGTTTCTAATAAGTTAGAAACCTATGCTAATAAATCATGATAACATAATATGTTTATTGATTTAGATAACAAGATAACAAAGTCTTTGAGATTGTATATTAATTCTTCAATCTAGGAAACATTTCAGTTTTGATTGCAAATGGGGGTAGAGATCAATGTGTGGATGGAACAACTAATATTAACATACAAATGAGTGATTATAATTGGCTTGGAAATACCTTTACCATGAATATAAATAGTGTAGATGTCATCTTGAGAGCACAATGATTATCTTAGATTGGTGATGTTACTATTAATCTACAAAGAGAATATTTCAAATGGACCAAGAATGAAAATGCAATTTGTATCCAAGGAATCCAACTTCCTCCCTCTAAGGTGGTTACATCCTATAGCATGGAAAATATTGAAGAAATGTGGTAATAAATTCTTTATCTAAGTCAATTGCATAAAATTTTAATATTTAAATCCATTTCTCCTAGTTATTCCTTTAGATGTGTAGAGCATTGTGGATCACTATGCAGATATCTTTGGTGATCCCACGAGTCTTCCCCTTAACACACACAATATGATATCATAAACCTATTCTAGCATGTTAAGCTCTTAATGTGTATTCCTTCCACTATTGTCAGCCCAAAAAATATAAAATTGAGAAGTTGATCCAAGAAATGTTGGAAAAATAAATCATCCATTGAAGCATCAACCATTATTTTTTCAAGTGGTTATGTACAACATAAGAATAATTCCTAGCATATTTTTTCTACCTTATTTCTCTCAAAAAAATCACTATCAAATATACATTTCCTATCCATATCTTCACTAGTAAGTTTTGAAAGGAATTATTCCATATTAGTGGCACTTAGTTAAAAATATATTCTTCTTATCATAGTCATTTAGATGGTCAAATTGATATTATAAGTAAATATTCGGTACTTAACTTCATTATTTTTCCTAGAATGAGTAGTATCATAGGGTTCATTGGTTCTCTTTAGTTGGTGGTACAATACTTCTTACTATTCTTCCCTTAAAATATTACCTTTTAAGATATTGTATGGTCATAAACCTTCATCAATGTTAGATTATGTTCTAGGATCCCCATGGTAGCTTAATTGGATGATTTTTGTAGTAATGTTGAGTTGTGTTACAATTTATCAAACATAAAATAAATTATGCCTAGAATTGCATGAAGAAACATTAGAATTTGAGTCATTATAAATGGAATATTATTGTGGGATATATGGTTTTGTTTTTACTCCATCCATACATTCTATTATCCTTGAATACCAAGTCTAGTGAGAAGTTGAATACTTGATTGTATGGCCCCTATAAATTATTTTATCACATTGGTGAAATAGCATATCAATTAGAGATTCCACTATCTTACTACATCCATACTATCTCTTATGTTTCTTATCTCAAATAGCTTATTGCCCATAAGGTGCAATATCAAACAAGTCTTGTATTACTTGATGAAGAAGGTTGAGTCACTTTCCAACTAGAAGCAACATTGCAGTCTAAAGATTATTTTCTATGGTCTTGTCAAATTCAACAATTCCTCATCAAGTTCAAAAATTCAACATTTTAGAAGATGTAATATAGAATCCTAGGAGTATTTTCAAGATTTTGTAGCTTTTAGGATAGTAGTATATGATGGATATCCATGTAATGGATATAATTTAGGTATGTCATTTATATTTATTATTGTTAGCTTAGTTACTAGGTTAAGGTGGTCATCCCTTGAGCATTACAGTTAAGGCTAATATTTATTTAGTTTATAAATACGAAGAGTTATATTGTAGTTGGGATCATATTTAATATTTAAATCTTAGTCATGCATGTTATCCATATGATATTTCACCATATCTAGTGGATATGATTTGTATTAATATAGAATATACAATTTAATTGCTTGTACTTTTGATCTTGTGGCACTGGATTTGAATTTATATTCTCAATAAAATATTTATAAAATATTTAGTATGCATTATTAATTTTTTATTACTATAATTCTAGAAATTGTTTCATTACAAAATAGCTAGCTAGGTAGATTAACCAATCTCATAATGAGTGAAAACAATAATATTGCTCATAGGCTCATAGGAATAGCCCTTCAACTTTCTTTAAATAGTTCTATATGGAAAATTTGTAAACCACTAAGGAGAAAGCATAGGCTAAAGGAAAATCTACTCAATGTAAAATATAGGTTGAGGATTTTCATAGCTTGTAATTACAATTGACCATTATCAAGGAGGAATATGAAAAAATATTGGATAGGCAACAAGATGAACTTGCACATATGTTGTAGCAAGTAAAAGAAGGTTAAGAACTAGACTGCTCTCCACTACAAACAAAATAGATAAAGAGATGTTTGGTTGTAAAACACTCCTATATTATTATACTTTTATTTGAAGTAAATTTATCTTTAAATTCAAATTGAATAGATATGAAAAGGATAACCCTAAGAAAACATGGATTCATCAACACTTATCCAAGTCTATTTCTCCCTATGTCCTAACCAACTAGACTTGTTTTATGAATTTTTCTTTCATTATTTTATTTTATCTAAGTACACATAATTAAGTCCCAACTTTTTTATGGGATACATGGGTATTTACATATTTTGTTTAATTATTTAAAATAAAATAATAAGGCAATATGAATCTAGTTTATAGGGGAAAATATTTCTCTGAACATTTATTAGTAGGACTATACTATGAGAATGTCAATCAAGTTATGAAATATATCAATAATATTATATAGAACAAAGAGTATGGGTCATGTATAATAAGGCATCAACAAGCTACTATACACACCCAATTTTGACACACCAGTCGTAATTCCTCAAAACTAGTCGCAAGCATCCCAAAAATTCCTAAAATTGATTAAAAATGCTATAAAAACTCAATTTGACCACTCCCAATAGTTTTGGATATTATTTTTCAGCCTTATCAAATTCGCCTCTCTAACCAAATTCATCGGTGGTAAATTTGGCAAGTTGAGTGGTGAATTTGGTAAAACTACAAAAATTGACTCCTAATAATAAGAATCGGTTAACAAAATTTACCACTCCTATCAAATTTTATAGTGGTAAATTTGAATAGTGGTGAATTTGGAATATTTTCAAATTTCAAACTCACAAAATCATATTTGGTATACTTACCAAATCGCCACCTAGGTTGCCAAATTCGCTAGCGATGAATCTGGTCGATAGTGGTGAATTTGGCAAACACAACCGTTAATCATCCACCTAAATAATAAATGCATGTATTGACCTCCATTTCATCTCTACCATTGATTATGTATGCTTCAACAAGGCCTCATATGAACTGGTTTGAATTTGGTATTATCCTTTCTCCCCCTAAGTCCCCTCTGATGCAGAATAGAAAAATTGCACTCTAGATATCCCAAATTTCTCATTCATTAAACTTGGAAAATCTATACACGTAATAGCCCGTAGGCTTTACAATTACTAGCGCATGGCTTGGTTAACAGAAACTGGCACACCATATTAGTTTTACACACTCTATGTAAATTTCTAATTCTGCCTCACACTGGAAGGAAAACACGCAACACCCTAAGCCGGCTCTCTGCCCTCAGCTCTGCAACTCGATCCTCTGTGAGTTTGCTTTTGCAGTTTTCCAATACTACAATCTACAATTTTCCAACCCCTTATTATTACATTGCTAGGGTTTTTATAGAGGTCCTGACCCTCTGAGTCATCATTACATGAAATGCGGATCGCCATAACCTCTCCATGTCTTCACCCTGCATGGCCTCTGTTACTGCCAGCTAACTCCTATTCACTATCAGATTCCTTTGCATAACTCTTCGTTTCAATTCCATCACTCGTCGTTTTCGCCTTCTACACAACTCTTGTCGTTTCGCCTTCTGCACGACTCTTGGTCTTCGCCTGTTTCTTCTACACCTTGGTGCCATGTGTTGTTCCGTGCTGCCATGTGTCACTCCATGACCCCCATCTGTAATTGTCCCTATAACCGTTGGTCCCTTCCGATTCATGAAACAGTATGTCACGATATCGCGACATCTTCTCCATTTTGTTCATCCTTTTCTCTTTCGGTCATGATATCGTGACATTTTTTTTCCTCACCTCCTTTCTCTCCTTCGGGTCGTGAAAATGTGACATGTCACAAAATCATGACATATTCTCCTCTCTACTTCCTCTCGCTTCCTCGAGTCGTGAAAATGCAACATGTCATGAAATCGTGACATTCTCCTCCGTTGGCTCCTTCTTCGCCTTTTGGTCTCAAAAATGCGACATGTCGTGAAATCATGACATCTTCCTCCCTTGGCTTCTTCTTTGCCTTCTGGTCATGAAAATGTGACATGTCACGAAATCATGACATCTTCCTCCCTTGGCTTCTTTGCTTGCCCTCTGGTCGTGAAAATGTGACATGTCACGAAATTGCGACATCTTTCCTCCTTGGCTGCTTCTTTGCCTTCTGGCCGCGAAACTGCGACCTGTCATGAAATTGTTACATCTTCTTCTTCCTTGATTTCTCTCTCCTTGGCAGGTTGTGAAACTGTGACATGTCACGAAATCGCAACATATTCTCCTCTGTGCCTTCTCTCTCTTCAACGGGTCACGAAACTGCGACATGTCACGAAATCACGACATCTTCTCCTCTATGCCTTCTCTCTCTTCTACGGGTCGTGAAACTGCGACATGTCATGAAATCATGACATCTTCCTCTTTCGCTCTTCATCCTGCCTTTGGGTCACAAAATCGTGACATCTTCGCTTTCGGCTTCCTCTTTCTTCCCTAGGTCACGAAACTGCGACATGTCATGAAATTGTGACATCTTCATCTTCCATACTCTCCTTCTGCTTTCGATCGTGAAACTGTGACATATCGCAAAATCGTGACATATTTGCTTGCAGTCTCCTTCTTCCTATTTGTGTCATGAAATCGTGACATCTTTGGCACCCTTGCTTCCTTCTCCATTTTGTGTCGCGATATCGCGACACATTTCCTGTCGTGATATCACGATAGCTTCTCCACGCTCACTCTTCTACTCCACTTGTGTTGCGATATCGCAACACACTTGCTATCATGATATCATGATAGCTTCTCCCCGTTGGCTGTGTTCTCCGCTTGTGTCATGATATCGCAACACATCTTCTATCATGATATTGCGATAGTTTTTTGCACTGGCTCCTCTCCACTTTGTGTCATGATATCGCGAAACTTTTTCCATCACGATATCATGACAAACTTTCCTCCTTGCTTCCTTCAGCTTCTGCTGTCATGATTTCGTGACACGTCCTGAAATCACGATGTATTACCTCCTTGGCCAACTCTTCAAAAGTGGCCCTCCTGCCACTGGATGCTTCTGCATCAGGTGCCCCTAGATGCTCCTACATCAAACACTCGGGGTTGGTGGAGAAGTGCTCTTCACTTTTGCACTGTTTGCTACTACTACTACTACGTGCTTTCTCATCTGCAGCCTGCTTCGACTCCTCATCCTCTAGCTTCAATGGCTTCAACTTGTGGCGCACTCCATATTTCTTCAGGGAGTAAGTATTCGCATACCCATCATGCACCACACTTCTGTCAAATTTCCATGGCCTCCCAAGCAACACGTGACATGCATCCATTTGTAGGATTTCACACAAGACCTCATCACGGTAAGTACCAATGTTAAATTTCACCAAGCATTGCTCATTGACCAAAACCCTATGGTCCTTCTATAACTGCACAATCCGATATGGATGCGGGTGTCTCCTCTCTAACTGTAACTTGGCAACCATCTCCTCAGAGACCAAGTTATCAGTACTACCATTGTCAATAATGATGTTACAGACCTTGCCTAAGCATTTGCATCTCGTGTGGAACAGGATGTTCCTCTGGTCTGGCTTCCTTTCCTCATTCAACAAGACTCTCCTTGTGATCATAGCTTCTCCTCTCTCTACCTCCTCTGAACCCTTCACAATAGATCCTGACGCAAACTGCCTCACGCTCAGCGAATCTGCTTGTGCACTCAAGAACTTCTGGCTCTGATACCACTTGATGCAGAACAAAAAAATTGCACTCTAGATATCCCAAATTTCTCATTCATTAAACTTGGAAAATCTATACACGTAACAGCCCACAGGCTTTACAATTACCAGCGCACAGCTTGGTTAACAGAAATTGGTGCATCGGCTCAGTTTTACACTCACTCTATACAAATTTCTAATTCAGCCTCACACTGGAAGGAAAACATGCAACACCCTAAGCCGACTTTCTCCCCTCGGCTCTATAACTCTATCCTTTGTGAGTTTGCTTCTATAGTTTTCCAATACTACAATCTGTGATTTTCCAACCCCTTCCTATTACATTGCTAGGGTTTTTATAGAGGTCCCAAACCTCTGAGTCATCATTACACGAAATGCGGATCGCCATAACTGCTCCATGCCTTCGCCCTACACGACCTCTGTTACTGCCAGCTAACTCTTGTTCATTGTCAGATTCCTTCGCATGACTCTTCGTTTCAATTCCATCACTCATCGTTTTTGCCTTCTGCACGACTCTTGTCATTTTTGCCTTCTGCACGACTCTTGGTCTTCGCCTGCTTCTTCTACACCTTGGTGCCACGTGTTGTTCCATGCTGCCACGTGTCACTCCATGACCCCCATCTGTAACGGTCCCTGTAACCGTCGGTCCCTTTTGAGTCGTGAAATAGTATGTCGTGATATCGTGACATCTTCTCCATTATGTTCATCCTTTTCTCTTTTGATCATGATATCACGACATGTCGGGATATTGCGACATTTTTCTTCCTCGCCTCATTTCTCTCCTTCGGGTCATGAAAATGCGACATGTCGCAAAATCGTGACATCTTCTCCTCTCTGCTTCCTCTCGCTTCTTCGGGTCATGAAAATGCGACATGTCATGAAATCACGACATTTTCCTCCGCTGGCTCCTTCTTCGCCTCCTGGTCACGAAAATGCGACATGTCATGAAATCGTGACATCTTCCTCCCTTGGCTTCTTCTTTGTCTCCTGGTCACAAAAATGCGACATGTTGTGAAATCACGACATCTTCCTACCTTAGCTTCTTCACTTGCCCTCTGGTCGCAAAAATGCGACATGTTTCAAAATCATGACATCTTTCCTCCTTGGCTGCTTCTTTGCCTTCTGGCCGTGAAACTGTGACCTATCGTGAAATCATGACATCTTCTTCTTCTTGGATTTCTCTCTCCTTGGTGGGTCATGAAACTGTGACATGTCGCAAAATCGTGACATCTTCTCCTTTGCACCTTCTCTCTCTTTGGCGGGTCGCAAAACTGCGACATGTCACGAAATCGTGGAATGTTCTCCTTTGTGCCTTCTCTCTCTTCTGTGGGTTGTGAAACTATGACATGTCATGAAATCATGACATCTTCCTCTTCCACTCTTCATCCTACCTTTGGGTCATGAAATCGTGACATCTTCACTTTCAGCTTCCTCTTTCTTCCTCAGGTCGTGAAACCATGACATGTCACGAAATCGTGACATCTTTGTCTTTCATACTCTCCTGCTTTTGGGTCACAAAACCGTGACATGTCATGAAATCATGACATATTTGCTTGCAATCTCCTTCTTCCTGTTTGTGTCGCAAAATCGTGACATCTTTGGCACCCTTGCTTCCTTCTCCATTTTGTGTCGCGATATCGTGACACATTTCCTGTCGTAATATCGTGATAGCTTCTTCGCGCTCACTCTTCTACTCCACTTGTGCCATGATATCGTGACACACTTTCTGTCGTGATATCGTGATAGCTTCTCCCCACTGGCTGCATTCTTCGCTTGTGTCACGATATCGCGACACATCTTCTGTCGCGATATCGCGATAGTTTTCTATGCTGGCTCCTCTCTCCACTTTGTGTCGCGATATCGTGACAATTTTTTCATCATGATATCACGATAGAATTTCCTCCTTGCTCCATTTAGCTTCTGCTATCACAATTTTATGACACATCGCAAAATCGTGACGTCTTCCCTCCTTGGCCGACTCTTCAGAAGTGGCCCTCCTGCCACAGGATGCTTCTGCATCAAGTGCCCCTGGATGCTCCTGCATCACCCTCCCAAATATTATTTAAGGAAGCCATGGGGCAAGCATTACATAAGGTTTTTCACTATAGCAAAGCTCTGCAAATAGTTTCTAGTATTCTCTCATTCATAACAATTTTTATTCCTAATCTTCCTCAGGTATTTCTTAGTTTTCATCAAGCATTGTGTAGCATTTTGTGAGTATTGAGTGTAATTCAAGCAAGGCAAGGAGAATTTTGGAGCAAGGAGGTCACCATTGGAGACAAGAAAGAGAGCTATCCTAGCTCCTTTTTTCTCTCCTCCCACCTTAGCTTCATTGCATTTTATCCTTTAGGTTGTAGCCTTGCTCACTTGTTATTTTCTTTAATGTATTTTACATTCTATGCTCTAATTTCTCTTGCAGGGTTCTAATCCTTGTTTTCGTAGCCTTCTAACAGTATTTTGGTAGTCTTTTCTTAAATAATACCATATTCATTTCATATCTAACACTTCTCTTACAAGTTTATTTGGACTTGCACTCATTTCATTATCATATTTTGATCATAATCCTTTGTTTTGGTAGGATATTGTGACATATTCTAACATACACCAACCTTATTTATGTGTTTATTTTTTATTTTTAGTATTCTTGATTATACACACAACATACTAACCTATTTTCTTCATCCATGCTCATTTAATTTCATATTTATTTCATCTACAAGCATTTAGTCTAGTTTTATTCATTTTCTTACCATTTCCTTCCATGCACTATATGTAGTTTTACTTTGCATATATATATATATATATATATATATATATATATATATATATATATATATATTCCCTTCTCCTTTTCCTCTTCAGGAAAGGTGTGAAGAATACATGGCTATCATTTCCTTGTATATCACATTCCTTTACCCAACCTCAAAGGCTCCCTTCCATTATAAGCTCTCTTTCCTTTCCTCCTTCCTTGTTGTAGGTTTTGCTAGTTTTTAATTAGCATTCTTACATGTTCTAACATTTTCATTGAAATTCTATTATAAATGCTAGTTTGCTTTTCCTAAAGATATAATTAGCTATTCTATATCCTCTTTACCATCATAGCATACCTTGGAATACCATGAATTTTTTATTTCAATTATGATTTCAATCATTTATTCACTACTACAATTTCTTGCTTACTATAGGAAGCATTACATATCTTTGCATCCACTTGATTTATTCATTTAAAGTTACTCTAATTAGAAGTTATTTTAGGTGTTTTAAATCATTCCTCATAGCATTGTATACTCTCATTTATATCTTTCATATTGGTTTCATCCAAATCTCATTTACAATAAGCATTTCATCCTCTTTGCACACATTCTAATTTTAGTTCTTAAATTCTCTATTTTTATAGCTTAAACCTTTGATTTTATAAGTTAAAAAAATAATGGATACTGTTAGGATCCTTATCTTTAATTTTTAGTCCAAAATACAATTATAATCAGCCCAAATAGACCTTTGAAACTCTCAAAACCTATCCCAAGATCAAATTTGCCACCTTGAACTATTAGTGGTAAATTGGAAACCTAAAATACACATAACCAAATTTACCACTTAGAACAAATTTGCTAGTGGTAAATTTGGTAGACCTAGTGGTGAATTTGGTAATAAGCCAAATTCCACCCCAAGAGGTAAGCATACTCATTTATTTTGTTAAAAATGAGTCTCATCAATTTTTTAGACAAGATCCTACCTTATCCAACCCTCAGACAGACCCCTTAAATAAAAACCCTATTTTTTTAGTTGTTGTGTTAGGGTACCTATGAATAGATATTTTGGAATATATTATTATATTGTATAAGGGTTGGCATGGATCACACATAACCCGAGGTTGATTGTAATATAATATAATATTATATTATATTATAATATTATATCAGTAGTAGACTCCCCAAAGTAGAATTAGAAGATGGGTATATAAAAAAGAGACATTTATCATTGTAATCATCATGGAAATCAATCATATGTAATCATATTTACCCACAAAGTGGCTTATTGGAATTTTTCCTCCTTAAGTGGCACTCTCATGTTGGGAGATCTTGTGGAGTTATTCCTTCCATAAGGATTATTATTGGTGTTTCTCTTCGGCGGGTCGCGAAAATGTGACATGTCGTGAAATCGTGACATCTTCTCCTCTGTGCCTTCTCTCTCTTCTGCGGGTCACAAAACTACGACATGTCGTGACATCGTGACATATTCCTCTTCCACACTTCATCCTGTCTTTGGGTCACAAAATCGTGACATCTTCGCTTTCAGCTTCCTCTTTCTTCCCTAGGTCACGAAACTGTGACATGTCACAAAATCGTGACATATTCATCTTCCATACTCTCCTTTTGCTTTCGGGTCATGAAACTGTGACATGTCACAAAATCGTGACATCTTTGCTTGCAGTCTCCTTCTTCTTGTTTGTGTCATGAAATCGTGACATCTTTGGCACCCTTGCTTCCTTCTCCATTTTGTGTCGCGATATCGCGACACATTTCCTATCATGATATCGCGACAGCTTCTCCGTGCTCACTCTTTTGCTCCACTTGTGCCATGATATCGCGACACACTTGCTATCGTGATATCGTGACAGCTTCTCCCCGCTGGCTACGTTCTCCACTTGTGCCACGATATCGCAACACATCTTTTGTCGTGATATCGCGATAGTTTTCTGTGCTAGATCCTCTCTCCACTTTGTGTCGTGATATCGTGACACTTTTTCCATCATGATATCACGACAGACTTTCCTCCTTGCTCCCTTCAGCTTCTACTGTCATGATTTTGTGACATGTCATGAAATCGTGATGTCTTCCCTCCTTGGTCGACTCTTCAAAAGTGGCCCTCTTACCATAGGATGCTTCTGCATCAGGTGCCCCTGGATGCTCCTGCATCAAACACCCGGGGTTGGTGGAGAAGTGATCTTCACTTTTGCACTGTTTGCTACTACTACTACTGCATGCTTTCTCATCTGCAGCCTGCTTTGACTCCTCCTCGTCCTCTGGCTTCAATGGCTTCAACTTGTGGCGCACTCCATCTTTCTTCAGGGAGTAAGTATTCACATACCCATCATGCACCACACTTCTGTCAAATTGCCATGGCCTCCCAAGCAACATGTGACATGCATCCATAGGTAGGATGTCACACAGGACCTCATCACGGTAAGTCCCAATGTTAAATTTCACCAGGCATTGCTCATTGACCAAAACCCTATGGTCCTTCTGTAATTGCACGATCCGATATTTATGCGGGTGTCTCCTTCTCTCTAACTATAACTTGGCAACAATCTCCTCAGAGACCAAGTTATCAGTACTACCATTGTCAATAATAACGTTACAGACCTTTCCTGAGCATTTGCATCTCATACAGAACAAGTTGTTCCTCTGGTCTGGCTTCCTTTCCTGATTCAACAAGACTCTCCTTGTGATCATAGCTTTTCCTCTCTCTACCTCCTCTGAACCCTTCACCATAGATCCTAGTGCAAACTACCTCATGCTCGATGAATCTGCTTGCACACTCAGGAAATTCTGGCTCTGATACCACTTGATGCAGAACAAAAAAATTGCACTCTAGATATCCCAAATTTCTCATTCATTAAACTTGGAAAATCTATACATGTAACAGTCTGTAGGCTTTATAATTACCAACGCACGGCTTGGTTAACAAAAACTGGCGCATCAGCTCAATTTTACACTCACTCTATGAAAATTTCTAATTCGGCCTCACACTGGAAGGAAAACACGCAACACCCTAAGCCGGTTCTCTGCCCTCGACTCTGCAACTCGATCCTTTACGAGTTTGCTTCTGCAATTTTCCAATACTGTAATCTATGATTTTCCAACCCTTCCTATTACATTGCTAGGGTTTTTATAGAGGTCCCGACCCTCTGAGTCATCATTACACGAAATGCGGATCGCCATAACCGCTCCATGCCTTCGCCCTGCACGGCCTCTGTTACTGCCAGCTAACTCCTGTTCACTGTCAGATTCCTTTGCATGACTCTTCATTTCAATTCCATCACTCATCGTTTTTGCCTTCTACATGACTCTTGGTCTTCGCCTGTTTCTTCTACACCTTGGTGCCACGTGTTGTTCCGTGCTGCCACGTGTCACTCCATGACCCCCATCTGTAATGGTCCCTGTAACTGTCGGTCCCTTTCGAGTTGTGAAATAGTATGTCGTGATATCGTGACATCTTCTCCATTTTGTTCGTCCTTTTCTCTTTCGATCGCGATATCACGACATGTCGTGATATCGCGACATTTTTCTTCCTCGCCTCCTTTCTCTCCTTCGGGTCGTGAAAATGTGACATGTTGCGAAATCGTGACATCTTCTCCTCTCTGCTTCCTCTCGCTTCTTCGGGTCACGAAAATGCGACATGTCATGAAATCATGACATTTTCCTCCATTGGCTCCTTCTTCACCTCCTGGTCACAAAAATGCAACATGTTGCGAAATCGTGACATCTTCCTCCCTTGGATTCTTCTTTGCCTTCTGGTCGCAAAAATGCGACATGTCGTGAAATCATGACATCTTCCTCCCTTGGCTTCTTCGCTTGCCCTCTGGTCATGAAAATGCGACATGTTGCAAAATCGTGACATCTTTCCTCCTTGGCTGCTTCTTCGCCTTCTGGCCGTGAAACTGTGACCTATCGTGAAATCGTGACATCTTCTTCTTCTTGGCTTTCTCTCTCCTTGGCAGGTCATGAAACTACGACATGTCACAAAATCGTGACATCTTCTCCTCTGCGCCTTCTCTCTCTTCGATGGGTCATGAAATTACGACATGTCACAAAATCATGACATCTTCTCCTCTGCGCATTCTCTCTCTTCTGTGGGTCACAAAACTGCGACATGTCGTGAAATCATGACATCTTCCTCTTTCGCACTTCATCCTGCCTTTGGGTCATGAAATCATGACATCTTCACTTTCGGCTTCCTCTTTCTTCCTCAGGTCGCAAAACCATGACATGTCACGAAATCGTGACATCTTCGTCTTTCGTACTCTCCTGCTTTCAGGTCATGAAACCGTGACATGTCACGAAATTATGACATCTTTGCTTGCAGTCTACTTCCTGTTTGTGTCACGAAATCATGACATCTTTGGCACCCTTGCTTCCTTCTCCATTTTGTGTTAGGATATCGCGACACATTTCCTGTCGCAATATCGCGATAGCTTCTCCACGCTCACTCTTCTGCTCCACTTGTGCCACGATATTGCGACACACTTGCTGTCGCAATATCGCGGCAGCTTCTCCCTGCTGGCTGCATTCTTCGCTTGTGTTGCGATATCGTGACACATCTTCTGTCGCGATATCGTGATAGTTTTCTACGCTGGCTCCTATCTCCACTTTGTGTCATGATATCGTGACAATTTTTTTGTCGTGATATTGCAACAGACTTTCCTCCTTGCTCCTTTTAGCTTCTTCTATCGCAATTTCGTGACACGTCACAAAATCGTGACGTCTTCCCTCCTTGGTCGACTCTTCAGAAGTGGCCCTCCTGCCACAGGATGCTTCTGCATCAGGTGCCCTTGCATGCTCCTGCATCACACTCCCAAATATTATTTAAGGAAGCCATGGGGCAAGCATTACATAATGTTTTTCACTATAGCAAAGCTCTACAAATAGTTTCTAGTATTCTCTCATTCATAGCAATTTGTATTCCTAATATTCCTCAGGCATTTCTTAGTTTTCATCAAGCATTGTGTAGCATTTTGTGAGTATTGAGTGTAAGTCAAGCAAGGCAAGGAGAATTTTGGAGCAAGGAGGTCACCATTGGAGACAAGAAAGAGAGCTATCCTAGCTCCTTTTTTCTCTCCTCCCACATTAGCTTCATTGCATTTTATCCTTTAGGTTGTAGCTTTGCTCACTTGTTATTTTATTTAATGTATTTTACATTCTATGCTCTAATTTCTCTTGCAGGGTTCTAATCCTTGTTTTTGTAGCCTTCTAACAGTATTTTGGTAGTATTTTCTTAAATAATACCATATTCATTTCATATCTAACACTTCTCTTACAAGTTTATTTGGACTTGCACTCATTTCATTATCATATTTTGATCATAATCCTTTGTTTTGGTAGGATATTGTGACATATTCTAACATACACCAACCTTATTTATGTTTTTATTTTTTATTTTTAGTATTATTGATTATACACACAACATACTAACCTATTTTCTTCATCCATGCTCATTTAATTTCATATTTATTTCATCTACAAGCATTTAGTCTAGTTTTATTCATTTTCTTACCATTTCCTTCCATGCACTATATGTAGTTTTACTTTGCATATATATATATATATATATTCCCTTCTCCTTTTCCTCTTCAGGAAAGGTGTGAAGAATACATGGCTATCATTTCCTTGTATATCACATTCCTTTACCCAGTCTCACAGGTACCTTTCCATTATAAGCTCTCTTTCCTTTTGTCCTTTGTTGTAGGTTTTGCTAGTTTTTAATTAGCATTCTTACATGTTCTAATATTTTTATTGAAATTCCGTTATAAATGCTAGTTTGCTTTTCCTAAAGATATAATTAGCTATTCTATATCATCTTTACCATCATAGCATACCTTGGAATACCATGAATTTTTTATTTCAATTATGATTTCAATCATTTATTCACTACTACAATTTCTTGCTTACTATAGGAAGCATTACATATCTTTGCATCCACTTGATTTATTCATTTAAAGTTACTCTAATTAGAAGTTATTTTAGGTGTTTTAAATCATTCCTCATAGCATTGTATACTCTCATTTATATATTTCATATTGGTTTCATCCAAATCTCATTTACAATCAGCATTTCATCCTCTTTGCACACATTCTAATTTTAGTTCTTAAATTCTCTATTTTTATAGCTTAAACCTTTGATTTTATGAGTTAAACAAATAATGGATACTGTTAGGATCCTTATCTTTAATTTTTAGTCCAAAATACAATTATAATCATCCCAAATAGACCTTTGAAACTCTCAAAACCTATCCCAAGATCAAATTTGCCACCCTGAACTATTAGTGGTAAATTGGAAACCTAAAATACACAAAACCAAATTTACCACTTAGAAAAAATTTGCTAGTGGTAAATTTGGTAGACCTAGTGGTGAATTTGGTAATAAGCTAAATTCCACCCCAAGAGGTAAGCATACTCATTTATTTTTTTAAAAATGAGTCTCATCAATTTTTTAGACAAGATCCTACCTTATCCAACCCTCAGACAAATCCCTTAAATAAAAACCCTATTTTTTTAGTTGTTGTGTTAGGGTACCTATGAATAGATATTTTGAAATATATTATTATATTGTATAAGGGTTGGCATGGACCACACATAACCCAAGGTTGATTGTAATATAATATAATATTATATTATATTATAATATTATATCAGTAGTAGACTCCCCAAAGTAGAATTAGAAGATGGGTATATAAAAAAGAGACATTTATCATTGTAATCATCATGGAAATCAATCATATGTAATCATATTTACCCACAAAGTGGCTTATTGGAATTTTTCCTCCTTAAGTGGCACTCTCATATTGGGAGATCTTGTGGAGTTATTCCTTCCATAAGGATTATTATTGGTGTTTCCCTACTTTAAGGGTATTGTCTATCTCTCTCTCATTTGTGGATTTTTATTGTGGATAATTATTTGTGGATGAATGATTTGATATTTTTTCATATTTTTGAATGATTTATGTTAATGAGAATAAAGTTTTGTAACAAGTGGTATTGTAATATTTTGTGCAAATTTACAAAATTTGCCACCCTTGTGACAAATTTAGTAGTAGTGGCAAATTTGGTACTTTCTAGTGATGAATTTGGAAGAAAAGCTTTTGGAGAGGTAATTAATCCACTTGACCCTTCCTTAGATCTGTAATTTCATTTCCTTTGTGTTTTTCTTCTTTATCTCTATTTTTTTGCATTAGAAATCACATTTACTTTGGTAAATTAAAGAACCTTGACTAGAAAACCTAATTGTTTACAAAACCTTATAATTTCTATACAAAACATCCTAATTTAATTACAAAATATATCTAAAACAACCAATTAAGGAACATTAGAATGAATTTTAGCATCTTCATCATTTTCAAGTACATAGGCAAAAGAAAAAAAACATATAGTTGCATTAAGCTTGATTGTCTTGTTGCACTCTTCCTTGTTTTACTCTAAAATTGAAAATTTCCTTAGTTTAGCTCATTCAAAATTGAAGTGCATATATATTAGCTCATGTTTGTATGCATTTGTGTGATTTAAGCTTTCACATTACGTTTAGATGACTTTTTATGATTTAGGTTTAAATAATTGTTAAGCCTTGAAAAAGAGTTAGATAGATAGAGATCCAAAAACCATAGGTGTTTGTTTTAATTAAACTCATAAAACACCAACAACATAAGCATTATATCAGCTTACATACAACCATATGAAAAAAGCATTGAGTAGGATTCTAGTTGTGTTGAGGATATTTGTATCCTCAGGGTCTCCTTTGGAAAGAGACCCTCAACTGGGGAAGTATAGATTCTAATAAATCTCCCCCATGCACACTTGACATTAAATTAGACTGAAAGGGAAAAGAACAATAATTTTTACCATCCATATACATATTTGGTGAACCCAACATGAACACTCATTTTGCCTTAACTAAGATAAAAATTTTCTAAACTTAAACAAGATCATATAATTTTCTTAGTCTACACCACATTAAATTAAGATAATAGGAACATAACCAATTGCTAATCCTATTGGTGGAAGGATAATGACCCCTTGAGTATACCAAAGTATAAAACTTAGGGGAGCAATCTTCTTTGGAAAGTATATCATTGTGGATTAGTGGGAGTCATAAGGAGAGCTACTTATCTAGGTGACATAAAGATCTCAAACATATTCTCTTCTTTGCTATAAGTAATCTAGAAACAAAAAATTAGTAAATTAACCCCCTTCATACTCAAAAATTCAAAACCATGTCTCAACATCCTTACAACACCCAAAACAAGGGTTTACCTTCTAAATCTCATGATGTATCTTCTCATGAAAACATTGAATGAGAAGTAAACCCTTGGTCGTAACAAGAACCTAGGGAACATGAATTAATTGTCAAACAATTTCCATTTTGAACTATAGGTCACATTAAGGAATACATCAAAAGAAAAAAGAATATATTTATATGTCCTTAGAGACGAAGTTAGAGAAAAAGTAGAAAAATAATCCACCATAATACATGATAACATCAAATATTCCAATGATTAGTCAATTACTGCTCAAATCAATGAAACTAAAAATAACTTGGCAAGCCTCAATGTGGCTATGACTCAACCTACTAATTCTACAACACCTCAAACCACATATATGGGTATCCCCACCATGGGAAACCCATTCTCAACTAATGATACAATAAATAATACAAATATTTTCTTCACTCATGACATGGGATTTAGTCAAGGCCCTCCCATCGTTACATCAAGTCAAAACTCTTCCACTCTCATGAACATAACTTTCATGATGCAAACCTTTGTTCAACCTCAAACTCAACCAATGATAACAATACTAGTAAATCCTTCATCGAATGATATCCAAGATATCAACACTAAAATCTCAGACTTAGAAAAGAGGGAATCCAAGTTCGAAGAACTTGAGCATCAAATTGCCTCTCTCCAAGACTCATCCAAGTTAAAGTACTCTTTTGAAGAATTCTACAATGAACCATTAGAACCAAATTTTCTCAATAATCCCTTTCCAAATATATTTGAAACCCCCAAGTTTCAAATGTACAATGTAAAGCAAGACCCCATAAACCATCTAAGGTTATTCTAAATAGCTTGTAGCAACATCTATCATGATAACAAACTTCTCCTTGGGATATTCCCTAGAGCCTTAGTAGTTTAGTCTTAGAATGGTATTTTAAAATACCTCACCACTCTATCACAAATTCAAAGAACTTATGGAAGCTTTCATCAAATAATTTTTAATCTACATAGAAGATAAGGTTACCATAGATGATATCTATCATCTTAAAAAATTTAAGAATGAGAAATGTTTAGATTTTTTATCCAAATGGAGAGGTTTAATAGGAATACTCCAATACATACCTCCTCCTAAATAACTCTTACATATTTTTATATGGAATCTTCATGAACAATTGTCACATCCCTTGGAAATGATGAACCTAACCTCCTTAGAAGAAGTCATCAATATGGCTAAAAAAGTATGAGTCGTCCTCATAATATGAGGACAACTCAACTATAATAAGGAATAAGACAAAAAAACCCCTAATAAGGGTAACACAAAAACAAACATATCATAGGAAATGACATAACCGACTCTCATCAAAACAACAACATAAACACTACTCAGAAAACTCCTCAAAAGTTGGTTATCCAAAAAGAATAAAAAACCCCAAATATAGTATACAAATAGTTATAATGTCAAATATCTATGCTAAAGTTACTCCTTGATTCTAAAATAATAAAACTTCTACTTGTAAGGCCTTGGGATTTATCTAAGGGAGCCCTATTTTGGTATAGATAGATGAATATTATGACTTTCATCAAATGGAAGGAAACACTACCAACAAATATAGAACTTTAAAGAACATTATCCAAGACCTCATTGAGGAAGGAAAAGTAACATTCAATAAAATCGAAAATCCTACCAAAGGTATGGAAATATTTCAAGGTCCCTTACCAACACATGATAAAAAATCATCTAACTTCATAGACAACATTTGTTTATCTAAGTGTTCTCATGCCATAACTAGACAACAAGCAAAGAATAATTTTTTAGACCAACCTCCATATTTGTAAGGACAATGTACTGCTAATATATTAGTGAGTGTAGGAAATAGGTGTCATCTAATGGAGAGTAGCTCAAAGCTGAGATATATTCTTTCAAAAGGTTATTCGGCTTGAGGTAAGTCCAGAGAAATGATGAGCAGTGGAGTATTTGCCATAAACAGATCCAAGAATCCTGAAGGCAATGCTTCCACCAGCGTTCCATGTAGTTGCATTTCATATAGAATGCATCCTTAGGTTGTTTTATTATCTATAAAATAAATAAAATATATAAAAATAAATAAATATATATATATATAAAACTAAAATTAGAAATAAATAATAATTTAATATGATATTAAGTAAATAAATAATGTAAAATAACATATAATTATATATATATAACAAAAGGAAATAAACAATGTAAGCGAACATATATTTCCCATGAAGATGGACATCAAATTAATTTAAAAGAAATAATAAAATATTTTATATTTAATATTTAAATGGGTGACTAATCCTTTCCCTACCACAATACTCATGCAGGGCAATAAATGTTTTAAGTATTGATTGGGGGAAATTTTATATATAAGGGGAATAGGAAAAAGGAAGAGGGGATGGTGGTGGCGATTGGAGAAAGCGTGGAGGAACTTTCTGCAGATGACTTTACTTGTTTCACCATGAAGGAACTTTCTGCAGACGACTTGCTTGTTTCACCATGAGTATTTCCTATACCAGGAGATAAGAGAAATGAAATTGGAAAAGGGTTTTTCCTGTTTGCTTTCTATGGTGTTTGAATAGCAGAAAATTGATACGTTTTCCCATCAGGTTAATTACTTTCGTTTTAAAATTATGAATACCTATAAATTGAAAATGAAAATTAATAGAAATGAAATTGGAAAAGGGTTTTTCCTGTTTGCTTTCTATGGTGTTTGAATAGTAGAAAATTGATAGGTTTCCCCATCTAGTTAATTAATTTTGTTTTAAAATTTTGAATACCCTATAAATTTAAAATAAAAATTAAGAGAAATGAAAATCGGAAAAGGGTTTTTCCTGTTTTCTTTCTATGGTGTTTGAATAGCAAAAAATTGATAGGTTTTCCCATCAGGTTAATTACTTTGGTTTTAAAATTTTGAACACCCTGTAAATTTAAAATGGATATTAAGAGAAATGAAAATTGGAAAAGGGTTTTTCCTGTTTGCTTTCTATGGTGTTTGAATAGCAGAAAATTGATAGGTTTCCCCATTAGGTTAATTACTTTCGTTTTGAAATTTTGAATACCCTGTAAATTTAAAATAGAAATTAAGAGAAATGAAATTGGAAAAGGGTTTTTACTGTTTGCTTTCTATGGTGTTTGAATAGCAGAAAATTGATAGGTTTCCCCATCAGGTTAATTACTTTCATTTTAAAAAATTTGAATACCCTGTAAATTTAAAATGGAAAATTAAGAGAAATGAAATTGGAAAAGGGTTTTTCCTGTTTGCTTTCTATGGTGTTGGTAGAGCAAAAAATTGATAGGTTTCTCCATCAGGTTGATTAATTTCATTTTGAAATTGTGAATACCCTATAAATTTAAAATGGAAATTAAGAGAAATGAAATCGGAAAAGGGTTTTTCCTGTTTGCTTTCTATGGTGTTGGTATAGCAGAAAATTGATAGTAATATCCCTCAGGTTGATTACATTCATTTTGAAATTCTGAACACACTATAATTTAAAATGGAAACCCTGAATGTTTTCTATTGTGTTGGAATGAAAAGAAATTTGTTATATTTTAAACAAAATTCTGGATACACTATAAATTTAAATAATGTTCTTTATTACACTGGTATGATAGGGATTTGATACATGCAAAATGAAATTCTGGATACACTAATTTTTTTAGACGCTTGCTATTGTGTTGGTATGATAAGAACTGGACAACGTTTACTCATAAGAACAATCACATCTGAACAAAAATTCTGAGTTTACTCACTTCTTGAGAAGGTAATTTAGAAATTTGATGAAAGGGCATTTCTAATGAAAAAATATATGAATGCAATTTTAGGGCACAGACAACTGGTGCATGTTGAAATTAAATTGCTTTAGTGTAAATAGCCTGCATTATGTTTGAGAATGGTTTGCATCTAGGGAGTAGTATGCATCCATATGTAGGTTGGCCGATCTGACCTCTGGGTGACAACCGAATAACCCTAAAAACTCACACAGAGATTTTCACAGCGTTCCATTGTGCTTTCAACATCTGTCATCCGAAGAACTAGGAAAGCCCTCTTCGTTTACAAGTTTCAATGGCAGCCAAGTTCATTGAGGGAATTCTTAAATGTCAGATGTTTATGTATGTATTATAAATTCTATACATTATTGGCTTGGAAAGAGTTTAAGTTACAAAGGAGGAGTTGGCTTCCTCTCATTTAAAACGATGTATAAAATTTACGTGAGCCTTCAAAAATTCAGGTTAAAATGGCAGTGTTATGTTGAATGGAAGATTTGGTTGGCATAAAATATGTTTACTACCATGGTATGAGTCCAGTTGATGTATATGTATCACACTGTGAGAAAATAATCTTAGAAAAGTAACAGATGTATAAATCCTAAAAATAACAAGTAAAGAATCTTAGAAAAGTAACAGCTGTGTAAATCCTAAAAATAACAAGTAAATAATCTTAGAAAAGTAACAGCTGTGTAAATCCTAAAAATAACAAGTATGGTTTGTTTGTTTGGTAATACTATGGCTTGTTTGGAAAATGTTGTTATGTCCTTTTCTCTTGCACAACAAACATAAATTTGAATGGGTTCTGAATATATATAAATTTTAAAACTTTAGCCACAACATTGCAATGAGAGCCATGAGAGGAAACAAATGCCTTAGTGTGAGCTTATCTTGTACAAAATACATGTCGGTCCATATTGAATTACAATTATGAAAGTGTAATTAAAAAAACATAAACCATATGATATCAAACCAAAACTCAGATATCTCCACATAGACGCGAATCCTGGTATATTAAACTGAATGTGTAGCCCCTTTGAAAGCTCATGAATGTAAAGGATTTTGAGATCATAGTCGTTGCTGGTCTGAGCATTTTTTCCCTGCACCAGCGCCCGTTGAAAATTAACACATTTGGGTAAATCATAGCTAATGCCTTGGTATGCGTATTGCTAGAATGATTAACTAATTTTCCTTTATGAGGTAGGTAAGAGGAGATTGATTTTATAGTTTTTATAAGCTACGTTGTAGGGATTATCGGGAAGCAACTTGTCCAATGTCCAAAGTATATTAGAGCCCTGTGCTATAATTAGGTTTGATATAATTTAAAACCTGTAGAGAGAAATGACATAAAATAATTATTAGTAAAGGTATGATTGGACTTTGTTTTTGTGGGATGCAATTAAATGGTTTTTTTTTTTTTTTTTTGATGAAAAAGCCATTATATTAATAAAATGATATTTAATCATACAAAAAAGGGTGGGTGGGATTAGCACACTCTGTAAACCAATACATTAACCATTATGGTTAAGAGTATACAAGAGTGTCAGAAACAAACCACAAAATGCCAATAACAACTGCCAAAATAGTATTAAATATGCATTCGAAAAGAAAGAAGCCGAGAAATTACTGCCACCTAGAAGGGGAAGGAAGATGCACATGACTCATAATGCAGGGTGCATTCCCCCAATGATCCATGAGGGTATGCAAGTACTACAGCTCCACCTATACTTTTTTAACCTGTACTTGAATCTGTAACAAGCAATCAAAGAATATATCATATTTATCAGCAACTTAGCTTCTTGGGTGAATTAAATGGGTTTTCGCCAAAATATTCAGTGTAGTATTAGGTTTTATGTAAAATTTTTATCTTTGGAATAGAATAGAAAAGGCCATAGTCGTCTTAATACATTTTTAAATGAGTTTAGCCTTCGTAACTCGTAATATATGATTTTTAAGTTATGATAGTTAGTTATGTATTCAAATACTTTAGAGAGAAAGGACATAAAATAATTATTAATGAGGGACTTTGCTATTGTTGAATATATTCATGTGGGTTTCGCCAAATAATTTGTGTAGCTTTAGGATTTATGTAAGAAATTTATCTTTGTATGAAATGGAATGGAAAAGCCATGAGTTCGTCTTAATACGTTTTAATATTATATAAGAGTTTTCGTAACTCATATTGTATGATTTTTAAATTATGATATTTAGTTATGTATTTAAATACTTTATGGAATTAGGTTACATAAAAGCTTAGCTTTCATAATTCGTATTTATGATCTTTAGTTATGTATTGTTTCTAGATTCTTTATGGAATGGTTTATACAACAGTTTAGCTTTCATAATTTGTATTTATAATATATATATATAAATATATCTAAGGTTTGCCATGAATAAATGGTTAATAAATTTTAGATCTAAATTATCAATAGGTAATTTATTTATATATATGAATAATGTATCTACGAAATCATCACCCTAGAGTATGAGAAATTAAAACAAAGAAATAAGATGTTTATTTAAATTGTGTAAAACCTGAAATTAATAAGGTTGTGGGTAGACAACCTATAAAAGTCTATGGTCGTGGGTAGACAACCTAAGTCTTTTAAAATGTGGCCAGACATTCAATATTTCAACCATCTGGTTGTCGAGGGGTAAATACTCACATTCAGTTTTGGGTTGCCAATCTCCAAATATCAAGGGATAGTTGAAGGAGTAGGATTATGATATGGGCATAATTCCTAGGCAGACCCATCTAGTACCTGGGCAGAAGATCTTATGGAAAATTGCATTATGATATGGGCTTTATGCAAGATAAGAATTTTGGAGTGTTATCGGGATAATGGTGAACTCATGATGTAATTCAAGGAGGTGAATATACATCAACCTTGGCATGCATACGCTAATATCTTAAGATAAGATATGGGGAAAGTAAGCATTCAAACTCCAGGTGATATGGGCCCTGGAAGTGAAAACCCCTACCAATACTTGGGATCTCGGGAAGGAGAGGAAGTATACAAAAGGTAAACCTTTTGAGAAATGGCCAATATCGGTCTCACGAATATTTTGACTACAACAAAATGGCATCCGTGAAGATGTAGCATGCATATACTAGACAAATACGGGTTGAAATTTGAAAATTATCACTTTTCTATGTTTTGAAACCAAGCGGGTTGTCTTGGGTTATTACAGTTAGGGTTATCTTGAGAACAAATATAAATATACTAATAAGTCACATTGGTGATCAAACCTTCTCAAAATACCTTACATACCTTCGATATTTATCAATAGTTGGAGGAGGTGCCCATAAAAATCTCCCTCCTAGAATTGCTAAAAACATCACTTGCTCATAGGAAAATATTGTTGAAACACTTAAATGAATAAGAAGTCTCTCAAATATTATCCCCAAATGACATTGCTAACATGGTTGGACTAGCTAGAGTAAACAATGCTATCCTAGCCTTTCATGAGGAAGATACTCCTCTAGAAACCACATCAGAGATTCCTCTCTTTACATCATAACTCAAATAGGTGATAAATATACCAAGAGAGTCTTGGTAGATGACGGATCAGCCTTGAATGTATGTAATGTCAAATTATTACAAAAATTTGACTTAATGGAAATTGACTTGTAAAATTCAAACTTCATCATTAGGGCCTTCAACAACGAGGAATGAGAAGTAACTGATACCATTACTTTACCTATCAAAGTAGGGCCTCATTTTGTAAACACCCTCTTATATGTTATATCATATGACATAACATATAAAATTATCTTGGAAGACCTTGGATACACGCTATTAGAGAAAAACTCTATACCTTACATCAATGTCTCAAGTATGAGTATCAAGGGAGGATTATCCATGTCCTTGGAGATCTAAAATATTTTGCCATGTGCAACTCGATTGACCTAAAGATATCAATCTCTTCCCTTCCATTCAATCAACTAATTCAAGTAGTCAACAAAAAATAGATAAAGAAAAGGAAATATTATAGTAACCTATTATAAAATTAGAATATATTCCCCAATAATCCTCTTCCAACAAACAAGTCAACTTCATTCACCCAAATCAAATCCTTTTGCAAAACTAGTAATCATATTTCTATCTCCTCATGATATAGGTCTACCCAATAGAAAAGGACTAAAAATCTAAATATATTCTTGTACTTGTAGATACCCAAAAGTCGCACATTATCCCTTTCTCCATATTTACGGTCAATCAATTTGCAAAACCCTCAAAAATTGCATAAATTGACTAAAAATACTATTCATTTATCAAATACACTATTCATCACCCTTAGCCCCTTCCTATGCTTAACCCTAGGTCCTCATGTGACCTCATTCACAACTCAACCAATGTTGAATTCTCCACCATGGTTAAAAAGCACTTTATGGTCAAAAAGTCAACATTTTGGTCAAAACATACTTTATAACTAATCACCTACTTAATTAAAACTAATATTGGTTTAATTTAAGCCTTCCACCTCACATAGTCTACTTTAACTAGCCTAGCCTTCCACCTCACCTATTCTATCATATCCTAGCATTGCCACCTCTCACCCAGATATTTCTCCACCTCACATTCCCCTAGGTCATAAATGAAAGATGGATACTTTTGCACAAAAGAAGTAATTTTTAATTTGAAGATATTTTCAAAAAGGTTTTCATAAATGCCAAATGGATATTTTTGGCAAAGTCATCATTATTTGTGGATGGGTGAGGTATTCTCTCACCCAACCTCATTTATGAACTAGGACACCTTAGGGGACACCTCTTAGGTGGACACCTCACCATTGACACCTCATAGGGGAAGCCTCATCCCCTCTCTCTCAACTTGGCCAAGTCTATAAATAGAAGGTCATTTCCACCATTTTTACAACAACCAATTTTACTTACCGAAATCACTACAACCATTACACTCATATCACATCCATCACACATCCATCATAAATTGCAATAGTAATTTGTTGCTTTCTTGACATTCCTTGTGATTGAGATAGTTCAACTACACCAAAAAGTATAGTTTTTGAGGATGACTCGCCAAATTATCAAAGAAGCAACAGTGCCAAGATAGTCCAAAAATTGATCTTGCAGATTCTATCACAAAAATACAGGTTCACATGACCCCGTGCGAACCTTTACAAATGACACCAAAATCACTGAATCAAGTAAGTATGGCCTAATTTAGTGATTTTATGCTATTTTTATTAATTTTTATCATGTTTTAAGCTTGTTTAAGAGACTTTTATCTTCATTACCATGGGGTTTGACTTAGGTAGACCTCATAACTCTCTAACAAGATTTTTTAGGTTCAATAGGTACACAAAACACATCCAACCAGTGATGGCACACGAGCAAGAAGCCCACCTACATTGAGGAACACAAAGAAGACAAATCATGCTGTATTTGTACCTATCCAAAAGGGCTTCCTTAGGGAAGACCCCATTGTAGCCTTTAGGATAAAAATTGTAAAATGATATCAACTTGTAACCTCATTTTATAATTTTAATAGAAAAATCAATGGATTCTATGATTTTCAATGAGAATTATAATGTCATTTTTGTTGGTTTCATTCTTACATGCCTGGTGGGACCCCATAAAAAAATTATGGCATGTTTTTGTATGGTAGGTAATTATCATCTTTAAAGAAATCCCAAACCAAAATACCCTAAAATCCATCTCAGACCAAACCACAAAAGGTTCACTAGTTCACCAGTGAGCCTCCAAAGAGGATAGAGAGTACATACTTGGGTGTGTGAATTTCCCAATCTACCTCAAAATTGATACCTGAAGCACATGTATTGGTTTTAGACACCCACAACCATCGATAAGGTAAGTCAGGGGAGGTTAAGAGCCTCATGTTCTCAGGGATTGCATGCTACCATATCTAGACCACCAACCATCTCTCATCATTGTGTATGCAAGGTTAAAGCATCCTTGTATTTTTGTGTGGCAATAGTTAACTTATTTTCTTGTAATTTGATTTCTTCAAGTACATGCATAATATCTTAGGGTTTATGCTATCTTATCACATTCAAAATTTAATTTGGAACTTTCTGTGCAGGAACCTATTCTAAAACCCTCCAGGATATTCAAAATCATCATCAAGATCTCAAAACTAGTCAACCCAATCTTCGGACCCTAATTCACACAACCCCATGCGAACCTCTTGCCAGACGATAGGTTCGCACCCTGAGGTATGAATCTCCAAAATACACACAAATTTAGAGCAAAATGTGAATTATAAGGTTTTACATACACTTGGATGTAGGTATTGTGTGAAATCCATGATTTTATTTCATTTTGAGGCTAACTGATGCGGGGACAGAAATTTGCTCACCCGCAAATACAAAAAATTCATTCATTAACTGAAAATCATTTTTACATAGAACTGGTCGCAGGCCTAGTTTTTCTTTTCACTCTACAGTAATATCTGCCTCACCATTCCTCTCTCACTACATGCCTGGGTTTTTAAAGAGGCCCCACGACCCTCTGGAAGAAAAACAATAGCCCTCAGGCTTTCAAATCTGTAACCCTCTATTACAGTAGTTTTTCAACCCTTTTCACATTACAAAGCTTGGGTTTTTATAGAGGCCCTGACCCTCTGAGCCATTATGACACAAAATGGCTGAATACACCCTCGAGCCCTGTGAAGTCGACTCCTCGCGCTCCGTGACTTGAACTATCAATTCTTTTTACCAAAATTGGCAACTGTAACTGGTCACGCCTTATCGTGTTGCCTGTGTGTACTTGGTATATGGGCAGAGTGCCCTGTGGTGCCTATATCTTAGTGCCATGTGTCCCTACAACTGCTGCCTAACCTCTGCTCAGGCCCCTACAATCGCCGCCTGACCTCTATTCACTGTCATACTCCAGCTGCACTATGACAGCCCCTGCATCCATCGTCTGATCTGTCGTCTGACTTATGCTAGCTATCATTGTCACTCTACCATGGTCCTAAAAAATGCAACATGTCATGATATTGCGACATCTCTCTCTTGCTCTTCTTCTTCTCTTCCTATCGTGATATCATGACACTTCTGCTCCTTGGCATTCTCTCTCCTCTTTAGGTCACAAAAATGTGACATGTCACGATATCACGACATTTTTGCTCCATCGCCTTATCTCCTTCTTCGAGTCGTGAAAACATGACATTTTGGCTCCATCGCCTTCTCTCCTTCTTTAGGTCGTGAAAACACGACATGTCACAAAATCATGACATTTCTTCTCGTTGCCTCCTTCCCTCGCCTTTTCGTCATGAAAATGCGATGTGTCACAAAATCGTGACACTTCTTCTTTCTGGCTCCCTCTCTGACCTTATCGCGAAAATACGACATGTCGCGCTGTCGTGAAATTTTTCTTCCTCGACTCCTATTTTCTATTTGAGTCGCAAAAATGTGACATGTCATGAAATCGTGACATTCTTTCATCCTTGCCTTTGCTTTCCTTTTCAAGTCGTGAAAACACGACATGTCATGAAATCGTGACATTTCAGCTTCCTGGCTCCTCTCTCACCTTCTGGTCATGAAAATGTGACATGTCATGAAATCACGACATTTTCCTCCTCGAGATTCTTCTTCGTCTTCTGGTCATGAAAATGTGACATGTCACGAAATCATGACATTCTCCTCCTTTGGCTTCTTCGCTCGCCTTCTGGTCGCGAAAATGCGACATGTCACGAAATCGTGACATTTTCCTCCTCAGGCTCCTTCGCTTGCCTTCTAGTCACAAAAATGCGACATGTCGCGAAATCATGACATTTTCCTCCCTTGCGCTTCTTCTTGTCTACAGGTCACGAAAATGTGACATGTCACGAAATCGCGACATTCTTCTCCCTTGCGATTCTTCTTGTCTGCAGGTCACAAAAATGCGACATGTCACGAAATCATGACATTTTCCTCTTCTGCTCTTCATCCTGCCTTCTGGTCGTGATAATGCGACATGTTGTGATATCACGACATTTTCTCTTCTAGATTTCTCTCTCCTCTTTGGGTCGTGATAATGCGACCTGTCACGATATCGTGACATCTTCCTCACTTGTGCCTCTTCTCATTCTTTGGTCGCAATAACACGACATGTCGTGATATCGCGACATCTTTTTCCCTTGCGCCTTCTTTCTTCTTCGGGTCGTGATATCACGACATTTTTCATCCATTCCTTCTCTTTCCTCTTTTGGTCACGATAACACGACATGTCGTGATATCGTGACATTTTCCTCCTTACCTTTCTCTCTCCTTCTCGAGTCACGATAATGCGACATGTCGCGATATCGTGACACTTTTTCTGTCATGATATCGCGACACCAAGGCAGAACACTTAGAATTTTCTTTTTGATGCAAGGTTGCTCTGCTGCCACTGGATGCTCCTGCATCAGACACCTGGGGTTGATGGAGAAGTGACCTTCACTTCTATACTGTCTATCACCTTCGTTGGTGCTAGTACTGTAGGTACTGCACACGGACTCAAAACTCTTTCTAATCAACCCCCTTCCACAAACACTACACAGAGTGTCAATTTCCTTCCTCTAAGGCTTCATACAAGAAACCTCCTACAAGCACCGTAGATAGTGCCAATTTTCTTCCTCTGAGGCTTCATACAGAAACCCCCTGCAAGCACTACACAGAGTGCCAAATTCTACTCTTTCCTGGTGCAAACTGCCTCATGTTCGGTGAATCTGTCTGCACACGCAAGAACTTCTTTCTCTCTTTTTAGGCCCTTCACCACAGATCCTGGTGCAAACTGCCTCATGTTCGGCAAATCTGCTTGCGCACTCAAGAACATTGGCTCTGATACCACTTGATGGGGGGACAAAAATTTGCTCACCCGCAAATCTAGAAAATTCATTCATTAACTGGAAATCATTTTTACACAGAACTGGTCGCAGGCCCAGTTTTTCTTTTCACTCTACAGCAATCTCTGCCTCACCATTCCTCTCTCACTACGTGCCTGGGTTTTTAAAGAGGCCCCGCGACCCTCTAGAAGAAAAACAACAGCCCTCGGGCTTTCAAATCTGTAACCCTCTGTTACAGTAGTTTTTTGACCATTTTCACATTACAAAGCTTGGGTTTTTATAGAGGCCCCGACCCTTTGAGCCATTATGACACAAAATAGCTGAATACACCCTCAAGAACTGTGAAGTCGGCTCCTCATGCTCCGTGACTTGAACTATCAATTATTTTTACCAAAACTAGCAACTGTAACTGGTCACGCCTTATCGTGCTGTCTGCATGTACTTGGTCTATGGGCAGAGTGCCCTATGGCTACCTATATCTTGGTGCCATGTGTCCCTGCAACTGTCGCCTGACCTCTACTCAGGCCCCTATAATCATCGCCTGACCTCTTTTCACTGTCATACTCCAGCTGCACTATGATGGCCCCTGCATCCACTGTTTGATCCACCATCTGACTTATGCTAGCTGTCACTGTCACTCTGTCGCAGTCCTTAAAAATGTAGCATGTCACGATATCGTGACATATTCTCTCTCTTGCTTTTATTCTCTTCCTATCGTGATATCATGACACTTCTGATCCTTGGCCTTCTCTCTCCTCTTTGGGTCGTGAAAATGTGACATGTCGCGATATCATGACATTTCTGCTCCATCGCCTTCTCTCCTTCTTCGGATCACGAAAACGTGACATTTCGACTCCATCGCCTTATCTCCTTCTTCAGGTTTGGAAAACATGACATGTCATGAAATCATGACATTTCTTCTTGCTGCCTCCTTCCCTTGCCTTTTTGTCATGAAAATGCGACGTGTCGTGAAATCATGACACTTCTTCTTTCTGGCTCCCTCTCTGGCCTTCTTGTCGCGAAAATGTGACATGTCGCACTGTCGTGACATTTTTCTTCCTCGGCTCCTCTTTTCTCTTTGGGTCGCAAAAATGTGACATGTCACGAAATCGCGACATTCTTTCATCCTTGCCTTCGCTTTCCTCTTCGAGTCGCGAAAACGCGACATGTCATGAAATTGCGACATTTCAGCTTCCTGGCTCCTCTCTCGCCTTCTGGTCACGAAAATGCGACATGTCACGAAATCGTGACATTTTCCTCCTCGAGCTTATTCTTCATCTTCTAGTCATGAAAACACGACATGTCACAAAATCGCGACATTCTCCTCCTCTAGCTTCTTCGCTCGCCTCCTGGTCTCAAAAATGCGACATGTCACGAAATCATGACATTTTCCTCCTCTGGCTCCTTCGCTTGCCTTTTGGTTGTGAAAATGTGACATGTCACGAAATCGTGACATTTTCCTCCCTTGCGCTTCTTCTTGTCTGCAGGTCATGAAAATGCGACATGTCACGAAATCGTGACATTCTTCTTCCTTGTGATTCTTCTTGTCTACAGGTCACGAAAATGCGACATGTCGCAAAATCATGACATTTTCCTCTTCTGCTCTTCATCCTGCCTTCTGGTCGCGATAATGCGACATGTCGCGATATCATGACATTTTCTCTTCTGGCATTCTCTCTCCTCTTTGGGTCATGATAATGTGACCTATCGCGATATCGTGACATCTTCCTCACTTGCGCTTCTTCTTGTTCTTCGGTCGTGATAACGTGAAATGTCATGATATCGTGACATCTTTTTCCCTTGTGCCTTCTTTCTTCTTCGGGTCGCGATACCGCGACATGTCATGATATCGCAACATTTTTCATCCATTCCTTCTCTTTCCTCTTTTGGTCACGATAACACGACATGTCGCGATATCGTGACATTTTCCTCCTTGCCTTTCTCTCTCCTTCCTGAGTCGCGATAATGCGACATGTCGCGATATCGCGACACTTTTTTTGTCATGATATCGCGACACCAAGGCAGAACACTTAGAATTTTCTTTCTGATGCAAGGTTGCTCTGCTGCCACTGGATGCTCCTGCATCACTAACCTTTCCTATTAGGCTTGTATTCCAAAAATTGTATTTACTTGTTTGTTTTAAATAGGTTTACCCTTGATTTCTAGCCTAGCTTAAATTCGAGTCATTTCCCTTCATGTTATTTCCCTTACAAAGCATCTAATTAGCTTCCACTTGAAATTCATATAACTAGATTTTTCTTTCCAAAAGCACCCTTAATTAGATTTCATTCAAAAAGCATTTAATTAGGTTCATTCCTTGTCATTTCCCTGCAAAAGCAATTAATTAAATTTTCATTCTGAAAACCATTAGACTAAATTTATTTTTGTGAGAATGCAATTAATTAGATTTATTTTGACAAGGTATCCTAGCATAGATTTCATTTGAAAATTCAATTAGAATAGTTTACTTCTGAAATAGTCTCACACAACAAATAACACACACTCATGTTTCATTTAAAATGGTGTAAAGATTGGATTTCATCTCCAGTATGAATTGGATTTCATCACCAATTCAACACCAGAGTTTGGTGAGGTCTGGATTTTACTCTCCACTAGCTCACACCCAATTTTAGTCAACATAGTATCCCCTCAAGTGGATCATTTCATCATTAATACCTAGTCGATACTTCCCATTTTAAGTGTTGGTTATCTAGATTTAATTATTGGAAGGGACCTTTGAAGTGGGTAGTTTTAGAAAGCCCCTTTACCATAAGGCTTTTCAAAATAATTAGTGGGCACAACTGATCATTAGTGTGGATGCCTTAAAAATGAGGGTTATGCGAAAGCATGGGTATGTCGGTAGCATCACATTGATAGCGTGATCTCTCTTCACGAGAGTATATTGAATCATTAAAGCATTTTGAATCTCCCCCATTTTGATACCATTTTATTGTACCAAAATCGATCTAGGTTGCCACTCACCTATTGGAAATATAGTTTTATTTTGTGTGCCTTTGGACATTGTAAAAGGTTTTATACTATAGCATACTTGATTCAACGTAGATTTCACCTATTCCTATGATTTGTTCCTAAGGAAAATATAGTACTCTCATCAAAACACACAAAAATAAAGAGAAAAACATTTGCTTATTGTTGAGTCTCATGAAAGTGGTTACAAAAACATATCAACACTTGCTATAACTCACTCACTAGTTGTTCCAAAATTTGACTTCCATGCAAAGCACTATACTATCTATTTTTAGGTGGTTCGCACCCCTTGTGTGATTCTTGCACTCATATACATTTGCACGACACCATGCAAACCTAGCTTCTAGGCTACAAAACTTCACAAAACAGGTCCACACAACACACAAAGGATATCCATAGTAGAAATCCATCCTCTATCACTGTTTCTCAAGGTTTGCATGACCCTGTTTGAATATCTAGTTGCAGGATTGGTTTGCAACCCCTTGTGTGAACCTGTATTTAAGATCATAGATTTCTTACACAACACATAGACACCTTCCAAAGCATATATTTATCATCTATTTCTAAAATTAGTATTTTGTATGACCCCATGAAAATCTCCTATTTTAGGAGAGGTTCATACCTCCCTATGTGAACCTGTGTTTTTGAGAACAAAAAGTGTCCCACTAAGCCAAAAACATTCCTAGATTCTAGATTTCATATATTTTGGCTGTTACTACACTACTACAAACATCACCATGCTAGTTATGTGTAGTCATATGTGTGAAGTCCTTCATCATGCCATCGAGGTTTCTCAATGGATTGTCCTAACCATAGGTGCCTCTACTTCTTAGAATACTGATCCACATTTCGAGTCAAAGAAGGTTACTCCCATTGTTCCACCTGATCTATTGACTAGGCCTTAGCCTCTAGCACTAGTCCTATGTCCCATGTTGCATCTTTCAATCCATATCATCTTCTAGATGAGACCTTTGAGGAGCCCCTTCCTTTGGATGATCTCTCCTTTCCTAATACCCTATACACTTATTTCCAACATTTCATCTATACCCCTCCTGGTGGTCCCATACCATTATGGTGGTGGATGATTTTACTCCACCTTCTTCACCATCTTCCACACATCTCTTCCTATAGCACTCTTCTCATCCACTTTTGGGAGATGACTTCGATGTTATCATTTCCTAAATCATGCCTAATGTCGTTACTACTGTATAGATGATAGGTATGATATCTACACCACCTACTTCCACGTCCTCCTCCTATATCTCACTATCATTGCAAGTCTCATCGATTTCCCAAACTTCATCGCAACCACCATAATCACTCCCACCATAGTACTTTTCATATCCATCTCAGTACTACTAGCTTTTATCACCACATCTATCACATCCCTTGTTGCAATTTCATCAGTAATAAGTATCTTCCTCCCTGCAACCACCTCCATTTATACCCTAGTTTTCTACCCATACACCTACCAGTTATCAACCTTTTTTTATATGGACCTCCATCGATGCCTTATTCATATTTTTTATTATCGTACCACCTTCATTTCTACCTCCACCATCAAATCCTATTTATAAAGCTAATCCTCTCCACTATTTGCTTCAAATTGAATCATTGCTCGCAATTCTGTCCACACCACCCCAGTTCTCATTAGTTGTGCCTCCATCCTCAAACCAAATTTATTTCACCATATTTTCATCTATCCCACCCCCATCTTCTATACCATCCACATTCTTTACCTCACCACCCACATGGTCCTCTACCACCACTGCTCAGGTGCAACAAATATTCCACTATGCACAACAAAAATAGGTTCCCATGCCTAGCCTATAGATTCCTAGGTATTATGATCAGAAAAAAACACCATTGATAGCACAATATTCATACATCTCACCTCATCCATCTTAGGTTACTATCCCATAATACCAAGCTATGTCAGCATGTGATCCACAATAGGCTACTTACTATCATCAGTGGGAGGAACAATAGTTGCAATATCCATCACATCTAAATTATTTGTAGGCATCATCACAACCACTACCTACATCTACACCTTCACTCCCATTTCTCACTCCACCAAATACCACCACGGTGTTCTCTAGTGAATTTCAAGCCATGCAGGAGGAGATCCGTAGATTGGATTTGTACACGACTGGTTATGGGCCCCAAAAACCCATATATGATAAATTGTACAATGAACCAATTCACCCATCTGTTCCCATACATCCATATCCTTACCAAATTGAGATCCCAAAATTTTGAAAAATTCAAAATTAAGGAAGATCCTAGAGAGCATATTAACAATTACCTTTTTTTTGTTATCAACTTCATGGTAGTGATCCCATTATGCTCCTCACATTCACACTTTATCTTGGGGGACAAGCATTATATTGGTACAACCATTTACCTCACCACATATTATTTACATTTGAACAATTGGCAAATATTTTTCTTGAGCATTTCTCGATCAATATCAAAACCAAGACTACCTTTTCTGATGTCTATGCTCTACACAAATTTTATGATAAACCTATCACTGAATTTTTCTCTCATTGGAAAGTCTTTATTCATGATATTACCTTTACTCTCCCACATTTATAGCTCATAAAACTATTTACCAAGAGTTGTCATAAGAAAATCTCTCATACATTGCAGATTCATCAAAGCCAAACATTTGAGAAAGCCATTTCCCAAGCCATAGTTATTGAGAACATCAAATTCTACATGGGTAAAATCAAGATTCGACTGAAGTAGTCCTACCCATCTAATTACCACTACAATCGCAATCCATATATACCGCCCACTTCAAGACCACATTAGACCAATCAGGTGCTCCTTGCCTCTTCATCCCCACCATCTCAACTCACACCATCTCAACCTCCACAATCCACACCACCACAACCTCCCAAAAATGCATACCAAGTCAACCCTCCACCAACTCCCAATGCCTACCAATTCAATATTCTAGTACCTCCTAATCCATACCAAGGTTGTAATCATCACTCTCCTCGTCCACCACGTAATTGGACGCCTCTGTATGAGCCCATACCTACCTTATTCCACCAATTATATGATGGAGGCCTCATAACTCTACCAAATATCTAGCCTCTTGATCCAAATCATCCACTCCAATAGGACCCAAATCCACAAGCATTTTGTGATTTCCATCGCTAAAATGGCCATACTCTTGATTCATGCTACATTTTTTGCCATGTCGTACAAGATATTATCGATTGAGGCACCATTCAAGTTTTTAATTCCCTTGCATCACAAAATAAAAACTTGGGGATATATCAAAATCCATTACTCGAGCATGGGGGTAATCCACCTCAATCCTATCCATGCTAGATCAATCATGTCAATCGAGGTCTATTTCAACAAGGATTTGTGCATATGATCAACATTGCAACCCGTAATCAGCGCTATCCACCTCCTACTAAAGCCCAACATTTGTCAACCTCATAGCCACCGCTTTATTCCAATCCATCAAATCCTCAAACCATTCCTCCACCTCTCCCAAGGAATATCATCACCATCCATGGTAGTATTTCCCATCAACTCTGCATCGTCCCTACCAATTTATCCATCTATAACCTCTTGTAGCAATCCCAACCTCATCATGAAGTCCTCGATTCCATCCTTTGTTCTCTTGATCTTGATATTCATGATACAGATACATTTTCTAACTTTATTGGTAATGTTCATAGATGTCTAAAACCTTCTATTGGCTTCCATGACCATGAAATTACAAAAATTGTAGGTGAGTGAGTGAAACCTCCATTTCATATTCAAGCCTCCATCAACATCATCACATACAAGTGTGTTATCATTGACACTGGTTCCTCCATCAGCATCATTTCTACTTCCACCCTTGGCTACCTTTGCCTCTCTATTTCTCATCTTGTTACTCCATCCATGGATACTCGAGCTTTCAATGGCTCTATGCATCCTACAATCGGTACCATCATCCTTCCCATCAAGTATGGTGCCAAAACCATTTCTACTCTCTTCCATGTCATTGGAAGGTGAGATGCAATATAACATCCATTTGGGATGCCATTGATTTAAGACATGCAATGCATCCCCTCCATGATACATCATTGTATTAAATATATCCATAATGTCTTGGTCCATTGCATCCCCATCGATGGTGACCCATTCGAATTTTGCAATATTATTGCTCTTCCACCAGGTCCACCATTATCATAAATGCAATTCATTCCCACCCCATGATGTTCTTTATATGCCACCTATCTATCAACTTTGCAATCATATCCTACACCTGATCTGAGTAACATTACATCAACCTCATCAAATACACCCTAGTTATTCCTAAATTTTCACATCACCCCTCTTCATCCTTCAAACCACTTTCCCCATTAACCTTTTTCGCTACACCCTCCTTAGCATCATCCTCCAACAACCCTCCCATTCTTCATATACCACCTCCATATTATTGCTACTTTGTACCCCTCTACACAAGCATAGGTAGTCTCCCATTCACCAACCATAGCCTCCATCCCCACTTCTCAATTCACCCATGTCAATCACCACATCACTGGAACATGTTTTGAGTGCTATAAGTGGACACAACATGCTGCTCGACTTGATGACTAGTTAACTCAATTAGATCCTTGTAATTCATCCCCTCCACCATATATTTAATTTTTTCTCATTCGTGAGATAACATCACCTCACAACACACGTTCTCGCTCACCTTTCCCACCTATGGTGTTACACCTACGTCATCATCAACCCTTTTCAGATTAATTTCTATCCTCATATGATTCATCACCACCTTCTTCACCTACATCCACCATATCTAGTGCTTCTATCAACCTGATTTATGTTGACTTGTATGCTCCACTCCGATATCCAAACCATTCCAATTATATTCCACCTCTTGTCACTGACTTCATTGATTTCGATGATATATCCTACACACCCTCAAAATGGGGCTTGGACCTTATCAGAAAAATCACTCTCGCCTCATCTGGAAATTAAAATTTCATCATTACAACAACTGAATACTTTACTAAATGAGTTGAGGCTATCCCTTTAGTCCAAACGATCGGTCCTAAATTTTTTGATTTCATCACACAACATATCACTTGCCATTTTGGCATCCCATCCAAGATCATTTGTGACAATGGTAAACCATTGAAAATAATAATGTTCATGCATTATGTGAGAAATTCAGCATCCAACATAGCTTTTCCACTCCATACTACCCATAGGGTAATGGCCAAGCATAAGATACAAAACAAACCATTTGCACCATTCTTCGCAAAACCATCATTGAGTCGCATCATGATTGGCACAATCAAATTCCATTGGTATTATGGGCATACCGCATTAGACCTCGTACTCCCACTGGGGCAAATCCATTGTCCCTTGTATATGGTACTAAATCCATCATACCCTTGGAGCTTGAAATCCCATCCTTATGGGTCTCTATGTAATAATTCATTGATGATGATACCACTTTTCAAGCCAAGTTGGACAAATTGACCTTATTGGGTGAACGCCACATTCACGCTATTGAACATATGCACATTTATCAAGATCATATTTGATGTACCTACAATTCTAAGGTACACCAATGAAAATTTCAAGTTGGATATTTAGTCCTTAAAGAGAACCAGCAAATTACTAGCCAACCATGTCATCTTCGTAATAAATTTGCATCCAATTTGCTAGGCCCCTACATGGTTACTCAAAAGTTTGGATTTGGGGCATACCACCTTGCTATTTTGGAAGGAATTGTTGAACTTGAGCCTATTAAAATTCTTCATATTTATGCATTTTACACCTAAGAGTAGGCATTGGATCTTGTTACCACTTGTACATATGCTCATAAACAACAAAAATATAAAAATAACTACGACATCATTTTTGACATTCTGCGCCATTAGATCAAATTGTATTTAAATCCAAATCTGCTGCTCTCTCATTTTTATTTCCTTATTTTTTCTTCTCCTCTTCTTCTATAATTAATGTTGTATGGTCACGCTTAGAGTGGCTACATACCTTTCATCCCCCTTCTTCATTTCCTTCTTGTTCATCTTCTCTTTTCTTCTAGTTACTTTTCAAATTTGTATGGTCACGATTCGAGTGGCTACATACCTTTGATTGGTTTCTTATTATTCTACTCTTCTTCTCCCTCTTTTTTTCTTTCTCTTCTCTTCTATAATTCTTTATTTTTTGTTTTATTCCTCATCATCTCTCATATCATGTCATCACCCCATTTTTTTGCACATAATGCTAGGGCAACCAAGTGCATAGATTCCCACATCCAGTCATTTTCAACATCACCTTCTTTGCTTCATACCTTGATTTACATCCATATATTATAACATGCTTATAATTGTATTTATACATGCATATGTACATAATCATTTTGAATACCATTCTTGGAGAATTAAACATGCACATGCTAGCATAACAGTTTTGGTGCCCAAACCTATTTTCATGAGATAGGATTATTGAAATATTTTGAGTACTTCATCCATGTACAGTTCTATAATAAACCACCATCCAATGTTGGCATACTTCAAAAATAATTTCCAGACTTCCCTTGGTTACCTTGCTCTCACTCATGGATTAAATTGCACATCCTACACACTAAGAAAATTTTGAAAGTAGGATTGGCTACACTGTATGCATACTGATGCCTAGAAAAAATCACCATGCTCATCATATCATTTATATGATTTATATCAAACTTGAGGATTGACAAAAGGAAAAGCTACACCACAAAAAATAAAATGGAAAAAAACAAAAGCCAACACCCACAAAAAACAACACAAAACAAAGAGAAAAGAGAATCATAACACATGGGAAGAAAACAAAAGGAAAATTCTCAAGAGTACCATAAAAAATATTGAATCCCTGCATTCCTCAGGTCCTCACTAATGATCTAGCTTATAGGCTAAGTTACCATACATTTATAAACCACCCTTTTTCAAAATGGTTAAATGAACATCACTTTACACACACTAATACATGTTTGAGGTCTTGTTTACCAAGATAGCCTAAATTGGTTCATGAACTTTTGATCAGTTATTCAATGGGGTTGATTACTTAAAAATATAATTTTTGAACCCTTTACAACAATATTCATATCCAACTTCCCCAAAAAAATAGAATGGATTACACCATATGATTATTGCGAAGATGCAAATGCTTTTTCCAAGCAACACTCCTTTACCCTTGCATTTCTATTACATGCATATTTATTTTATGTTCCTTCATATGTAATGCCTTATTTATGCATTGAACTATTCCATTTATATATGTAGTTATCCACTATCACATCTACATCATCCATACCTATGAATCATCATAAACAGAAGCAAACAAACACATAAATACAATTAGACATAAATGCCATAGAATATCATGTATATATATGTATATATCAAAAAGAGCACCATCACGCTATAATAAAGTGTGTGTGTGTGCCCTTGTGGGTGCATCACCACATGACCATATCATGTTTATACATCCATATATCAAAAATACCATATGGCTACAAAGTTGTGTATCCATGCTGCTACACAACTACCAAAAATAGCTCATTATGTGTAGATATCAAAATAAAAAATCATAGGCTAATCCCCCATCGCTTCCCTCATAGCAACCTCATACCTACTATCCCATGGGAGTCTCTTCACTCCCCTCATCCACCGAAATCCACTCTGCTACCACTTGCACTGACTGCACATCTCCTATCTTCGCTACCACTGGTCTCTCCACTTGCACTAGTGGTGCCATACCCATTGTTTGTGATGTTGTAGGAAATACCATATGCTGAATACTTCCCCCCAATGATGATAAACTATGTTGAATTTGATGCAATTGTGCCTATGAAAATAAAAACAAACCAAAGTATTAAGGAACATGTATCTTCTGCATCAACAACTCCCCCTTGCATTTCATCCTCTTTGCAAACTCCTTCATGTTGGAGGCTATCAATCCCATGTTTGCTTACTACAAATGCCCCATCTCTACCTAGGTCTGCTCTAACTATGGCATGGTCACTATCAATCATGCAATATCTTGCTCCACCTACTTCTTCACGACCTCTATATTCCACACTCACTACTCTAGCTCAGTGATCCTCGCTATATGACTGACCTTAATGACCTTTCTCTTAGCCAGTGCTACATCCAACAGTACCTGGAGTTTCTTGGAAAACTCAATCATCTTTTCTCTCTCTCCTCAAGTAGCATCTCACTCACCCCTCAACACATATTTCTCACTCCTAAGCGCGTACCTCTCCTCCATTACCCGCTACAAACAAACCCTGGCCTCATTTCTCTCCTCCAAAGTAGCCCTTAGTTCTACCTCTACCTCCCTCTTCTCCTCCTCCATCACTGAGAGATACATCACCCAATACATCTTCATGTCCATAAAGCTTATCCTTAAGCCTCTTCACCTCTCCTCTAATCTTTCACACCTCATACTCAATTGCCATGGCATCCTGCAACCCTCCACCAAAATAAAAATTATTTGATTCCACCTCCACATACCTCCCAATCACTGGTGTCTCATTTGATGAATTATCACCAATGTCCATCAGAGGGACATCCTCCATTGCCTCTACATCATCTTCGGTCCCATCACCTACCTCCATTGATGGTCCAACATCACTATTTCTCAACAATCTATTCTGCTCATCACAATACGACCTCATATGCCTGGCCAATCAGTCTAGCTCTACTTCCTCCTCTTAACCTAGCTAAAAATATCCCACATCTTGCCATACATCCACATGCCTTGGTGAAACTACCCTCACACCACCTGAAAAACCCCTATCTAGTAAAACTCATGCTACCTAAACCCATCCATCCACCACACCAAGCACTAGCTCCCATCGTTATCTCACCCACCATACATCATAATCTAGTGTGGTCTCGGTGTTATCCATATCTGGGATAAAAAATGGCTCATCATGTGTCAAATCCAATGGTGGTCCCACTAGCTTTGGCCCCATATCCCCTACCACCCTGAATATCACTACGAGTGGATCTAGTTGTCCCTACCACAATCTAAACTATCATTACACTCAAGAGAATGGAAAGTACTCTATATATGATAGGTACTTCCCCACTACCCATTACCCTTGCCTAATGTGCAATAACTACTTAGCATACTCACTTCAATCAAGTGCTCCTCACCATGGTCTCCACCTCACCTACTCCATACTATAACATACCAATTGCTCTCAATGATACATCAAATCACCCTCTCGTACCCTCTTTCTCCTACTCTCCATGTTTACCCTCCACCTCATCACATAGGGTACATCACACCCATCTATCGTATGTGCCTCATGTGGTAAATATACTGGATGCAAAATCAAGATATACTTCAAAGCCCACACTTGCAGTAGTAAATTCACACTGATGCTTGTACGATCTATCCTAATCATCTCATGCAACTCTATGTATACTTGTTCTAATAACGTGGGTATCCATGCATATACTATGCTCTGCTCCACCATGTTGTACTCTATCCCCATAATATTCTAGGGAAATATCACCCCTAAAGTATTTGGTAACACATGGCTCATTATCAATAACATCTCCATCACATGGAAATTTGATATAAACTTCTTCTGCCAATACTTCATGTAGTCCACCCCACCCTTGGCATCCACCCTCTCCCATCGCTACCCAAATACTATCTCCAAGATGACATCCCATAAATCCTTATCAGTTATATATCATCATCACCATAATCCCCTCTATTAGCAACCAATAGATGCATTATATATCCTCCAGGGTCACCATAATATCCCCTATAGGTAAGTGAAAGGTGTTCTTATCTGGATCCCACCTCTCATATAGAGTAGAAATGTATGTGTGGTTCACATGAACCTCATGTATCTCCCACACCCCATACAATCCCACCACTACCCATCCTCCATGCATCACACATCCTGTAAGTCCTTCTGACACTTCTATAGCTAATGCCATGCAAATATCTTATTCATCTACCATAAAACACATATCACAAGTCAGGAATCCTATACATTAAATCCATCCATTTATTTTTCTTTTACATGTACATATACACGGTACCAAAAAAAAAATTGTGTTCACACAACCCGTGTAAACCTCCTATTTTCCAAAATTTTTGCCAATGCAGAGTCACCCATCCTTCCACATTCCATGCATACCATTCATGCACGTGGAAAATAGAAAAAATAAGCTAAAAAATACAAAAATATCCAAAACCCTCCTCACATATGCATGCAAAATGAGGTGGTCAAAAACAAGTCAAAATAATCAAACGAAAGCAAATTTGGATACCTATTTGGCTTATTAGAACCCCCACATGTTAGTTTTCACATGCATCCCATTTTTACATCGCATCTCACACATCATATCCCACTCATGCTTTCTCACAAGAAGCAATTATCACATGCAAAAACAAAAACCACCCCGGGATACCCATTTGCCTCTTTTTACACAAAGTGCACACATTATACCCCTCCCACGCATGCATGTCTAATCTAAGATATTTAAAATAAATTAAATATTTATTTACACTAACCAATCACACACTAATCGAGAAAGAAAAAACCACTTACCTCTGATATTCCTGCCCCTGTGATTGTACTCGTTGATGCACTCGCCATCCCATCTTACCCGAACCATAATTTAGTAGCACTCTATTCCATTTTTCTCCTCCACTACCATTCCTCCTCCATCCTTCGCAATAAAATGATGTCAAGACATTATTTTCACCATTTAAACCCCATTTTACGTTGATTTCCACCTCTCACATGCGGACCGATAGGTTTGCATGACCCCATGCGAACCACTCCGGTTCACACGACCCTATGCAAACTTGTTTTTATCAATCAAAATTGTTGCACCTACATCCAATTCCACTGGAATTTCTCCTAATTCTGCTATTTTGCTGATTTTCATGCAAATTTTCTACCTTTTTCTTCCTCATCATTATCAATCATTTCATCACCGATATTTGTCTCCTCCATCACTAATTCATCGCTTGAGGGGGTAGTCATCATCCAAAAAATAAAAAAACTACCTTGCACATGATCAAACAACCTAAAATCCAATCATGGACACAATAAATGCCTAAGAAATTTTTTGTTGAAGATTATCTCAAGTTCGCATGCTAGGATAGATACAAAAATAAAATTTATCTTCTTAATCAAAACTACAAATTAATGTTTGATAAAATCTCAAAATGCCTATGACTTTAGACACCTCATGGATTCCAATATTCATAGTGGTAGTCATAAGACCACTTGTGAATGAAGCTCCTGAAAGTTCTACCCCATGGCTCCATTGGTTTGTCAATTATTATCAAACAAGCTCATTAATAAATCAAAAAGAAAAAATTAACAAAGGCATTTGTTTCATCCATAATTGAAACATCTCAAGTTGATCACAATGCAAGGCCATCTTACACCTTCCTCCAAAAGCAATCAATCATAAACCATTTTTATTAATGCGTCTCTCGCAACCATCTACAAGTCATCAATCGTAAATTATTTGCCTTCCAAATCATTCCATCAATGCACATCAAAAGTTTTTTTAGTAAATCATATTTCACACAATCCAATAAAAAAGGGGTAAAATTTAGACACCCAAAAGTTGCACATTATCTGTTTCTCCATCTTCGTGGTCAATCAATTTGCAAAACCCTCAAAAATTGCATAAATTGACTAAAAAAACTATTCATTTATCAAATACACTATTCATCATCCTTATCCCATTTGAGCTAACTAATCCCATTCCTACACTTAATCCTAGGTTCTCATGTAATCTCATTCACAACTCAACCAAGGTTGAATTCTCCACCATGGTTAAAAAGCACTTTATGATAAAAAATTCAACATTTTGGTCAAAACATGCTTTATAACTAATCACCTCCTTAATTAAAACTAATATTGGTTAATTTAAGCCTTCCACCTCACCTAGTCTACTTTGACTAGCATAGCCTTCCACTTCACCTATTCTAGCATATCCTAGCCTTGCCACCTCTCACCCAAATATTTCTCCAACTCACATTCCCCTAGGTCATAAATGAAATATGGATGCTTTTGCACAAAAGAAGCAATTTTTAATTTGAAGATATTTTTAAAAAGGTATTCACAAATTCCAAATGGATATTTTTGGTAAAGTCATCATTATTTGTGGATGGGTGAGGGATTATCTCACCCAACCTAATTTACGAACACGGATACCTCAGGGGACACATCTTAGGTAGACACCTCATGGGCACACCTCATACCCTTCCTCTCACCTTGTCCAAGTCTATATATAGAAGACCATTTCCATAATTTTTTCAACAACCAACTTTTACTTACCAAAACTCTGTTGAAATCATTATAGTCATTACACTCATATCGCATCCATTAAACATCCATCATACATTGCAATAGTAATTAGTTTATTTCTTGACATTCCTTGTGATTGAGACAAGTCAACTACACCAAAAAGTGTAATTTTTGAAGGTGACCCGCAAAAATATCAAAGAAGCAAGAGTTCCAGGACAGTCCAAAAATTTATCTTGTAGATTTTGTCACAAAAATACAGGTTTGCACAACCCCATGCGAACCTCTTGGTTCACACCAGATTTGTATGACCCTGTGCAAACCTCTACAACATACACCTGAATCATAAGATCAAGTAAGTATGGCCTATTTTAGTTTTTTAATGTTATTTTTATTAGTTTTTATCATGTTTTAAGATTTTTTAAGAGTATTTTGTCTTCATAACCATGGGGTTTGACTAAGGTAGACCCCCTGATTCTATAACAAGATTTTGTAGGTTCAAGGGGTACATAGAACACATCCAACTAGTAGTGGCACATGACCATGAAGCCCACCTACACTGAGGAATACAAAGAAGACAAATCTTGCTGCATTTGTACCTATCCAAAAGGGCTTCCTTAGGGAAGACCCCATTGTAGCCTTCAGGGCAAAAATTGTAGAAGGATATCGACTTGCAACCTCCTTTTATCATTTTAATAGTAAAAGCAGTGGATTCTATCATTTTGAATGAGAATTATAGTGTCATTTTTATTGGTTTTAGTACTTTCATCCATGGAGGAACCACCCTTGATGATAATATCCAAAGGTGTAACCTTATGCCTAGCCAATAAAAATATGCTATGTGCTATATGTCACCTTCATTTTACATAGCTAGACAAATACTTTCCAACATGGGTTATCAAGTTTAATACCTAGGTTGTTATGAATAGGGTATTAAAGAACCTCTAGAAGTTGAGCCTTGGCCAACACGATGTAGGATCAAATTCATCCCCAACAAAAAAGAACCTTATCCTATATTGGAAGAATATGATAAGGATGATTATATAGAATCAATACATGGTTCCTAATGGGGTGATGAGGATGAAGAAGAATTGTGTTTGCTCCTTAACCGAAAACCCTACAAAACCATATGATTTGGTAGCATCAACATGTTAAAATTAGTTCATACAAAATCAATAGCAACCAAATGAAAATTTGAATATTCTTTGAATAATCATCATATAGAAGAATAACTTGAACAAATATTCAACCTAGACTTAGATCAACTTCTTGAGTTAGAACAAACATCTATGGATCTATAAGAGCTTAAATAATTAGGGATAATGGATGCCTCTCTCCATTTCAAGGATGAGTCGCAAACCTTAATCGAAGATACTATAGAAGTCAACATAGGAATAGACCAAGAATCTCATATTATCAAACTTGGAAACATTTTGATCCAAGAAGAACAAATAGAATACACAAACCTACTGAAAACAATAACTTTGCTTGGGGATAAAATGACATGCCAAGACTTGACCCTTCATTAGTATTCCATCATTTGGTAGTACATCCCGATGCCAAGACTATCAAACAAAAATTAAGAAAGATACATCTGATAGTCACTATTTTAGTAAAATATGAATTGTAAAAAATCCTAGATGTTGGTTTTATAAAGACCACGAACTATTTGGATTGGATATCCAACATCATTCCTATCACTAAGAAGGAAGGACCCATTAAAATTTGTATTGAATTTGGGGATATAAATAATGCTTGCCAAAGGATGATTTATCTTTGCCAAACATAGACATGATAGTAGAATTCACTGTAGGTTCTGAGATGTTATCCTTAATGGATAGATTCTTAGGCTACAACCAAATCAAGATAGCACCAAAATATCAATCTAAAACAACTTTTACTATCCTTGGGGAACCTTCTACTATTAGGTCATGTCATTTGGATAAAAAATGAGGGAGAAACATATCAAATGGCCATGGCATAAATATTTCATGATCTAATGTATAAAATTGTAGAAGACTATGTAGACAACATCTTAGGTCGATCTCATAAAAGATAAAACCATGTTATTTTGAAAGATTAAAATATTATAGAGTCAAGTTAAAACCTAACAAATATATATTTGAGGTAACATAAAGCAAATTATTGGGATTCATTGTGTCTCATCGTAGGATTGAGGTTGATCCTCCAAAATCATAACAATAATAAATATGCCACTACCTAATAACCTAATGGAATTATGAATCGTACAAGGCAAATTACAAGCCATTCAAAAATTCATATCCCAAATTGTATATAAATATCAACCTTTCTCCAAATTATTGAAGAATGGAATACTATTTGAATGGGATGAAGGATGTCAAAAAGCCTTCAATTATTTAAAAACTTATCTCCTAACACCACCGATATTGGTAGCACCAAACTTGAATAAGCCTTTATTGCTATATATATAGTATCGATCGAACATTGTCTTGGAGATTTACTAGCCCAATACATTGAGCAACATAGAGAAAGATCAATCTACTACATCAGTAGAAATTTAGTACATTATGAAACTCGCTATACTCCACTAGAAAAATATTTTCCTAGCAATTGTCTTCTCGTCTATCAAACTAAGGCACCACATGCTTGGTCAAAAGACTTACATCTTAGCAAGGTTGGATCCATTATGCTACCTCATGTCAAAACCTTACCTATTAGGTAGGACTATGAAATGGGTCATAGCATTTAGTGAATTCGATATAGAATTTGTAAATAAAAAATCACTAAAGGGACAAGTCATAGCAGATCAACTAGCTACATCCCATTTAGAAATAAAACATCCCATAAGAATATCTTTCCCAAATGAAATAATATTTTCAATAGAATCTTGAGAACCTAAAACTTGGATTCTATATTTTGATGAAGCTAGATGCACAAAGGGTGCAAGTGTAGGAATTGTCCTATTCACTCAACAATAGTAACTCATCTCACTATCCTTTAAATTTTGCTTCTCATGTACTAAAAATACAATAAAATATGAAGCACTCATGGTAGGTCTAAGGGCCACAACAAAGCTAAATATTTAAAACCTAGTAGTATATGGTGATTCAAAATTGATCACCATCCAAGTTAACAATACTTATCAAACCAAATATGAGAAATTGAATCCATACAAAGACATTGTAGACATGTTGAAAACTCACTTCAACCAAAACTTCATAGAAGCCATACTGTGATCTAGAAATTGTCATGTTGATGCTATAGCTACCACAACATCTTGTATACCCTCAGATTTGGGAGATGAAGAAGCTTCTATTATACTAAGATCAATTAATGAATAATCCATAGTAAAATAATATCTACAACCTCTCAACATATGCAAAATTCAAACATATATACCTCAAGAACCTTGGTATCAAGATATATTTAAATTCCTCAAAGAAGGAACATTCCCTGAGGGTTTTAACTCTAAAAAATGAATATAATTTAGGCTAGAAACTTACAAATATTTCATCATTGGATAAATATTATATATATGCTCCTTCAAAGGCATACTCCTTAGGTGTGTAAATGCAAATGAAGCTCAAGATCTCATCAAAGAATCCCATGATGGATCATGTGGTAGACATTTTAGTGGATTATCCATAGCCAAGAAGCTCTTGTGGATGATATATTATTATCCCTCTATAGAAAATGATACAACTATGTGAAGAAATATGACAAGTGTCAATGACATGATAACCTTGTTCACGCTCCTTCTCAAGAACTTCAACCATTCACATCTCCTTGGCATTTATCCTCCTGGGGATTGGATATCATAGACAAGATCAACACTCAATAATCAAATGGATATAATTTCATCATCACCACTAAAAAATATTTTAGTAAATAGTTTCAAGGAATACCTCTATTCACCACAATAGGAATTCAAGTATCAAAATTTATTCTAAATCAAATCATAAGTTGATATGGTATACGTTCTATCATAATCAATGATAACAACACACCTTTTAAAAATAAAAAAGTTTAAAAAATGTGTACCAAATACAAAATCCAACAACAATGGTCTATGTCATGCTACCCGCAAGGGAATGGATAAGCTGAGTCTAACAAAATGCTAATTAAAACACTTAAGAAGCTAGTAAAAAAAAATGATCAAGATTGGTACTTGTAACTCTACCTCACCTTATGGGCATATCACACAAGTGTGTGTACTCCCATAGGAGTAATATCATACAATTTAGTTTATGGCACAAAAGCAATGTTTCCCTTTGAACTTAATATACCCTCTCTAAGAGTCTTGTTACAATATTATTCGATAGAAGATGAATATCACTCAATTATCTTACAAAAACTTAAAAACTTAGATTAAAAGCACATCAATATCCTAGAGCATCTCAAAATATATCACAATAGACTTCAATATGCCTACAATAAGAAGGTATGTCCAAGATCATTTGTATTTGGGGACTTAGTCCTTAAAGAAAACCAAAGAAATATTAATGGTGGTGGGGACTTAAAAGGAAATTTTGAACCTAATTGGTTAGGACATTTCGTCATCATAGTTAAAATTAGATTTGAATCCTATTGCCTAGCCACATTGGATGGCCAAGAGCACAACAAACCAATCAACATCACGCATCTTAAGTGATATTATGCATAAAATATTGATCATTTGATTGAATGCACAACAAAGATTATCATATCATCATACTCAATTTACATCTTGCATGGTTTTCTTGTTATCCTGATCATACCATAGAGTTAGGAGAGTTTGCTATGATGTAAAAGCCAATTCTTATTATAAATACATCTGCATTGCATCTACCTAGGCTAACCATATGTTGAGTAAACTCTCTTAGTCTAAAATTATTGTCCACTAAAATATTCTTCTATGACCCACTTCATTACTATCATACATCTTCTCTTCTTCTCCTTCTCTTAGGTTAAGTGATGTATAATGCAATCATCCTTGGCCTTGATAACCCGACCTTTTCCCAACCTTGGCGCATCCAATAATAAAAATTGAATAAGCTTCCTTCTCTCTCATCCATCATGCTTCTTTCTCCTCTTTAAAAATAAGAAATATGCATAACCTACTTTCTTCCATTTCATACATGGTCACACCATTTATCAACAAAAGTTTTACAATAATATTATCAAAAATGCGCTTCTACAATGTCATTCAATAAAATAGTCTCTTTTTGATCAACTCTCAAAATTATTCAATAGACTCCTCAAGGATACATTTTTTCTCCTATAATACATCAACAATTTTTTGCAAATTTGTAAAATATCAATTTGAATGAGAGAACTTTAAGAGTAGTCTATGAAGAACACAAGCTTATACTGAGAGGGGGGTGAACAATATAAGACCACTTTTTACTTTTCTTTCCCAATCAATATTATGCAATGTACAGATAGCAATATCAATAGCAGTAATCAAAGCAATGCACAAATCACCACACACAATAGAGACACCACAATTTACGTGGTTCACCCAATGTGGGCTACTCCACGGAGAAAATATTTCACTAAAATTTTCTCAATCAATCTCTTGGGAATCCTTTCCCTATTACAATGTTTATGGACCTCTATCCAAAGGAGACACCAATCCCCTAAATCAAGTTCATGGATCTCTATCCACAGGAGACACCAATATCCTAATATCTGCTCTGGCTGGTGATCCTCTAGAAGACCTCTACCTCCACTACCCTTAGAAAATGGAACTCTATCCATAGAAGACACCTGTCTTCCCTGCTCTAGCTGGAGATCTCTGTCCTCAACTCTATCACCTCCAAAGCTCTATCTAAAATTTATACTAAACATAGTCCATCGATCTAGCACAAATCTATCCTCAATATCTATCTCTGGTCTAGCACAAACCTGTCCTCAAATCTGCACCAAAATCTATCCTCGAATCTGTACTAAACACAGTCCTTCGGTCTAGCACAAATCTATCCTCAATATCTATCCTCAAGCCTTAACTCAAAGCTTGACTCAATCTCAAATCAACTCTGCTGGATCTACCCCAAACCTTAACTCAAGGTTTGAACAAATCAATCGATCAACTCTGCTCTCAAGTCTTCTCAAAGACTTATCTCAAATATGCCTTGTAAGCTTCCACAAAATCTCACACCAATCTGTCCACAAGTCCTCTCTAGAACTTGTCCAATCTGCTCAATAAGTTCCCACAAGAACTTATCCAAATCTGCTCTCAATCTGTATTGTAAGCTTCCACAAAAGCTTACCCAAATCTATCCACAAGTCTTCTCAAAGACTTACCTCAAATATGCTCAACAAGTCCACAATAGAACTTGTCCAATCTCATAGAAACATAAAGAGAATTGTTAGAGACTCAATATGCTCTATACTCATCACAATGCTCAATCACTTTTAATCACTCTTTTAGAAACATACATAGAATTTTTAGAGACTCAATATGCTTCACATTCACCTCAATACTCAATCACTTTCAATCACTCTTTGAGAAACATAAGGAGAATTTTTAGAGACTCAATATGCTTCACATTCACCTCAATACTCAATCACTTTCAATCACTCTTTGAGAAACATAAGGAGAATTGTTAGAGACTCAATATGCTTCACATTCACCTCAATACTCAATCAAATCAATTCAGAATATAGAATAGTTTGTTTTATGGAACTTGAACAATCACTTCACACACCCACTTGACTAGGCTCAACCAACTCTACTCAACCAATCACTCAATGAAACAATCCTTGCTTGCAATCCCTAGTCCAAGTATATGACTCTTCACTCAAAATATTTCCAACAATGCTTATCAACAAATCTCACATAACAATGATACTCATGTTCTTTTCAAACCCTAGTTCAAGTTCTTCACACAATCAATGGCTTCAACAACAATGCTTATAAGACAAGGTTTAAATAACAACTCTTTATTCTAGAAAACCTTGAAGCATTAACTCAACACACTTAATAAGGAAAACCCTAATCAAGTCCTTTTCACTCCAAACTTATTTTCCAGAAAACCAACCAATCAACTCAACTATGGAAGAATGTGCTCATACCTTTTTCTTGATGATGAAGGAACCTCAAATATCTTCCACAACCACAAACACTTCTTTGCCAAGCTCAAAGGAGTTAGAAGATACTAAACTCTCTCAAAGATACAATGCAAAATATCAAAACACTCATACACCTTATCACTCCATCTTAAAGAAAGCATCCATCAACATATACAAAAATGATTGACCAAATACACCTTATGATCTCCCAATTAAAACAATATTTAATACCAAAAATAATGTCAATACAATCTCCTTTTCAAACTAACTCAATGGCAAGAAGTCCTCTTAAATTTAATCACTCTTCAATTCACTTTTTGATAAATCAAAAATGTCACAATAACTTTATTTAAAATAAATTTCAACACCTTATTCCTTCATTTAATAAAAAATTAATAATTAAAATAAACACCTTTTCATAACCCCTTATAGCTCCCTAAACCTTATGTTTACACCTTAGGCAATTAAAAAATAATGCAAAATTTATTACCTCCGCCTAGGTGAGATTCGAACCCTCGATGCAACTTCTCCCAATGCCCTAGCCGTGGCTCCAACTACCGCATGAGCTAGGTGCTCATTTGAGGAACCAAGAGCACAATGTGCTCTATGTTCTTCCCCCAATGCATCAAAACCAAAAAGACTATGCATCACTTCCTCCGATGCCTAAGCACAACATGCCAAAATGCTCTTGCCATGAATCGAACGTGGACCACTCTACATCCACACACCTTAACTCATGATCGCTTGCCACTAGGCCACATGCCTTGATGGATATGAGGGTTTAGCCCTCAATGGTCTTAACACTTTTTTTGGCACCTTAAGACAAAGATTTGTCTTCTTCTCCACACAAGTATTCACCACAACACTTGCCACTTTGATTTATTTCAAACGAAGGATGGATTTTATGCCACTAAGGCATATAGTTTATATACCTATTGCCTCCAATAATTTTGAACGTCGGCGCCTTCAAAATTTGAATAATTAATTTATAAATTATTTAAATTCTTTAGAATTTAAATTTTATAAATTAATTCTTAAACCCCTTTTGGCTTTATTAAAGCCCTCTTTGATTTTACCACTTTGTATAAATAATATTTATTTATAAAATTTAAATTCAATTTGAATTTAAATATTTTATAAAATAAATATTAAAACCTCCTTTAGCTTTTCAAAAAGCTTCCTTGGGTTTATGAAAAACCTTTTATTTGCTCATCCATGGTTTTAATAAAAACCCACCTTCATATGCTTCCACATAATATTAAAAATATTATGAAGCTCTTTTGCCATTAACCTTTGCATTGTTCCTTGACATATTCCTTGACATCAATGACAACTTTGACTCAAAATGTCCAACAATCTCCCCCTTTGTCATTGATGGCAACCCAAATTATTTTTACCAGAAACTTAACCTTTTCTTGGTTCTGCTCCCCCTAGGACATTGCTCCCCCTGGCTCAATGCTCTTTTCAAATCTCTCCTCTTTACTCAAATACCAAATCTCTCCCCCTTACTCAAATATCTCCCCCTTTGACATCAATGGCAAAGGGTCACCTTTGGGGCTCGGGGCTAAGAATGAGCCTCTTAGCTTAGCCCCTCCCCCACCTCCTCTTGAGGTGGTTAATTCTTGGGTGGGAGTATTTCTACTCCCAGCAAGCACTAGTCTTTACCTTTATCCTCTTTTCTTCTTATCTGATCCTTTTGATTCCTCTGACTGTTCCTTTCCATGTCCATGTTCATATTCCTGTCATGTTCATACTTGATTCTGGAATGTCTTCTCTACACCACTTTGTTGTGTGACCATCATTATTGCACTTATAACACTTAATGTTATTATTCCTTGGAGGTGCAAATATCTTAGGATTTCTCCTAGTGAAGCCATATCCTCTTCTATCATGAACCCTCCAATTCATTGCCTTGTGACCAAACTGATTACATGAGTAGCAATACCCATTGAAAAGTTGTTTGTTCCCATATTCCTATCTTTCATGTGTCCTACACTGTGAAGCCATGTGCCCAAACCTATGACATGAAAAACATCTTCCATTGAAACTTCCTTGTCTTGACCTCATTGGTCTCTTAGTCTCTCTTGACCTATTCTGATTGTTGTTCCATCTGTTTCTTCTTTGTGCATTGTTCTTATCCTTGTTGAAATTTCTATTGTCCAACTCATCCTCAGATGTCTCACTTTCTCTTACACTACCTTCTTCTGAAGTGTCTTCATCTAAAGTTTCTTCTCCTCCAGAACTTGAGGTTGACTTTCCTTCCCATTTCTTTTGTTCCTGTTCAAATCCAAGACCTATTTTGCTTGATGTAGGCTTTTGTATCTTGATGAACTTATCTAAGTTCTTTGAGCTATTTTTGAACCCTTTTAGCTTGAATTTGGAGTCTTCTAAATCTTCCCTTAGTAGGGCTACTTCTTGTACTAACCTTTCACATTCTAAGACCTTTGCTTCTAGCTTATCCTTGAATTTCTTTGTCTTAGCCTTTGATTTGTCTAGATCCTCTATAAGCATTCTTCTCTCTTCATCACATTCTTGAAACTGAGATTCTAATTTAGAGTTTTGCTTTCTTACCTTCTTTACTATTTCAAGAGCATAGATAAGTTCTCCCTTAAGATCATATCCTTCTTTATCTGATTCTTCCTCTATTTTTTTACCTTTTTCCACATCTTCATTTTCTTTTGACTTGTCTTCTATAGGATCACCTTCTCCTTCTTCTAGTGCCATTAGAATATTCTCTTCTGGTCCTTCAAGTGCATCCTCATATTCATCATCACTGAAACTATAACCATTCCTTGTACAACTATCTTCAAGATGTCCAAAGTTACCACATCTAAAACACTTGAGAATTATTGGGGTCCTATTCTTAACTAGTTCTTTTTCTTCAATCATAAATAGGACTTCATCTCTATCATTGTCTGAAATACTAGCATCACTATCACTTGAGTACTTACTTGCCTTATCTGCATAGTAGCTCCTCTTTTGCCTTTGAAAGAACTTATTTCCTTGTCTGCTTTGTCCATCCTTGCTTTTATTTTTGTGCCTGTATCTTTCTGATTCCCTATTTCTGTGATCCTATTTTTCTTCATAATTGTTATTCTTAGCTTCTTGATAGTCAGTTGCATAATGACCATACTTTCCACAATTGAAACATTTAATAGATTTTGTATCTTTAGATCTTCTTGAATCCTTATTCCTTCTACCATAATTAGCTTCTTCATCATCTGGATGACTCATTGCTTGATTCTGACTTCTTACCCTTTGTCTTCTTGATTGCTTTGAAGGTTGCTTCCTTCTAGGGAATAGGCTCTTTTGTTCTCAACTCAAAAGCTGTAAGAATACCAAGCAACATATCTCTTGTCAAAGAATCACCATCCTTTGACTCTTCTATAGTAGAAATATTTTCACTAAATCTTTTTGGAAGAGATCTTAAGATTTTATCACAAACATCTGATTCTTCAACCTTAAGTCCAAGTCCTTGCATAGCATTAACAACCTCATCAATTCAAAGTAGATAAGTACTAATGTTTTCCTCATCCTTCATTCTTAACTCTTCAAATTTTCCTTTGAGATTTCATATCTTTTCTTTCTTGACACCTTTATCTCCTTCATATATATTTTGCAACTTATCCCACATTCCTTTTGCATCTTGACAATGCATAACTTTTATGGACTCTGTTCTATGCAAACCTCTCAAAAGTGCATTCATTGCTTTTGAATTGTAATGTTGTAGAAGCTTACCTTCCTTATCTATAGGTGGATCAACTGGTGATATGTATCCATTTTCAACTGCTTCCCAAACTTCATTGCCAAGTGCCTTCAGGTAGATCTTCATTCTCAAACTCCAATATACATAATCACTTCCATCAAATACTGGTACTAAATTATCTGATGATCCATTCTTAGAATCCATTGTGTTCTTGTTAGATTTTCCTTCAAGTTGTTAAAATCTTTCGAAGGAACCCACTCTGATACCAATTGAAGAACACAAGCTTATACTAAGAGAGGGGGTGAACAATATAAGACCACTTTTTACTTTTCTTTCCCAATAAATATTATGCAATGTATATATAGCAATATCAATAGTAGTAATCAAAGCAATGCATAAATCACCACACACAATAGAGACACCACAATTTATGTGGTTCACCCAATGTGGGCTACTCCATGGAGAAAATATTTCACTAAAATTTTCTCAATCAATATCTTGGGAATCCTTTCCCTATTACAATATTTATGGACCTCTGTCCAAAGGAGACACCAATCCCCTAAATCAAGTTTATGGATCTCTATCCATAGGAGACACCAATCTCCTAATATCTACTCTGGCTGGTGATCCTCTAGAAGACCTCTGCCTCCACTACCCTTAGCAAATGGAACTCTATCCACAGAAGACACCTATCTTCCCTACTCTGTCTAGAGATATCTGTCCTCAACTCTATCACCTCCAAAGATCTATCTAAAATCTATACTAAATATAGTCCTTCGGTCTAGCACAAATATATCCTCAATATCTATCTCTGGTCTAGCACAAACCTATCCTCAAATATACACCAAAACCTATCCTCAAATCTATACTAAACACAGTCCTTCGATCTAGCACAAATCTATCCTCAATATCTATTCTCAAGCCTTAACTCAAAGCTTGACTCAATCTCAAATCAACTCTATTGGATCTACCCCAAACCTTAACTCAAGGTTTGAACAAATCAATCGATCAAGTCTTCTCAAAGACTTATCTCAAATCTACCTTGTAAGCTTCCACAAAAGCTCACACCAATCTATCCACAAGTCCTCTCTAGAACTTGTCCAATCTACTCAATAAGTTCCCACAAGAACTTATCCAAATCTGCTCTCAATCTGTATTGTAAGCTTCCACAAAAGCTTACCCAAATCTATCCACAAGTCTTCTCAAAGACTTACCTCAAATCTTCTCAACAAGTCCACAATAGAACTTGTCCAATCTCATAGAAACATAAAGAGAATTGTTAGAGACTCAATATGCTCTATACTCATCACAATGCTCAATCACTTTTAATCACTCTTTTAGAAACATACATAGAATTGTTAGAGACTCAATATGCTTCAAATTCACCTCAATACTCAATCACTTTCAATCACTCTTTGAGAAACATAAGGAGAATTTTTAGAGACTCAATATGCTTCACATTCACCTCAATACTCAATCACTTTCAATCACTCTTTGAGAAACATAAGGAGAATTGTTAGAGACTCAATATGCTTCACATTCACCTCAATTACTTTATCAAATCAATTCAGAATATAGAATAGTTTGTTTTATGGAACTTGAACAATCACTTCACACACAACCACTTGACTAGGCTCAACCAACTCTACTCAACCAATTACTCAATGAAACAATCCTTGCTTGCAATCCCTAGTCCAAGTATATGACCCTTCACTCAAAATATTTCCAACAATGCTTATCAACAAATCTCACATAACAATGATACTCATGTTCTTTTCAAATCCTAGTTCAAGTTCTTCACACAATCAATGGCTTCAACAACAATGCTTATAAGATAAGGTTTAAACAACAACTCTTTATTCCAGAAAACCTTGAAGCATTAACTCAACACACTTAATAAGGAAAACCCTAATCAAGTCCTTTTCACTCCAAACTTATTTTCTAGAAAACCAACCAATCAACTCAACTATGGAAGAATGTGCTCATACCTTTTTCTTGATGATGAAGGAACCTCAAATATCTGCCACAACCACAAACACTTCTTTGCCAAGCTCAAAGGAGTTAGAAGATACTAAACTCTCTCAAAGATACAATGCAAAATATCAAAACACTCATACACCTTATCACTCCATCTTAAAGAAAGCATCCATCAACATATACAAAAATGATTGACCAAATACACCTTATGATCTCCCAATTAAAACAATATTTAATACCATAAATAATGTCAATACAATCTCCTTTTCAAACTAACTCAATGGCAAGAAGTCCTCTTAAATTTAATCACTCTTCAATTCACTTTTTGATAAATAAAAAATGTCACAATAACTTTATTTAAAAATAAAGTTCAACACCTTATTCCTTCATTTAATAAAAAATTAATAATTAAAATAAACACCTTTTCATAACCCCTTATAGCTCCCTAAACCTTATGTTTACACCTTAGGAAATTAAAAAATAATGCAAAATTTATTACCTCCACCTAGGTGAGATTCGAACCCTCGACGCAGCTTCTCCCAATGTCCTTAGCCAGGTGCTCATTTGAGGAACAAAGAGCACAACGTGCTCTATGTTCTTCCCCCAATGCACCAAAACCAAAAAGGACTACGTGTCACTTCCTCCGATGCCTAAGCACAACACACCAAAATGCTCTTGTCATGAATCGAACATGGACCACTCTGCATCCACATGCCTTAACTCATGATCACTTGCCACTAGGCCACGTGCCTTGGTGGATATGAGGGTTTAGCCCTCAATGGTCTTAACACTTTCGCTGGTGCCTTAAGACAAAGATTTGTCTTCTTCCCCGCACGAGTATTCACCACAACACTTGCCACTTTGATTTCTTTCGAATGAAGGATGGATTTTATGCCACTAAGGCATATAGTTTATATACCTATTGCCTCCAATAATTTTGAACATCGGCGCCTTCGAAATTTGAATAATTAATTTATAAATTATTTAAATTCTTTAGAATTTAAATTTTATAAATTAATTCTTAAACCCCTTTTGGCTTTATTAAAGCCCTCTTTGATTTTACCACTTTGTATAAATAATATTTATTTATAAAATTTAAATTCAATTTGAATTTAAATATTTTATAAAATAAATATTAAAACCTCCTTTAGCTTTTCAAAAAGCTTCCTTGGGTTTATGAAAAACCTTTTATTTGCTCATCCATGGTTTTAATAAAAACCCGCCTTCATATGCTTCCACATAATATTAAAAATATTATGAAGCTCTTTTGCCATTAACCTTTGCATTGTTCCTTGACATATTCCTTGACATCAATGACAACTTCATTCCTTGACATCAATGACAACTTTGACTCAAAATGTCCAACAATCTATTGAATATATCATGACATGTAGCCATCACATTCTTTAAATTTAACTCATTTAATATGCTATCCAAGGATGGGAAAAATCATTCAATCAATATATCGTGAATTCATAATCACTTATGAATTTCACTACTAGTTTAATGGGGTTGTTTTCCCTGATTGGCCTATCACCTGAGTTTATAAAATCATACCTCATATGTCACTACCAACCTACTTATTTGGTAGGTCACACGGGTTGAGCAGCCCTTAATTATCCATTCTCTTGTGGATTAACAATTACTTGTTAACTTTATATGAGAATGGATGATTAAGGGTAGTCTTTCCTATTTGACATACCATTTTAGTACACAATAAAAACATAAATCAAATCTTCACATGTCATCCTGATAATAAGTTATAGGGATTATAATATTTTATTGATCCAATATCTCATAGGTTTGCAATTTCTTACAAATATATTAGGCAATAGATCAATGTTATCTTTACTTTCTTTTCTATTTATTGTATTAGCATGCTATCACATCTTGTAAATCCCACTAATTTCCTTCGATAGTCAATGATATTGTCAAAGATTCTATCAATCGAATATATTGTAGATCTATAATAATTTGTATATATTACCAGGCATTGGATCGATATTGTCCTCATAGCATCCTAGTTCATTTCATTGGCATTTTATCAAACAAGATCAAAATATCTCACAAGATATTGTTCAAATAGGTCTATCGAACTATGAGGCTACATGTTTCCAATGAATTGTGATCATACAATTATTTGTATGCTTCACTAGATACTGGATCTACGTTGTCCTCATAGTTGCCTAATATTCTATAATAATACATCTGTGAATCATATTCTTTTAATCAACTATTTACCTAATAAACTATTGCATCAAAAAATATTTATTTCCAATTAAGTATGTTATGCAAATATGCTATAAACACCTAATCTCAAAACAATCATTCATCAAGCATACTCTCTCTATCTAGTTGTACAAAATATTTGTCAATAGATAAAGAACTTCTTCCATCTTGGTGTATAACAAAAAACTCTCATTTCTTATTTTTTGTCAAAAATAAAACATTCAGATTGACTAATGGGTATTTCGAGAACATTAGGATTTGGAAATCAGCACTTCACATACCCATAATCATTTATGACTAAATTAAGTAGTTGATTACCAAATTCTTGTGCTTCCTAATGACCTATAAGCCAGCATGGATTTCATCTACTCATTCATACAAACAAGACCCTTCAGAATTAGGGTAATGTTGTCACATGGACCTCCTAGGAAGGAGGATTTATTTTTCCCATTATGTATGTATATAAATTTCTTTGTACACAAATAGAGCAAAGGAGGACTTATTTTTCTCTTGGATTGTCCATATGGGAGTGTTACCCTCAGTATAAAATATTTTGTTTACAAATTCCTTAAATATTTCAATACATTAGAGGTGGCAATGAGTATTAAGTCCAATTCCTCACATACATGTAAATTTTTGCATATGCATTAGGTAACAAAATTATATAATCTTATTGTTGGCAATTTTGGGTACCTTGGGTACATTGCCTTTGCTCAAGTGTAGAAGTTGTCATTGATGTCAAGAAGCTCTTGAAGGAATTTGATTTAATGTCAAATAATTTGCAGACATGGACAGTGAGTTTCCAAGAAGATTATTCAGAGCATGGACAGTGAGTTTCCAAGAAGATCATAGTGGCCCATTTGCAAAAGATCAAAGAAAAAGACAAGTAAGAAAAAGTATGCAGCAGGCAAGAAAAACAGTCACGATTTCGTGACATGTTAGAGGAGAGAGAAAGTGCTAGCAAAACTGTCACGATTTCGCGACATGTTAGAGGAGAGAGAAAGAGCTGGAAAAACTGTCACGATTTCGCGACATGTTGGAAGAGAGAGAAGAAGCAGGAAAAACTATCACGATTTCATGACATGTTGGCAGAGAAAAAGGCAAGTGGAAAAACTGTCGCGATTTCGTGACATGTTGGCAGAGAAGGAGAGCAAGGTGGAAAGTGTCACGATTTCGTGACATGTCACATTTTCGTGACTCGAAAAGTGCAGGAAGGCAAAGAAGGAAAAGTGTCACGATTTCATGACATATTGCAAGGAAGGTTGTACGGATGAAAAAGTGTCATGATTTCGTGACATGATGCAGAAGAGAGAGTCCATAGTGTGAACTATCATGATTTCGTGACAAGTTTGAAGAGAGAGAAAGTAACTTAAAAAGTGTCACGATTTTGCGACATGCTATAGAGTTCAAGTGAGAATTGTCATGATTTCATGACATGTAGAGCTCAAGTGAGAACTGTCATGATTTCGTGACATGCTGCAAAACTCAAAATGAGAACTGTCATGATTTTGTGACATGCAACAAAGGGAAGAGTTTGAAATGAGAAGCGTCATGATTTTACGACGGGTTGCAAAGAAAGCGTACGGATGCAAAAAGTGTCACGATTTCATGACAGGTTGAAGAGAAAGCGTACGGATGCAGAAAGTGTCACGATTTCATAACAGGCATAAGTGAAGAAGCCAACGAATGAAGATGTCACGATTTTGTGACATGTCGTAGTTTCATGACCAGAAGGCAAGTGAAGATGCTAGCGGAGAAAGATGTCATGATATCATGACATGTCACGATTTCATGACTCAAAGAGGAGAGAGAATGTACGGAGTCAAAAATGTCACGATATCATGACAAAAAGCAAAAGGGAAGTCTAAAGAAGCAAAGGCGAGTGTCACGATATCATGACAAAAGGCAAAAGAAAGTGTACGGTTGCAAAGGTGTCATGATATCGTGACATGTTGTAGTTTCATGGGAAAAGCTATAGAACCATAGAGGCGGTTGAAGCCGACAGAGTTAAATTTGAGCCGACGAAGTTTAGGGTTGTGCAGTCGATGGAGTTTAGGGTTACAGCTGACTAAGTTTGGATTTTTGATCTTGAAATTTTTGTTATAAAAGGAGGGCTGTTTCAAGATTTGAAGATATCAAACGTGCGCAAGTTAAGTCCACGATGTGCGTAGAGAGCGAGTCGTGTCGAATCGAGCGAAGTGTGCGAGATGCAGCCATAATAGCGTAGATAGCATAGAAGTGGCGAGTTGATGCGTAGAGTGTGTGAAGACAGTGCAGAGTGATTACAGAGAGACAACTAAGTTTGATAGTTCTATCAGAGAACGTGAGGACAGAGGTGCATTGGTTCTATGAGAAGAACTCGAGGACATTTGTGCTAGACCGAAGGACTATGTTTGGTGCAGATCAGAGAAAGAGAATGAGGACATTTGTGCTAGACCGAAGGACTGTGTTTAGTGCAAATTCGAGGACCAGCTTTGAGGTGATAGAGTTGAGGACAGAGGTCTCCAGCCAGAGCAGGGAGGACAGGTGTCTTCTATGGATAGAGTTCCATTTGCTAAGGGCAGTAGAGGCAGAGGTCTTCTAGAGGATCACCAACCAGAGTAGAGTTAGGGGAAGGTATCTCCTTTGAGCAGAGGCTCATAAACATTGTAATTGGGAAGGTTTCCCAAAGAACTTTGAGATAACTTTTAGAGAAAAGTTTTTGTGGACGTAGCCCAGCCATTCCGGGTGAACCACGTTAAAAATGGGTCTTCAATGTGTGATGCTTTCTGTCTTGATTAATGTTGTGTTGATGCCACTTGCTATCTAAAGTTAAAATTATTAATTGGTTAAGTCTTATACTGTTCACCCCCCTCTCGAGTATAAGTCCATGTTCTTCAATTGGTATCAGAGCGGGTCACTCCAGAAAGAGCCTAACAGCTTGGAGAAGGATCTATCAGAGGAACATACAGATTCAGAAAGAGATGAAGAGGTTGAGTTCGATCTCAAAGGTGAATTCTTCTTGGCTTTAAGAAAGCTTGAAAAATCTAGGGAAGAGAATTCTGTTCTCAAGCATCAATGTCAGGAAGAAGAGATAGCAAGATCAGAATTGTCTCAAAGTGTTATAGACTTCAAAATTCTAGCTGAAGAAGGGAAGAAGGTTGAACAAGTTTTGACAGAGGCTCTCAAAGGAAAGGAAGCTGATTGCAAGAAACTAGAAGAAGAGGTTATGTCTCTTAGAGTGAAGTTGGAACAGTTGGCTCTCAGACAGAATACTCCATGTGAAAAGCAAAAGAAGGATGGTATCACCATTCATGAAATAGGGTCTTCGAGCAAGATCAATCTTCATCCTGAAGAGCGGTGGATTCCAGTTGGTCACACGAAGGACAATCATCCAAGGCATCAAAATAGGTTACATAATACTTTCCATGGCTATTGTTCTTCCTGCAAGAAATTTGGTCACATTGCTATGCATTGCAATAAGTCTTTGAATAGCCACAGTAAGGAAAATGTTAACTCTTTTGCACCTCTTATGAATAAAAATATCATGTGTTACAAGTGCAAGAATTTTGGGCATATAGCAAGGATGTGCAGTTTGGATAGATCTAGCCTTGAGTTCACTAAAAAGAGAAATGAGATCAAATCTAAGTCAATGATAGTTCAAACTGCTTTTCATGCTCAAGACAAAGTAGAAAAATGGTATCTTGATAGTGGTTGTTCAAAACATATGACTGGTGAAAAGGAAAAGTTTTTGGTCTTAAAAGAAACAAACAGAGGAACAATCAGTTTTGGAGATAACAGGTCCGCTAAAATCTGTGGTAAAGGGACTCTTAGTTTGGATGGGAAATCCAAAACAGAAAATGTGCTTTATGTAGAAGGCCTAAGACATAATCTTCTTAGTGTGAGTCAACTTTGTGATCAAGGGCACATAGTATCTTTCTTTTCGAGATAGATGTGAGATAAGTAAAGAAAAAAATGGAAAACTCATTGCTAGTGCTACAAGGACTCCAAACAATCTTTACATGCTAAGTGAGATAAAAAAGGAAAAGTGTTTTCTAACTCAAGAAGATGAGAGTTGGTTATGGCATAAAATATTGGGGCATTTGAGCTTTGATAATCTTGTCAATATTAGTAACAAGGAAGAAGTAAGAGACTTGCCCAAAATAAAAGACCCCATAACATCATTTGCGGCCCTTGTCAACATGGAAAACAGACCAGAACCAGTTTCAAATCAAAAGGGTATACATCTTCAAAACCTTTGGATCTTATTCATACTGATTTATGTGGCCCTACCAGAACTCAGAGCATTCAGGGAGAAAGCTACTTCATGTTGTTTATAGATGATTATTCTAGAATGACTTGGGTTACTTTTCTCAAAGAAAAATCTGAAGCTTTTGAAAAATTTAAAGCGTTTAAAGAGATGATTGAAAATGAGACTGACAAGAGAATAAAATGCTTAAGATCAGATAGAGGAGGAGAGTTCACTTCAAATGAATTTGTGGAATACTGTGAGCAACAAGGAATCAAAAGAGAATATTCAGCGAGCAAGAACTCCTCAACAAAATGGAGTAGTTGAGAGGAAAAATAGAACTATTGAAAATATGGCTAGAGCAATGTTAAATGAGTCAAAACTTTCAGATGGCTTTTGGAAAGAAGCAGTCAGTACAGCAGTCTACATCATCACCAGGGCCCAACTTAGAGTCAATCATCATAAAACTCCTTATGAGTTATGGAAAGGAAGACCAGCTACAGTAAAACACTTCAAAGTGTTCGGGAGTAAGTGCTTCATCAGAAGGGAAGATCAGAATTTGGGTAAGTTTGATCCTAGATGTGATGAGGGAATCTTTCTTGGATATTCCAGCAGAAGCAAGGCCTAGAGATGCTTCAACAAAAGAACTCATACAGTTGTAGAGAGCATAAATGTAACAGTAGATGAAAAGACAGGGATAAGAGAACCAGTCAAGGAACTCAGTGATGAAATTTGTCAAGAAGAATTCAGAGAGGTTTCAGATGAAGAAGAGGAAAGACAACAACTGCTTCCCAAAACTCCTTCACGGTATGTTCAGAAACATCATCCCAAATATTTGATCATTGGTGATCCAAATAGCAGGCAAACAAGAAGAAGAGTCATTCCTTCACATGATTCTGCGAATGTTTCATTATTATCTCAGATTGAGCCAAAAGATTTCAGTGAAGCATGTGCAGATAAGTTTTGGGTAAAAGCAATGGATGAAGAGCTAAATCAAATAGAGAAAAGTGAAACTTGGGATTTGGTTCCAAGACCTAAGGACAAGAATGTCATTGGCACAAAATGGATATTCAAAAATAAACTCAATGAGGATGGAAATATTGTCAAAAACAAAGCTAGGTTAGTCTGTAAAGGTTATGCTCAAGTAGAAGGTGTTGATTTCGAAGAGACGTTTGTGCTTGTTGCTCGTCTTGAAGCTATCAGAATGTTTTTGGCCCTTTCAAGCTTCAAATCATTCAAGGTATATCAAATGGATGTAAAGTCAGCTTTTCTAAATGGGGTGTTGGTAGAAGAAGTCTACATAGAACAGCCAGAAGGAGTGTCTCTCTCAGAATAGTCAGACTATGTGTGTAAACTAAAAAAGGCCTTGTATGGGTTAAAGCAAGCACCTAGGGCTTGGTACTCAAGACTTGATGGGTATCTTCATGAGCAAGGCTTCAGGAAAGGCGTGGCAGATAGCAATTTGTATATTAAGGATGAAGATGATGATATGTTGATTATGGTTGTCTATGTTGATGATATTATTTTTGGGGGAAATAATACTCAGATGTGCAAAGTTTTTGCTAACACCATGCAGAAGGAATTTGAGATGTCTATGATTGGAGAGCTGTCATTCTTTTTAGGTCTTCAGATTGCTCAATCAAAAGATGGTATATTTCTCTCTCAAGGAAAGTATATCAAAGAAATGTTGAAGAAATTTGGGATGATGGACAACAAACCAGTGTGTACTCCAATGATTACAGGGTGCAATATGAGTAAAGATGATGAATCTCCAGAGATCAGAGGTTGTATAGATCTATGATTGGTAGTTTACTATATAGTACAGCTACCAGACCAGATATCATGCAGGCCATTGGGTTAGTAGCAAGATTTCAGGCAGCTCCAAAAGAATCTCATGTTATAGCAGTTAAGAGGATATTCAGATATTTGAAGGGCACTATGGACTTTGGGCTTTGGTATCCCAAAGGTGATGATTTCACCCTCACAACTTATACAGATGCAGATTGGGCAGGCAATATTGATGACAGGAAAAGCACTAGTGGTGGAGCATTCTTTCTGGGAAAGAGTTTGGTTTCTTGGCTAAGTAAGAAACAACCTTCAGTTTCCTTATCTACAGTAGAGGCTGAATACATAGCAATAGTGGCTGGGTGCACACAGGTTTTATGGATGAAAACCACCTTGGAGGATTTCAAAGTCAAGCATGAACAACCCATCTCCATTCTTTGTGATAATACAAGTGCCATAAGTATTTCCAAAAATCCGGTAATGCACTCAAGGACAAAGCATATTTCCATCAAGTATCATTTTCTAAGGGAGAAAGTGCAAGACAAGGAGGTCAAGGTAGAGTATGTGTCTACTAAAGAGCAGATTGCAGATATCTTCACCAAACCTCTTCCAAGAGACACGTTTGAGTATCTAAGGGAGAAATTGGGAGTTGTACTCCCACCCCAGAATTAATCACCTCATCAGGAGGTGGGGGAGGGACTAAGCTAAGAGGCTCATTCTTAGTCCCGAGCCCCAAAGGTGACCCTTTGCCATTGATGACAAAGGGGGAGAGATATGAGTAAGGGGGAGAGCTTCAAAGTGAAGAGGAAAGCTTCAAGTCAGGGGGAGCAAAACTTCAAAGGAAGATTCTCAGTTGTTAGCACAGTTGGTTTCAGTTTTGGCTCTTGAGATGTGTTTTTCGTAAAGGTTTGCCATCAATGACAAAGGGGGAGATTGTTGGCAATTTTGGGTACCTTGGGTACATTGCCTTTGCTCAAGTGTAGAAGTTGTCATTGATGTCAAGAAGCTCTTGAAGGAATTTGATTTAATGTCAAATAATTTGCAGACATGGACAGTGAGTTTCAAGAAGATTATTCAGAGCATGGACAGTGAGTTTCCAAGAAGATCATAGTGGCCCATTTGCAAAAGATCAAAGAAAAAGACAAGTAAGAAAAAGTATGCAGCAGGCAAGAAAAATAGTCACGATTTCGCGACATGTTAGAGGAGAGAGAAAGTGCTGGCAAAACTGTCATGATTTCACGACATGTTAGAAGAGAGAGAAAGTGCTGGAAAAACTATCACGATTTCGTGACATGTTGGAAGAGAGAGAAGCAGGAAAAACTGTCACGATTTCGTGACATGTTGGCAGAGAAAAAGGCAAGTGGAAAAACTATCATGATTTCATGACATGTTGGCAGAGAAGGAGAGCAAGGTGGAAAGTGTCACGATTTCATGACATGTCACATTTTCGCGACTCGAAAAGTGTAGGAAGGCAGAGAAGGAAAAGTGTCACGATTTCGCGACATATTGCAAGGAAGGTTGTATGGATGAAAAAGTGTCACGATTTCATGACATGATGCAGAAGAGAGAGTCCATAGTGTGAACTATCATGATTTCGTGACAAGTTTGAAGAGAGAGAAAGTAACTTGAAAAGTGTCACGATTTCGCGACATGCTGTAGAGTTCGAAGTGAGAACTGTCATGATTTCGTGACATGCTACAGAGCTCGAAGTGAGAACTGTCATGATTTCACGACATGCTGCAGAACTTGAAATGAGAACTATCACGATTTTGTGACATGCAACAAAGGGAAGAGTTTGAAATGAGAAGCGTCACGATTTCATGATGGGTTGCAAAGAAAGCGTACGGATGCAGAAAGTGTCATGATTTCATGACAGGTTGAAGAGAATGCGTACGGATGCAGAAAGTGTCACGATTTCATGACAGGTAGAAGTGAAGAAGCTAGCGGATGAAGATGTCACGATTTCATGACATGTCATAGTTTTGCAACTAGAAGGCAAGTGAAGATGCCAACGGAGAAAGATGTCATGATATCGTGACATGTCGCAGTTTCGTGACTCAAAGAGGAGAGAGAATGTATGAAGTCAAAAATGTCATGATTTCGCGACACAAAGCTAAGACGAAGTCTGCAGAGGCAAAAGTGTCACGATTTCATGACAAAAGTAGAAAGGAGGTCGACAAAGGCTGTAGTGTCACGATATCATGACAAAAGACAAAAGAAAGTGTACGGTTGCAAAGGTGTCATGATATCGTGACATGTTGTAGTTTCATAGGAAAAGCTACAGAACCACAGAGGCGGTTGAAGCCGACAGAGTTAAATTTGAGCCGACGAAGTTTAGGGTTGTGTAGCCAATGGAGTTTAGTGTTACAGCCAACTAAGTTTGGATTTTTGATCTTGAAATTTTTGTTATAAAAGGAGGGTTGTTTCGAGATTTGATGATATCGAACGTGCGTAAGTTAAGTCCATGATGCGTAGAGAGCGAGTCATGTCGAATCGAGCTAAGTGAATGAGATGTAGCCACAACAACACATATAGCGTAGAAGTGGTGAGTTGATGTGTAGAGTGTGTGAAGACAGTGTAGAGTGAGTACAGAGAGATAGCTAAGTTTGATAGTTCTATCAGAGAATGTGAGCACAAAGGTGCATTGGTTCTATGAGAAGAACTTGAGGACATTTGTGCCAGATTGAAGGACTGTGTTTGGTGTAGACCAGAGAAAGAGAATGAGGACATTTGTGCTAGACCGAAGGACTGTGTTTAGTGCAAATTCGAGGACCAGCTTTGAGGTGATAGAGTTGAGGACAGAGGTCTCCGACCGAGAGCGGGGAGGACAGGTGTCTTCTGTGGATAGAGTTCCATTTGCTAAGGGCAGCGAGAGGCAGAGGTCTTCTAGAGGATCACCGACCAGAGCAGAGATTGGGGGAAGGTATCTCCTTTGAGCAGAGGCTCATAAACATTGTAATTGGGAAGGATTCCCAAAGAACTTTGAAATAACTTTTAGAGAAAAGTTTTTGTGGACGTAGCCGAGCCATTCTGGGTGAACCACGTTAAAAATGGGTCTTCAATGTGTGATGCTTTCTGTCTTGATTAATGTTATGTTGATGCCACTGCTATCTAAAGTTAAAATTATTAATTGGTTAAGTCTTATACTGTTCACCCCTCCCTCTCAGTATAAGTCCACGTTATTCACTTATTATACTCTCTCATGTGTTAAGAAATTTAGTGATACTAAGTCATACAAATAATTTTTTTCAAAATACAAAAGAAAAATAACTATACAAAACCATTCTGCAAGTATTTTTGCAAACACTTACAAGCATCGACATGTTGTAAACCATTCACAAATCATAATTTTAGTATCTTGCAAAAATTATTTTATAAATATTACAATCATGATAACATTACACTACAAACATCATCTTAATATCTTACAAAATTCTTTCAAGCATCAAAAGCACTTGCATAATGTTGTAAAATATTTTACAATAACAAAACTGGAGTATGAAATAAATTACAAAAGCATTTCATCACTTTGCAAGATATTTGTAATGATCACAAAAATGGTTACATAAGTAATTCATCACTTTTCAAAACATTTGCAATCATTACAAAATATTGCAAAACATTTCACAATCAAAAAAATACTTTGCGATAAGTATAAAAAATATTATCAAACATTATTTTTGAAGCTTTGCAAAGGGCTTGCAGATAACAACTATCCTATATATGTTGTCAAGTCCTTACAAAAAGCAACACTTGAACATTGATAATAAACAAAATAATCTCATCTATGCAACTAAGTGTTCCATAAAGTATGGAATTTAGACATTGATGAAAATCAAAGTACTTCATCTACTTAGCTAAGTGTTTAATAAAGTATGGCATTTAGACATTGATGAAAATAAAAATACTTCATCTACACAACTAAGTGTTTCATAAAGTATGGCACTTAGATATTGATGAAAATCAAACTATTTCATCTATGTAGCTAAGTGTTTCATAAATAATGACACTTAGACATTGATAAAAATCAAAATAACTTCATATATGCAACTAAGTATTTCATAAAGTATGGCACTTAGACATTGATGAAAATTTCATCCACATAGTTAAGTGTTTCACATAGAATGGAACTTAAACATTGATGAATATCAAACACTTTATCTACACATTCAAGTGCTTCATAAAGAATGGTACATGAACATTGATAAGAGGTAAAATAAATCATACAGGTACCTCATATACACAATTAAGTTTTTCATGGGGAATTACACTTGAATATTGATGAGAAAAAATATTATATATCATGTAAATATCATAGGTATCTCAACCACGTAGTCAAGTGTTTCATAGAGAATCTCACTTGAATATTCATGAGAATAAAATATTACATATCATGTAAATATCATAGGTACCTCATCTACGCAGTCAAGTGTTTCATAGAGAATGACACTTGAACACTGATGAGAAGAAAACATTACATACCATGTAAATATCATAGGTACCTCATATACACAATCAAGTGTTTCATATAGAATGGAACTTGAACACTAATGAAAAGAAAATATATATACATATAATGTAAATATCATAGGTACCTCATCTATGTAGTCAAGTATTTCATATATTATAGTGCTTAAATAGTGATGAGAAAAAAAACAAACACACACACACACACACACACACACACACACACACACACACATATATATATATATATATATATATATATATATATATATATATATATATATATATATATATATATATATATATATATATATATATATATATATATATATATATATTTCATGTAAATACTACAGGTACCTCATCTACGTAGTTAAGTGTTTCATAGAGTATGGCACTTAAAAATTGATGAGAGGAAAAATATTTTTTAAAAACACTATACTTCATGTACATATTACAGGTACCTCATTATATTTTAAATGCTATCATGAATATGACATTATAGGCCACCATTTAAACATAATAATATCATGTTCCTACATATGGAAATGCATAAAAGGTAAAGCATAGCATGAACATCATCCTATATATGATCTAGAGATCATCACTCACAACATACTTTTGGGTAATCATATATCATCCAAAATTTTAACACATCTTTCAAATAGGGCAACTACCCCACTTGACATTTGATCATCATTATCTTACAAAATTATTATCGAACTGCCAATAATAAATTGTAATCGCTTAAGTCAACTTTATAATAAAACATCAACACATAAATTCATAAATCACATATCAAAGCATCAACATCTAAATCAAACCACAAACAATCAAAACACCATATCAAGATCAAAGCATAAGTATTAAATATATATACCTTATATCATACATGTCGATGGAGAAGGTGTATCAAAAAAATAAAACAAAATGATACACTCAAATCATGAAAGGAGGGTATACCACAACCAAAAAATATGATATATACTCACCCCTATACCAATCTATCTAGTGGAACCTACCTCTCCATCACCCCTTGAAGGAGGAGGATGCAAATTTATAGTTCTTTGAGAGGTATCACTCATTGACGGAGCTCTTACCATGAAATTGAATGTGATGGTACCTGTCGCTCATTAGGAACCTCTACTTGATATAGTTGGTAGTATTACATGGTCCTACCCTACTCTCTCTCAACATGAACTATGACATGTTGTAGCTATGCTATAAGATCAGTTTTCACAATCTCCATCGTCACTCTAGAATTCTCCATTGCTGCTTTGGAACTCTCAAGTGCCTCTATAAAACTGTACTTGTCACTCTAGTAGACTTATAATAATGGTGACCACTGAACTATCTAAGCCCTGCCCTACCTAATATTGGACTTATATCTCTCCTTTGTCACCCACTCCAAGTTGAATCTAAGACCAGTAATGATCACATCGTCTATAGCCTGCTCCTCCATGACTCAATTGAAATTCGATCAGATCCTAGTGATGGTATTGTTAAAAATAGATTATATTACATCATTTGGGTCATGTAAATGTACCTTTCTTGGTACATACCTAGGATATTATATTAATTTAGGGGGAAGTTATGTAGTTACTTCATGCAATGTAATAAATGCACAAGTGTCAATATGTAATATGTATATATGTAAGCTATCCCTTGTACAATTAGATAGAGTGTTGACCAAGGAACCTATCTTCCTATATAAAGGGCCATAGACATAGAGCAAGATATAGCAGTAGGAAATAGTGTAGAGCAATGTGGTGTGATGTAATGTGATGAATTGTGATAAGATGAAAGCCCATTCTTGAGAAATAGCTTTATTCATGGAGTGTTCATTTCCTCCATAGCTACTTTGTATACATTTCCATCATTTCTATTTATAGCATATTTTTAGTCATCTCGTAGATTTACTTTATTTCATATTATTTTGTATTTTGTGACTGCTATCTCCTATTACTTGCTACATCAAAAGCTAATTATGGTATTAGAGCTATGGTAGATCAATAGGAAAACTATAATTATCATTGAACCTGAGTTTTTTGTCAACTTGATGTGCCATTAGACCAGTCATTATAAAAAATTCTTAGAAGAGTCTAGGTGGTAGAATTAGGGAGAGCCACAAGTAATAAATGAAATAAATCTTAGTTTCCAAAATACTAAGATTGCATATGGCTAGAGTCTTTTTGTATAATTACAAGGAAAAACTTGTGAAGACTAGGACTCAGTATTTGATCCACTAGTTTGATGAATCAACTAGTGAATCACATCTAAGAGATATGGAAAAATTTACCTAAAGTTCCTATTGTTGCAAGGAATTAATTCTCAAATGATTGGGACACCTCCTACAATAGAAATCTAGGAGATTTCAACTTCATTGCCATAATTTCAGAGTACCTTCATAGTGTAGAGATTAGTTGTTGCAAGATAATAATACTACAAAAGAGACTTTTGGAGAAGAATCATGGTGAAGTTTTGAGACAGGAGATCTCCATTGCTATATTTGGAACTTCACAAGTAAACATGCCATATAAGCCTTAATATTGAAGAAAAGGCCATAGAAGCCTTGCTCCAGAAGAAAATTCCATAGAAGCCTTGATCCAGAAGAAAAGGCCACAAAGCCTTTATATTGAATAAAAGGCCACAAAAGCCTTGCTATTGAAGAAAAGGCCATGTAAGCCTTGATACTAAAAAAATGCCATATAAGACTTTGATCCTGAAGAAGACTATAGTAGAGAGAGCATCTAATTCAAAAGCAAATTTTAGTACTAATACTTTGTTGTAGGAAAAGGAGATTCAATGATTTGGGAAAGCTTCCTACAAGAAATATATGAAGAGTATCTTATTCATAATCAATCTAGCACTTGTAAATAAAAAGATATTAGGAGAAGATATCATTGAAGAACTTCCAAACTTGGAATAAGGACTAGGAGAGTCTTGATCGAATAAAAAAGTAGTAGAATCAAATATCTAGGAGAATATCTCACCACCAACACTTCCAAAAGCATAAGGTTGAAGATAATATCTCAAGGAATACACGAAGAAGCTATAATATCAAAGGCCTTCAATATATCTCTACGAGCATACAATAAAAGTCTTGGAGAGCCTTGCTAAAATCATCGAAGAAGTTCAAAGGAGAACTCATTGGAGAAATTCACTACAAGATATAGTGAAATATTGGGGACAATTATCACCATCCGACAACAATACCAAGAACAAGAATTTAAAAATGAGTGCCGAATCTCAGAAGACCTCAAGAAATTCAGAATATTGAGAAGAAGATCATTATTGAAGTTAGAATTCAACAAGAAGCTTGAAGGAATATTCAGATAGGAGAAGCCTATCAAATACAATATATTTGGAGATTACCTCTCACAGCAAGAAGGCCCGACTTTAGAAATGCAGATATTTTTCAAATCTATAGTAAAATAATAATACTACAAGAGGAGAACAAGCCACTAAAAATCTAGGCTCCTGAAAGAAGGTTTGAGACCATATTTTGATGAAGACGAAGTTGTTCAGGGTAGCCTACAAAGAGTTGCAAGATCTTACTCAAGGTGACAACTTGGTGATCTTAGATACCAAGATCTACATCCTCTACAGAAGTGGCAAAAAGAGATTTCAGAAAAAGGTAAGAAAATATTGGTGCAAGTAGATTCATTAATTGGATTAATTGGATTACTTATTATATTTGTTTAAGCACCTTAATTTGGATTAAAGTTACAAAAATGAGAATTGAATTACAACATTCAAAAGTGTAAAAATATAAAGGCTCCTTTAAGGTTCATTTGCACTTTAGGAGTTGATTAGATTTTAGAATTTCAACTATCTATCAATTACATATCATCTACTCTGGAAAGAAAAATAAGACTAGTTCCTACTACCTTGCTTATAAGGAAATTGTAGAATAATTCTTGAAGATTCATTTTATATTATTCTTGATTAGTTGTAGTAAATTTATTAAGTGCATTATTTTGAGAGTTTATTAGAGTTATAAGGTGAAATTTTTAGTGCATTAAAAGTTAAATATTATTAGATTCATTTGCACCATTCTATTGCTCTAAAAAATAATATTGTTTGTGTTTGTGAGAAGGGCAAAAAAATATAAATTTTTAAAGTATTTAAACACACTATTAGTGCACAAAAATCTGCAATGTTTAGTGGCCAGAGAAGCCACCAAATCAGCTCAAATCCTCCATGCACTGGAGAATAAATTAGCCACCAAATATCAACAAAGGAAGCCTCAAATCGAGACTTGGTGAGTCTCAAATTCAAAACATAATAAGATTTCTAAATTATAGATATTTTACAAGAATACAAAAAAAGAGATTTTTTCAAGTGGTTACAAGTCTGGGTTCATTTGCCAAATACCCAAGAAAAAATGGGAAGGTGTCTAATCAAAGAGACAACCTCAAAATTCCTACATTGCATTAAACATTCTGCCACAAGACCAGAAATGCAGATTTGAAAGGAGTGCGAAACAATGTGCAATAAAGGATATTTTATAAAAATACATTACATTGTGTTGCACTATCATAATATGGTTTATATAGGAAAAGAAGGTAGATTTGAAGGTGCCTCAAAGGCACTATACTTTCTGCAAAAAAATATCTGAAAGCGGTCGTATGCTAGCGTCAATCCAAGCATAGAAAAATGAGCCACTCAAAGTAAACATTCTCTTCACATCCTATATGGTCGAACCTACAAAATACAAGGAGTAAAAGTAAAGGGAGAAAAAATGTCATTCAAGAGCAACATTATCTGAAAAAGGAGGATGTATAACAAGTAGGAAAGAAAGAAATATTAAAGCACCATTGGAGTGTTTCTTACTCCACATTCGTTGGCTAAATATTGGTGCTCAATCCTCCAAATGATTTCTCCACATCCTAGCTCAAAAACACTGGAAGTGAATGAAAGAAGAGTTGGGGATTTTTAGGGTTAAAAGGATCTCCAAAGAGCCCATTGAACCAACGATAGAAACAATTTCCATGCATGAGAAGAAAGTGATATTTTTCACTAAAGGTAAACCCTAATGCTCATCAAGCGAGCGCTCATCTTCAAGAAAGGAGTTACAAAAATAGGTTGGTGCATTGAGTGTATGGGATACACTTGTTCATTGGGAGACCAAATATTTTTCTAAAGAACATAACGTCCATATGTTACATGAAGGGAGATAAGCATTTTGGAATATTCTACTCCTAAAGCACTCAAAGGAAAATAGACGCGTCACTTGGCACTTTAGACAAGAATATTCTTTATTTTAAGGACATCAATTATCAAGCACAAGTAGCATTCTTCATATCTGCATTTATCACATTACTATATGTGCACATAGGGCTAAGTTGCAACGTGTAAAGAAGGTGGTAGAGCCTTCAATGCTCTAGTCAAGTGAGGTCAAAGGTAGAGTCTAAATGGTACCATATTTGGAATGCTTCACACAATAAAAAGTTCTAAGTGGTTCCATTGGAGGGTACAGTCAAAGCATTTAAAGCATTGATGTAATATTGTAGCCCTAACACATCTGAAATTAGTACCTATTATTACTTTATAGAAGGTAATTTTTATTCCCATTTCTATGTGCTTTCTTTCCTTGGGATTTATAAGGTCAAAATTGAAGGAATTTGATTATATTTAAAGCCATACATTAAAGGGAATAATTTATTAAATCAATATAATATTTACAATATAAAACCTAGGATTAATAAGGGTTTCTATTGGAATAAATCTTAAATATTTGTAAATATTATTGTTGTCTAATTTTTCCAAAAAATAGGGAGTCATAAGGGTTACTACATCAAATTAATTTATTGGAAATTAGATAAACTTAAATTAATTCCCAATGGGATATTAAAAAGAGAGGTTTATCATAGAATTTCAAAGGTTGGAAATTTATAAAATTATTGTCTCAAACTTCTCAAAAGGAGACAAAATATCCAAAATTATAATATCTTTAAAATTTGGGAAAAATGCTTAGTTCAATAGGAGGAATAAGAGATAATAGATGTTGATTTTTCTATTTATAAAACTTTACAAAATCAACCAAATATTAAACTATAATTTACAAAAGAACTATATCTTATCCAAAACATACTAGGGATTCATAAGGCATTCTACAAAACTTGGTAATAGCATAATTTATCAAATATTATCAAGTTACAAAGTATAAGCTTTCCTCAAAACCTAAAATTCTTAAGAGTATATACTCACATTACTTGGGAGACATACGGAAGTCTACAAAACTAAGGATTAATAAAGGTTTATCAAATAAAGCTTATATACTTCAATTAGGAATCATATATCCTAATATAGGGAGTCATAAGGTAGACTTCTAAGAGTCCTACAAATTCAAAGAAGGATATATCAAGGATGATATATTGAGAAATGCTTTCAATAATGAAGAACTACTGCATGAAGTAGAATACTACTCCCAAAATTTTATAGATACTCTATAAGGATATGGGTATCTACCCAATAGTAATAAAGAGAAATTTTCCTCGTTTCTTAAAGAAGCTAAATAAAGTAAATTTACAACATTGATTTGTTATCTTCATGATATTATCTTCACAATATGGTGGAATTCACAAATATTGGTTATATTTTCACCTGAAGAATGTCTGATGGTGTATTTATTACTAATTGTGTATGTACTTACTCAACACAAGGAACAAGATAACAATAAATAACAATATTATTGTGATGCTAAACTAACTTGTAATGAAGCCGAACTTCTACCAGCACCAATGTAGAATCACAAGAGAAGAAGAAGAAGGAAAAGGAAGAAAATATATGCTAAAAAGAAACATGGCATCATGAAGACTAAACCAATTGAACACATACAATAGTTAGAAGAACCTCCAACTACAACTTACTTTGCATCATATGAAGATACATATTATCTACTGAACCTGGTCCCAGTAAGCAATGAAGGAGAATACAAATTCCATTATCCAATGGAAGAAGGTCTATATTGAAGACTAAAGTCTTCATTGCCAAAATAATATAATACCGGGGGTGTTAGAAATAGATTATGTTACATTATTTGAGTCATGTAAATGTACCTTTCTTGGTACATACTTAGGAAATTAAATTACTTTAGGGGGAAGTTATCTAGTTACTTCATGCAATGTAATAAATGCACAACTATAAATGTGCAATATGTATATGTGCAAGCTATCCCTTGCACAACTAGGTAGAGTGTTGTCCAAAGAACCTATATTCCTATATAAAGGGCCATAGACATAGATCAAGATATAGTAGTAGCAGGTAGTGTAGAAAAATATGGTGTGATGTAATGTTATGGAGTGTGATAAGCTCAAAGCTGATTCTTGAGCAGTAGATTTATTCATGGAGTGTTCATTTCCTACATAGCTACTTTATACACATTTCCATCATTTCTATTTATAGTATATTTTTAATCATCTTGCAGATTAACTATATTTCATATTATTATGCATATTGTGATTGCTATCTTCTATTACATGCTACATCAAAAGCTAATAGGTATCCTCACTAGAATCCCTCATCTGGGCCATCTCATTCCAAATCCTAGTCACATCCTCTACCCATATAACCTCCAATGCTACCAACTAACTCCTCACCTCCTCTAAATTACTATGAAGAACCCTAAAATCTATTGCTATATCCTCCTTTGGCATCCTACTAAGCCCCACCTCTCTACCAAAACTTGGCCCTATGCCACCCAAATCTAGCCCAGTAGGTGAAGCACATAGACGTGGAATCAAGATCAATAGAGCTACATCCAAGGGAACATTGGATGATCCTTGAAATCTTCATCTGATATACATCCTTCACCATCCCTCTCTCCCACATCAACATCTAACCCCTCTCAAAGTGCTCAACATATATTGGAAGATGTGTCTCTGATCCCTCGATGGAAGATCCACTGTTAATCAATGATACCTAAATTACCTATACCAATCATCGTATCCTGTTGCTAACTCCACATCATCCAAATTAGGAGTCAATGCTATCGGATCCTCCTCACCTACCTGTGGGACTAGTATTTTGAGGATTCCCTCACTATTCATAGTTTCATAGTAAAAATATAATATAGAGAAGTGAACCTAGAATATAGCAAGAGATATCACAGGGCACCTAGAGTAGTTCGATTTATAGAATTATGTCAAGACTTGCATTGTGAATTACAATTCAAAAGCTCTAATACAATTCTGAAATAGGATTTTATTGTCCAATTGATTACTCTAGTCAAAAAGAATTTAGGTTTAATGAGGAGCATTATATGACTCATGATTGTATAAATACTTCTATTTAACAAGAAACAAACAAATTACCTATTAAATAAGTTGTTACTTTACGCTTCTTTTATTCCATAATGGAGTTCCAATATTTGTAATAATATCATATTATTCTTCATCAATTTTCAATCTCAATATTATTTCAAAAATATTCTAAAAAGACACTTCCTTTATTTGTAACATCTTGAGAACTTGTAGGAAAATTACTACCACATCTTGCATAACACTTTGTTTGCTAAAATAAAATCTAGGTATTTTAAATTACTCAGCCACCACTAGTGTTTTGAGTAAATATTCATTAAAAATCAAACAATATTTGGGTGTTATAAGTTGCTCCTAGTCAATCAAGTTTCATTTTGGACTACACACATTATAACAAATACAAATATTGTGAATTTTGGAAAGAATAACTCATGAGTTACTATTGCCATAGATTGAAGGTTTTCCCCTACTTATCCAATTATACGCATGGTATAAGAAGCTAACGAATTGGCAAAAGAACAAGCTCTCCTTTCATCCACACAAAAAAAAAATCCCTTGCTCTCCTTCAAAACGAGCAAGTATCCCAAAAAATAATACGAATTTCCTTGCTCTTTCTCAAAATGAGCAAGTACCCCAAAAAGAAATAAAAATTTCCTTTCTCTTCCTCAAAACAAACAAGTATCCCAAATAAAATTCAATAAAAGAAGGGAAACGAGTTTGAATCCATGGAATTATTAGTATTTCAAAAACCTTGGGATGATCCTCATTATAGTAATGGGTTGAATGAAACCTGGCTGGCAATAATGCATCCTTATGCAATAGCGCTAAGTCTGGACAAGACCTATGGATGCTCGTAGATAAGCTATCTTTTTGGCATAAGTGACCATTGGTTTAATCAATCCTTACTCATGATGATAAATGAGCATTCACTGCACACATAGTTGGTCCTTGAGAGGCTTGAAAACACTAGGATAACCTTAGAATCATATCGATTTTTGAGATAAATAGATGAATTTGTTTAAGATCACTAGGATGTTTGAGTCTTTGTGAAACAACTCTAGAATATCATAAGCAAGAAAAAATCATGAACAACTTTCTATTCCATATGTAGGTACTATAATTCATCCCATTCTACAAAAATGTGGTTTTTATTTCCAATAACCTTAATATTTACTTATTTATAGGGAAAAAGCAGTAAGGATAGGGTTACAATTCCCATAAAGACTCCAATAGAGTAGCTAGAAATACAATTCCCCAAATCTTTGCACCCCTATAAGAACAATAAAAACATGTATACTCCCAAAGGAAAGAAAGGCCATCAATATGACATCAAAACAACTATCCTATTCTTCTATTAAAAAAATGTTGAAATCATCCAAGCCTTTGATAAAAATATATTCTCTATATATTGATGACTAATATTAACTTGCATCCATTATTTTTCTCACATGGAACTCCTTATGAAATTAAAGGAAGCAAATATTCCATAAAAAAATAATAATAAATATATGTTACCCCCATACCATTAAAATAAATAAAATAATATAAATTTCCTATACATATAAGCATATTTAAATAAAAATATTTCCCTCTATTTTTTTGTGACTATATAGCCAAAATTACAGTTTGGGGGGAGGTATAAGGCTAACACAACAAAGTCCACAATACAATTTGAGGGGGAGAAAAATTTACAATAAAATAAAACTTTCTTAGTAATGTTTTAGTAGCACAGTTTTCAGTACTATAGTTTCAGTAGCATATTTTTCATAGTAGAGTTTCAGTAGCAAGCTTTCTGGAGAATATTTTCATAGACCTACACTTAAAAAAATTCGAAGTGTTTTGGTGAAAAAATATTAAAATTTGAGCACTAGACTCCAAATTATTTTTAAATCCATCTTAGTGATGAGAGCTATGCATCAGACTTCAAATAACTTTTAAATTTACCTTAATTATGGGAGCTATGTGTCGAACTTCAAAATAATTTCTAATTATTTTTACCAAAAGAATATTTAAAAAAATTAATAATTAATAAAAAAAGAGGGGCTTCAGCAATATTTCAAATAATTGGCATCCTTCGATCATGAACCAACCTCAGATCTGATGTGTCAAACAGAGGATGGTACAAGTGTTGTCATGTCTAGCTAAGAATAGGATACCGCGATGCCACGAAAGCACCAAGGGATAACATGGTGCAGTCATGCAGGAATTTAAACACCCTATCAGGGTTTCTTGGGAAAAACAAGATGAGGTGGCAAGGAAGTCAATTTTGGGTGATTACCTATGGATCCCCCATTGGCTAACACAACAACAAATCAACTTGCATGGAAGGTAGCAAGGGGCGGTGAAAGAGAAGCATCTCAAACATTGTCATCATACCCATGCACCCAATAAGAAGTAGAGTCACATATTAAGAATATGAGTTGTTTATTATAAAATAGATCAAGGGTCGTGAATCCCTCAAGCTTGACACGAGTGAACAATGTAGCATGCACAAAATGTCAACCCTCATTAAAATATCCTCTATTGATTGGAAAGGATCCATGAAAAAGGTCTAATGAGGAATTAAAAGGTTAATTTAGGGTAAAAAACCCTAAGATACCACCTTAAGCACATTCTTCGACTGCAAACAACGTAATTTGTTAAAGAGAGTTGTGCAACTACAGAAGGGTTGATAAATTGGTTGCATGTGATGCTAGAAGTGGAGGCCTAAGAAAAGCAGGAAGAGAATACCATTTTCAAGATAAAACTCACCTTGTTGTAAATTTTTAGGGCATTTGCTCAGAACAAGACTCAAAATTCAAAATTTTTCTTTCTTCTGAGTAATTTAGGCTTAAAGTTAAAATATTAAGGGAACTTTATTTAAGCTTGTCTAGAAATTGTGTTTTGAAGCTGAATTCAAGAGAAATTTGGGAACCCTTTTTCTCAAAATTTATAAGTAATTTCATTTTCTAAAAAGGAATTTTGAAAATCCCCTAGAAATTCTATGGAATTATTTTTTTTTAAAAACAAGAGAAAAGAAATTAGAAGGAAATATGTCTTTTCTATAAACATTATATAGTCGCAGTCAAAAACGTAATGAAGAACTAACAATTTTACTAGAATCAAGTCTAGAAGCTAAAATTTTTAGAAAATTTGTGGGCTTCTTTGTTTTTGCTAAAATTTTTCTCTAGAATATTGGTGTTTCGAAAAAAAACATATAGCTAAAAATTTCTATTTTATTACTCTAATTTGTAAAAAGTTTTGAAACCCTCTTATTTCCATGCACAAATAATGTAAAAATAATTTTATAGAAAAGTATTTCATGTTTTGAAAAATTATTGAAAAATTCTCTATGTTTTTTTCAGAAAATTAGACTGCAAAATCTAGGGTAATTTTATGACTTTCTCTTGAAAATAATGTGCAAAAAGATTTTATGTTTTTATTATTTTTTTGATGATTATGTAATGAAAAACAATAATCAATAATGTATTGAACAATTATTAAATATATACAATGTAGGCTTAAGTTAGCCCGTAACTAATGGATCTAACTATCTGCTAATAGGTAGTAGTTACAACTAACCTAAAAATGTAATAACAAATGGAGATACGCTAACATCCCCCCTTAGTACATTATTTAGATAATTGAATAACTACTAGCTATGCTAACATCCCCCCATACAACAATATTTGAGTAAAGTATATAACTTCCCCAATACAGTGAAGAAGAAGAAGAGAAATGAAAGAATGATGGCTCATGCTTTGTCTTCGACTCTGGATCTGGCTCATGGCTCTGGCTTTGGCTCTAAGAATACCTCTGGAATTGTACCTCTGGGTCTATCTTGGGATTTTCCTATGAAACTACCTCTGGATCATTGCCTCTAGATCTGCCTGTAGATCTGCCTCTGGAACTGTGTCTCTGGGTCTGTATTTAGGTCTGTCTCTGGGTCATTATCTCTGGGACTGCCACTTGGTCTGTCATTGGATTTGCCGCGGGGTCTACCATAGGTTTTACCTTTTCGATAGAAGCTATACAACATTTATTTCATCATGGTCCATTGTGTGAGATCTGTCCATCCACAATCAATATGAACCTTGTTGGCCATTTTTAGTTTGTACCAACAACTTGAAGAAGAGTGATTCATACATCCACAAGAATCACAAGGATGTAATATCCAACACTTAGCTGCAACATATATTGTCTTTCCACAGTGACTGCAACAATGCTTTTTAGGAGTTGTAGGAGATTTAGGTTTTACAAACATAGAATTACTGGTACTTGCATGTCCAATATAGCCAAGGCCTTCATGCTTTGCCCTGACACTTAGAATTATTGGAGTTTTAATGCCTTGTTCTTGTTTACCTAATCTCTCACCATTGAATCCCATTTTCTTCATCATTTTGGAACCAAATTCTTTGGTGTGTTTTTCAAAACACCCAATTTCATCATCTTCATCAATGCTTTTAACAATATTGCATTTGTCATTATTGATGAGATTATGGAGCTTTATTTGAGGAGGTTCAATTTTTAAGTCACTAGTGTCACAAGAAAAATCTGCTACTAAAATGAGATCACCTGTGCTACAACTGATATCTACCATAGAAGGTATGAGGTTGCCTGTATCACAACAAGCATGTGCCACAATGGGCTGAAGGTCACTCGTGTCACAACAAGCATTTGCCACAATAGGCTGAAGGTCACTTGTGTCACAACAAGCGTTCACCTTTAGGACCTCACTTTCCTCACTAATGTCCCTTTTCTGTTGTGCTTTGTCAAGAGCATAAAATGACATGAATATGCCCATTATAGCACCAATAGGGATTAGAACACCATTTTTCTGCATGTCTCCACAAGACGTAGAATCATTGATTATGGCATTTACACCACTCCTTAGTGTACGAAATGTGCCATCTTCATAATAATCTATCCCTTCCAGGTGTGGGGAAAAATATGGGCCTTTAATTGATTTCACAACATCATCAATTGGTTTTGGGATAGTTTTCTTCTTTGATCTACCCATTCTTAAGGTGTCAGTCATAGCCGAAAATGCACCTTTTACAATGAATTTTGCAAAAGTAAATTGACTAAGGTGTCGGTCATTGCCGAAAATGCACCCTTATAAGTCTTTTTTTACGAGACAGGGAGTCCAAAATTTTTTGGAAGCCCAAAATGGGTGCTACAGAAGGTTTTTTTTACTGGTTTGTAAAAAATTACAATATTTACCTCTTAGGCAGATTAGCACAAAAATGTCATAAAAAAAAAATCCCCCTGTGTGAAGTACTTCAAACAAAAAATTGCTATTTATGAAGTCTAAAAAAAATAGGTTGTGAGGTTTGATGATTTATGCCTTCTTGATTGCCTTATAAACAAAGGTATTTAGGGGGTCGTCGAGAATGGACTCCTTCCCCTAGTTGAAGGGTCACGAGGCAATTCAACTCCCGAACCAATCTGGGCTGCGTCTTAACGCTTGCCAATCTACCAATCTGGCTACTGCCGCCTGTGGTAGTGAAGAGCATTGTGTGCTCTGTATTGCATCTATTGGGCAGTCCGTAGTGGCTCCTCTGCTCCTCCTCCACGGTGGCAGAAATATTTTACTATGGTGATAGCAGCTTTGGTTCAATCTTCAAAATGCGCTCCTCCGCAACAAATATTGGAGTAAAACAAATGAACCCAGCACAAGCCTTCGATCATTCGTTGTTCTGCCAAAAATAGGTTCTGGACGCAATTAAACAATGCACTGTATGTGCAAATGTCTCTGAGTGGCATTGATGACTCCAGGCGGTGGGGCCTCCTCGTGATTGTCAAATCCCGTCAATGGGGCTGGGATATTCACAGCGGCAGCACTGATCTTCGCTCAACATCTGAAATCGAGCTATGTCACTGGTTTAACTTCGCTCAGAGGAAGTGTTGTGCTCCTAAGTCGTTCGTTACCATGTTAAGGTAAAATGATATTTGTGGACCATTTCCTCAGTAAGCTCTGTAGCTCTGTCATCGACGAGGAGCGTTGTGATCGGGAAGCAACAGCAACATTGCTCACGCACGGGTGGTAGTGGCGATTTGTTGAGCGGGGGCATCGTCGTATTGCTAAGCGATGACATCTTGATCCGGCATTTTTTTTTTAAATATATAGCCTCCACGATCCAAGAACAAAATAGCTCAGCATCTGCAATCTGGTTGCGATATTTTGCCCGTACAACTCCCAACGCTGCGATCTTTTGATCCGGCTTACTGCAATGATTTAGTGTCCATCGATCTGGCTTTAGACTGCTTTGGCCTATGGATCGAGAACTCTAGTTCCTTACTAAAAAATAGAACCTATGCACATGGGAGTATTTTGGCAAAAAATCTCCACTTGGCTATATCTGTTTTAAATATGCGATACGACTACGTGCAGAGGTAATCAATATCTGCAATCTGATCAATAGACAATTCTCCATGTGATTCAGACACCCCACCAGGGTTCATCAAATGGTTTCAAACAAAACCCGAGTCCTCCAAAACGGAGGATCTTCCTGTTGCTCTGATACCATGTAATGAAAAACAGTAATCAATAATGTATTGAACAATTATTAAATAGATACAATGCAGGCTTAAGTTAGCCCGTAACGAATGGATCTATCTGCTAATAGGTAGTAGTTACAACTAACCTAAAAATGTAATAACAAATAGAGATATGCTAACAGATTCAAGGTTCCTTCTAATTGTGTCCTTCTACTAAAAGATACTATTATCTAAAACTATCACTATGCCAAGGACCACATTCCATAAAAGAGTGAATCCTCATCTATTGCAACCTAAAACTCGAGTGATGTAGTGAAGAAACTGCTTCTTGCAATGTAGTGAAGAAACAATTTCAGGAAACCCAATGATGGGATGCCTTGATAAAATATTAAGGCCATGATCAGGGTGTCGTGAAATAGTTTAGAATGAACTGTAATAATGATACCATGATAACTTAGTCGAGGAAGTAAAAATTGAGATTACCTCCAATTTAATTTCAAAAGTCTTTAAGCCTATAAAAAGTTGGATAGAGGTATTTTAAATCCATGTATAAGGGATTGATTTAGATGGTTGACAAATTTGGGGAAAAATACTTACTTAGACATGATAAAAATGGTTGGATAAAGGGAGTAGCCACCTCCTAATTGCCAATGTAGTTACAATCCTAATAAAATTCTCCATCCTTGAGGGTAGGATACCACCTAAAAATGCTTTTGAACTTGAAGTTTCCTAAGAGGGAATATTGTATAATTAACCTACCCTATTTTCTATTTCACTCTTTAAAAGCTAACATCAACCGTGTGTGGCAATTTAATGACCATGAAGATCCTAAATTGCATCTCATTTTCTATCATGGATTAAATAAATTAATATTTCTACACAAAGCTACTGAGGTAAGAATCTCGTGGTTGATGAGGCTAACACTTCTGCAAGTAAATCTGAACCGGTCCAATAATATGCATCTGAGAAAAACATTTATAAAGAATACTTAGAAGAACTTCCCATTTGGAAATGCCCAACCACTTCCAGAACAACTAGAACCATTAAGTTTGTAAGAGAAAAAAATATGAAAAGTTTGTTTCGAGAAATCATAACAAAGAGTCACCCCCTATAGAAGAGTCACCTCAGGAAGAATCTCTCAGAGAAGAAATACCTATAGAAGAAGCACCTCGAAATGCATTAAACTCACCTATCGTAAAACAATCTGATGCCATAAAATTCCTCAAAATGCAACAATTCCTATTGGATATCAAATTTTACAAACTTACAAATCTGGTTGAAAAACAAGTTGTGATGATAAAAAAATCATTTTTTTAGAGTGATATCCTTAGAAAAATACTAGAGATAAAGGTGGTAAAACCAGCTACTCTAGTCTTTAAACCTATTATTTTCAATCCATCTCCTTAGAAGAGTGCTACATATGGCAAGAAACCACAGAAGTCGGTCAACTTTGCCAAAATCATTGACTTCACTAAGGTACTTGAGGTAGACAACTCAACTCCACAATCCAAACTTCCTCAGCCAAATTATCCACTAGAAATTGGACCCTCTAGGTATATATGGATACTACCAGAATTTTTAACACTTAATGTAGGTATGCCTCTCAACATCGATGAAATCATTAACAATGCTATGGAAATAGCAGGTTCACCTCTAAACATGCAGGGAATACAGAGTGAGTCTCATGATAGTAGATCCATGGATGTAGTGTTGGATATTCTGAGTGATAATTTATCATTTATGTCAAGAGTAAGTGGCCATTGATGTCAAACTTACAACACCAGTTAGTGGCAGTTTTAGTTGACAATATTCATTTTGATTTTAGTTTCAAGACCCGGTTCCAGGAAGTCAAATGAGGTTCAAAGTGCAAGAAAAAGCCCAAATAAATAATATTATATTATTATTTTATAATATTATACAAAGGAAGTTTAAAATTAATTATAAATTAATTTATTAGTTAATTTATTTAACTTATAAAGTTATTTAAATTAATTATTAATTAATTTAATTATTAATTATTAATTAATTTAAGCTAAGGTTAAAACTCTAAAGTGGGTTATTAAAAATAAAATTCAAAAGTAAAATTTAATAATAATATCAAGGAGAAGTGACTCTTGTTTTTGTTGGAGTAGCCCACATCGGGTGAACCAGGGTAAATCTCGTGTGTCATATGTGCATTGTGTGGTGTCATTTCTTCTAACTTATTTATTTTTGCATTATTTCTGGAATAAGTTTTCGTAGATCTCTTAATTTGGTATAAGAGCCAATTTTTTAGCCATAGGAGGATGCCTTTATTGCTAGGGTTGCAATTCATTTGAAGGGTTTCTAGGTTTTCTAGGAGGCAGAGAAAACCTATTTCGGAGTGTGAGTTTTTTCGCAGAAGGAGCTTGAAGGAAAATGACAGGAAATCATTTAAGGATAGAGATCGAGAAATTTTATGGAAAAATCTTTGAGATATTGAAGTTGAATATGGAGGATCTGCTCATGGACAGAGATCAGTGGGATGTTGTTTTTGAACAAACAAAACCTGCAAGAACATTCGATGAAGATTGGGAAAATATGAATCGAAAAGTAACGAGTCTAATTCGACTTTGTCTTACAGATTCAGTCCTAATCAACATTTTTGGAGAAGCTACTGCAAAGGATATCTGGGAGAAATTAGGGGCTTTGTATCAATCTAAGTCCCTGGTGAACAAATTGTTCCTCTGAAATAAACTGTATAATCTCAGGATGAATGAAGGAGATTCAGTTGCAGATCATCTGAATTCATTCAATACAGTGGTAAGTCAGCTTACATCCGTTGATATTAAGTTAAGTGAGGAAGATAAATGTATTACCTTGCTATGCTATTTACCAAATTCATGGGATAACCTAGTTGTAGCAATTGGTAGTACAACTTCATCTACATTGAAGTTTGAAGATATTGTGGCATCTCTAATATCAGAGAATATGAGGAGAAAAGCCATGGAGGGCACTTCAAAGGAAGCCCTAATAGTGAGAGGGCATGCCAAGGAAAAGGATAAAACAAGATACGATGATAGATCTAAGTCTAGAGGTAGATCCAAGTCTCATGGAAAGTTTGAGAGAAAGTGTTGGAAGTGTGGCAAGCCTGGTCACATGAATAAGGACTATAGATCAAAAAATGTTGATTCTAGAAAGAGGTCTGATGAATCCACTTCCATAGAGACACATAAATCTAATGATGAAGGAGGGGATGTATATCTGGCATCCTGCTCCACACGACCAAATAAAAATGATTGGTTGATCGATACTGGTGCCTCTTTTTATATGACTCCTCATAGGGGGTGGTTCAGTGAATATGAAAGATATGATGGAGGGGAGGTACTATTGGGAGATGATTCACCACTTAAGATAATTGGTCATGGAAGGGTGAAAATACTATTGCAGGATGGTAGGGTTAAGACCCTTCCAAGTGTGATGCATATTCCAGGCCTTGTTAGAAATTTAATTTCTATAAGAAAAATGGTTGATGCAGCAGTAAATGTTAGTTTTAGCAAAGATTCATGCAAAATGGTTTGAGGATCAATGGTGTTAGCAAGAGGAGTTCGTATTAGAAATTTTTACAAGCTATTGGGAAGAAATATGACAAATAAGTGCAATAGCTCAACTATTTTTGAGGTTGAATCAGATAAAAGTTGAACACTCTAGCATCAAAGAATGGGACATATTGGAGAAAAAGGATTGCATACCCTGCACATAAAAGGTATGGTTCATGGTATCCCTGATTTCTCAATGGTTTTTGATTTCTGTGAACACTGCATTTATGGAAAGCAGAATCGTATGAGTTTCCCATATGGTGCTGCTAGAGCAATAGGGATATTAGATCTGATTCATAGTGATATTTTTGGTCCTATCCCTATACCATCACTTGGAAAATCACGGTATTGTGCTTCTTTTGTTGATGATTTTTCAAGATATGCATGGATTTATTTTCTTAAGAGTAAAGATGAAGTTTTTGATAAATTTAGAGAATTTAAAGCACTTGTTGAAAATCAAACTGATAAAAGAATTAAGGTGTTGAGGTCTAATAATGGAGGAGAGTATTGTTCAAATAAATTTGAGGATTTTTGTAAGCAGTGTGGTATTGCAAGACAAAAGACTACTCCATATACACCTCAAAAAAATGGAGTTGCAGAGAGATTGAACATATCTCTGATGGAAAAGGCCAAGAGTATGCTCAGTGGTGCAGGTTTGACACAGGAATTCTGGTCTGAGGCAGTGAGTGCGACATGCTACTTGTGAAATCGATCTCCTACATTAGAATTTCCAGATCAAAATCCATTTGAAGTATGGTTTGGTAAGAAACCCTCTCTCTCACATATTAGAGTTTTTTGCTGTGATGCATACATGCACATTCCAAAGGAGAAAATAAGTAAGCTTGATAATAAGGTTGTTAAATGTATCTTTATTGGTTATAAAAACGATGTTAAAGGATATAAAATTTGGAATCCAAAAACTAAAATAATGGTGTACAATAGAGATGTATTGTTTAGGGAAACTAAAAGTGATCACAAGAAGGAAGTAACAGAAGAAGAACTTGAAAAGGTCCAATTTGATCTCATCGAAGAAGATCACACAGAAGAGGATCTGGTAGAGGAGCAGATAGATGAGGATTTGGATGAGGATTTGTATGAGGATGAACAAGAGGTTCATACACCTGTGGTAAGGAGATCAACACGGGAAAGAAGACAACCTGAAAGGTACAATCCATCTACATTTCCTACTTCTTTTGTATTATCTATTACTGATGAAGATCCTAGAATTTTTAGAGAAGCTATAAATTTTGAAGAGGTAAACCTTTGGGAATAGGCCATGGATGAGGAAATGATGCCCCTGAAAAAGAACAGAACATGGGATTTAGTGAAATTACCTGGTGGAAGAAAAGCAATAGGTTGAAAATGGATTTTCAAGAAGAAGCAGAATGTTGAAGGTAAAATGGAGAAATACAAAGCTCGCTTGGTGGCTAAAGGTTATTCTCAGGTAGAGGGAATTGATTATGGTGAAGTATTTTCTCCTGTTGCAAAGCTAACCTCAATTAGATTTCTGTTATATGTTGTTGCTACTTTTGATATTGAATTAGAGCAAATGGATGTAAAGAATGCATTCCTACATGGATATTTTGAGGAAGAAATCTATATGAGACAACCCGAAGGTTTCACTGTTGCAGGAAAGGAGGATCTTGAATGTAAGTTAAAGAAATCTCTGTACAGACTGAAACAGTCACCTAGAATATGGTATCAAATATTTGATACTTATGTCTTAGGAATTGATTTTATTCGTAGCAATGCTGATCACTGTGTATATTCAAATAAAATTGGTAATGTACTAGTCATTATAGTTTTGTATGTTGATGACATGTTACTAATTGGAAATAGTAAGAAAATGATCAGGGAAGTGAAGTCTTAGTTAGCATCACAATTTGATATGAAAGATCTTGTCCTTGCAAATTTTATTTTGGGCATGAAAATAAACAGAGATTGTTCTGACAGAAAACTATGGTTGGATTAGAAAAAATATGTTGAGACAGTATTAAAGAGATTCAATATGCATGACTGCAAACCAGTGAAGGTACCTATTCCTTTGGGGGAAAAATTATCTGCTGAACAATGTCCAAAAATAGAAGAAGAGGTAGAAGAAATGTCCCATGTTCCTTATGCAAATGTTACAGGTAGTTTAATGTATGCCATGGTCTGTACTAGACCAAACATTGCCCATGCAGTGGGAGTTTTGAGCAGATATATGTCCAAACCTGGTAAAGAGCATTGGACTGCTGTGAAAAGGGTTTTCAAATATCTACGTGGTACTTCTGATTTTTCAATCTGTTATGAGGGTACAGGTAAAGAAGATAGATCCTTGGATATAGAAGGGTTTGTTGATGCAAATTGGGCTGGAGATCTGGAAAATAGAAGATCTACTAGTGCTTATGTGTTAAATTTGTTTGGAGGAGCTGTTAGTTGGATGAGTAAAAGGTAAACTGTTGTTGCTCTTTCAACCACTGAAGCTGAGTACATGGCAGCCATCGATGGCAGTAAGGAAGCAATATGGCTACAAATACTAAGTGATGAAATTGGGTTCTATCAAGGAGCTATTAAGATAAATTACAACAGTCAGAGTGCTATATTTCTAGCAAAGAACCCTTCTTACTATTCTATAACAAAGCACATTGATACAAAGTTCCATTTCACTCCGAAATTATTTTTCCCCTTTTTCTGGAGCGATTGGCGGAGTGATTGCTGAGATTCCCATGGTTGGTGGGTGTGGATGGTTTATCCCACGGGATTGTGCCCATTGTATTCTAATACCACATAGTGGTTTAGGGTTGTGAGAGTTTCCTTTATATTTTATTGTAATGTCCCATTTTCTAGCAAGAAAGGAAAATAATAATATCGAGGAGTGGCTCTTGTTTTTACTGGAGTAGCCCACATCAGGTGAACCAGGGTAAATCTCGTGTGTCATAGGTTCATTGTGTGGTGTCATTTCTTCTAACTTATTTATTTTTACATTATTTATGGAATAAGTTTCTATAGATCTCTTCACAGATCAAATCTCACCGAATCCCCTTTTGTGGGAAGTATAAATAAAGAGGAGAACAAAATATAGTTTGGGTAATTAAAAATTAATTTTTGCATAGTTTTATTTGATTCTAAGGTTGCAAGTGAGTTATAAGGGTTTTGCAAAATTAAATTTTTAATGTTATTTGTTCAAAGTTTTTGAAAGGGTTGTAAGGTGTTTGGTTGATATTTTATGGTGTTGGATATTATTTTAAGCTGCATTTGATAAAATGTATCAAAGAAATTATTTTTATGTATGTTATGATGAGTGATATTTTTAAAAGGAATAAATAAGACATAAATTGAGTTGTGATTATTTTGTGTCAAAGGGAATATTTTTGAAAAATTATTGAAGTGATATTGTTGTGTTTAACCATTGAAATTGGAAAGAAGGAAATTATGATTGAGACAGGTTTTCCAAAGGCACTTTGAAATCCAACAAAAATGTATGGCATATTATTCCTAGTGAGTGATTGTTGAAAGTTGTGTATGAAAATTTGGAGTGAAAAGGATTGTTTGGTTTGCATTATTTAAAGTGATTGAGTATTGAGGTAAATGTGAAGCATATTGAATCTCTAACAATTCTCTATATGTTTATAAGAGAGTGATTGAAAGTGATTGAGTATTGAGGTGAATGTGAAGCATATTGAGTCTCTATCAATTCTCATTATGTTTCTCAAAGAGTGATTGATATGAGGTGAATGTGAAGCATATTGAGTCTCTAAAAATTCTCTGTATGTTTTTAAAAGAGTGATTAAAAGTGATTAAGCATTATGATGAGTATAGAACATATTGATTCTCTAAAAATTCTCTTTATGTTTCTATGATATTGAACAAGTTATATTGTGGACTTGTTCAACATATTTGAGGTAAGCCTTTGAGAAGACTTGTGGAAATATTTGGGTAAGCTATTGTGGAATCTTAAAATACAGATTGAGAGGATATTTGGATAAGTTTTTGTGGGAAATTATTGAGCATATTGGACAAGTTATAGAGAGGACTTGAGGATAGATTTGGGTGAGCTTTTTTGGAAGCTTACAAGATAGATTTGAGACAAGTCTTTGAGAAGACTTGTGAGCAGAGTTGATTGATTGATTTGTTAGAATCTTGAGTTAAGGTTTGGGATAGATCCAGTAGAGTTGATTTGATATTGAGTCAAGATTTGAGTTAAGGCTTGAGGAAAAATTTTGAGGATAGATTTGTGCTAGACCGAAGGACTATGTTTAGTAAATATTCGAGGACAGAGTTTGGTGTAGATTTGAGGACAGGTTTGTGCCAAACTAGAGATAGAGATTGAGGATATATTTGTGCTAGATCGAAGGACTATTTTTAGTGTATATTTGAGATAGAGCTTTGGAGGTGACAGAGTTGAGGACAGAGGTATCCAGCCATAGTAGGTAGGATAGGTGTCTTCTGTGGATAGAGTTCCATTTTATAAGGGTAGTGAAGGTAGAGTTATTCTAGAGGATCACCAGCTAGAGTAGAGTTAGGATATTAGTGTCTCATGTGGATAGATATACATGAAATTGATTAGGGTATTGGTGTCTCCTTTGGATAGAGGTCCATAAACATTGTAATAGAGAAAATATTCCAAAGAGATTGATTGAGAAAATTTTAGTGAAATATTTTCTCCGTGGAGTAGCCCACATTGGGTGAACCACTTAAATTTGGTATCTCTATTATGTGTTGTGATTTGTGCATTACTTTGATTACTACTATTGACATTGCTATTTATACATTGCATTATATTTATTGGGAAAGAAAAGTAAAAAATGGTCTTATATTATTCACCCCCTCTCAGTATAATCTTGTGTTTTTCAATTGGTATTAGAGTAGGTTCCTTCAAAAGAGTTTAATAGCTTGAAGGAAAAGTTTTCAAGAACACAATGGATTCTAAGAATATGTCCTTGTTAGGATCTCATCCTAACCCTTAATGTAATAACTTCCTTGATGTAATAATTCCTAGTGAACGTGGGTAGTACCCATGATTAATATTTTGTAATGTTCTAAGTTTTATCTTAGGTAGTGCCTATGACAAATGGCACCCTTTTCTATGTAACACATGGTAGATAGGTTAGGTAAGGTGGAATTGTGCATGTAATTCATGTGGCATTATGCATGTAATTTGAGTGGCATTGTGCATGTAATTCAAAGTGGCACTATGCATGTAATTCGGGTGGCATTATGAATGTAATCCAGGTGGCATTTTGCATGTAAGCCAACCTTGGAAGGAAACTCTTAAAATACCCGAAAAGGCACCAATGTAATCATATTTTTGCAAATTAATGAAGTGTTGAAGGAGGTTGCCCCATCGAAGAGGCCTACGATTCTATCTATTGTGAGATTTTTCCTTTTAAGTAATTTTTGTTATCATATGCATTTAATTATGAATACTGTTATAATGTTTATGTGAGTTTATTTCCAAGAAAATGTGTGAGAGTGTGTTTATTTGAGTTGAGAGTGTGTTGTTTAGTATATTTTATAGTAGGATCTTAACAAGTGGTATCAGAGCACTTTTCAGGGCCAAGTTCTGCTGCAACTGCAACGATTCTTGCCATCCAATCCACCTGTTAGGTATAAATTTTGTGTTTTTTCCATTCCTATTTTTCTTTATTAAAAAAAAATCCAAAAAATACAGTGCATTTTTTTTTCTAGACCAAAAAAAATATATATATTTTTAGTTGAGTAGGTAGAAACCTTGTGTTGGGGGTTTTAAAATATCATGAAGGATCTGTCATTATTGGCTAAGCTAGATAGCCCATAAAGCGTCTAGTGAAGTGAGGGGTGATCAGGCTCCAATATCTAGGCCTCAGACAGAACTCACGCACGAACTTGAGCTCCCACGTATCTTCAGGCATATCGGGAGACCATCTAGGTCTAAATTTTTTTTTATCCATTAGGAAGCTTTTTGGCCTTGTATTACTCATAGTCTACGGGACACATCATCCTAGATTATTACCCTCCCGTATTGTCAGAGAGGCAGGTAGTGTGCTGAAGGGTATGTGTGGAATCCTCCTTGAGTAGTGGCTTGAAATATTGGTCCGGGCATTATTGTTCGCCACTGTCAGTATATTAGAGGGCCTATGGGTGGTACATACTCCTCTACCTAGCATTCCTTGGTTATTTTAAAACTTCAACCTATAAAAAATGCAAAAAAAAACCAAACCTCCCTATTCGTAAACCTGCAATTCAAATCCCCAAAAGTGAGCATTTGAGAAAGGAGTCCTCTACTAAAAAATAATATAAAGGACATGAATTTGGGATAGACCATGAGGGTGACACTTAAGTTGACAGTATGGAGAATAACAGTCAAATTTACAGTGGCAATCACAGTCAGGTCAGTCAAGTTAGAGAGGTCAACACAGTCAGGGTAGAATTTACAGTTTTTAGGGTTAGAACAGAACTGTCATAATAGTCACCTACAAAATATAGAGAATATTGTTATAGATGGTGCTCCAGTACCCAAATTTTGCTCTATAGCTCAGAATAAAAAACTTTAAACATAGTTAGACTCAGCAAAATAGGAGATAAAAAAAAAAAGTCTAGGGTGCCAAAAAGTAGTGTTGAGATATATAGATCATTGTGACCACCTCTTCAAGCTGATAATTTTGATATATAGCACCCAAGAACTTTTTTGCGAACTTACTAGAAATAGTAAGTCCTAAAAACTCAATTTTATTTTTAGTAACTAGTCACAAAAGGTTTCAAAATGGCCCAGGGTACCCGTGGACATCAAAAATAACTAGACCACTTGGAATCCTTAATAGAAGCCATTGAGAACTTGCACTCGACTTTTCACTCCATAAGGGAAGAAGTCCAAGGTCTTCGCCTAGAGCTTGAGGCCACCAGTAACCACTTAGAAGAAGCAGTGATAGAAGTAGACAAAAAACTAAAAAGAGGACCACCCAAAATAGAACACCAAGCTGAGGGTTATACAAGGAATCATGACCATGATCCATCCTTTAGAATGCCCAAATTGGACTTTCCAAAATTTAGTGGGAAGGATGCTGATGGGTGGCTATGTAGGGTTGATCAATTCTTTAGACTTCATAATGTCCCCATATTTCATCGAGTCCAGATGGCTTCCTTTAACTTGGAATCTGAGGCTCTACACTAGTTTCAATGGTTACATGTTGCCAACCCAATTCTCTCTTGGGAGAATTTTGAATCCCAACTACTCACTTGATTTGGTCCTAGTGACTATGAGGACTTTACAAGGGCCTTGACAAAACTACAACAAACAGGATCAGTCTGTGAATACCAATCTCAATTTGAAAAATTGGCTAATAAGACAAGAGGATTGAATGAAGGGTTCTTCCAGAGTTGTTATATCAGTGGGTTGAAGGTGGAACTCCAAGCGAAAGTAAAAATTTTGAAACCACAAACTATGATGGAAGCTATCAGTTTGGCCCGTTTGGCCGAATCTAAACTCTTTTCCCAAAGGCACCCATCAAAGTTTCCTCAAAATAGACCTTCATTTCCTCCTTGATCCCAACACCCAGTTGATAATAAACCTACTACACCCAAGTGCCTAACCACAGAAGAGATGGATGCACGTCGTGCCCAAGGATTATGCTACAATTGTGATGAATTTTTTTTTAAAGGGCATAAGTGTGCACACACTTGATAGATGTTGAAGAACCTGATAACTCTGACCAGAGTGATGAGGATGAGGACCCTCCAAAAATACCTTCTCCATAAGAAGAAGTGAAACAGGAACCTGAGACAACAATTACAGTCCATGCTCTTGCAGGCATTACTACTCCACAAACCATGAAGGTTGCAGGATTTTTTAGGGGCCAATGTCTTTCCATCCTTATGGATTCGAGAAGCATGCACAACTTCATTGACCCTAGAGTTGCTCAACGGGCAAATTTCTATATCCACACTTGTAATTCCTTTGAGGTCATGGTAGCCAATGGGGGAACCTTACCTTGTAAAGGAAAATGTCACAATGTTAAAATCAAGATAGGGGACTATGAACTCAAGCAGGACATGTTTACCTTCCAGTTGGGTGGATGTGATATTGTTTTGGGATCTCAATGGTTGAGTATGATGGGCACTATCAGTTGGAACTTTGTCGAACTCTGGATGCAGTTCTCCAAAAATGGACAAACACACATCATCAAGGGCTCCCCAGCAGGAACACCTCAAATTATTAGTTCAAATGGCATGGAGAAATTGCTAAATAAATCATCATGTGGGGTCATTGCACAACTATTATCCATCCAACCATCCACCTCTCAAATGGGTGAAACCCCATCAGACCTACAACAGATTCTCCACAAACATGAGGCCATATTTTTGAAACCAACTACACTACCACCACATTGCTCTCACAACCATGCCATTCCATTATTGTCGGATAATGCACCTCCCAATATCCGACCATACAGGTACCCTCATGCCATGAAGTCAGATATTGAGAAAATTATATAGGAATTACTCAAGGTGGGTATCATTCGGCCTAGTACTAGTCCCTACTATGCACCAGTCTTACTGGTTCTCAAGAAGGATGGCTCCTAGCGACTGTGTATTGACTACTAAGAACTCAACAAGATAACTGTCAAGGATAAATTTCCTATCCCCGTGGTTGATGAATTACTAGATGAATTACATGGGACCATGTACTTCACCAAGCTAGACCTTCGCTCTAGGTACCATCAGATCCGTCTCAGGGATGAAGATATTCCTAAAACTACTTTTCGCACTCATGAAGGTCATTATGAATTCTTGGTAATGCCATTTGGTCTCACAAATGCTCCTTCCACATTTCAAATCCTAATGAACAACATATTTTGCCCTTTCTTACGGAAGTTCATCCTTGTGTTCTTCGATGACATCTTGATTTACAGTCACACATGGGAAGAGCATCTTAAGCATGTAGATCAAACCCTACAACTATTGGTTGACCATCAATTATTTGCAAAAATATCCAAGTGTTCCTTTGGTTTGACTGAAGTGGAGTATCTAGGACACATTGTCTCAAAGGATGGTGTCAAGGTTGACCCTAAGAAGATCCAAGCAGTCCAAGAATGGCCGAAACCTCGCACTCTCAAGGGACTTTGAGGATTTTTAGGGCTTACAGGCTATTATCGTAAATTTTTTTGTAATTATGGAAAGATAGCCGCTCTCCTCACCTCCATGTTGAAGAAGGATTATTTTACTTGGACAGGGCTGGTTGAGCAAGCATTCCTGGAACTCAAGCATGCCATGACCACCACTCCAGTTTTAGCCATGCCAGACTTCTCTAAAAAAATTGTCATTGAAAGTGATGCTTCTGGTCATGGTATTAGGGCGGTATTGATGTAAGAAGGATGCCCTTTGGATTTTACCAAAAAATCCCTATCTGATCGCAATTTAGGGAAATCCACATATGCCAAGGAAATATTGGCAATATTGCATGCAGTCCTGCATTGGTGACCTTACCTCATTGGGCACCATTTCTCCATCAAAAATGACCACCAGAGTCTGAAATACTTTCTAGAACAACGGGTTGCCACCCCCGAGCAACAAAAGTGGGTATCAAAACTCATGGGCTATGATTATGACATCACGTACAAAAAAGGAAAGGAGAATCTTGTTGTGGATGCTCTCTCTCACCAATTTGAGACCCTTAGTATGTTGTGTGCAATTTATGCACCATTGCCCCAATGGATTAAGCCCTTACATCAAGAAATACTTCAGGATGCAGATTTGAAAGACTTGGTTGCTTCACTTATGGATGATCCAGAGTCTACACCAAGATATAGTTGGGATGGCCAGGATCTATGTTACCATCAATGCCTGGTTCTTCCTCCTAAGTCCCCACTTCGAGAGCTCCTCATGAAGGAATCACATGCTACTCCATATGTTGGCCATTCAGGGTTCCTAAAAACTTATGAGCGACTCAAGCGCACCTTCTTTTGGAAAGGTATGAAATAGGACATTCACTCTTTTGTACCTGACTGCAACACATGTCAAAGTATGAAAGGGGAAACAGTGTGCTCTTCGGGCACTCTTCAACCATTGCCGATCCTAGAGCAGGTGTGGACTGACATATCCATGGACTTCATAGAAGGGCTACCTAAATCTGGAGGCAAGTCAATTATTTTCATAGTAGTGGACCGCATTTCAAAGTATGCTCACTTTTGTGCCCTAGCCCATCCTTACACAACATCCACTATTGCCCAAATTTTTCTTGACTCCATATTTCACCTTCATGGCATGCCGACATCTATTGTATATGATCATGATCCCTCCTTTACTAGCAATTTTTGGTAAGAGTTGTTTAAGTTGCAGGGGACTCAGCTCAAAATGAGTTTAGCCTACCATCCGAAAATAGATGGTCAAATAGAGGTTGTTAATAAATGCTTGGAAACCTACCTTCGCTGCTTTGCCTTCGATCATCCTACTCATACCAGCACCACACTCACATCGTTTGAGGTATTTTACGGGTGCCCTCCACTCATGCCTTCCTCCTACATTTTGGGCAGCTCCAAGTTCTAGGCCGTTGACAATGCTCTGAGTCAACACACCGAGGTCCTCTACCAACTCAAGCAAAATTTTAACATGGCCCAAAATCGGATGTGCCAACAAGCTGATCAGCATCGTTCTGAACGTAGTTTTGATGTGGGTGATATGGTCTTCCTTCGCTTACAACCATACAAACAATCATCCCTACAACTTTGCAGGTGTCAGAAGCTCGCTCCAAAATTCTATGGTCCTTATCAGGTTCTACAACGGATTGGCCCTACAACTTACAAATTGGCTCTTCACCCCACTTCCAAGCTCCACCCTGTTTTTCATGTTTCCCTTCTCAAGAAAGTTGTGGGCACAAAGGTACAGATTCAATCAACACTTCTCAAATTGGATGAAGAAGGCTCCATCTTACTTGCACCCGAGCAGTTGTTGGATCGTCGAACTTGCACTCTGCGCAACCGTACCATTACGGAGGTCCTTGTCCAGTGGCATGGGCTTCAACCTGAGGATGCTACATGGGAGTCTCTACATCAACTCCAGCAATAGTTTACTCATTTTCAGCTTTGAGGACAAAGCTTCTTCAAGGAGAAGGGCATGTTAGGATCTCATCCTAACCCTTAATGTAATAACTTCCTTGATGTAATAATTCCTAGTGAACATGGGTAGGACCCATGATTAATAATTTGTAATGTTCTAAGTTTTAGCTTAGGTAGTGCCTATGACAAATGGCACCATTTTCTATGTAACACATGGTAGATAGGTTGGGTAAGGTGGCATTGTGCATGTAATTCGTGTGGAATTATGCATGTAATTCGAGTGGCATTGTGCATGTAATTCAAAGTGGCACTATGCATGTAATTCGGGTGGCATTATGCATGTAATCTAGGTGGCATTTTGCATGTAAGCCAACCTTGGAAGGAAACTCTTTAAATACCCAAAAAGGCACCAATGTAATCATCTTTTTGCAAATTAATGAAGTGTTGAAGGAGGTTGCCCCATCGAAGAGGCCTGCGATTCTATCTATTGTGAGATTGTTCCTTTTAAGTAAATTTTGTTATCATATGCATTTAATTTTGAATACTGTTATAATGTTTCTGTGAGTTTATTTCCAAGCAAATATGTGAGAGTGTGTTTATTTGAGTTGAGAGTGTGTTGTTTAGTATATTTTATAGTAGGGTCTTAACAGTCCTTAGATAATTCTACACCAATATTTGATGGAAGTGATTATATATTGAAGTATGAGAATGAATATTCACTTGATGGCACTTGGCAATGATATTTGGGAAGCCATGGAAAATGGATACATATTCCCAATTGATCCACCTACATATAAGGAAGGTAAGCTTCTACAACATTACAATTCAAAAGTAATGAAAACAATTTTGAGAGGTTTGCATAGAACAGAGTCCATAAAAGTTATGCACTGTTAAGATGTAAAATAAATTTGGGATAAGTTGCAAAGTATATATGAAGGAGATAAAGGTGTTAAGAAAGCAAATATGCAAAATATCAAAGGACAATTTGAAGAGTTAAGAATTAAGTATGAGGAAAATATTAGTACTTATCTACTTTGGGTTGATGATGTTGTTAATGCTATGCAAGGACTTGGAATTAAGGTAGAAAAATTGGATGTTTGTGATAAGGTCTTAATATCTCTTCCAAAAATATTTAGTGAAAATATTTTTGCTATAGAAGAATAAAAGGATGGTGATTATTTGACAAGAGATATGTTGCTTGGTATTCTTAGAGATTTTGAGTTAAGAACAAAAGAACCTAATCCCCAAAAGGAAGCAACCTTCAAAGAAATCAAGAATAAAAGGGTAAGAATTTAGAATAAAGCAATGAGTCATCCAGTGATGAAGAATCTAATTATGGACCTAAAATAACTCCTAATTAGAGCAAATTTAAATAAAGAAATCAAGTGGAAATGCAAAGATATGTAATGCTTCCTATAGTAAGAAATAAATTGTAGTAGTGAATAAATGATTGAAATCATAGTTAAAATTAAAAATGCATTGGATTCCAAGGTATGCTATGATGGTAAAGAGGATATATAATAGCTAATTATATCTTTAGGAAAAGTAAACTAGCATTTATAATGGAAATTCAATAAAAATGTTAGAACATGTAAGAATGCTAATTAAAAACTAGCAAAGCCTACAACAAAGGAGGAAAGGAAAGAGAGCTTATAATGGAAGGGAGCCTTTGAGACTGGGTAAAGGAATGTGAGATACAAGGCAATGATAGCCTTGTATTCTTCACACCTTGCCTTAAGGGAAAAAGGAGAAAGGAATATATATATATATATATATATATATATATATATATATATAGATATGCAATGTAAAACTACATATAGTGCATGGAAGGAAATGGTAAGAAAATGAACAAAACTAGATTAAATGCTTGTAGATGAAATAAATATGAAAGTAAATGAGCATGGATGAAGAAAATAGGTTAGTATTTTGTGTGTATAGCCAATAATACTAAAAATAAAAAAGCAACAAATAAATAAGGGTGATGTATGTTAGAATATGTCACAATATCCTACCAAAACAAAGGATTATGGTCAAAATATGATAATGAAATGAGTGCAAGTCCAAATAAACCTGTAAGAGAAGTGTTGGATATAAAATGAAGATGGTATTATTGAATAAAAGACTACCAAAATACTGTTAGAAGGATATGAAATTAGAGCATAGAATGTAAAATGCATTAAAGAAAATAACAAGTGAGCAAGGCTACAACCTAAAGGATAAAATGCAATGAATATAATGTGGGAGGAGAGAAAAAAAGAGCTAGGAGAGCTCTCTTTCTTGCCTATAATGGTGACCTCCTTGCTCCAAAATCCTCCTTGCCTTGCTTGACTTACACTCAATACTCACAAAATGCTCCACAATGCTTGATGAAAACTAAGAAATTCTTGAGGAAGATTAGGAATAGAAATTGCTATGAATGAGAGAATAGTAGAAAATATTGGCAGAGCTTTGCTATCATGAAAAACCTTATGGAATTCTTGTACTATGGCTTCCTTAAAAAGGATTTGGGAGGGGACTTAAGGGGAGAAAGGATAATACCAAATTCAAAGCAGTGCATATGAGGCCTCGTTGAAGCATGCATAATCAATGGTAGAGATGAAATGGAGGTCAATACATTCCTTTATCGTTTAGGTGGATGATTCTCTGTCATGTTTGCCAAATTCATCACTGTTGACCAGATTAGTCGCTAAAAAATTTGGCAACCCAGGTGGCGATTTGGTAAGGATACCAAATATGATTTTGTGAGTTTGAAATTTGAAAATATTCCAAATTCACAACTAGTCAAATTCACCACTGTAAAATTTGATAGGAGTGGTAAATTTGGTCAAACCGATTATTATTATCATAAAAATATACACATGAAGCCTTTATAATTTATGTATAGCCATAGTGTAAAAAAGTAAAAAAGAAGAAGCATAACATTGTATTAAAGTATTTAACCAAAAGGATGACTAAATAATTTCAAGCTCAAGATTTGGAGTTAAGGAAAAATAAAGAAAGAGTACAATTTGAAAATTATAGAGTACAACAAATAAAAGCTCAATATATAAGCAAAATTACAAATTTATTATTAAAAAATAGAGTGCAACAGAAACAATCTCTAAGAAGAGACAACAGGCTATAAAAATACATCCATCACTCATATTATTTATAGTCACTAGTACATACCTTTTTATAATATACTTGATGGGTTGGAAATATATTGTAATTAGATATTGAATATTATGAAAATATTGTGGGAATATTTGTAGGAATACTTTGGATTTTTTTTTAGAATGTTGTGAGAAAATTATTAGAAATATCATAGGAATATTTTTAAGAATATTTATGCCAAATAAATATATACCTGGATTGGGGTTGTAATTTTGTCAAAACATTACTAAAAGATAGAAATATCATGAGAATATATGTAAGAGTATTTACGCCCAAAAATATTTTTAGGCATAAAGCCATATTAAAACAAAGTCATATGACTAAACCCTCTCTCCCTCTCTCTCACACACACATGATGCACTTGAACATAGCTAGATTTATAAGAAGTGGAGACAAAGAACATAAGTCATGTCTATGTGTAGAGTTGTGATGACATAGGTTATATTATAGAGAAGAAAATAATGGCATAGGTCATATCTCTATATAATAATGTTTTGGCATATGTAGTGTATCTAGTACGTAGTTGTTGCTCTTGCTAGAGAGATGTGACTAATATTGGTTATTTGATTTTTTTTTTCTATTTTTTTAATTTATCTTGTCTACCTATGCTAATTATTTCCATGCTATCTCTAGAACTATTTTTATGCAAGAGGACATAATAGACTAGGAAGGCACAACATTGGAATATGGAGTAGTTAATCTTCCAATTAAAACAAATAGTTACAAAATAAAATTACTTTCCTTCTAACTATAGCTAATAGTTCAATATTTGTATGTCAAGAGTGTGAGGGGTAGCATTTAATTGGGAAAAAATTTAATGGTAACATATTATGAATGGATCATACTTGGATAGAGGTAACAATGAGATGTCTACAAAGGTAATCTATATAACACAAATTAACAAAGTATACATAGTAGTAGAGCAACAATGTTGCATAGTGCCTTTGTGGTGTAAAGAAGACCCTTGAGAAAGGATGCAAGGCTTGATGGTCTTAAATGAAAATAATCCTTGCGTATAAGGACAAAGATGCAAAATTGCACTCCTAGCAAATGTAGGTCCTTCGATTTCCTACAGTGAGCTTCTTTCAACCATAGTGAGGATCCCATATATAATGCATTTGTATTAACTTAGACTTCTAGGTGGGGGCATTGATGAACCAATAAGTTGAACAATTGTAGTTACACTTACTACAATCTTATATACATGGAGATAAAAGTACTTGATAGATTCTTGTCCTTATATTCTATAGTGAGTGCATACATGCAAAATCTTTATATTCTTGGAATGTTGTTTGACTTTAATAGGACACCTCAAGACTTGGTTGTAAAACTCAAAATTTTAGGTTAAAGAAAATTAAAACGTATAATAATTTGAATAATAATAAAATACAACAAACCACACTTTACTATTGTTTGAATTACCATATATATTGATTTTTTTACTTAAAATTTCAAATTTTAAATTATTAAATTTAATAATATATTATATTATAAGGAGTGTTGTATAAATGTAAATGCAAAAGTTAAAAGTAACTTAAGTTAGACTATACAAATAAAAAAATTTAAACTTCAAGTTTTTTTTTTGCCATTTAAAACAGATATAACTTCAAGTTAGACTATACATATGAAATATACACATTGCCATGGCAAATTAAAAAATATTATGTAGATTTCTAATGCAAAAGAATAGAGAAAACAATATTTATAAACTTTAAAAACTAAAATTTAAAAATCACCTCCTGACAAGAAATATATATACAATTGAAGGCAGTATATAAAATTTTATTCCATTTTGATAATTAATTATTATTGCTTCATTGCACATCTAATGTCTTTCTTTAGGAGACCTCCGTTGGTTAACTATTTTAGCCCTTATATAATAATGGTAATTCAATTTTTGTTATAGTTTTTTTTAAAGCAGCTTATGCATGCTATATAGGCTAGTATCACCTTACATCATTATATAAAATATTACTTTGCTTAACTACTTAAGCCCTTCTCTTACATAATAATGGAAATTCCTTAAGCCTTAGCGTTCCACTCAAGTGTCAACTCCACAATTTCATTATCCCCGTTACGGAGCTTCAAGCACACCTCAACGCTTTTGCCACTTCCATCATCCTCCTTCTTCGCCATCTTCTCCTTACCTTGACCATTTGCCTCGGATTTATCCTCCTTCATAAGGTCATCTCGATGAAGACTATATATATGAAAAGAGCTATCTATATCCCATACTTCCTGCATAATTCATTCAAAAAGATCTGATAACAAGAGATAAAACAACCAATATATATAGAATATAGAGAAAAGAATAGCTTTAGATTTGAAGGGGTTACCAATTTGAGTAAGCAACGGTTAGGATCCTTTACAGGGAATGTAAAGTCTTTGTTTCGAGTTGAATCGAGGCTCTTCTTGACTTCTAGAGTGTGCCGATCCTGTAACAGAATTAGCATGCTTATACTATGCTATTATGCCTCTATACAAAATTATTGGCAAACGAGAAAACATGTTAACTATAAAGAAATGGGCAAATAGAGTGAATTTAGAGGAAAACAAACATGTCCACCGAATTGAAGTTGAACGCATGGATTACTGCTGGTCGAGTCTCGAATCGCTAAATTCGTGCCTTTAATTGCTGTGACTTTTAGAGTTCCTGGCATCTCCACTCCCACTCTTGTTAACTGAAGAAGCAATTGTAGCATACTTTTACATTGGGGTACTCATGTGGACGAGTATACTTATAGATTGCATTACCAGGTGATTCCAAGGGAGGAGAGAGAACATAACGTGTCGAGAATGGGAATAAAAGAAACAATAGAACAAGGAAATGATTCAAAGAATGGGATTCGAGAAGGGGATCCGACTTCAAGAATGGGAATAAAAGAAACAATAGAACAAGGAAAGGATTCAAAGAATGGGATTCGAGAAGGGGATCCGACTTCTTTGGAATATCACTTTTGCCGACCAAGATAATAATCCTTAAAGGACTAGTAGATAATAATTTTTTTATCGGTGCAATGAATTAAATAAATTGAAATAATTTAATTATAAAAAAATATTGAAGGTAAACGAATTAGTAGATAATAAATTTGTATTGGTGCAATGAATTAAATAAATGGAAATAATTTAATTATAAAAACATATTGAAGGTAAATAAATTACTAAGGTTATATGAGATTTTTTATGAGGATGTTGTTTATTTAATATATGGTTATTTAATTATGTTTTGGTTATAGTTTATAATGTTAAATTGTCCACCTCATTTTAAATTTAATTTTTTTTTTAAAACTATTCAAATTATATTACATGTATAATATATTTAATCTTTGAATAACTTAAAAACTATAAGAGGAATTTTCTTAAAAATTATTTTAACTTTTTAATGAAAAACAATTTTCTAACGAATTATAACTTTTAGTATTGATAGTAGAGGTTTCTTACACAAACTCCAAAAAAAATAACAACTTTTATTATTTTATTTTTTAATTTAATTTTTTATTATTATCATTGTAACTCCATTTATGTTGGGTAAATGTGGATTATTTGTTTGTAAGGTAAACTATTGTTATGTGATTTTTTCATTAAAAAATATTAATATACAAAATATCTATAATACTTATAAAATATTAAATAATTTTTTTTTGAATATATATTTTTTAATAAATATTTTAATAATCACACTGAAATCAACATAAATCTCTACACTAAAAACCTAACATCATTTTATCAAATTTTTTTTTATATATCCCACAATGCCACCGCTGTGACAGCTTCCGAAGGCAACCGCCGCTGACTTGGTTTTGCAACCCTCCCCACGCTGCACCTCCTACTGAGTCAACAATAAGCAATTTTTAAATTATATTAATTTCATATTTCTTACATTTTATCATTAATATGTAAAGTCTAAGCAAAGTGTGAGTATGGACAAATAAAGTAAGTCATTACAGTATTACATAATCGTTAGGGTTTTATATTAGATTGGCTAACATATAGGTCTTAATACATCACACAAATAAGTATATTAGATGTTAAAAGTTTGAAGTTTAAAACTTAAATTTATGTATTTATATATGATTACTTTAAATTGATATAAAATTATGTATAAAAAAAATTAATTCTGTAAATGTTTATTGAAACTTGTTTTATTTATATTACATCACATCACCAATAATGCAAGGATGCCACTTGCATATCCGGATTCAACTTCCACCATGGATACGTACTCAATAAAAAAAAAATATATATTATATAAGCTTAATTATTATACATGTATTATTTGACAAGATTTAAACCTAAGTCTTTTTGTTCAAAATTAAAGAATCTAACTAATTAAACTAATATTATTTACTATTTAATTTATAAAACTTGTACACTTAATTTTTAACAAATCAAAATTGAAATACAAATAAAAACATAGTGTCATGCCCTTTAATTTGACACCTCATTCATTAGATATTATATAGTGGAGTCACATATGTGTAGGGAAACAAAAGAATCAATAAGGGATGATATGGATGTATACCTTGGACTATTTATGATTGCAAGCAAGTGGAACTAGGAAAGGATTTGTGAGGAGGCTACGAATAAGGTTTGGTTCATTCGAAACCTTATCATTATTTCTAAATTTTTTTTTCTTAATTCTTAATCTATATTTTAAAGGAAAACTTTGTAACACAAGGATGATTATCAATTATTTTTTCAAAATTTTTTTTTGTTACCAAGATCAAATCACTATTAATTTAAAATAATTATAATCTAACCTTTGTCAATGAGGATTAGTTTGATTTCCCATAAGGTGTGTTAATCCACCTATTTTTTTTTTGGATTGTAAAAGTTGTTATCTTAAATTAATATAAATTTGCTTTTTTCACCCAAAAAGAAAATTATAATTAATTATTGAAATAAAAAATGAAACTAAAGAGATTTTTCAATCCATAAGGGGGGACCTTCCGCTCTGACAAGATGTCACCCTTTCACATTTTCGCTCCCTCCTTGGCTCCTCCTAGGGCTCTTAGGCAGATATCCTGATGTACTATGGAATTCTAGGCAGATCTCCTTGTCTTCCTAGGGTTTTCGACCCTTCCTGTGGTTGTGTGGTGCTTGGAGGGTCTCCATGGATGTTTTTGCATCTTCTTGTGGTATTCCAGGAAAGAGGAGATAGATCTCTTTTTTTTTTGGTGGATTCGTAGCGCACTCGACAGATTCCCCACTACGGGAGTAAGAAACCACCCGCTATGGGTGAGAGGTCACCTCTTCATCTTCTTGCTCCCTCTTTGGCTCTTCTTAGGGCTATCAAGCGGGGATCTTGACTTTTTGTGGTTTTCTAGGCCAATATCCTAGTTCTCCTAGGATTTTTTGCCCTTCCTGCCATTGTGAGGTGCCTAGAGGGTATCCCAACCCTTTTTTGCTTCTTCATGAGGTGTTCCATGTAAGATGAGGTAAATATTTTTTTCTTTTGGTGGATCTGAAGCACGCTTAGGAGATGCCCCGGTGCGGGAGCAAGAGACCTCCCATTATGGGTGGGAGGTCACCTCTTCATCTTCTCTCTGTCCCTCCTCAACTCTTCCTAGGATTCTCATGCGGATCTATTGTTGTGATATGGTTTTCCAAGCAGATCTCCAAACTTTCATAGGATTTCTTGCCCTTACTACCACTCCTTGGTGCCTGGAGGGTCTCCAAGGCCTTCTCTATTTCTTCTTGAGTTGTTCCAAGAAGTCTTCTTGGGTGATGTTGTGTGATCAAACAAACCTGATTTGTGGTCTCAGTGTAGGGATTATCTTTTCTTCGTTTTGCTTATTGGGTTGGTCATTCACTGGTTTCTAGGCTTGGGGGAGGCCCTAATTATTCTTAGCTAAGTATTTTCCATGGTTTACATTTTTTGGCTAGTACCTTAGGGTTTCTGGTGGCTTTGCTTCACTTGATATTCTTGCTAGGATGACCTTTCATTGGTTTCTAGGCTTGGGGAGGACCCTTTTATTCCTAGTTGAGAGTTTTCCATTATTCGTAATTCATGGCTAGCATTTCGAGGTTTCCAACAGATGCGTTTATTTTTTATGCTTGCGAGGGCGGTTACTCACTACCTTTTATGGGCTTGGGGAGGCTTTAGATTTAAAGTTGAGTGTTTCCCGTGGTTGGAATTTTGGGGCTCGTGTCCAAGGTTTTCTATTGGATTCATTCTCATATTTTTGTGGTCTTGGAGGGATCATATATGGTAGAAGGATTCTATGGTTCTTTGCTGGTGGTAGTGTTAGGGTTTCTTGCTGATCTGGGCATCCTCTTTCCATGGTTTGTCTTCGACTGTGCTTCACCTTCTTTTCTAGGAGTTTGCATGGGGGTTTTTGTGGATGGTCCGGTTTGGCTTGCAGATGGACCTAAGCTATTTTGCGGATGACCGTATGCTAGTTTTTGGATGGTCACTATTCCTTTGCAGATGGTCCTATTTTATTTGTGGATGGTCCTATATGGTTTTTAGTTGGTCTTGATTCCTTTGTAGATGACCCTATTTCGGTTGGCAGATGGTCTTGTTTCATCTTTGTGGGTGGTCCTGTTTCATCTACGGGGAGTCCTGATTCATTTGCGGATGACCTTCTAAGTTTGAGTTTTTCTCCTGTGTGGAAAAATCCATTTCTTTGGGTGTGAGGTTTTTATCCTTTACAAAAAAAATCCTTTTCATTTTTGTGTTTACATTTGAGGTTTTATGTTGCCCCTACATGAGCTTCTCTTCTCAATTGGTGTGGCATTCTCTCTTGCTCTTGCATGGGCTTCTCTTTCTCTATTTTATCTATTTTTCTCCAATAGCCCACATAGAGTCTATTTCTTCAGCTTTTCGGTGGTTGGGATCTCTTCTCCAAACCTTCTTTTGTAAAAGGTTACGGGATCCTTTCAAAACATTTTTTTACCAATAAAAAAAAATGAAACTAAAGAGATTAAGAAATTAATAAATTTAGTTTGCATTATAAAAATATTTGCAAGATTTTACAAAAATTTCAACCTTGGAGATTTGGCTTGGATTATAAAATCTTGCAATTCTATTTGAGAATAAAATACTAACTTTAACTTTGGGATTTGAGTTGGATTTATAAAGCCTTACAAGTTTTATTTTTTTGTAATTTTCTTTCTATTAGGATCCTAATTTCCTAATTATTTAATTATTGTAATTAGTCATTAGATGTTGTAAGTAGACGTGTTATTAATAGTAGTTAGTTTTGTGACTAGTTAGTAGAACATAAATTCTATTTAGTCTTAGGGTTACTATTTGTTAAAAAATATATGGTTTCTTAGTACGTCTTGGAATGTAATGAAAGAAGAGGGGAAAATTGCATTTTTGTATTACAAGTTTAGGAGGTACATCTCATTATAGTATAATATTTTAAACAATTAATAAAATTGTTGTTTAATTTTCCATTTCAAAGGTTCAAGGTATAGACCAGTTGGTTCGACCAAACCCCACAAGGGGGGCAAAGGTCCAAGGTTCAAATATCGGGCCTTGTTGGACTGAATGCTTGTCCCTTTCCTGGTGCTTTTAGCGATGTAAAAGGTTTTAAATGATTGTGGCACGGTGGTTATAGGGGTGGACTACGCTAAGATCTATGGCGTAGCTTTCGGGGCAAACAACGCAAAATACTGTGGCAGCCATAAAATCCATACAGCCTACCTAGCTTCGTGGTGGCTACTGATTCCACCATGTAAATTAAAAAAAAAAAAAAACTATTCCATTTCATATTTTCTATGTTAATTTTATTGTTGCATGTGGATTTTTTTCATGATGTATTAGAGCATTTTATAGGGTCACTTTTCATAGCATCATGTAGCCAATTTTATAGCTGAAAATAAACCCATTACTATGCTTAAATAGAACATGTAAGAGATTACCCTTTTGAAGGATTGCTGTAAGTTTTGATTGATCAACTACACAAGTAATTGGACAAATTACCTAGAAACGCATTTTGAGTACCCTAAGAACCTTCAAGTAGCTATATTTAAGTGTCGTTAGTGAAAATAGTCAATGGCCTTGCATTCTATTTGTAACCTTTTTCTTGTATATTCAAAGTTACTATTTTAAGATAAATTTATGGTTGCATTCAATTCTATTTGTATCCTACTACCATGTTCCGAGGATATATTTATAAATAAAACATAATTTTTCCATGTCATTTATATACTTTTAAAGCCTAGAATACTATCTCTTCCATTCCCATCCTTCCATCTGAATATTAATTGGATTAGCCTTAGGATTTCCTCCTAGCACTCACATAAGATCTTAATAGCATATGCTTCTTATCTTGGTTTACCTGTGAGAACCATAAATATGTCCCACACACTCGTCGAGTTTCTAAGCCTAATACTGGTCCAATAACCAAATACTATTAAAGACATTTTAAACATCTCACCTAAAGTTTTGCCCACAACCATGCAACTACCACATCCCCAAAAAATTCACTTAATATTTTTATTGTTTGTCCCATGTAGTTGAATAATTCCATTGCATCCTTTAAAATAGTAAAGCCAAAAGCTTTTTTCACTCATACCCACGATGGGATCCCAAAGAGACATGTTAGCCCTCCTGGGAAACAAATGTATTGAATTTTAAGAAATATATTAATAATTACAATTGTAACCTTATATATAAAGTTTAAGGATATTCAAATATTAAAAAAATTAAAATTTAAAATATCAATTCCAAAGCATTATTGTGCAAGCCAATAAAATATGATATGATAATAATTATTTAAAATAATAATAATAATAATTAAGACAAATAATAATTATAACTTTAATTTAAAATTTGATTTTCTATAACATCCAAGAACCAAAATTATATTAGAAATTAATTGTAATTCACATTGATATGCTTAAAAGTTATATGTTTTATAAATTTAATAATTTAATATTTATGTAAATTTATTATATATATTCTTAATTTTCATAAAATTTAATTTATAATAAAATTAAAACAATTTAATTTAAAAGATCTAACTTTATTCTTAAATTATTTCATCCCTTTCAATCACTCAAACAACTAACTAAACATACAATGATCGAAATTTACCTTGTCTTAAACTCTTAAGGTAAAATGAACCATATAAACCTTAATAAAATGACTTGACGTAATTAAAAGGTATAAATTTATCTCCCCTTAACCAAAGTGGAAGACCTTGGTTCCATAAAGCAGAAGTTTGATTATGTTGGTTTTGATATAAGGCACCGTTCTTTAAGGATGCTCAAACATGAGGAAAGTGTGAGCAAGGTTCGGTGCTCTGAAAGATCCAAGATGTAACAACCCCAATTTTCACTACTCATCCACTTAGATTTTTTTTGTTTGTTTATCTATCTTCCAAAGAGTGAAGGACATAATCATTATCTAATACAAAGTTATTCCAAATGGATTGTAAGTTAACAAGGCATCAATCATCAAAAGGTATTAAGACTGGGTCAGAGTCACTCTTGAGTAGAAGTGTCCAACTTCTACAAAACATTCATGCCACTACTACGGTATGAATACATGCCTTGAATATTGAATATCCACCTCCATGGTGGATCTTCGAATCTTTATTACTTAGTTACTATCCTCATCTCCATGATGGGTTAACTAAGACAAATATCACTTCACGTAATAAAATTACACAAGTCATATTAAGCATAATTATTTTCTCCTCTCATTCATATAAATTATTTGATCTTATTATCTATCGAACACCTTTATAATCCAAGGTATACCTTTTATTATAAACTTTATTTTGCTAGTTACATTATCACGAAGTATATTTATAGCAACATATGAGCCTCTACCCCACATGTACATTCAAGCTGCTACTCAGAATGTGATAACTTGGTTTGAGCTACATCTCAAACATAGAATACAATATCTGGGTTTCAACCCCTTCGAGCTCCAACTCAGATCCTATTAACTAACTACCATTTTACATTTTATTACTGTAGTAATTTTTAGGTTAAAGCATCCATAAGTGTTTCATTAAATAATTATCACAACATAATTCCATTCACATTTCCATATTAATAAATTACCATGTACAACCATTAAAGCAAATCATATAATCCATTGCATCATAACTCTTTGAGAATACATATCAATTATGTAGTAAAACAACTTCTCATTGGAAAGTAAATAACATTTAATAACCATCTCATGCTAATTTGATTACATATTTATCATGATGCAATTAAATCATGATGCAATTAAGGAAATTCCACATTTCCTTTTTCTAAGCCATCAGAACAATACATAAGAATCTCACAAGTTCTTACATATGCATGTTTATGAATGATCATCATATTCATATTAAGGAGAAATATCATCAATTTTCAAGAGGGAACCCCATAAATTCCCTTGAGAATGGATTCCACATTCATTCACCCCTTGGCTACATCCTTATCTACAAAAGAGTGTTCCTAAATTACCTTTATATGTAAACCCATTTTACTCAATATTTTCACAAGATTGATAACAAGGTTTATAATAGCATTGTTTATGAATTTGTATTACTTTTCTATACTTTTGTAGCTAGGTTCATCATCAAATTTTCTATCAAAATTTAACCCCTAAAATAATTTATTTACTACTATAATAATCGATTTACCCCTAATTTTTTTCTTTAGGTAAAAATTCATACATAGTCTCCTTAATTTACCCATTAGCCCCCAAATTTTAATCTAGAATTAATTTATTTTCCTAAGAAAAATGTTCCTCTTATTTGATGTATAGAAAAAACCAATATACCTCTTCAAATATATAATTCTTCTATTAACAATATACCCCTTCATCTAAAAAATTCCTCTATTACTCCTTTGATCATAAATTATATGATATTCTACCAAAATGGGGTAGGTATGATTGAATTGTGTTTCCAACCAACTAACCTAGTTACATTCCACATTTGTAATTCAGACACTCACAGATGAAACCTACCTAATATAAACCACTAACAATAACTAGTAGCCAATGCTAACCTAACCACCTTCATGTGGTCATCGATATATAAGAGACTTCCCCTACATAAACCATGCAATTGCTCCAATAGGAGCATTGTGGGATAAAAACTAACTTTATGACATGAAATATTGGGGTTACTTTATTCCTATTCCACCTGACACACAACCGACATATACCAACACCTTACTGACATCGAAAAATTACTAGTAAGCACACAAATATCCAAGTGGTTGTCATCGATTCATGGGTCACAGGTGGATCAAAGCCAAGCCAAATATCACATCTAAATGTCGAGTGGAGGTCCATGTATCCCAATGATCCACACATGGAATAATAAGCTAGGCTTTAATTTCCTAATACATTCTTCTCCCCCTCCCAACAGTCTATGAAGCATTAAATAATGGGTAAAATTAGCATTTCTACCGTATTGAAAGAGATCGAATAAATAATACATGCTTTGATAACTTCCCTAACCACCTAGTGTATGCAATACTAACATAATGTAATAAATCTACTCTAACATCCCCCCTTATTACATTATTTTGAAATACAAAGAGTGTTGCAAAACAACTCAAATTTGACACGTGCAAGTGCCTTAATGAAAATATCCACAATCTGTTCATCAGTGGGAATGTACTAGAGCTGTATATTATTTTTTGGAACTTCATTTTGAATAAAATGATCTTGAGTGTCAATGTTTTTGGTGTGTTCATGAAACACTATATTCTTTATGAGCTTCAAAAGACCTTGTTGTCGTAAAACAAGTGGATTGGAAGTTTCATGGGAAGATCCATACTTGAAATAATGTGACAGTAACCATATCACCTCACAGACTGCTCCACATGCTACATGATATTTTGCCTCTGTAGATGATAAAGCAACCGCCTACTACTTTTTACTATGCCAAGAGATAGGACCAGAGCCAAGATGAAAAATATATCCAGAAGTTGATTTCCTATCATCAATTGACCCGACATAATCCAAATTTGTGTAACCTTGCAAGAAGTTATCATTCTTCTTGTAGTCTAGGCCATTTTTGTACTACCATGAACATAATGAATAACTCATTTTGCTACTTTCCAATAACTAACCTTAGGTTCCTACATGAACCTTGAAAGATAATTCATAAATAAATTGATGTCTAGCCTAGTATTGGTTAGATATATGAGACTCCCAATAAACTGGAAATAGAGAGTTCCATCTACCTAAGGAGAATCATCATATCATGATAACTATAACCCTATTCCATTGGAGTTGCTTTAGGCTTACAATCAGTCATGTGATATTTCTCAATCAATGTCTTGGCATATTTCTTCTATGTCACTCTGATGTGATTCTTCTTTTGTTCCACATATAAACCAAGATAATAATGAAGAAGTCCTAGATCTGTCATCTCAAATGACTTTTTCAAGTCACCCTTCACTACATCTATCAATTTTTTTGAACTGCTAGTGATAATTAGATCATCAACATAGAGTACTAGAATCACTATTTCAAAACCACTTTTCTTGAAATAGAGTTTAGCATCCAAAGGACTTATCTTGAAACCATGCTGCAATAGGTGATTGTCAATTTTTATGTACCAAGCTCGTGGAGCTTGTTTTAACCTATACAAGGATTTAACCAATTTAAAAACCTTTTGATCTTGGCCTTAAAACACAAATTCTTTTGGTTGAGTCATATACACTTCTTCCTTGAGATCACCATTTAATAAGGCATTTTTTACATTCATATGATGTAGCTTCCATCCGAACTGAGCTACCATAGCACAAAGTACATGAATGTTAGTCATTCTAAAAGTGGGTACAAAAGTATCTTCATAGTCAATGCCTTCTTTCTGTGCATAGCCCTTTGCAACAAGATGGGCCTTATGCTTGTCTATATTTCCATCTACTATATACTTCACTTTGTATACCCATTTGCAGCCAATAGGTTTCTTTCCAAAAGGTAGATCAACTAGATTCCAAGTATTATTTTTGATGAGAGACATATGTTATGCATCTATAGCTACCTTCCACTAAAGCTCACTAAGTGCATATTGGACTGTGGTAGATTCATTATAATCTAATGAAGACATAAAAACCCTATCATCATACACATCCATATCTTCTCCTTTATCTTCCTCTACATATTTAGGAATTTCTTCAAAGTATTGACAAAGCTTGTCAACCTCTGAATTCGATGTTTATGCTCCATTTTGATGAGTAATACTACGTGTACGAGGTCAATATAAAGTTATATCTTGAGGTGTAGTCAATTTTTAATCTCTCATTGTGTTTGTATACCATTTTAGAATATTTTTTTTGTTGGGGAGGAGTCTCTTTGTTAGGATCCTCATCATCCAGGTATACAACTGAAGATGTTTTATCTAGTGTGAAAGCTTCAACAAATACCACATCTATACTAATGTTATTTTTCTTGGTTTTAGGATCTATCAAATGATATCCCTTGGAATGCTCATCATAACCAAGAAAGATACATTGTAGGGATTTCTCATCTAATTTCTTTCTCTTTGCTTTTGGAATGTGCAAGAATACCTTACACATGAAAATCCTGAGATGAGAAATGGAGGGATTTCTACCACTCCATGCTTCTTGTGGAGTCATTCCCTTAATATATTTTATGGGTGCTCTATTCAGGAGGTATATTTCTGTATTGACAACTTCTGCCCAATATTTTTGCTCAATATGTACCCCTGTGAGCATACAACGAACCATTTCCATGATGGAATAATTCCTCCTCTCAGCAACTCCATTTTGTTGTGGAGTATAGGTTTTAGTAAGCTGCATTTTGATCCCATGTGTAGTAAGAAATGTGGAAAATTCTTTGGAGGTATATTCCCACCCTCGATCTGAGTGGAGGGTATTACTAGAACATTATGATTCCTTCTCAACACTTTTCTTAAACTGTTGAAAATATAGAAAGACCTATGACTTCATTTGTAGAAAAAAAAACCCACATATTTTGTGAGTAGTCATCAAATAACAACTAAAAATACCTCTTTTTCCAAATTTTTTTTGCATAGGACCGTACAGATCTGCGTGTACTAGATCCAATTATTTGTTGACTCATGCAGAGATCAACTCAAATGGTACTCGGTGTTGCTTCTCTGCTAAGAAATCTGAGCAAACTGGAAAAGTGGATGAAAGGTTGAAAATACCTTTCACCATTTCATATTTACTCAACTCAAGTAAATATCCTAAACTTAGATGGCCATATCTTTTGTGCCAAAGAGAAGTGGCCTCTTTTGTGTTTACCACCATGGCAACATGAGGTGTAGAAATGGTATATAAAGCAAAAAAGCCATGCTGGTAGGAATTTGTTGCTACATGTTTGCTCTTCCTTGTGATGAAGCAATGCTTCTTTCCATCCTCAACTCTAAAATCAACCACCATATTTTTATCCAATATTTGAGGTACTGACAACAAATTGTTTGCCAATCCTGGAACATAAATGACTTTCTCAATATGACATTTTCCATATGGAAGAGTGACTAAAATATTTCCTTCACCCTTGAATTTGTAGGTCTTATCATCAGCTATGGTAACTTGTTTGCCTTCGTTAGCCTCAAAATTCTTAAACCATGACTTATCACCAGTCATGTGTTTAATGGATTTGAAATCAATATACCACACATGATCCATTTGCTTAGAATTTGTGTTATTCATGAGCATCTTGTGTGCCCTATCAGAATCTGAGTCCGATTCCACATAAGCAACATGTTCCTTTGGTTGCTTATTCTTATTTTATGGTTTGTACTTGCACTTTTTATTTGACCTTGGTCATGTGGTTGTTTATTTTTGAGCCAACACTTGTTGGTGTCATGCTTGTCCATATCACAAGTTTTGAAATACTTCTTTTGTCCTTGTTGAGGTTTTTTGCCTTTGGAACCTTTGGAAGAAGATCCCTCATTTGAAAGTTACCCTATTTATTTGACCCCTGTTTTGAGTAAAGTGCATCATCTGTCACTTCATATCTTTGAAGTTGATTTGCCTCATTAGTTTGAAGTAAATTACCAACTCCACAAAAGTAATTTATCTCATGGAAACTTTAAGGGATGTGATCAACACCTTGTAGTAATATGGTAAAGCTCTCAAAATGATTGAATTCAAGAGCTTATCCTATACTGTTTCTCCCAAAGCATTCAAATTGGACATCAATTTTGCCACTTCACATAGGAACAATTCTACTGATTCATCAGACTTCATACTGAGAGTATGAAATTTGGATTGAAGGTTAAGAATGGTGGATTGATTCTTCCCTTCATATATGGTAACTAATGCATCCCAAGCATCTTTACCATTTTTAGCATCACAAATGTGAGGTTGTACTTCATCAATAGTAGCAAGCAATATAATCATGAGGGAACTTCTATATTTTTTATCATATGCTTCATGATCTGTACCTGCTATAGTGGCATGTTTTGTAATGCCAGTCACTACATCCCACAAATATTCAACCTGCATAATAGCTCTCATTTTGGTTTTTCATGGAGCAAAATTGTAACCTTTAAGCAATTGTGTATCTGAAAGATATTTATGTATAGTAACCATTATGAAGATTACTTATATCACAAAAATGGTCTCTCTTTCGATATACCGCAAATGAGTACTGAAAGAGAATTCACTCAAATTGATGACACCTGCCTAAAAACCCTTCTAAAATAGAATGATTAGTTGGAATAAATTAAGCCAAGCAATAAAAATGAATTAGGATATATGATGGAGTAAATATAAAAATAAAACTGTCCTTCCCTATTTATCCCCTATGATTTATAGAGAAAAATAGCTCATATGTCATTGTTACAGCTATATTAAGCACTAGATACAGTAGCCCAAAGCATGACAAGTTTTCTTGTAAGTGTGGGCCAGAGGTACCGTAAATACCGAACATTGTTGTGTAATAAATTACATAAAAAGGTTTAAAATTGGAGGTCTCATGTACTTTTGAATTTTAAATTATGATATAAGTGCAAAAATAGGAAATTAAATGCAACACACAATCAAAATTACCCATAAATTTTAAAGCATAGGTGTCGGATTCCACCAAAAATGCACATATTTTTACAATGCCAATTTTAATGTGTTGAATGCAATCGAAAATGCACCTTTTTTAAGTTTTACAAGAAATTTTGTTTTGTGTTTGCAAAAATTGATATTCACAATTCCTCCCCTTGTGTTATAATTTTGCAAAAAAAAATACAGTTTTATCCCCCGTGTTGTTTGCAAAATAAACAAGTTTTGAAGAAATTTTGAGAACCCCTTCAGTTTGCAAAAAAAATAATGTGCAATTTTTTTTGTTTTGTATCACTCCTTGTGAGAAAAAAATGCACTATTATTTCTTTAGATTTTGCAAAAACAAATTGGTGCTCCTTGGAGTTTTTGTTTGCAAAAGAATGTGTGAATAAAATTGTAAAGATTTTTTTTACCTCCTCCTTTGTTTTGCAGCAATAAAAAAACTTTATGTGCACTACGCACGGGGTTCGATCCCCCAACCTCCCACACATTAGTGTCTTAGGTTGGCTTGATCGACCGGTCAGGCGGTCCCATTGGAACCAAGGGAGATGTGTCTTTAGTTTATCTCCTACACCGTAGTAAGTCAAAGAAAATAAATTGGGATGTTTAGTCCCACATGCACTAGGAAGGTGCACCTGTGAGGATATAAAACTGATATCACTCACTTGTATTTTTGATTGCCTATGGGTAATCAAATACTTTGAATGCCATTTTTCCAATGAGAACAGTGAATAGGAATGCACCACGTCACCACCCCGGATAGCCACAACACCACCAATCAGTGATTGCCACATCATATGGATAACATCGCCACATTAGCACTCTGTCAGGAATGCCACATCAACCAGTCCTACTATGTTAATAGTTTAGATACTACCACATGTATACCTCGATCTGTATGTCTTAGGTGGGTTCTATAAATACATCCAATTTTTTTGTTCTATCCATTAGGTTGTGGTCAGTCCCACGTCCATGTTTGGAGTTAGGTCTGTATCCAAATTGTTCAGTGGTCGAGTGTGGTTGCATCAGGGAGTGTCTAGGAGTCTATCGATCAGAATATGACATCGTTCAGTCTGGTCTAGTCCCTCATTAGTCAGTAAAAAATCCTCCTCAAGATCTATTCCCATGGTATCAAGTCCAGTCTAATCGTATCTACATCTAGTTGGGTCAGTCTAGGTATCTCCTACGTGGGAGTCAACTCACCTTGAAGAACAAAAAATCACCTCAAATAATGTGCTCGCTACTCCTTCTCCCGCTATGATACCAATAATGGGTAAAATCAATATTACTATCATATTGAAAGAGATCGAATAAATAATACATTCTTTGATAACTTCCCTAACCAACTAGTGTATGTGTATAACTTTCCTAATCACCTAGTGTACGCACATAACTTTCCTAACCACCTAGTGTATGCACTACTAACATAATTTAATAAATCTACTCTAACATTAAACCCAATGTTTGAGATTCGATCATGGTGTAAGGATTCGTTGGCTAGAATACGTCTTTACAGAGATACGAAGGTGGTAAAGGTCACTCAGACCATATATGGCCCTTTTTTTAAATAAAATTTCCCATGAACACATTTTGAGGTCTTAATGCTAATATAGAACAATGACTAACTCCCCTATACGATGTGAATAATCCAGCTAAACATAGACATATTATACGTAAGACATAATAATAGATTGTATTCTAATAACTAAAAGATTCAAGAACACATCAATTTGAAGATTCAGCGTATTTACACAGTATCAAGGAGTAGCGCCTTCTCTTGTTAGAAGTAGGTAGAACAAGGAGGATAACACAGTCCTATTTCCAAGGCTATTCATAGAAGATGAATAGTCGAAGACTCCTAATAACAAAGCACATAATATTGATTTAGATCAATTTGGAGGGCTAAAGTGATGGAGAACAAGATCATCTGTTTATTGTCAAAATAAAATTTTGACGCTAAGGTCTATTAACACATTTAAATTATTACTAAAGACATTTAGTTAGGGGTTACAAAAAACCACCTATGGATATTCGAGGTAGTTGAATTACAAAATAAGACCCTGGTTTTCAAAATAAGTGTCTAATCCCTCCAACAACATTTGAGTTGTAGTATACCAGGAGACCAAAACATGAATTAATCAAGTTTTCAAAATACGTGTAGGATAGATATCCCACATATGCTATGTTGTCGGTGGAGCACAGGATAAAAGCAACTACATGCTATAAAGGTATTAACTACCAAAGGGTGGTTATGGAAATGTCGTTGGTAGTTGAGGTAGTGCTAAGTTATATTAGTCAATGATTTGATCATATTCAGTTACAATTTACCTATTTGCTGGGCTCTCTGGCTAGCAACCCTAAATATATATATTCTTTTAAAGGTAGGATAGCCCACATTCGGCCATTTCCTAAACCTAAGTGGAAGGTTTATATAAATAAATACCCATGTCATTACTGAATTTAATAATAAGGAATACCTCATACATCAAAAAAATTCAAAACAAGATCGAAAAAATTCAAACAAGAGAGATTAAGAATCCCCCTACCTAAAACTCTAGCATGGTAGGACTCCCTCCCTCTGCCTCTACCTTTGCCTCTGCATCACCTCCTTCATCCATCCTCCTCCAAACTATTCCCTTCATACCATCCTCCTCTCTTATAATTTTAAATCCCTCTTTTATAAGACTATTCCCTCTATCCAACCATGAAGGTGATTATTATTTTAATATTAAAAGATGTCTTTTTAATCAAATAAGACATCTCAATCATTGTGGATGAAAATACAAAAAGTAGAAGAGGTTCCCAATAGAGATAAGGTGGATGATCATTGTTTGTTTTGTATCCATTATTTATAGAGATAAATACAAAACTAGTACTATTAGAGCATAGGATGGATACAAATCTAGGACTATTAGCGATAAACGAAGGAATTTCCCATAATTTATACCAATGAAAATAGGCCATGAATGAGGAATGGATATTCCTAAATAATAAAATATTCTCTATATTATTTAATATTTTTAAAGTTATGCTGAGAACAAAAGTCCTGAAGACCTTGTTCGCTATCAACTTCCTACCAAAGGTTCTCCCATTTTAGCAGTTCTTAAGACTGGTGAGGATTTGATAAAGAAAAAATTATTTTGGATCATTCATAATGGTCATCATGCAAATTTTTGGATAGATTCTTGGGATGGTCACAAGCCTTTGATAACTCAGTTTCCTGATTTGAGGTCTTGGATGGAGGAGCTTCACCGAGCTAATTGGATAAAGGTGGCTAATTACTACAGGTACCATACTGGTAATTCAAAGGTTGGTAGATATTGGATCCCTATTGAGGACTGGCCTATTCAAATCCCAGAAAGGCAAAGACAAGATATCCAAGGCATCCTTCATATGAGATCCCTCTCTTGGTCCCATGAAAAATATTGTTTTCGATGGAATGCCACTACTAAGGGTGAGTATTCAGTTGCTCAAGGTTATTTGACCTTATGCCATAATAATACCAACCATTCTTCTGACATATTTTCTCAATTGTGGGCTCAAAAGCTCTGGCCTAAGGTGAGGTTCTTTAATTGGCTTTTATTGCATCGTAGGGTGCTTACTGGTGAGCAACTTTTGAAGCATGGTTTTCATGGCCCTTTTAGATGTGAAATGTGTGAAGAGAATGTAGAAAATATCAACCATATTTTTATTGAGTGTACTTTAGCCTCTGAGCTATGGAGGAGAATGGCAACTTTACTTGGCTTACAATGGTCCAACTTTTTCACTTTTGAACAACTTTGGAGGGATTGGCCTAATCAAGAGGGCGTTGATCATTTTATTAAGCAGATAGTTTGGATGTGTTCTACCATTCTTCTTTGGAATATTTGGAATGAAAGGAACAACCAAATTTTTAATCAAGATAGGAAGGATATTCACTATATTTGGCAAAATACCATAGCCAAATTAGTTGAATCAGTCCATCATCTCCTTAATCACCCCCAAAACTCCCACCAAAGATGGGATCAAGTGATGCAAAGATTGAAGATTAAACCTTCTAAGGGCAACCAACTTAAAGGGAATGTGAGTATTAGTAAGATGGATAGGACTAGAAATTGGCAACCTCCTCCTAGGGATTTTGAAAAATTCAATACTGATGGAGCCTCTAGAGGGAACCCTAGAAAAGCCAGTGTGGGAGGAATTGGTAGACTTTCAGATGGCTCCCTGGTTTTTACTTTTGTTGAGAATTTGGGTATTCTTTCCAATAACCTTGCTTGAGGGGTATGGTATCCTTAGAGGCCTTCAGGAGGCTACTAAGGTTGGATGGGAAAAGGTGTTAGTTGAGTCTTACTCTCAACTTATGATTAATCTCTTGAAGAATCCTTCTAAGAATCATAAGGTGGATTGGAGAATAAAAAGAATTATTGAGAAGATTCAGTTAATCCAGATGGGATTTTTGAAATTTGATTACAATCATGTGGTAGGAGATCAAAACAAGAGTGCTGACGCTTTAGCTAATTGGGCTTTGGACAAAGGTGATCTTACTTGTTATGGCCACCCTCCTATATGGTGGGCTTCTCAAATTAGGGAAGCTCTTCTTTCTATCATTTCTTTGGATGGCTCCAGTTCTGAAGGTACCTAGTTTCTTCTTGTTTTTTTTTTTTTGTTTCTCTTTGGTTCATTCAGTTTTTTTAGTTCCCTAGCTCATTCTATTATTTATTTTGTTTCCTCTGTTGATTCTTGCATTAATAGTCTTCTGGTCTAGATAGGTCATTGTTTTGTTCATTTTTTTTTCTTTTGTTTTCTTTGTTTTTTTATTTAGTTTTTTAAGGTGGGTGGGTTCTTTTGTTTTGTTTTGTTTTTGTGTTCTTTGTGTTGTTTTTTTTTGTTCTTGTGTTTTTGTTGTTTTTTTTTATGTTTATTGTTATTGTTCTTGTGTTTTTTTCGTTCTTGTTCTTGGGTTTCTCTTTGTTTGTGTTATTTCATTTTTTTTATGTGTGAGTGTTTTCTATGTTTTTTGTTTTTGTTTATTGTCTATTGTTGGTTGTTTTTATTTTTATTTTATTTATTTTATTTTTTAGGTTTTGGTTGTGTTTATTTTTCATGTTTTTTTGGGTTATATCTTTATAGTGTTCTGTTGTTTTTGTCTTGTTTGTGTTTTGTTATGTGGTTCTTGTGTTTTTCTATGTGGTTTGTGTTGTGGTTTAATTTATCTTATTGTGCGTTTTTGGTTGTGCTTTTGGTTTTGACACACTTAAGGAGTTTGTTTTTTATTTTATTTTATTATTTTTGTTGTTATTTTATTTTTTTAATTTGGTTTTGTGTGTTTGTTTGCTCCTTGAGTATGTCAAAGGTGGTAGGCCAGGTCCGTGTCCTGGGCATTTTTGGCAGAATGGATACCCCTGCCTCCTTGGGTCTTACCCAAAAGTGGCATCCCTTTTGGGATGTTTTCCACAAATTAAAAAAAAAAAAATTTAAAGTCCTTTTGGTCCAATTAAAATTGGATAAATTTTGTGATCATCTAATTGTATTACATTAGGTTATTTAGACCTAATTAATTAGATTGTATTAAATTTTGCAAAATATAAATCCTCCAATTAATATTTCACAGATATCCTAATTAGCTTCTCCTAACTACACAAAGACCCCTATGTGCTTCAAGTTAAATTAAATTGAATTATCTTCTTTGAAAATATAATTAATCATTTCATAAATCCTCACAAAATCCCTTAATTAGAATTTTCTAAAACTCTTTAGGGCCAACAACCCTTTAGTTACGCATCAATTGATCCCTCATATCAATTAATATCCTTTTAAAAGGTCCAATGAGAACAAGTTGTGACATACACCCCCCTTGGAGTAGACACAATTATTTGTGTTTATCGCAATTTATAACTTAGTTAATGCATAAACTTACTAAAACTAGTATTTATCCTTTTCAAAACGGTTTGAGTCATCATCATTTTCATTAGTTCCAATATCTCGTTCTTGGTGGTGAGAAATATTGTCCATCCATGAGAATACCTGGTCCTGCAAAAATACAAAAAGTCAATAGTACCATGTCTCTAAAGTAATAAAACATCCATTTTGCATAGCAATAAAGATTGAAATCATTATCAATACACAAATCTCATCATAAAATCATAGCTTCAAAACATCTATCATTAAAAAAAAATAGAGTACTGCAATAATAGAATTCACAAAATATTTTCATAAAGATGACATGAAATTATGTTTCTGTACTAGGTTAGACACAATAAGTCTACTTAGATTCATCAAAATTCATCACAAATGAGTATCAACCTATGAATTGTTAATCCTTACCATGAGTTAACCTGATAGGAATAGGTGTCATCAAAGATAAAAACATAATCTCATAAATCTTAATCTAGGATACTCACATATCCTATAATTCATTTTGGCAAACCTATATACCACTACCAATACATCAACATAAAATCGCGGAGGATTCCCATACCTCCTCCAATAATGGACTCCATGTGCATTATTCCAGAACTACAAGATTTACATTAATGTTATTTAATTAATTAAATTCTTTTATCAATTTCATCAAAAATACATAATAATTCATTACTTATTTCTACTCAATGATCATAAAGATATATAAACAAAAGTTTATTTTTCAAATTTTTATTAGTTACATTTTTCCAAATTCCTTGGCATACATACTATATGTCCTTATCGCTTAAAAAGTGGTGTTTTTATGCCCAATGAAAGAAATTTAAGGTTGTTACCCCTCGATCCTTTTACCACTTTGTGTTGTGTCTACTCCGCTTGTTTGAGAGACTATTGGAAAAAATTCTCAAGAAGAGGTTTGAATTTTATCCCGTGTTGTCACTTGAGTTTCTCTACCACACCCACACTATGCACTAATAGTTGGATGAGATGGAATGAGCAACCCATGGCTCACTATTGTGTCAAAATAGAAAATCAAGAATGCAACTCTATAGTCTTCCCTTGCTTGTTGTAGCTATGCAATATGCATATAGAGCTTCTAATACTGTATCCCTCTAGTTATGCATTTGTAATAACTCTAGCCTAAGCCTAGAGCCTATATTGCTCTACAATGATAGCATCTCTTTCGATCTCCAACCTCAATATTTCTTGTGTCCATTTACCTTCTTGATCCAACTGTTGGATCTCTAATAGTCAAATTCACTCTTTTAGAGCTTCCACTTTGTACTGCACTTCCCTCATTGGGTTCTATTCTCTGATGTTTTATTGGCATCCTTTTGTTTCTACCTGAATATGGACATATCTTCTCAAAGATTCTTCCTCTACCATATTTTCAAGTGAAAGCTCCCCTTCTATGCCAATAGCCTCTATCATTTCTCTATTGTATTCTGCATCCTCTTATGTATCTTCTTCCTCTTGTTGTCATCATTGTGTGGTCCACCAACTATCATAGTTTGGGGTTGTACCAGTATCATCCTCTTCTAGTATCCATATAACCTCATCATACTCTAAGGTTAATGGTTCCATATGTGGAGATATCACTACTTTTCACCCATTTATCATATAAATCATGGGTGGGTTCGGTATTCATTGTGTAATATCAAAATGTCACAATACTCGAGTATATTAAAAATACTTGTATTGCATGCTCACATATCCAATCAACCACCTTGCTCACTGTACATGAGCCAATTGTACTCCATCTTCCACCCATACTAGACTCTCTCTCCATGGTATCCAAGTCACATATTTGAGTTGTAAATCTTCTCAAATAGAGAAAAATTGCTCTTTATTACCTTCGAGTGGTCTATTATTGATCCATTTCTTCCCCCTCTACCATCTTAATGCATAGGGAATATCTAGCCCCATAAAGTTGTGTGCATAATAGGGTAAACCTCAGGTTTGGCTACCGCTATGTGTTCCCTGGCACATATTTGCAGTAAGAGACTACAACTCATTCATATTTTCTTCATTGTTCTTAGCTCGAACAAATCCCTATAGGTTTGAGCCAAAAATGTTGGAGCCCATGAAAATACAACTGACTTCTCTACTAGGTCCTGTACTATCCCCAACATATTCTAGGAAAACTGTGCACCTCTTGATTTAGGCAAAATAACACTTGATATGAGTGCCATTATTTTGGCATATCTATGTGTCAGTCTGCCCAACACATAATGTAGTTCAAATGTTATGCTACCCTTATCGATGTTCACACTTCTCCATTCAACCCCAAACACTCTTTCCAAAATATACCCCATCTCTACTTCATTGGAAACGATCACTGTGCATCTCTCTACTAGTACCTGATATATTCAGTAAACATCTTCTAAGGTGATGGTCATATCTCCAATAGGTAACTGGAATGTCCCTCTATTGGGATCCCATATTTCAACTAGGGCTGAAAAATAACACCTATTTGCATGAACTGGATCTTGATGAGTCACTCCTTCTTAATCATTGCTAATCATTAGTATCCAATTTATCCCTAAAATTTTGAAATATTGTTCTTAGTGTGTGTCATGATATTTATTGGTCTGATTTCTTCTAGCTCTACATTGCCACCTTGACTTTTTCTACTACTGCAAGAATCCATTTCCTCAGATTGTATGCACCAAGAGGTAGACTATGAAGCTTTCTCCAAATATCTTCAATATTAATAGGGTAAACCCTAATACAAGTAATATTGTATTCACTGCCCTGAGTATGATAATTTAATACTTTCTCCGAGGTTGAAATAAAATCCTCCAAATTAAAGCTCTATACCATCTTCTTAACATTGTGATGTTAGAGTTATTGCATCAATTATGTTCACTTAATCATATTTCAAAATCCATTCACTTCCACATATCATGATTCAATCGTCTCGAGATATCTGATTCTTCTTCCATTCCTAATAAGATAACATATTCCAATGCACTTGAAAATTCATTATCATGACATGTGTGTCGCTTCATTACATTTTTTTACCTTTACATAACATCCCATCATCGACGCTTTGACGACTCCATCAGTCGGTTTCATACACACTTATTCAGGTATCTTTTCCTTAGGTGCCATTTTCAAATTTGGTCATTATCACTTTGTTGAAAATAATCATAGTCATGCGTGTCTATCCGTAAGATGTCATCTCAGTGTGGCACATAAATAATCATACACTAATGACACACCATTGAGTTTAGTTATTTACAGTTAGTCTTGTATCATTTTTGACTAACTTTGTTTTATCATTCATGTTCGATTTGATACTAGTTTCTTATATGGATATTTTAATACCTCATGCACCTTGTAGTGAGGATATTCTATTTTTAACTAGTGTATAATACACTATTAAACCTGGCCACCATCCAGGTGGTCGAGTGGCATAATACTCTATGATGACGGTATTGATTCAGGAGGCTTCAAGCATGTTTGGTGATATTTTAGGTGACGATATTTCAACGATGACCACAACTTCAAGTATGGTGGTTTTCCTCTCACCTTGCCTTCCTTCATCATGGTTGATATGTTCAACTCCTTGCTTTGGCCAATGGCCATATTTGTATTAAGAGACTGCTTAGTCTCTTCAATCCATAAATAATATAAAATATTATTTTATTGGTTATCATAATCAGTCCCAATTATTTGGTTTTTTTACTTGATATTATCCAAGTTCTAGGGTAGTTCCACCTAAATTCGAGCTTAGCCTCTATGGAATTTCTCCAAAATATTTCTCTTAGGGATTTATTGTCATACTTACAATATTTAAAGTAAAGAAAGGGCTTAGTTGAGAGATTCAAATGCCAAGTGAGATACTCAAAAGAGTCTAAGGTACATCGCTTAAGACCCACATACGTGGAGGGTTCACCTAGCTCTTCCACTTGGATACACCAATGGTTCCAATAGTGGGAGGAAATACTTGTACATAAGTAATCTCCAAGTATTTGCTTCTTCTTACAAAGTGTGTATCAATATTTCTATTTGTCATACAAAGTCTTGTTTACTTTCTAGTTAAATTTTCAATAGTTAGTTTTTAATTTCTATGAACTAACTTATATGGTTATCTTCACACTTGTATCCCCACAAGGTGCTAACCATTCAATTCCCAAATATGATCTCAATAATACTCTTGCTATATCGTAAGATATTATTACAAAATAGTATTTCCAAATGGGGTTAATTTCCTTATTCCCCATAACTTATCAAATATATTATCCTCCCAAGATAATATCAATGTTGCACCAATTCATGCAATGTTCCATTTCTAGGTATGCTTATAGCCATTTATCCTAGAATTTTAAAAATTAACATGTTGTTAATAATAGTTTAACAACCATATCTCAAGTGAGAAATCAATAAATTTGAACCAACATACGTTTCTTCTTACCAGTATATTTTGCTAACCCAGACCTAACTAGAATTCATTAGCTAGCCTGGGCTCTAATACCAACTGTAACAACCCCAATTGTTACTTCTCATCCACTTAGATATATTTTTTTCGTTTATCTATCTTCCAAAGAGTGAAGGACATAATCATGATCTAAAACGAAATTAGTCCAAATGGATTGTAAGTTAACAAGGCATCAATCATCAAGAGGTATTAATACTAGGTCAGAGTCACTCTTTAGTATAAGTGACCAACTTATACAAAATATTCATGCCACTACTACGGTATGAATACATGCCTTGAATTTTGAGTATCCACCTCCATGGTGGATCATCGAATATTTATTACTTAGTTACTACCCTCATCTCCATGATGGGGTAACTAAGATAAATATCACTCCACATGATAAACTTACACAAGACTTAGAATATCCATATTAATAATAATTATCTTCCCCTCACATTCATAAGAATTATTTGTTCTTCTATCTATTGAACACCTTTCTAATTCAAGGTATCCCTTTTATTATAAATTTTGTTTCACTAGTTATATTATCACGAAGTATCTTTACACCAACATATGAGCCTTTGCCCCAAATGTATATTCGATCTACTACTCATAATGTGAGAACTTGGTTTGAGCTACATCTCAAACATAGATTACAATCTTTGGGATTCAAACCCTTTGATCTCCAACTCGAATCCTATTAACTAACTACCATTTTACATTTCATTACTATAGTAATTTTTAGGTTAAAGCATCCATGAGTGTTTCATATAATAATGATCACAACATAATTTCATTCACATTTCCATCTTAATAAGTTACCATGTACAACCATTAAAGCAAAGAATATAATCCATTGCACCATAACTCTTTGAGAATACATATCAATTATGTAGTAAAACAACTTCTGATTGGAAATTAAATAACATTTAATAACCATCTCATACTAATTTTATTACAAAATTGATACTCTATCTAAGTTAACACCACATTAAAAAGTAAATATAACATCCATATGAAACATATGAGGCAAACCACAAAATAAAATTACACAGTATATATCCTAGGAACCCTCACGGGGAATAAACCCAACCTCCAAAATATGTTTCTCCTCTCATTCCATAAACTTAAAATGTCATAATTACAAGTATAGAAAGGCATCCCATGGATCCTTTATCAATTATACAATTTAAAGGAATCAAACTGTTCCTTTTTTAAATCATGATGCAATTAAGGAAATTCCACATTTCCTTTCTCTAAGCCATCAATACAATACATAAGAATCTCATAAGTTCTTACATCTTCATGTTTATGAATGATCATTAGATTCATATTAAGGATAAATCTCATCAATTTTCAAGAGGGAACCCCATAAATTCCCTCAAGAATGGATTCCACATTCATTCTTCCCTTGGCTACATCCTTTTCTACAAAAAAGTGTTTCTAAATTACCTTTATATGTAAACCCATTTTACTTAATCTTTTCATAAGATTGATAACAAGGTTTATAATAGCATTGTCTATGAATTTGTATTACTTTTCTATACTTTTGTAGCTAGGCCCGTCATCAATTGACCTCTATAATAACAATTTACTACTATAATAATTCATTTATCCCTAAATTTGTTCTTTAGGTAAAAATTCATACATGGTCTCCTTGATTTACCCGTTAGCTCCCAAATTTTAATATAGAATTAATTTATTTTACTAACCAAAATGTTCCTCTTATTTGATGTATGGAAACAACCAATATACCTCTTAAAATATATAATTCTTCTATTAAGAATATACCTTTTCAACTAAATAATTCCTCTATTACTCCTTTGACCGTAAATTATAAAATTTTCTAGAAAAATGGGGTAGGTCCGATTGAATTGTGTTTCCAACCAACCAACTTAGTAACATTCCATATTTGTAATTCAGAAACTCGCAGATTAGACCTACGTAAGACAAACCACCGATAATGACTAGTAGCCAATGCTAAACTGACCACCTTCATGTGGTCATTGATATAGAAGAGGTTTCCCCTACTTAAACCATGCAATTGATCCAGTAGGAGCAGTGTGGTATAAACCCTAAATGTATGAGATGAAATATTGGGGTTACTTTATTTCTAAGCCACATGACACACAATCGACACATACCAACACCTCACCAACATCAGCCATTACTAGTAAGCACAGTGATCCATGAGGTCATCATCGATTCACGAGTCACAAGTGGGTCAAAGCCAATCTAGATATCATATCTAAAGGTGGGATGAAGGTCCACATGTCCCAATGATCCACACATGGCATCATAAGCTAGGGTTTAATTTCCTAATACAATTTTCTCTCTCCTAATAGTCTAGGAAGCATTAAAATCGATGTTCAATATTCGGTCATGGCGTAAGGGTTCGTTGGCTGGAAGACATATTTACAGATATAGGAAGGTGGTAAAGGTCACTCAGACCATACATGGCCCCTTATTTAAACGAAATTTCCCATGAACTCCTTTTAAGGGATTAATGCTAATACAAAACAATGACTAGCTATTCTATATGATGTGAATAATCCAGTTACACACAGGCATGTTATATGCAGGCCATAATAATAGATAGTCTTAGGACAACTAAAGGATTCAAGAAAACATCAAATTGAAGATTCAATGTATTCACACTGTATCAAGAAGCAGTGCCTTTGTATTTTAGAGGTAGGTCGAACAAGGAGGATAACACAGTCCTAATTCCAAGGCTAGTCGTAGAAGATGAATAGTCGAAGACTCCTAATAACAGAGCACAAAAGACCGATTTAGATCGATTTGGAGGGCTAAAGTAATGGAGAACAAGATCCTTAGTTTATTGTCACAATAAGCTTTTGATGCTATGGTCTATTAACACATTCAAATTATTACTGAATTAGTCAGGGGTTACAGAAAACCACCTATGGAGATTCGAGCTAGTCGATTTACAACAGAAGACCATGGTTTCCAAAATAAGGTTCTAATTCCTCCAACAATGTTTGAGTTGCAGTATATCGGGAGATCAACACAGGAATTAATTGAGTTTTTAAAATACGTGTAGGATAGATATTCCACATACGCTATGTTATCGATGGAGCGTAGGATAAAAGTGACTGCACACTAGAAAGGTATTAACTACCAAAGGGTGGTTATGGAGATGTCGTTGGTAGTTGAGGTAGTTCTAAATTATTTTAGTCAATAATTTGATCATAGTTAGTTACGGTTTATACTTATCCGTTGGTCTCTCTCGCCAGTGATCCTAAATATATACATTGTTTTAAAGGTAGGATAGCCCACATTCAGCCATTTCCTAAACCTAAGAAAAACAAGATAGAAATATTCAAACAAGAGAGATTAAGAGTTCCCCTACCTAAAATTCCAACATGGTAGGACTCCTGCCTCTGCATCACCTCCTTCGACCATCCTCCTCCAAACTATTCCCTTTATGCCATGCTCCTCTCCTCTAATTTCAAATCCCTCTTTTATAAGACTATTCCCTCTATCCAGCCATGAAGGTGATTATTATTTTAATATTAAAATATTTTTTTTTAATCAAATAAGACATCTCAATCATTGTGGATGAAAATCCAAAAAGTAGAAGAGGGTCCAAATAGAGATAAGGTGGGTGATCATTGTGTGTTTTGAGTCCCTTCTTTATAGAGACAAATACAAAAATAGTACAATTAGAGCATAGGATGAATACAAAATTAGGATAATTAGTGATAAGGGAAGGAATCTCCCCTAATTTCCACCAATGAAAATAGGCCATGAATGAGGAATGGATATTCCTAAATAATAAAATAATCTTTATATTATTTAATATTTCTAAAGTTCTTTTGGTCCAATTAAAATTGGATAAATTTTGTGATCATCTAATTGTATTACATTAGGTTATTTAGACCTAATTAATTAGATTGTATTAAATTTTACAAAAGATAAATCCTCCAATTAATCTTTCAAAAATGTCTTCTCCAAACCACACAAAGACCCTATGTGCTTCTAATTGAATTATCTTCTTCAAAAGATAACTAATCATTTCCTAAATCCTCACAAAATCCCTTAATTAGAATTGATCTCTCATATCAATTAATATCCTTTTAGAAAGGTCCAATGTAAATGTGATGTGACACAAGAAGCCGAAGATCAAGGGGAACCCCTGGAAGGTGACCCCTGCTCAAAATTATGATAATGCAAATACACTGGAGCCAAATTCTGCTATTGTGCTTCAGAATTCCATTCTTACCCATGTAGCAAACACTACCATCCTTACTTCTGCTGCCATTGTCACCAGGGCTGCCTGGACAATCTATCGTCAAGCTGCCAAAACCGTGGATGAGCTTCACGTCCAGCTCAAGCATCTCTTCAAAAATAGAAGCAACATACCTGAAGGCTAGGTGGAGATCACTTAAAACTGATTTCCTGTTTTTTGCTTTGGAAAATATTTGTTTTTGTTGAGAATCTTTGTTTTCTAATTTCTGTGTTCTAGGTTTTTCCCATATTTTCTTTGTCTTCATGGCTTCATGGCTGGAATCTTCCCTGCAGAATTACTATTTTGAATTTTGAATCATATACTGCTTTTCCAGCTGTATTGTTGCACCTTCTATATTAAAATTTTGGAACCCTTTCATATATCAATCTACCAAAAATATATATATATATATATATATATATATATATAATCAAAAATTTTGATAACCCAAATGCCAATATTTAAGTTAGAATTTTATTTTTATTTTTATTTTTTCTTGTAGACAATTCATTAGGTTCCTTCCTTGCCTACCTGGCATAGATAACATCGAATTTCGTTCTCTCTCAAGTCTGTACCCCACTTCACTTTTTGATCTATTGTGAATATGGTTCCTTCCAAAAGCCAATGACTTATTTACGTAATCTTCTCAGTGCAACGTTTTTAATTACTGGTGCTGTAGGTGAAGACATGATGTCATCATCACGAGTGACGAATACCGTCAGGCATCCAGGAACCTTAGCGAGTACAATAATTGTGATCGTTTTCTATGGTTTTTCCATGTTGGTCGGCAAAAGTGATTCCAAAGAAGTCGATTCCCTTTCAGGACTCCCATTCCTTATCTGATATTATCATTATTCCTCTCTTCTTTCATATCCACTTGTCTTCTCTATCCTTGCAATTCCTTGATAATCCAATCTATAAATATTTGTACCCACATTGGTTCACCAACGTGCAATCGTCTTACAGTTGTGAGAAGCCCAAGATGTCAGGACGTCTAAGAGTTACAGTAGTGAAGGGGACCAATTTAGTGGTTCGGGACATTGGGAGCAGTGACCCATATGTTAAACTCAAACTTGGTGGTCATGTGAGTATTCTTCCAATTTACTCTGTTTATCTGGAATTCTTTATTCTATTTTAACTTTTAAATATATGTTTCTTCTATAAATTATATATCTAATTAAACATTTTTATGATAGAAGTTTGCTCACTCTAATACCAGCTTCTGCTTAGTAGTTAGCACTTCTGTGGTTGCCAAGAATCTGTCCAAATCCATAACATGATATCATTTGGATGCTATGTTTGTTGCAGGTTGCCTCAACTCCAGTTGTCAATAAGAACCTCAATCCAACGTGGAATGAATCCTATACATTCCCAATAACGGATCCCAATAGTTGCTTGCTTGAAGTGGTAACAGCTTCAAACTAAATCTGCTTAGTATCATCATATTTTTAACTCATTAGAGCAAATTATTTCCGGTAGTATGTTATGTTGGAATTTCGTTCCATTTTAATACCTCTACTAGAGCAATTTTTATTTATTTTTTTAATAAATAATGAGGTTAGATTTCTTGGTTGGGATTTTGCAGGAAGTATGGGACAAAGATAAAGTTCTTGGTATTGACTGGCTTGATCCAGATGATTTTATGGGAACAGCTGAAATCGACCTCAGCCCCCTTCTGAAAGGAGATTATTCGAGGGCAAAACGTGAAGGTAAGGTGCTGGTGCCTCCAACAAAAGAAAACTGTCTTTATAAGGACAGTTATATTGTTCAGCATGGCGATGCAACAATCGTTCAGGACGTTTGCTTGAAGCTTCGTAAGGTTTCTTCTGGGCTTGTAGACTTGAAACTTGAGTGGCCTGTTTAGTCATTTTCTTTGTATATTATCAGAGTTTTGTGTTCGACTCTTACTATCGCCCATGTTAATATGTTTGTGTAAGCTCACGCCTCCGAGGAAGAACAGGTTGTACAATCGCAGTAACTAAAATATAAGCCTTGTAATTGCTCTAATGTCACATGTAGAATTAATATTTGTGGAGAAACTATTTATGTTGATCTAATTATTTGCTTGCAAGTTGGTTCGAAACCAAACAATATGGTTACCATATGGATCAGTACATAAGCGATTCTCATATACACAAGATTTTTTGTTTTTATAATCTTTTAATTGCTATTCTATTTTTATAATTGATTTTTTCTTTTATAATATGTTTTCTAACATTTTGTATTAAATATTATTTTTTTAATAAAATATATGCTCCAAACTGTATAAAGAAAAGGCATACATATTTATATGTGGATTTTATATTAAATATTACTAGAAAAATAGGTACCTTAAACTTTACATAAACGCATCTTTGTTTCTCCTGTTTATGATTGACCTAGCTTGAAGGATAAGTATGCCTTTAATATTAAATATTACTAGAAAAATAGGTACTTTAAACTTCTTTTTTCTTTTTTCTTTTCTTTTTTTTTTTGATGAAAAGCTAAATTATATTAATAATAAAGTTTAACATGAAAAAAGTGGCGGGTGGCAATGATCACACCCCTGGAAGAAACAAACCAACCCTAACCATGGGTTGGGAAACCACAAACCAGAGCTCACTACAAACTAGGCAACATCAATCAAATAGGCAGTGAAACTTGCATGCAATCAGAAAGTTTGTGGCTGCACGTCTATGTTGGAGTCCCATGGAATGGCCAAGGTATGCGATAATCCATCTATGTGTCCCTGATCCTCATGAACATTTGAATCTCCCCAGCCCTGTCCTCGAGATCTATCAAGTTGGCGATTATGTGCACTTATATCCCCCGCATTCCGTGCACGATCCTGTGTGCCACCATTAACTTCCACCAACTCATCCTAGGCACCTCTGGGTGGAGAACATGATGGTGATTGAATTGGCTGTGCATTCCATCCATCATTGTAGGTAAAATTGTCATGTCCCCAACCTCCCTGTAAATGCACCAGACGTGGCGGTTGATGAGACCTCGAGCGAGAACAGGACGTCTGCTATGCGTTGTTTGGAGAAACCCTGCTAACTAAGCATGGTGCATTTTTCCAATCATCCAAAAGTGCCTTCATGTACGCCTGCTTAATGTCAAGTTTAGCCTGCTGATTGCAAATCTGGAACCATGTATCTTGAAACACCTCTATTTTGTCAGCTAGAGAAAATTCATCAGAAGGATTTTCTTTACATAAACAATAAATAAGACATCTTTGTTTCTTCTGTTTATGATGCATTTTTTTGTTGTTTTAGTTTTAAGGCCTAGCTTGAAGGATTGGCAAAGTCATGATCCTCAATCAAGAATGCTATAAATTTTATTTGTAATAATGAATTTATATATAATATTATTTGGCTTGGAATATCAATAAGAATTAGGTCAATATTTACCTAATGGAAATAAAAACAAATTTTAAATGTTTTAATTACATAGAAAATGAAATATATAATTATTTAAGCCTCTACAATGCATTTTAATAAATATTTCATAATTTTAATACTTTTTAGTTTATATAAATTTGGTTTTTGGATTCGAAAGTGCAATACATAAAATATTTAAAATTGTAGTTATTTTGAAGACTATACAGTTAAGATACTATTTCTTAACTAGCTGTGGGTGGCTTCTACATCCTATGAAAATGAAAAATAGTATATTTATTGTGAGGACACTTAAACAATATTTAACTTGTATTTTTATTAAACATATTCTTTATTTACTATAAAACATATTTTACATCTTCCTCAAATTATTATGGTTTTATAATTAGCTTCTAGATAACTTTTTCACTAGATGATAAAACATCACTTGGTGAGATGCATTTTCAAATTTTAATTTATCTAGTATGAAGATCTATATCATGGTTAACTAGATTATTTGCTATCATATTTTCTGCTCTACGAATATGTTCATATTTCTAAGAGACTACCTCCAATAATAGTTTATGAGCATAAACAATAATGTCATTTTACATCAAATACCCATATACAATTTTGTTGACAGCATTAATGATTATTTTTGAATTCCCCTCAATTGAAATATATGTTCATCCTTTGTCAATTGCAATTTTGATCCTTGTAAGAAGGTTACTAGTTTTTGTATAGTTGTTAGGTGAAGTTCCATATTATTATGAGAAAATGAGAAGAATTTTACCTTTTTATTTTGGCAATCTCACTTAGTAGCATGGGAATATTTTATCTAGTTTTAGGATTTTATCATGAGAATATCGTTGTATCGTAAGATTGACTTGTTTAGGATAAATATTCATCTACATAATATATTTTTATTTCTTTCAATTTAGTCTATTTGGTTAGCTAACTATTATGACATAATATTTTTAAAATACCTTATATTATAAGGTAATAGTATAGAAATAAAATAAATTTGATTCAATAGATCTTATTATTAAATATTTTTTGTATTTTATGAATTGTTGGAATTAATCCATTTACTTCACTACTTTAGTTTTTTTTAGAATTGGTGCAAAACTGATGAGAGGATAGTCTTCATGGTTTTTAAAGTAAAGAAGAAGATAAATATTTTTTATCACCCTTAAATACTAGGGAAGTCTTGGATAGGCTTTAATGCATGGAAAAGATTTTTATTCCACTAGACAAAGTTGGAAAATGATTTGGTAACTTTTATGCTACTCTAGTGGGTGAGGATGGATTGACTAGTTCTATTCCAAAAAAATGGTTATGCAGGAAAATTCATGGTAGATATAAAGAATTATTAATGTCTGCGAATGGTTTTTAAAATTTTAAAGGAGTTCCTACTTCAATATTTTGGATTATTTGTTGGGTACCTTTTTTTCACATCATTTTTTATCCTATTGCATAAAACAATAAAGTTTTTAAACTAAAAAAAGTAAAATATTCCTTATAGTAGGAGAAAACAAATTGGAGGCATATGCATGATGCTAAATAAAATTGTTTTTAGGATAGTCAATTTATCAATATAGAACCATGGTTCAATGGTGAAGAAGCTTTGCAAAAATACTTGCTTAGAAGGGGTTGTAAGTTTGTTTAATCTCAACTATTATTTGGATTTATTTACCTATTACATGAATTGGAGGATGCATGGAATTTGCATGAGTTATAGGATGCATATGAGTTAAATATACATGAGATTTTGTGGGAATACACATCTATCCCCTTGGTTAGCCCCATTGTTATTCAAAAAATAGATGCAAGGTGCTTCCTAAATGTCATAATGGCACAATGGCTATTATAAGGTGTGGAAGGAACTTGGTAGAAATTGTTTTAGATTTGACTCTATATTTTCTTACTATTGTTATTTATCCATTTGGTGATATCGTAATAGTCTTCTCCTCCATGATTGATAATTTGGACAATGTATAGTGGTATAATTATTAGTTTGAGGGGATCGAAGATGAAATTGATAATAGTATAACCACAATATATACAAAAAATAAGGATTTCATGGTCAAAATATTAATATCAAACATGCTATATCATTGGTTCAAGGTATGTTATATCATTTTTTTCATCAAGCAATGACTTACTACATAGGTATTTCTATGGTGTTGAAAAATCATATTTGTTTTACTAATATTCTATTATTTATAAGAGATGTATGGATAGGATCAAGTATTCATTATGCTCACCATAAATAGGTACTTTTAATTCTTCTTGTGGGTTTTTTAGTAGAATTGTTATAATTGTGAGCTCTGCATATATTATCAATATAAAGGAGATAAATTCTATACTTTATGGGTCTATTGGTCATCTTAGCTATGGTAGGATGTGCAACATTTTTACTCAAAAGAGATTATAATTTTAAACCATATTTCCTTCCTTGTTACACAGCTTGGCATTATTGGGTAGATTATCAACTCTAAGAATGATATGCCACTCGTTATTGCCTGTGTTAGTGATGTTTTTATCACTCATTCATCACTATTTTTTATTTATTTTAAGGGGTGGAAAGTAATAAGATGCAACCATTCAATAAGGAAAGAGAATAAAAAGGAAGGATACTTTTGACTTGTCAACAAAGATGACTCAATGGCTATGACAATAAACTTAGTTTTTTTAAGAAAGGATATTGAGGGATCAAACCTTGTATCCTCTTATTTTATTTCATTGTTTGTTACAATAATTATGACTATAATCCAATGGCTAAGGTAGCAATGTGCATGATCCATATGGAAGTAAAATGAAAATCAAATGTTATTTTTTTCCATGTAACGTATATGGCAACCAATCACAATTAGACACTCATATTTTCTCCTTATACTTTGTGCATGGTAGGATTTCATTAGATTATTTTGTGATAGATGTCAACATAATATTTGTCATATATATGTTTAAAAAACTAAATTTAAATATTTTTTATGATAATTTTAATACTTTGTGGGATGGATTTTGGAGCCTATAAAATTTACATATGAAAGCATTTTAATCCTATATTTTAAAACTACATGTCTTATTAAATTATTTGAAGTAGAGGTATGTCATGATAGTAAAACAAGACATTATTATAGGAGATTCAATAAATATTTAATGCATCTATTGTTATCCTCAATTTTAACTATATCTCCAAGAGGAATATGGTACTTGACACAATTATTTTTTATCAAATGCACACACTTTGTATGCTCCATTAATATTTCTCTTTCTTTAAGGAGAATGATTTGGTGATCTAGTGGATTGGGTAGATCATATCAATATAGTTTGGTATGGACAAACTAACTTGAAAATGAGGTACATGAGTCCACTTTAGTCAATAGTATGAGCCAAAAAATTGAAAATTTATCTTCTACTCATAGGCATGAGAATTAATCATTGTTATAAGATTGATTATCTTGTTAGGTGTAAGCACATTGATTATTTTCACAATATTACTTATTTTTCATGATGTAAAATGAACAATAATTAGATTAGGAAAATAATCAATCCGAACATTAGGAAATTCAATTAACGTCAAAGTATAAATAGGTTACAAAATAGACTATTTAACAACTTAGTTGTAGAAGCGCTAACGTCGTTCAATAATAGAATATGCTAACAAACTAACTAAATATCATAAGATATTTAGGTATTAACCATAGTAACTAGAAAGTAATTCGTAGCATAGTAACTATCTCCTATGGTAGAAAAGTAAATGTAATAACCTATGTAGTATAATGCAATATACTACCTATTTTACCTAGTGGAGTAAAGGGTAAATATCCCAAAGAATGGAATATTACTCTAACATCCCCCCTTATTACATTATTTGGGTAATGTATATAACTGTCCCAATATAGTTAAAAAAAATGTCGATCTGCTGGTTCTTGCTCTGTCACAATGCTCTGGCTGCTCCTAAGCAAAAAAATGGGTCATTCCTCACTTTGTCTTCACATTAACGAATGTCCTTATTGTAATCTTGTCATCCAACCAAATTGCATGGGTAACCAGCCGTTGCAATCGCTAGGTGTAGTAGAATAGATCACTTCATACGAGGTTCATTCATTTACAATATGAGTTTGCAAAAGATAAGGTAGCTAAGGTGTCGATCGTTGCCAAAAATGCACCCTTATAAGTTCCCCCCTTCTTGTTGCAAAACATGTTGTAATTAATTTCTGAAAGAAGCATGACTAAGGTGTCAGACACTGCCGAAAATGCACCCTTATAAGTCTTCTTCTCTTTTTACAAAAAATTGTGAAGAAAAGAAAAGTATATCCTCCCTTAATTGCAAAAGAAGATGTGCAACTCAAGAGTGTTGTGAAGGATTTTACAAATATTGCCTCCTAGGCAATTTTACACCACAAAAATTCCCTCCTTTTGTTACAAGTACTTCAAACATTGAGAGTTTGCTATTTATGAAGCCTAAAAGAGGTACAATCACCCCTTATTGCAAGTACTTCAAACAAAAACTTATGCTATTTATGAAGCCTAAAAAAGAGAGAGGAAATGATGTTTTGCTCAAGGTGACAAATGTGTTTTCCCTCTACAATATTGTCTTAGCAATAAGCACTCTGTGTGCTTTTTCTAAACCAAAATCAGAATCGAAACTAGACACTTCACTAGCAATATGGCCTTTGTTTTGCTTTTGTGTTGTGCCTTTGTCTTTCTTGTTTTGCTTGTTTTTGAACCAACACCGATTGGTGTCATGGTTGTCCTTTTTACAATACGAGCAAAACCTCTTTTGAGATTGCTTTCCCTTACCTTTTGAGGATGATCCTCCCTTTTTAAAGTTTCCCTTCTCTTTATTACCTTTATAGTTTGAATAAAGTGCATTGTTTGACACTTCATCATTTTGGAGTTGATTTGCTTCCTCAGTTTGAAGCAAATTGACTAACTCCACAAAGGTGACAACTCTTTGTGAAACATTAAGGGATGTAATCAATATTTTGTAGGATTTGGGTAGAGCTCTCAAAATTACTGAAGTCAAAATGGTGTCTTCTACTTTGGCCCCTAAAGCATTAAGCTTAGACTTCAGATCTGCCACTCTGTAGAGGAATAGTTCTACTGATTCACCTGACTTCATATGGAGTGTATGAAGTTGTGTTTGAAGGTTTAGAATAGTTGATTGATTCTTGCCTTCAAAAATGGTACTAAGAGCATTCCATGCCTCTTTACCAGTTTTAGCTTCACTTATGTGAGGCTGGATCTCATCAATAGTTGCAAGGAGTATCAACATGAGAAGACGATTGTTCTTTTTGTCCCATGCTTTTTGATCTACTCCTGGTGATGCGGGTCTTGTTTCAGTGCCATCAACTAAATCCCACATGTCCTCTACAGTCAAGATGGCTTTCATCTTAGTTTTCCATGTTGAATAGTTAGGACCCTTTAGCAATTGTGTATCACTTAAGTATTTATTGATAGTTGCCATGATGAAGGTCCTACAATTTGTACTAAGATGATCTTTCTTTCACTCTCAAGTGGTATTTAATGGCACCTGCTTGAAGACTCTCTTGAAGAGAGATAATCAGTTGGAGGAAATTAAGCCAAACAAATAAGAGATGAAAGATAATTCACTCAAACAGATATTTAATGGCACCTGCCTGAAAATCCTCTTGAAAAAGGATAATCAGTTTGAGGAAATTAAGCCAAACAAATAAGAGTGAATTAGGGGTTTTGGTTTTAGGAGAGAATATCAAGTGAAAATGGCTTTAAATCTGTGCAAGGATTTACACAAATTTGTGAAATTTTGAGGTATGGAGTGATCTTGATTCTATGACTTATAATTGCAAAAAGAAATAATGCAATAATCAAACAAGAATGCCCTCAAAATTATTATCACTTAGGTGTCGGATGCAACCGAAAATGCACCTAATTTGCCAATGAAGGTGTCGAGTAAAATAAAAAATGCACCTTTTAATTTTTGCAACAAAATGTGGATTTGTGTTGTGCAAAAAATTGATATTTTTATGTCTCCTACTTGTTTTACAATTTTGCAAAAGAAGTACAATGTTGTCTTCCCCATTTTATTTTGCAAAATTAACAATATGAGCACTCCTTTCAAGACAAGTCGACACACGACCCATGTTTGAAAGGCTTCCAGACCAGTCGACACACGACTTTGGTTTTTGTCTTCAACAATTTAGCATGAGGAGCAAAATTGCTATTTTATGTTTTATGTCTCCTTTCTTGAAGGAGAGAACAAAAGCAAAGTTTTGAAGTTTTGTGAAAAATGAGATAACCTTTATGCTTCCTCAATCATGGCATGCTATGTATTTTGCAATAGAATTGTTGAGTTTCTATGTCTTATATCTCCAAAAATGAATGAAGAAAACTATAGAACTTCTGTGGAGGTTATTGCAAAAAAAAATGTTGAAGCAGGTTTTTAAAATTTGCGAAAAAGAGGTTCCTATGTTTCTTTTGTCTCCAGATGAGAGAAAACACAATTTGATTTTTGGAACATTTAAGGCAAAATTTTTGTTTGGATTTCAAGTTCTCTAAGTTTGATAAAGCAGAAAAATATGTATTTAAGATGAAATTTCTATAATTTAGGAAAAATTTGGAAAAAAAATGGTCCAATTTGATTAAAAATTGAATATTTTAAGCCAATTTGAAAATAAATTATAAAAAAAAAACTCAAAAAAAATATTTTTAATGCTTAAAAACTTTAGAAAATTTAAAATTTTAGAAATCGATTAAAAACCTTTGTATTTGGAGGCGTTGGGAATCGATCTGGTGCCTCCGCTGTGCAAGGCGGCCGCGCTAGCCAACCGAGCCACCGATCGGTTTGAAAAGGCTTCGACGTAGCTGCTATTTAAGGTGGCCATGACGGAGCATAGCCTTTGTGGGATTTATCCCACATGCATCCCAAAATGGGATGCAGAGGCTTTATAAGCCATGACATGCCCCATATACATCGATTGCCTACGGGCAATCGATGAGTCTCGCCCGCCCTTTTGGATGTCGCCACGTGGTGCCAGGGGTGGGCCCAGTCGAGTCCAAGTCACGTCCTGTCGTCCAGTGGCTATCCACCACGTGTCGAGTCCGAGTCAGTCATGTCGTCCAGTGGTTGTATGCCACGTGTCGAGTCCGAGTCAGTCGTCCAGGTCGTGCCTCGGGGTGCATGTAATCTAGAGATCGTTAGATCTCACCACTTGTCGCATCATGATTGGTCGATTTCAGGGATCGAAGGGCCTCCTACCCTCTCGGATCCTAAGGTTGTTAGGGATCGAAGGGTCGCCTGCCCTCTCGGATCTTGAGGTGGTCGGGGATCGAAGGGTGCTCTTGCCCTCTAAGATCTTGATCGGGTCTAGATCATCGCGTCCAACTGGGAGGGAAGGGCTCACCTACCCTCTCGGCTCTCCTAGCCTATGGGGGCCCACGTCCACGTGGGATCGAGAGGGCACTCTTGCCTTCCTGATGATCCTACGTGTGACTGCAGGAGACAATGCAGGCCGAGCCCACGTGTGGTCGGCCGGAGGCTGCTCAGGCCGATCCTACGGGTGGTCTACGGGCGGCTGGTCAGCGCTATCCCGATTGGCCAAAAAATGGCCATGGGATCATGGCTGACAGGCTTCGACCTGTCATGTGGGTGATCAGATCATGATCGCCTCGGTGATCGTATCGACCGATCGACCCCACAGTGGGTCCAATAGTCTAGCCATTGGGCTCGCCTGTTGAGGTGGGTTCGGTGGCTACCAAATGGCACCAACTCGTCCTTCGGGTGAAGCCAAAAAAATGGCTCTGATGCCAATGATGTAAAACGAACAATAATTAGATTAGGAAAATAATCAATCCGAACATTAGGAAATTCAATTAACGTCAAAGTATAAATAGGTTACAAAATAGACTATTTAACAACTTAGTTGTAGAAGCGCTAACGTCGTTCAATAATAGAATATGCTAACAAACTAACTAAATATCATAAGATATTTAGGTATTAACCATAGTAACTAGAAAGTAATTCGTAGCATAGTAACTATCTCCTATGGTAGAAAAGTAAATGTAATAACCTATGTAGTATAATGCAATATACTACCTATTTTACCTAGTGGAGTAAAGGGTAAATATCCCAAAGAATGGAATATTACTCTAACAGGTTCATGAGCAAGAACATTACTAGTAATTGTATCGTTGATCTTTTAACAATAAAAAAGTACACTATTGTGGATGATATGGAGTACACATACAATAGATAATACAAGGTATACTTTATTCCTAGGGAAATATCTCAAATTCAAGAGATTGATTGTTCAAACACTTTTACACCTATTAATTAGATGAACCTTATTTGAGGACTCATCTCTCTTACTAATTATTATAGACATTCAGAGATCCAACTATAACCCAAAATATCCTTATTCATGAGGGAGTATAAGAGAGGATATATTTGTGACAACTACCTAGTTTTGAGATTTATGATCACATTGTTAACTTTGGTTAGTATTTTTATGATTTTCTCATGGGAATCTCAATATCATAGATACAAAATCTAGAGTTATAACTTTATATTCATAGGATATTTCATTCAATTCATGTATCTTTAATAAAGCAAGTTATAAGCATTGAGTATGTCAACATTGGTTTGTACACTTACAAGAAATTAGGCACTATATATGTAATTACACAACTTATTAGAATACCTAATCTATATGATCCTACATGTCAACTCTAGCATATGATCTATACACCATTAATTTATTATCCTAAAGAGTATGCATGAAGGAAACAACTTATTTATATATAATTCATTTTAGAATTTGAAATTAAAACTAGAAACTATAGGAATCATAATGAAAAGTAAATTATAGAGTTTAAAAAATAAAAATTATATACACAATAGAATTAGAAACAAATTGCATAATAGAAATAAACCAATCTTATACACTTAACTAGATAAAATTAGAAAGAGTTGAAGTAAAATAGGTTTACTCAAAAAAAAAATTGGTAGATAAGATACTATAGCATTAATACCGGGTTTTACAGGTTGACCCAAAACCTTTTACAAAAATCAGCCCAGGGCTATTGATGAACATATCCTTACTAAGGATCCTATATATGTAAAATCTACATGCCATGAAAGCCATTACATTCAGTAAGGCACATAGCCTGTTATCAAAAAGAAACTTCCCATACAACATTTTGGGTATACCCCAAGAAAACACACATGCATCATAATTACAAAAAAGAAATAGACACGGATCCCTTCCTTGAGATAATGGAGAAACAAAAAGTTGCAGACACACATAGCAGAGTACTGAAAAAAACTCCCACAAGCTCTGTATTGACAATTACTCTTAATAATTCTTTCTTTTACTCAAAATTTATGAATGAAAACTAGTTGCTGAAAAATATAGAATATTTTTAGAAGTCCTTGTAAACTATACACTTGTAATGGGTCCAAAATCCAAGGGTATATTTAGTTCCCTTATATGAAGTTTTATTAATTTTATGGATCTAATTTTAATACTACTCAATAAAATACATAGAAATAAAATATCCATCCACTACTCTGCTACTATAGACCTATCATTATGACTTGACTAGTTGACTAATTGATTGAATCATATTCTAAAATATGTATATAATTTAAGGGACCATGAAAATTCCATAAATTATTTAACAAATTTTAGGGAATGTAGTTGAAATTACCATGGTAAATTTTGACTTCAAAACATATATAACACAAAATAAAATTGCAAGTTTGGAATCCTCTATAGTTGGCAAATTAACATCCTAATTTTGAGTGTTTAGATAATATTTTATAGGAAATATTCCACCTGGTATTACCATCTAGTCTCTATTATTAACTATCTTCCTTGATTTTCTAGAAACAAATGTTTAGTTTCAAACAATTACAATACTTAGTTTGCAAGCATTTTTTAATTCTTGTAGAAAATAATTAGAATATAAAATATATATTCATCACATAGATTTTACAATGCTCATACTAGTTGAATTCTGAAGCCTAATGATTATGCATTCTGGTAGTTTAACAAAGGTGACTTCAAAACCTAACTATATTCTATTCAATTTATTGTGTTGAATTTGTATGCCTATGATATAAGAAAATTGATGAATCACAAAGGATAAGATAAGTTAGCATCCAACATACAACAACTTAAAAAACATTCATGTGAAAAACATGAGTTTTTTTTATAAAAACCATTAATTTATATCATCTCGAATAAAATATAAAAAGTAGTTATTATTTTGATAAAATAAAGATGTAACCATAATTATATACAAAAAGGGTGGGGATTTAAAGTAAAAATAAACCATGTATATAATTTATTTGAGCAACATAATTTCTCCTTAGCTTAAGCTATCACATATTCCTATGCAATTCCTTCTCTATTTAGTGTCTAGATTGGTTGATTTGCATGTTACAATCATCCACATACTAGGACATCTTGAGCCTATATTGGTCTTATAGGTCATAAGGAATAGGATATATTTATTTATGTTCCCTCTGGTACCCTCTAGCCACTTAAATCGTGTACCACCACTATAGATCATATGTAGAAGATGTTGGAAATTTGAGCATGTTGTGTTGTCATTGATGTCAAAATGTTTGATGTCCTAAGTTGATGGAAATATTTGTGAGAATATTCTTCAAAGGGCACATGAGGCATGAGGTAGCAAGAAGAAAGAAAAGCCTTCTCCATGATGGTATTGAAAAATAAAAGGATCAAGTTGATTTACCATGGTGGTATTTGAAAAATAAAAATAAAAGGATTAAGTTGATTTATCATGGTGGCATTTGAAAAAGGAAAAATAAAAGGGTCTATTTGATTTACCTTGGAGGTAATTTTGCCAAAAAAAAAGGTTAAATTGATTAACTATGGTGGAAAAATTTTTAACCAAAGAAAAAGAAATTATAATATTTAAATCCTTTTGTGGCTGCTCCACAACGTACCCCAAAATTGGGGACCCACCTTTTTTGCATGTGTTCCAAGAAGACCGAAGTGGCCCATATGCTAAAGATCAAAGAAAAAGCAAAACACCGCAAAGAGGAAAAAGTGTCGCGATATCACGACATGTTGCATTTTCGTGGTCCAAAGCAAAGAGAGAGAGCAAGGAGAAAAAGTGTCATGATATCGTGACATGTTGCATTGTCGCGGACAAAAGAGAAGTGTCGTGATATCATGACATGTTGCATTGTCGCAGCCAAAAGAGAAAAAGTGTTGCGATATTGTGACATGTTGCATTGTCACGACCAAAAGAGAAAAAGTGTTGCGATATTGTGACATGTTGCATTGTCGCGGCCAAAAGAGAAAAAGTGTCATGATATAGCGACATGTTGCATTATCACGGCCAAAAAAGGAAAAAGTGTCGCGATATTGCGACATGTTGCATTGTCACGGCCAAAAGAGAAAAAGTGTCGTGATATCGCAACATGTTGCATTGTCGCGGCCAAAAGAGAAAAAGTGTCGTGATATCGCAACATGTTGCATTGTCGCGGCCAAAAGATAAAAAGTGTCGTGATATCGCGACATGTTGCATTGTCGCGGCCAAAAGAGAAAAAGTGTCGTGATATCGCGACATGTTGCATTTTCACGGCCAAAAGAGAAGAGAAAGAACAAGAAAGAAAAAGTTTCACGATATCGCAACATGTTGCATTTTCACGGCCAAAGAGAAGAGAAAGAACAGGAAAGAAAAAGTGTCGCAATATCGTGACATGTTGCATTTTCACGACCAAAAGAGAAGAAAGAAAAGTATTGTGATATCGCGACATGTTGCATTTTCACCAAGGGAACAGAGTAGTTGACAGTGCGTCTGATATTAGTGATGAACACCAGGACAGTGAAACTGAAGACTGCATAGTGATGTGGACATAAGGACAAAATCCAATGAATAAGACAAAATGTTACATAAGGAATATTTAATGATTTGAAATCATTTAAGATGGCCGTTACACACGAAAGGAAACAGACGCAAGCCCATGTGGAGAAAATGAAACGAAGGGCCACAAAATAGAAAAAAAAAGTTTTTCTTGGAAACCAAAACAGATGCATGCACAAGGGAAGGTGAAACGAACAGTCACTAGAAAATGAAATGAAAAGCTTCCTAAAGAATTTAAATACACCAGGAAAGGATGTTTTGAGGGGGTTGGAAACTGCTGTGAGCAGAGTTACAGATTTGAAGGCAAGAGGGCCATTCTGGACCTTTTTGGGATGTTTTTCTTCCATGGACTGGTTTGAGAAAACTAGAAATTTTTGTTATTATAAAATGACAAATTTATAATACAGAAAATTTCATAAAGTTGCATCTTATGGACAAGAAAGGAGTCATTTTCTGCATGCAAGATTAAATGTCTATTTTTTCCCTTTTTAGATTTTAGGCTTGTAAATGGAGTTTATGCAAGTTTTCTTGGTTGCTTCATGCGAATGTTTAAATCTAAAAACCTCATTTAAAACCCTAGGAGCCAACACTTAGCTTATTCGGATTGTGCTTGTTTTGCGAGTCCAATAGGTTAGGTTGCATGCATGAAAACCTCACATCTTCGGTTTTGTCGGAATAGGATAGCATCAAACTGAATGTATCTTGTGTTCTATTTTTTGCATTTCATTTTCTTTTTTTGCATTTTATTTTCCAAAAATTTTAACTTTATTTTAATTTTCAAGCATTAAAATAAACATTTAAAAATTTTCAAAATCCAAAAATAATTTCACCATTGCGTAGGTTATACTTCAAACTTCCAATACGCACTTTGAAATTTCATTTTCGAAGTTGTTTAGTATTTTTTTAAATTCATCGAAGTTGTTGTTTTATTGTAGATTTTAAAAAATCCGAAAATAGAAAATTTCCATTTTTGGACCGAATTTCATTTTTTCAGTTTCATGTTTCATTCATGAGCCTATGATGACATTTCCTTCATGAAAATTCCAATTTCATTGAAGGAGTTATGTTTTATGGCATTTCACAAATTTCCATTTTTGGAGCCTAAAATTGCCCTCTTCATAAAAATTCTGATTTTATGAAAGAGGGGTAATTTGAGCACTACATCGTGGTCATATGAGGGCCAACTCACATTTGCTCTATTTTGGTTCAATGAAAAATCACTAAAGTTTCATGGGAAAATAAACCAACTGTATCACTCCAAATTTTTCGCACCCTTACCTTCAGGCTATAGGATCTATTCCCGGAAGGGGGGTGTGAAAAGGATGGGAAAATACCTCGGACTGAGAGGCCCTTTGAAGGTCCCGCCTCTCGGGGGAGGGATATTAAGGTGATATTTTGATGGATGGTGAGGTTCACCAGGAAACTTTTGAATGGCAGTTTCCATGCCTAGGTTGGGAATGTGTTTGATGTGTTCATTTTTATGCTTGATCATTCAATTCCTAGGTTTGGCCAAATGAATCTAAGCTAAGCTATATGAAATGTTGATTATATGAATATAAAAAATAGAATTAAACAGAAAATATAGGAAATATACTAGATTATAAAAGCCATACCTGTACGATGTCTGATGGAGGTTCTGATTTTTGAAGTAGTCCAGATCATCTAGAATTTGACAGGATCATCTCTGATCTGACAGGATCGTCCTTGATCTACTGATCTGACAATATCGTCTCTAATCTGACAAGATCATCTCTAATCTGATGAAATCGTCTCTAATCTGACGAAATTGTCTGATGATTTTGTCAGAGACCTGCAACTACAGAAATGGATACCAAGAACAAAAAATACAATTGCAAAAGTAAAGGAAAATGATAGAAATGAAAGTATGAATGTTAGAATGACAACTTTAGATAACAAATCAAGTAAAATGCATTTTTTTAATGACTAACTTTGACTCTATAATGCATCTATGCTACGTGAGGTGAACTCCAAGATGCAAAATAGAAACAAATCTAACTAATGTAAAGCAAAACAGTAGATAATGGATAGAGAACGCAAACTCAGGGCATGGACTTGCCCCCAACATTGGCTATAGTCGAAATCGTCTACAAAATACATAATCATATTGAATTGTGGCGTGATCATCCGAGATCGTATAGGATCATCTGCTACGATCTGAGATTGCTTCGACTGAATAATGACAAAGTTCTTGCAAGAAAATTCGAAAAGGGACAAAGGCAAATAGTAGTCTAAGACATTCTAATGCATGTAAAACTCGAAGTGCAGTAAAATTCAGCCAGGGGAAGGTCAAGGGGAGGTCCTAAGATTAAATAGGCTTAGGAGGGAGGTTAGGAGGTTGGAGATCATCCTAATCTGGAAGATCTCCAATGGGGGAGGTCTCTAACGACGCAGACACGCTTCTGCCCAACTTAGAGACGCCGTTGAAACATAAGCTAATTATGAAAAATTAGTTTTGGGACAAAATCGTCTAGACATTATTCTCCAAACGAATTCGTCTGATCTGAGGTGATATCGTCTGATCAGCGACGATATCATCCAATGATCACAACAAATCCTAAAAATGGCATGAAAAACGAGGAAAGCGGTTTAACAGGCGATTCGGGGTTAAAATTCAAATTTGAATTATTACTAAGGTTATTTTAATTATTTAAGGTTTTACTGCACCAATTTTAGGGTGCTACATTTTGCCCCCTCTTTAGCGAATTTTCCAAAGAAAATGTGTTAAAGATGAGTTCTTCTTGATTTACGAGAAAGCAAAAAAAATTTCCCATTTTTAGGCGATGATTCTAGGTTGAATCGTACGACAGCTTACTATGGTGCCCCCTCCGTGTTTTTACCCAAATCGAACATTTGAGGTAAAAACGCAGAAAAGCAAAAAAATGTTTTTAATTATTTTTGAATAAAATTAAGAAAAATTGGGAGAAACCCTAATTCATTTTTACTGTTCATTTTCCTGGTTTCTAGAGCTCTGCAGACAAGATGGTCGAGACAGCGCACATATCGACAGAGGTCCGGCGCGAGCTACGGGTAAGGGTCCAAACTTAATTTAGAATGCTTTAATTTTGAATTTCATGCTTTTTAGATTAATTTTGAATGATTTTTGAGCATCGCGGCCATTTTTGGGCCGTCGACGTCGTCAGGATGAAATCATCTCAATTTCATCGAAATCATCTCGATATCGCCGATTTCATCCAAGGGCGAAATCAGCGATATGGGGACGATTTCGTACAATAAGGGATGATTCCCTCTTGCAAAATCGAAGATGAATTTGCTTAAATTTTGGACGATATCGTCCAATAGTGGACGATATCATCATTTGTATGAAATTGAACTTGTTTTACTTGCATTTTTAATCACTGTTTTATTAATGATTTTTATTTTTTTGTTGTTTATGTTGCAAAGAGGATTACTAAAGAGCCAGGAATGGAAATACAGCGGGCTGAGAGATGACTTGGCCGCTCTATCTCAGGTAGAGTGAGATAAGTTGGCTCAAGTCGGCTTGCAGCATGTGGCAGATATGCCACAGGTTTCTACAGATATGGGGCTATTGACAGCGCTAGTAGAGAGGTGGTATCTAGGTTCTTCTTGTTTTTGGTTACCGACAAGGGAGATGACTCCCACATTGAAGGATGTATGGAGGATTTTGAGGATCCCCATACAAAAAAGGCTAATAACTCCCATGGCCAATCAGGGCCATGCGATGATGTGACTGTGCGAAGATTCGAGCTTCGCCCTAGAGAAGGGCAGAGTGAACATCGAGTCGCTACGCCAGATGCCTGGGGCATCTAGACTGACATAGGTTTTGGCTAGGGTGGTAGGTGGTCTGCTGCTATGCCATCAGAGTGGATGCAGACTACCATGGCTATTGATAAATGTGGTTTACGACATGAGAGACCACGGGTACAGGTTTGCTTGGGGGAGCTTTGTACTATACCGATTGTATAGGATCCTACATGGGGTCGTATACAAGGGTAGCCAATGTTTGGTCATGACATCACTACTGCAGGTTTGGTATTGGGATCACATCATAGTGTGGAGGTCGGTAGGGCTCCCACTAACAAGGATTGATAGGGAGAGGCCCCGATTTTTCTACTAGTGGCTTCGAAGAGGGTCACAGTGGCGGATAGATCTATCAATGTCCCAAAGACTACTTGATGACCTTGTCTCCGACCAGATCACCTGGAGGCCTTGGAGAGATCATCCAGGGTGGGATGAGGATGGACAGGAGCTGGCTCGCATTAGGAAAACTTGTTGGCTAAGGATGGAGAGGAGAGAGGTGGAGCTCCACTACGATGACCAAGTTTTGAGGTAGTTCGGTCTACTGCAGGGGATCCCATCTCTCAAGAACTACGAGTTTTCTTGGACCGTCTGGGATAACACTACATTAAGCGGGGCTCCAGATATGCAGTGCTTCTAGAGTGAGGACATAGATGATGCCCCCATTCAGCTAGTGGATGGGGATGACGCAGGGGTTGCTGATGGCTATGATGCCTGGTACGCAGGCATTTGCCCTCCTCGGATGACAAGGGCTCAGGGTTCGATTCACACAGTTGTGCGTCATATGAGGAGGTGGCACCAGTTGGCCATTGAGGCGGCACAGGGTCATGATGGGAGAGAGCAGTTGAGGCCATAGGCTCAGCAGAGGCTATGGTAGTAGGAGAGGAGGGAGGAGAGACCCCCTTATCCATGGAGAGATAGGCCACCATCGCCCGATAAGGGCAAGGGTGTCAAGGTAGGAGAGAGTAGCGAGATGGCTACTCTCCGGGCAGAGACTGTTCGTCTCCAGGCTTAGGTGTAGGCATTACAAGATGAGGCTGCACGACACTGAGAGGAGGCCACACAGCTCAGAGATGAGGTCGCATGCCTCAGAGCACAGAGTGGAGGGACGAGCACTCGAGACCTAACATGGGCTATTGCCCAGATCATATTCTATCAGATGCTATACCACCATATGGTGCCAGAGGAGTAGAGGTTACTACTGTCAGCCCCCATTGCGGAGCCTATCATGATGAGGTCATCGAGGACATCATCATGATCAGAGTCCAAGACTCATAGCACCACACAGACTATGATGGGGCCACCTCGTCCACCTCAGGGCGGGGGAGGAGATGAGGCTGAGAGCTCGAGGGGTTCTTGAGGCTAGCTTTTGACTACACTACATAGATTGATACATAGTGTTTATTATTTTTGATAGGGGATTGAGTATGCCGAGGTACAAATTGTGGCATACCGATCCAATTTTGAGATGATGTATATATTGTTGATATATATATAGATGAGATATTTTTGATCATATGACTTGTCTTATGTGTTTGTATGATGCTTTGATGTTTTGATTTGTTTGTTTGAGGATTCATGTAATTATGCCATTTGGAAATATTATGGTTTGAATGTCATGCTTTTAAAATTTTAATGAAATAATCTGATGTAAACAAATTGGTTGTTTGTGGGATAATTTGATAAAAATAAAATGGACTTTTAACAATAATTTCAAAGGACATTGTCGCTATTTATGACCATTTCATGGAGTCGCCGCTCGCTAGGTCGTCAAGCTAATCCCGGTATAGAAATATTGCTAAAAGTAAAAGAGTGCTTAAGAGACTATCTTAAGACTTTGTTGTGATGATGCAAATGATGATGATGATGGTGATTTGTTTTTAGATTTCCATGAAAATATTATGCATGAACTATTTTTTTTTTTTTAAATGATTTTTGCTAGGCATAAATTCCTAAGTGTGATAAATTTTTTGAATAATTCTCTAGAAATTATACCATTATTGCAAAATTGAAGTTTGACATAATGACATGAAATAGTAACAATGTGCATTGTTTTAAAGCATAATTGTGTAACATAATGATGCAAGTCACATGTTTTGATGAATTTTGTTTTTAAAATAAATGGAAAAGAAAATTAGAACAATGGTTTGGGCTAGGCATAGAATTATAGATATAAACTTATACCATCATCGCGAAATCCAAAGAAGAAAATAGATTGTTGGTTTTATTGCAAGATGCATTTTTGACTTTTGATAATAGAAAAAAAATAATATGAAAATTTTGTTTGAAATTATTTTTGAGATTTTGTGAGAAGATGTATGTAATTGCTTTTATACAAAAAAAGAATTTTGAAATAAAAGGAGAAAATCATTCTGAAAAGAGTTACAGAAATATTTTTAAATTATCTCAAAGAGAAATGTAGATTTTATAAGGAATCCTCATGTGCAAATGTGAATTCATTATCGATCTTGATTTATCATAATGATACAAAATCTCTCAAATACAAATGTGTGTGCGATTGTATTGTTCATTTATCAATTTTGAGCAAGATAATTTGATACAAGTAATTTGCCTTGACCAAATAAATGTTCGTTGACCATGATTTATATGCATGTAACTGTACCAAACTACTATTTAAGTTAGGTTATCAAGAGCTAGCTAATCCATAAGCTGACAGAGGTTTGTACAAAAGTGTTGGCAATTTTGGGTACCTTGGGTACATTGCCTTTGCTCAAGTGTAGAAGTTGTCATTGATGTCAAGAAGCTCTTGAAGGAATTTGATTTAATGTCATATTATTCAGAGCATGGACAGTGAGTTTCCAAGAAGATCATAGTAGCTCTTTTGCTAAAGATCAAAGAAAAATACAAGTTAGAAAAAGTATGCAGCAGTTGGAAAAACTATCGTGATTTCGCGACATGTTAGAGGAGAGAGAAAGAGCTGGCAAAACTGTCACGATTTCACGACATATTGGAAGAGAGAGAAGAAGCAAGGAAAACTGTCACGATTTCATGACATGTTGGTAGAGAAGGAGAGCAAGGTGGAAAGTGTCACGATTTCTTGACATGTCGCATTTTCGTGACTTGAAAAGAGTAGGAAGACCGAGAAGGAAAAGTGTCGCGATTTCGTGACATATTGCAAGGAAGATTGTACGGATGAAAAAGTGTCACGATTTTGTGACATGTTGTAGAAGAGAGATTCTGAAATGTGATTTGTCATGATTTCACAACAAGTTTGAAGAGAGAGAAAGTAGCAAGATAAAGTGTCGCGATTTCATGACATGCTGCAAAAGACGAAGTGAGGACTGTCATGATTTTGCGACATGCTGTAGAACTCGAAATGAGAACTATCATGATTTCGTGACATACAACAAAGGGAAGAGTTTGAAATGAGAAGCGTCATGATTTCGCGATGAGTTGCAAAGAAAGCGTTTGGAAGCTGAAAGCGTCACGATTTTATGACAGGATGAAAGAAAAGTGTACGGATGTAGAAATTGTCACGATTTCGTGACAGGCAGAAGTGAAGAAGCCAACGGATGAAGATGTCATGATTTTGTGACATGTCGTATTGTCATGACCAGAAGGCAAGTGGAGATGCCAATGAAGGAAGATGTCATGATTTTGTGACATGTCGCAGTTTTGCGATTAGAAGGCAAGTGAAGGTGCCAGTGGAGGAATATGTCACGATATCACGACATGTCATAGTTTCATGACTCAAATAGGAGAGAGAATGTACGACGTCAAAAATGTCACGATATCGTGACAAAAACAAAAAGGAAGTCTAAAGAAGCAAAAGTGTCACGATATCGTGACAACAGGAAAAAGAAAGTGTACGACTGCAAAGGTGTCACGATATCACATGTTGTAGTTTCACGGGAAAAGCTACAGAACCAGAGGCGATTGAAGTCGACAGAGTTAACTTTGAGCCGACGAAGTTCAGGGTTGTGCAAAAGATGGAGTTTAGGGTAACAGCCGACTATAGTTTAAGTTTTGTTCTTGAAATTTATACTATAAAAGGAGGGTTTTTTTGAGATTGAAAATATTTGGATAAGCATCGAACTTGCGCAAGTTAAGTCCATGGTGTGCAGAGAGCGAGTCGTGTCGAATCGAGTGAAGTGTGTGAGATGCAGCCATAACAGCACAGATAATGTAGAAGTGGTGAGTTGATGCGCAGAGTGAGAAGTTTGATCATCGATAGCTAAGTGTTGTTGTGTTTGGTGCAGATCAGAGAAAGAGAAATCGAGGACATTTGTGCTAGACCGAAGGACTATGTTTAGTGCAAATTCGAGGACCAACTTTGAGGTGATAGAGTTGAGGACAGAGGTCTCCAACCAGAGCAGGGAAGACAGGTGTCTTCTGTGGATCGAGTTCCATTTGCTAAGGGCAGCTAAGGTAGAGGTCTTCTAGAGGATCACCAGTCAGATCAGAGTTAGGGGAAGGTATCTCCTTTGAGCCGAGGCTCATAAACTTTGTAATTGGGAAGGTTTCCCAAATAATTTGAGATAAACTTTTAGAGAAAAGTTTTGTGGACGTAGCCCAGCTCTTCTGGGTGAACCACGTTAAAAATGGGTCTTCAATGTGTGATGTTTTCTGTCTTGTTTAATGTTGTGTTGATGCCACTGCTATCTGAAATTAAAATTATTAAATGGTTAAGTCTTATACTGTTCACCCCCCCTCTCAGTATAAGTTCATGTTCTTCAATTGGTATCAGAGCGGGTTTCTCCAGAAAAAGCCTAACAGCTTGGAGAAGGATCTATCAGAGGAACATACAGATTCAAAAAAATGAAGAGGTTGGGTTCGATCTCAAAGGTGAATTCTTCTTGGTTTTAAAAAGGCTTGAGAAATTCAAGGAAGAAAATTCTGTTCTCAAGCATCAAATTCAGGAAGAAGAGATTGCAAGATCAAGATTATCTCAAAGAGTTATTGACTTCAAAATTCTAGCTGAAGAAGGAAAGAAGGTTGAAGAGGTTCTGACATAGGCTTTAAAAGGAAAGGAAACTGATTACGAGAAACTAGAAGAAGAGGTTATGTCTCTTAGAATGAAGCTGAAAAAATTGGCTCTTAGACAAAATACTTCGTATGACAAGCAAAAGAAGGATGGTATCACTATTCATGAAATAGGGTCTTCAAGCAAGACCAATCTTCATCCTGAAGAGCGGTGGATTCCAGTTGGTCACAAGAAGAACAATCATCCAAGGCATCAAAATAGGTTACATAATACTTTCCATGGCTATTGTTTTTCCTACAAGAATTTTGGTCACAAAGCTATGCATTGCAATAAATCCTTGAATAGCCATAGTAAGGAAAATGTTAACTCATTTGCACCTCTTATGAATAAAAATTTCATGTGTGTCAAGTGCAAGAATTTTGGGCATACAGCAAGGATGTGCGCTTTGGATAGATCTAGCCTTGAGTTCACTAAAAAGAAAAATGAGATCAAATCTAAGTCAATGATAGTTCAAACTACTTTTCATGCTCAAGACAAAGTAGAAAAATGGTATCTTGATAGTGGTTGTTCAAAACATATGACTGGTGAAAAGGAAAAAAATTTGGTCTTAAAACAAACAAACCGAGGAACAGTCAGTTTTGGAGATAATAGGTCAACTAAAATCTGTGGTAAAGGGACTCTTAGTTTGGATGGGAAATCCAAAACATAAAATGTGCTCTATGTAGAAGGCCTAAGACATAATCTTCTTAGTGTGAGTCAACTTTGTGATCAAGGGCACATAGTATCTTTCTTTTCAGATAGATGTGAGATAAGTAAAGAAAAAAATGGAAAACTCATTGCTAGTGCTACAAGGACTCCAAACAATCTTTACATGCTAAGTGAGATAAAAAGGGAAAAGTGTTTTCTAACTCAAGAAGATGAGAGTTGGTTATGGCATAAAATATTGGGGCATTTGAGCTTTGATAATCTTGTCAATATTAGTAACAAGGAAGCAGTTAGAGACTTGCCCAAAATAAAAAGGCCCCATAACATCATTTGCGGTCCTTGTCAACATGGAAAACAGACCAGAACCAGCTTTTAAATCAAAAGGGTATACATCTTCAAAACCATTGGATCTTATTCATACTGATTTGTGTGGCCCTACCGGAACTCAGAGCATTCAGGGAGAAAGCTACTTCATGTTGTTTATAGATGATTATTCTAGAATGACTTGGGTTACTTTTCTCAAAGAAAAATCTAAAGCTTTTGAAAAATTTAAAGTTTTTAAAGAAATGATTGAAAATGAGACTGACAAGAGAATCAAATGCTTAAGATCAGATAGAGGAGGAGAGTTCACTTCAAATGAATTTGTGGAATACTGTGAGCAACACGGAATCAAAAGAGAATATTCAGGAACAAGAACTCCTCAACAAAATGGAGTAGTTGAAAGGAAAAATAGAATCATTGAAAATATGGCTAGAGCAATGTTAAATGAGTCAAAACTTTCAGATGGCTTTTGGAGAGAAGCAATCAAGACAACAAGTCTACATCATCACCGAGGTCTCAACTAAGAGTCAATCACCATAAAACTCCCTATGAGTTGTGGAAAGGAAGACCAACTACAAGAAAATACTTCAAAGTGTTCGGGAGTAAGTGCTTCATCGAAGGGAAGATCAGAATTTGGGTAAGTTTGATCCTAGGTGTGATGAGGGAATTTTTCTTGGATATTCCAATAGAAGCAAGGCCTACAGATGCTTCAACAAAAGAACTCATACAGTTGTAGAAAGCATAAATGTAACAAGAGATGAAAATACAGGGATAAGAGAACCAATCAAGGAACTCAATGATGAAATCTGTCAAGAAGAATTCAGAGAGGTTTCAGATGAAGAAGAGGAAAGACAACAACTGCTTCCCAAAACTCCTTCACGGTATGTTCAGAAACATCATCCCAAAGATTTGATCATTGGTGATCCAAATAGCAGGCAAACAAGAAGAAGAGTCATTCCTTCACATGATTCTGTGAATGTTTCATTGTTATCTCGGATTGAGCCAAAATATTTCAGTGAAGCATGTACAGATAAGTTTTGGGTAAAAGCAATGGATGAAGAGCTAAATCAAATAGAGAAAAGTGAAACCTGGGATTTGGTTCCAAGACCTAAGGACAAGAATGTCATTGGCACAAAATGGATATTCAAAAATAAACTCAATGAGGATGGAAAGATTGTCAGAAACAAAGCTAGGTTAGTCTGTAAAGGTTATGCTCAAGTAGAAGGTGTTGATTTCGAAGAGACGTTTGTGCTTGTTGCTCGTCTTGAAGCTATCAGGATGTTTTTGGCCCTTTCAAGCTTCAAATAATTCAAGGTATATCAAATGGATGTAAAGTCGGCTTTTCTAAATGGGGTGTTGGTAGAAGAAGTCTACATAGAACAACCAGAAGGAGTGTCTCTCTCAGAACAGTTATACTATGTGTGTAAATTGAAAAAGGCCTTGTATGGGTTAAAGTAAGCACCCAGGGCTTGGTACTCAAGACTTGACGGGTATCTTCATGAGCAAGGCTTCAAGAAAGGCATGGCAGATAGCAACTTGTATATTAAGAATGAAGATGATGATATGTTGATTATAGTTGTCTATGTTGATGATATTATTTTTGGGGGAAATAATACTCAGATATGCAAAGCTTTTGCTAACACCATGCAGAAGGAATTCGAGATGTCTATGATTGGAGAGCTATCATTCTTTTTAGGTCTTCAGATTGCGCAATCAAAAAATGGTATATTTCTCTCTCAGGGAAAGTATATCAAAGAAATGTTGAAGAAATTTGGGATGATGGACAACAAACCCATGTGTACTCCAATGATTACAGGGTGCAATATGAGTAAAGATGATGAATCTCCAGTGGCATATCAGAGGTTGTACAGATCTATGATTGGCAGTTTACTATACAGTATAGCTACCAGACCAGATATCATGTAGGTCGTTGGGTTAGTAGCAATATTTCAGGCAGCTCCAAAATAATCTCATGTTATAGCAGTTAAGAGGATATTCAGATATTTGAAGGGCACTATGGACTTTGGGCTTTGGTATCCCAAAGGTGATGATTTCACCCTCACAGCTTATATAGATGCAGATTGGGTAGGCAGTATTGATGATAGGAAAAGCACTAGTGGTGGAGCATTATTTTTGGGAAAGAGTTTGGTCTCTTGGCTAAGTAAGAAATAGCCTTCAGTTTCCTTATCTATAGTAGAGGCTGAATACATAGCAACAGTGGCTGGGTGCACACAGGTTTTATGGATGAAAACCACCTTGGAGGATTTCAAATTCAAGCATGAACAACCCATCTCCATTCTTTGTGATAATACAAGTGCCATAAGTATTTCCAAAAATCTGGTAATGCACTCAAGGACAAAGCACATTTCCATCAAATATCATTTTCTAAGGGAGAAAGTGCAAGACAAGCAGGTCAAGCTAGAGTATGTGTCTACTAAAGAGCAGATTGCAGATATCTTCACCAAACCTCTTCCAAGAGATACGTTTGAGTATCTAAGGGAGAAATTGGGAGTTGTACTCCCACCCTAGAATTAATCACCTCATCAGGAGGTGGGGGAGGGACCAAGCTAAGAGGCTCATTCTTAGTCCCGAGCCCCAAAGGTGACCCTTTGCCATTGATGACAAAGGGGGAGAGATATGAGTAAGGGGGAGAGCTTCAAGTGAAGAGAAGAGCTTCAAGTCAGGGGGAGCAAAACCTCAAAGGCAGATTCTCAGTGTTAGCACAACTGGTTTCAGTTTTGGCTCTTGAGATGTGTTTTCAGTAAAGGTTTGCCATCAATGACAAAGGGGGAGATTGTTGGCAATTTTGGGTACCTTGGGTACATTGCCTTTGCTCAAGTGTAGAAGTTGTCATTGATGTCAAGAAGCTCTTGAAGGAATTTGATTTAATGTCAGATTATTCAGAGCATGGACAGTGAGTTTCCAAGAAGATCATAGTAGCTCTTTTGCTAAAGATCAAAGAAAAATACAAGTTAGTAGGCTGGAAAAACTATCGTGATTTCGCGACATGTTCGCATAGAAGGAGAGCAAGGTGGAAAGTGTCGTGATTTCGTGACATGTCGCATTTTCGTGACTTGAAAAGAGTAGGAAGGCCGAGAAGGAAAAGTGTCGCGATTTCGCGACATATTGCAAAGAAGATTGTACGAACAAAAAAGTGTCACGATTTCGCGACATGTTGCAGAAGAGAGAGTCCAAAATGTGAGTTGTCGCGATTTCGCGACAAGTTCAAAGAGAGAGAAAGTAGCAAGATAAAGTGTCATGATTTTGTGACATGCTGTAAAAGACGAAGTGAGGACTGTCACGATTTTGCGACATGCTATAGAACTCAAAATGAGAACTGTCATGATTTCATGACATACAGCAAAGGGAAGAGTTTGAAATGAGAAGCGTCACGATTTTGCGATGGGTTGCAAAGAAAGCGTTCGGAAGCTGAAAGCGCACAGGATGAAAGAAAAGTGTACGGATGCAGAAAGTGTCACGATTTCTCGATAGGCAGAAGTGAAGAAGCCAATGGATGAAGATGTCATGATTTCGCGACATGTCGCAGTGTCGTGACCAGAAGGCAAGTGAAGACGCCAACGGAGGAAGATGTCACGATTTCGTGACATGTCACAGTTTCACGACCAGAAGGCAAGTGAAGGCGCCAGTGGAGGAAGATGTCGCGATATCGCGACATGTCACAGTTTCATGACTCAAAGAGGAGAGAGAATGTACGGTGTCAAAAATGTCGCGATATCACGACAAAAACAAAAAGGAAGTCTAAAGAAGCAAAAGTGTTGCGATATCACGACAACAGGCAAAAGAAAGTGTACGGCTGCAAAGGTGTCACGATATCATGACATGTTGTAGTTTCATGGGAAAAGCTACAGAACCAGAGGCGGTTGAAGCCGACAGAGTTAACTTTGAGCCGACGAAGTTCAGGGTTGTGCAGCCGACGAAGTTTAGGGTAACAGCCGACTATAGTTTAAGTTTTGTTCTTGAAATTTATACTATAAAAGGAGGGCTATTTTGAGATTGAAAGTATTTGAATAAGCATCGAACTTGCACAAGTTAAGTCCACGGTGCGCAGAGAGTGAGTCATGTCGAATCGAGCGAAGTGTGTGAGATGCAGCCATAACAGCGCAGATAGCACAGAAGTGGCGAGTTGATGCGTAGAGTGAGAAGTTCGATCATCGAGAGCTGAGTGCTACTGTGTTTGGTGCAGATCAGAGAAAGAGAAATTGAGGACATTTGTGCTAGACCGAAGGACTATGTTTAGTGCAAATTCGAGGACCAGCTTTGAGGTGATAGAGTTGAGGACAGAGGTCTCCAGCCAGAGCAGGGAAGATAGGTGTCTTCTGTGGATCGAGTTCCATTTGCTAAGGGCAGCTGAGGCAGAGGTCTTCTAGAGGATCACCAGAGCAGAGTTAGGGGAAGGTATCTCCTTTGAGCCGAGGCTCATAAACTTTGTAATTGGGAAGGTTTCCCAAAGAATTTGAGATAAACTTTTAGAGAAAAGTTTTGTGGACGTAGCCCAGCTCTTCTGGGTGAACCATGTTAAAAATGGGTCTTCAATGTGTGATGTTTTTTGTCTTGTTTAATGTTGTGTTGATGCCATTGCTATCTGAAATTAAAATTATTAAATGGTTAAGTCTTATACTGTTCACCCCCCCCTCTCAGTATAAGTTCATGTTCTTCAAAAGAAGGTCACTAATGTGACAGACATATCGCCATGCTAGGATTTACCCAAGGCCAAGCGGGTTGGGCACAAACCGCATGTTATGGGGCTTACCTCACAGTTTTTGAATAATTGAGAATTCCAGGGATTCAAGCTCATCAACCCTTCTTTTCTTTTCAAGGGGTAGGGAAAGGAGTTTATTGTATTTTGCTTTTGCTTTTCTCTTTTTTTTTTTTTTGTACTTTTGTATTTTTGCTTTGATATTTGAGATAATGCTGAAATAGTGCTGAGATAGTGCAAAATGATACTAAATAATGCTTCTTTTTCTCTGTTTTTCTTGATTTTTCTTTCTTTTTTTCTTCCTATGCTAGGGATACTTTCTCGGATTAGCTGTAGAGCAAGGGATTTTTATTCAGGGTAGGGGTGAGCTTGTCCTTTTGTCAATTCTCAAATATTCTAGACCATGTGCATGATAGGATAGCAGGGGGAAACTTTTTGCTCAAGAAACCACTTCTACTATGTAGCATCATATTGAATGTGCAATGAAATCATTTTAATGTGAAAAGATATACTTGGTTCAAGTAAATAACAAGATCAATTCTCTATGCTCAAAACTTTATTTAATTCAAATGTGGACTTTGATATAAGAGAGATTAATAATCATAACAAATAAAATCAAGATATTTATTCATGTATTGTGAAATGTGAGGGATTCCAAATAAATGCTAATTTATCCAAAATAATATGAAAATATAACTGCAATACTTCAAGAATTGACAAGTGCAAAAATAAAAGATGTTTTTGAAGATTTTGATGATTTTGATGTTTTTATATTTTGATTTTTTTATTATTGAGATTTGGAAGAATACAATATGATTGTTTTTTTTTGATAACTTTTATATGTTTTATTATAGATGAAATAGTGTAGATGAAATCATTATATACACTATACAAGGTTATTTGAGTATAGCATGTCTAAGGTTGCTTCAAAATCAAAGGAGGTTTTGAAGGATAATTTGGTTGTGTTGAAGGTAAGAACAAAAGGTGATGAATAAAAGGTAGCGATAACAAAAGCTTTGTTATAATGTAGAATAATGTAGCAAAAGATTTTACTTTTATATGTGTAAAATTGATCATGTTACAAAATAAAATGTCAGAAGGATAAGAAGGTTCTTCATTCTTATCACTATCTTCCAAGTCTTGATAAGATGGAGGGAGCATATATGAAATATATGCATGGGTGTTATTTGGTAAACAAGGATGATCATATATGAATGAAGAAAAGTGATGGATAGAAGATAATTGTGACAATGGAGAATGTATAGAACTTGATGTTTCAACCGTTAAATATTCTTCAAATGGTGTTGGGTCACCATGTATGGTAACACTTTTATTTGCAAGTTCAAACTTCAAACATTGGTGAAGAGTGGAAGGGACAACCCTCATCGTATGAATCCAAGGACTTCTAAGAAGTAGGTTGTAAGGTGAAGGGCAATATGCTACATAAAACAAAGTATCCAGGATATTGGGTCCAATATTAAGGGGAAAAATTATAGTACCTTGAGCTTCTTGAATTTCATTGTTAAAATATTTTATAATAACATTTGATTCATTAAGATCTTCTTCCTTTGATTTGAGTTTTTGGAATAATTGATAAGTGCATAAATTAAGAGAGGAGCCATTATCTACCATGATAGTTTTAACATGTGTTTCTTTACTAGATCCTGTAATGTAAAGATAGGAGTCTTCTTGTGGAGTAGAGGAAGGAATCTCCTCATCATAGAATGAAATATGGTTAACCTCAAGAGGGTTTACACCATTAATTATGTTCTTAGAGAAAATATGATGAGGAACAAATTGTTGGCTAGGTATTTTGAACAAAGTTTCCTTATGAGAACTTTGTAATACTTCTAAAAGGGATATCTTTGCTTGAGGATTAATCACTTGTTGTTGGCTATCAAAGGGGATTTCAAATTGAGATTTTGATTCTAAATATGAGCTTTCTATGCTTACATTCCATTTTGGATCATTCTCTAGAGCCAAAGATAGTTTTGAAGGTTGGTCAAATGAGGAATCCATATCTTGAATATCGGATTGAGTTGATTGAACTTGAGGTTGCTCATTTGTAGTTTTTGTTACAATATTAGTAATATCATCATGATGGGACACATTAACATGCAATATTTGATTGGTTTCCTATTGTTGATAATTGAATAGGGGTTCTTGGGAGATCCCCATGTCTTGATTGATTATTGGTATTTGTTGTGTAGGAGTTTGATTGTTTACTGGAGATTTATAATCAGTTGTAGATTGTAATTCCTTTATATTAAAAAGACCCTCATCAATCAAATCTTGAATTGCACATCTTAAATATTTACAATTTTGTGTCATATGTCCATCTACTCTATGATATTCACAATGTAGCTCAGGTTTAAACCAATCTATTGTGGTATCAAGTTGTCTTATGGAAGGGAGTTCAATCTTATTTGTATCAAGTAAATGCTTGAGAATTATATCCATTGGTTGATTGAGCTTAGTAAATTTACGTGATGAAGGTTTTCGAGAGGTTTTTGATACGTGCCTTAGGAATTCAGTCATAAAAGGGCCTAATGGTTTCTCACCTCTACTTTCTTTATTATGGGTAGAATGATGACAGGAAGATTGCGAAGTAGGAGGTGAGTGCATGGTCGGATTGGAAGAATAAGTATTTTCTTGTTGAAATGGATGTGTTGTATTGAAAGAAGAATATTGAAAGGGTGGAGGAGGATTGTATGTGGATTGATAGACATAATATGGATATATGGGAGAATAGATAATATCGTTATGAAGAGGATTGGAAAAGGGATTGTCCTGTTGGGTTAAGGATGAAAAATGAGAAAAGTGTGATGGAGGTGATGTTGAATAGGGATGAGGTTGGTCATAATCAACAAATGTATTTGGCTGAATTCTTCCAACATTACTAATGGGCTCATATTGATTTGAGTAAAAACTCATGGTTTCTTTAGTACTTCTAAAAGTAATATTTAGTATCTACTATTTAGAATTGAATCTAAAACATACAAACTTGAATCTATATATAATATATATCTATATATATATGTATTATATATATATATATATATATATATATTTGTTTTTTTATTTTTGAATCAAAAAGATGCCTATGTTATTCACGTCGGGTTCACCAAAATGTATCGCTCCAAATTTTTTGCACCCTTACCTTCAGGCTATAGGATCCGTGCCCGGAAGGGGGATGTGAAAAGGATGGGACAATACCTCGGACTGAGAGGCCCTTTGAAGGTCCCGCCTCTCGGGGGAGGTGTATAAGGGTGAATTTTTGACGGATGGTGGGTTCACCAGGAAACTTTTGAATGGCAGTTTCCATGCCTAGGTTGGGAATGTGTTTGATGTGTTCATTTTTATGCTTGATCATTCAATTCCTAGGTTTGGCCAAATGAATCTAAACTATTCTATATGAAATGCAGATTTAAATGAATACAAAAAATAGAATTAAATAGAAAATACAAGAGAATATACTAGATGAGAAAAGCCATACCTGATTCGGATGTCTGATGGAGGTTCTAATTTTTGAAGCAATCCAGATCATCTGGAATTTGACAGGATCGTCTCTGATCTGACAGGATCGTCCCTGATCTACTGATCTGACAAGATCGTCTCTAATCTGACAAGATCGTCTCTAATTTGACGAAATCGTCTCTAATTTGATGAGATCGTCGAGATTTTTCGAGACCTGCAATTACGAAATGGATACCAAGAACAAAAAATACAATTGCAAAAGCAAGGGAAAATGATAGAAATGAAAGTATGAATGCTAGAATGACAACTTTAGATAACAAATTAAGTAAAATGCATTGTTTTAATGACTAACTTTGACTTTATTATGCATCTAGGCTACATGAGGTGAACTCCAAGATGCAAAATAGAAATAAATCTAACTAATGCAAAGCAAAACAGTAGATAATGGATAGAGAATGCAAACTCAGGGCACTGGATTTGCCCCCAATGTTGGCTGTAGTCGAAATCGTCTACAAAATACATAATCGTCTTGAATTGTGGCGTGATCGTCCGAGATCGTACAGGATCATCTACGATGATCTGAGCTTGCTCCGATTGAAGAATGACAAAGTTCCTGCAAGAAAATTTGAAAAGGGACAAAGGCAAACAGTAGTCTAAGACATTCTAATGCATGTAAAACTCGAAGTGCAGTAAAATTCAGCCAGGGGAATGTCAAGGGGAGGGCCTAAGATTAAATAGGCATAGGAAGGAGGTTGGGAGGTTGGAGATCATCCCAATTTGGGAGATCTCCAATGGGGAGGTCTCTAACCGCGCAGACACGCTTTTGCCCAGGTTAGAGACGTCGTTGAAACAGAAGCTAATTATGAAAAATCAGTTTTGGGACGAAATCGTCTGGACGTTCTGCTCCAGACGAATTCGTCCGATCTGAGGCGATATCGTCTGATCGACGACGATATCGTCCAACGGTCACAACAAATCCTAAAAATGGCACGAAAAACGAGGAAAGCGGTTTAACAGGTGGTTCGGGGTTAAAATTTAAATTTGAATTATTACTAAGGTAATTTTAATTATTTGCTAAGGTTTACTGCGCCAATTTTAGGGTGCTACATTTTGCCCCCTCTTTAGCGAATTTTCCAAAGAAAATGCGTTAAAGATGAGTTCTTCTCGATCTACGAGAAAGCAAAAATTATTCCCATTTTTAGGCGACGATTCTAGGTCGAATCGTACGACAGCTTACTATGGTGCCCCCTCCGTGTTTTTACCCAAATCGAACGTTTGAGGTAAAAACGCGAAAAAGCAAAATTTTAAAATGTTGTTAATTGTTTTTGAATAAAATTAAGAAAAATAGGGAAAAACCCTAATTCATTGTTACTGTTCATTTTCCTGGTTTCTAGAGCTCTGCAGACAAGATGGTCGAGACAGCGCACAGATCGACAGAGGTCCAACGTAGGCTACGGGTAAGGGTCCAAACTTAATTTAGAATGCTTTAATTTTGAATTTCATGCTTTTTAGATTAATTTTGAATGATTGTTGAGCATCGTGGCCATTTTTGGGCCGTCGACGTCATCGGGATGAAATCGTCTCAATTTCATCGAAATCGTCTCGATATCGTCGATTTCGTCCAAGGGCGAAATCGGCGATATGGGGACGATTTCGTACAATAAGGGATGATTCCCTCTTGCGAAATCGGAGATGAATTTGCTCAAATTTTGGATGATATCGTCCAATAGTGGACGATATCATCATTTGTATGAAATTGAACTTGTTTTACTTGCATTTTTAATCACTGTTTTATTAATGATTTTTATTGTTTTGTTGTTTATGTTGCAGAGAGGATTACTAAAGAGCCGAGAATGGAAATACGATGGGCTGAGGGATGACTTGGCCACTCTATCTCAGGCAGAGCGAGATCAGTTGGCTCAAGTCGGCTTGCAGCATGTGGCAGATATGCCACAGGTTTCTATAGATATGGGGCTATTGACAGCCCTAGCAGAGAGGTGGTATCCGGGTTCTTCTTGTTTTCGGTTACCGACAGGGGAGATGACTCCCACATTGGAGGATGTATGGAGGATTTTGAGGATCCCCATACAAGGACGGCTAATAACTCCCATGGCCAATCAGGGCCACGCGATGATGCGACTGTGCGGAGATCCGAGCTTCGCCCTGGAGAAGGGCGGAGTGAACATCGAGTCGCTACGCCAGATGCCTGGGGCATCTAGACTGACACAGGTTTTGGCTGGGGTGGTAGGTGGTCTACTGCTATGCCATCAGAGTGGATGCAGACTACCATGGCTACTGATAGATGTGGTCTGCGACATGAGAGACCACGGGTATAGGTTTGCTTGGGGGAGCTTTGTACTATGCCGATTGTATAGGATCCTACATGGGGTCGTATACAAGGGCGGCCGATGTCTGGTCATGACATCACTACTGCAGGTTTGGTGCTGGGAGCACATCATGGTGCGGAGGCCGGTAGGGCTCCCACTGATAGGGATTGATGGGGAGAGGCCCCGAGTTTTCTACTGGTGGCTCCGAAGAGGGTCACAGTGATGGATAGATCTGCCAATGTCCCGGAGACTACTTGACGACCTTGTCTCCGACCAGATCACCTGGAGGCCTTGGAGAGATCATCCAGGGTGGGCCGAGGATGGACAGGAGCTGGCTCACGTTAGGCGAACCTGTTGGCTGAGGATGGAGAGGAGAGAGGTGGAGCTCCACCGCTATGACCGAGTTTTGAGGTAGTTCGGTCTACAACAGGGGATCCCATCTCTCAGGGACTACGAGTTTTCTCGGACCATCCGGGATAACACTACAGTCAATGGGGCTCCAGATATGCAGCGCTTCTGGAGTGAGGACGCGAGATGATGCCCCCATTCAGCCAGTGGATGGGGATGATGCAGGGGTTGCTGACGGCTACGATGCCTGGTACGTAGGCATCCGCCCTCCTCGGATGACGAGGGCTCAGGGTCCGATTCATGCAGTTGTGCGTCGGATGGGGAGGCGACGCCAGGCGGCCATTGAGGCGGCACAGGGTCATGGCGAGAGAGAGCAGAGGAGGCCACAAGCTCAGCAGAGGCCACGGTAGTAGGAGAGGAGGGAGGAGAGACCCCCTTCTCCATGGAGAGAGAGGCCACCATCGCCCGATAAGGGCAAGGGTGTCGAGGTAGGAGAGAGTAGCGAGATGGCTACTCTATGGGTGGAGACTGTCCGTCTCCAGGCTCAGGTGTAGTCCTTGCAGGATGAGGCCGCACGACACCGAGAGGAGGCCACACAGCTCAGAGATGAGGTCGCACGCCTCAGAGCATGGAGCGGAGGGGCGAGCACTCGGGACCTAGCATGGGCTATTGCCCAGATCACATTCTATCAGACGCTATACCACCATATGGTGCCAGAGGAGCAGAGGTTACCGTTGTCGGCCCCCATTGCGGAGCCTGTCATGATGAGGTCATCGAGGACATCATCACGATCAGAGTCCAGGACTCATAGCACCACACGGACTACGATGGGGCCACCTCATCCACCTCGAGGCGAGGGAGGAGATGAGGCTGAGAGCTCGAGGGGTTCTCGAGGCTAGCTACTGACTGCACTGCACATATTGATACATAGTGTTTATTATTTTTGATAGAGGATTGAGTATGCCGAGGTACAGATTGTGGCATACCGATCCAGTTTTGAGATGATGTATATATTGTTGATATATATATAGATGAGATATTTTTGATCATATGACTTGTCTTATGTGTTTGTATGATGCTTTAATGTTTTGATGTGATTGATTTGATGATTCATGTAATTATGTCGTTTGGAAATATTATGGTTTGAATGTCATGCTTTTAAAATTTAAATGAAATAATCTGATGTAAACAAATTGGTTGTTTGTGGGATAATTTGATAAAAAATAAAAGGGACTTCTAACAATAATTTCAAAGGACATTGTCGCTATTATAGACCATTTCATGGAGTCGCCGCTCGCTCGGTCGTCAAGCTAATCCTGGTATAGAAATATTGCTAAAAGTAAAAGAGTGCTTAAGAGACTGTCTTAAGACTTTGTTGTGATGATGCAAATGATGATGATGATGGTGATTTGTTTTCAGATTTCCATGAAAATATTATGCATGAAATATTTTTAAAAAATGATTTTTGCTAGGCATAAATTCCTAAGTGTGATAAAATTTTGAACAATTCCTTAGAATTTATACCATGGTTGCAAAATTGAATTTTGACATAATGACATGAAATAGAATAAGTGTTTGTTTGTTTGTAAAGCATAATTGTGTAACATAATGATGCAAGTCACATGTTTTTATGAATTTTGTTTTAAAATAAATGGGAAATAAAATTAGAACAATGGTTTGCGCTAGGCATAGAATATTTAGGTATAGACTTATACCATCATCGCGAAATCCAAAGAAGAAAATAGATTGTTGGTTTTATTGCAAGATGCATTTTTGACTTTTGATAAACAGAAAAATAATAATATGAAAATTTTGTTTGAAATTATTTTTGAGATTTTGTGAGAAGATGTATGTAATTGCTTTTATACAAAACAAGAATTCTGAAATAAAAGGATAAAATTATTCCGAAAAGAGTTACAAAAATATTTCAAATTATCTCAAAGAGAAATGTAGATTTATAAGGAATCCTCATGTGCAAATGTGAGTTCATTACCGATCTTGATTTATCATAATGATACAAAATCTCTCAAATACAAATGTGTGTGCGATTGTATTGTTCATTTACCAATTTTGAGCAAGATAATTTGATACAAGTGATTTGAATTAACCAAATAAGTGTTCATTAACCATGATTTAGATGCATATAACCGTACCAGACTACTATGTAAGTCAGGTTATCAAGAGCTAGCTAATCCATAAGCTGACATAGGTCTGTACAAAAGAAGGTCGCTAATGTGACAGACATATCACCACGCTAGGAGTTACCCAAGGCCAAGCGGGTTGGGCACAAACCACCTGTTATGGGGCTTACCTCACAGTTTTCGAATAATTGAGAATTCCAGGGATTCAAGCTCATCAACCCTTCTTTTCTTTTCAATGGGTAGGGAAAGGGATTTTATTGCATTTTGCTTTTTCTTTTTTCTTTGCTTTTGCTTTTCTCTTTCTCTTTCTTTTTGTATTTTTTTTTTTTTCTTTTGTATTTTTGCTTTGATATTTGAGATAATGCTGAAATATTGCTGAGATGTGCAAAATGATTCTAAAATAATCTTCTTTTTCTCATGATTTTGCTTGATTTTTCTTTTTCTTGAACTTTCCTTTTCTTCCTATGCTAGGGATACTTGCTCGGATTATCTGTAGAGCAAGGGATTTTTATTCTGGGTAGGGGTGAGCTTGTCCTTTTGTCAATTCTCAAAGATTCTAGACCATGTGCATGATAGGATAGCAGGGGAAACTTTTCGCTCAAGAAACCACTTCTACTATGTAGCATCATATTGAATGTGCAATGAAATCATTTTATTGTGAAAGGATATACTTGGTTCAAGTAAATAACAAGATCAATTCTCTATGCTCAAAACTTTATTTAATTCCAATGTGGACTTTGATATAAGAGAGATTAATAATCATACCAAATAAAATCAAGATATTTATTCATGTGAATGTGAAAGTGCGGGATTCCAAATAAATGCTAATTTATCCAAAATAATTGAAAATATAACTGCAATACTTCAAGAATTGAGAGGTTAAAAATATAAAAGATGTTTTTGAAGATTTTGATGATTTTGATGTTTTTAGTATTTTGATTTTTTAATTGATAATTTGAAAGAATATATAATGATTGTTTTTTTTTGAAATTTTTATATGAATTTTTAGATGATGGAATTGGTGGTATATACAAGATGATCTATATACACTATACAAGGTTATTTGAGTATAGCATGTCTAAGGTTGCTTCAAAATCAAAGGAGGTTTTGAAGGATAATTTGGTTGTGTTGAAGGTAAGAACAAAAGGTGATGAATAAAAGGTAGTGATAACAAAAGCTTTGTTATAATGTAGAATAATGTAGCAAAAGATTTGACTTTTATATGTGTAAAATTGATCATGTTACAAAATAAAATGTCAGAAGGATAAGAAGGTTCTTCATTCTTATCACTATCTTCCAAGTCTTGATAAGATGGAGGGAGCATATATGAAAGATATGCATGGGTGTTATTTGGTAAACAAGGATGATCATATATGGATGAAGAAAAGTGATGGATAGAAGATAATTGTGACAATGGAGAATGTATAGAACTTGATGTTTCAACCGTTAAATATTCTTCAAATGGTGTTGGGTCACCATGTATGGTAACAATTTTATTTGCAAGTTCAAACTTCAAACATTGGTGAAGAGTGGAAGGGACAACCCTCATCGTATGAATCCAAGGACTTCTAAGAAGTAGGTTGTAAGGTGAAGGGCAATATGCTACATAAAACAAAGTATCCAGGATCTTGGATCCAATATTAAGGGGAAAAATTATAGTACCTTGAGCTTCTTGAATTTCATTGTTAAAAGATTTTATAATAACATTTGATTCATTAAGATCTTCTTCCTTTGATTTGAGTTTTTGGAATAATTGATAAGTGCATAAATTAAGAGAGGAGCCATTATCTACCATGATAGTTTTAACATGTGTTTCTTTACTAGATCCTGTAATGTAAAGATAGGAGTCTTCTTGTGGAGTAGAGGAAGGAATCTCCTCATCATAGAATGAAATATGGTTAACCTCAAGAGGGTTTACACCATTAATTATGTTCTTAGAGAAAATATGATGAGGAACAAATTGTTGGCTAGGTATCTTGAACAAAGTTTCCTTATGAGAACTTTGTAATACTTCTAAAAGGGATATCTTTGCTTGAGGATTAATCACTTGTTGTTGGCTATCAAAGTGGATTTCAGATTGAGATTTTGATTCTAAAGATGAGCTTTCTATGCTTACATTCCATTTTGGATCATTCTCTAGAGCCAAAGATAGTTTTGAAGGTTGGTCAAATGAGGAATCCATATCTTGAATATCGGATTGAGTTGATTGAACTTGAGGTTGCTCATTTGTAGTTTCTGTTACAATATTAGTAATATCATCATGATGGGACACATTAACATGCAATATTTGATTGGTTTCTTGTTGTTGATAATTGAATAGGGGTTCTTGGGAGATCCCCATGTCTTGATTGATTATTGGTATTTGTTGTGTAGGAGTTTGATTGTTTACTGGAGATTTATAATCAGTTGTAGATTGTAATTCCTTTATATTAAAAAGACCCTCATCAATCAAATCTTGAATTGCACATCTTAAATCTTTACAATTTTGTGTCATATGTCCATCTACTCTATGATATTCACAATGTAGCTCAGGTTTAAACCAATCTGCTGTGGTATCAAGTTGTCTTATGGAAGGGAGTTCAATCTTATTTGTATCAAGTAAATGCTTGAGAATTATATCCATTGGTTGATTGAGCTTAGTAAATTTACGTGATGAAGGTTTTCGAGAGGTTTTTGATACGTGCCTTAGGAATTCAGTCATAAAAGGGCCTAATGGTTTCTCACCTCTACTTTCTTTATTATGGGTAGAATGATGATAGGAAGATTGCGAAGTATGAGGTGAGTGCATGGTAGAATTGGAAGAATAAGTATTTTCTTGTTGAAATGAATGTGTTGTATTGAAAGAAGAATATTGAAATGGTGGAGGAGGATTATATGTGGATTGATAGACATAATATGGATATATGGGAGAATAGATAATATCGTTATGAAGAGGATTGGAAAAGGGATTGTCCTGTTGGGTTAAGGATGAAAAATGAGAAAAGTGTGATGGAGGTGATGTTGAATAGGGATGAGGTTGGTCATAATCAACAAATGTATTTAGCTGAATTCTTCCAACATTACTAATGGGCTCATATTGATTTGAGTAAAAACTCATGGTTTCTTTAGTACTTCTAAAAGTAATATTTAGTATCTACTATTTAGAATTGAATCTAAAACATACAAACTTGAAATGATGATTTATATATTTATATTTTCTTTGTATACATATATATATATATATTTTGTTTTTTTTTTTTGAATTAGAAAGATGCCTATGTTATTCACGTCGGGTTCACCAAAATGTATCGCTCCAAATTTTTTGCACCCTTACCTTCAGGCTATAGGATCCGTGCCCGGAAGGGGGATGTGAAAAGGATGGGACAATACCTCGGACTGAGAGGCCCTTTGAAGGTCCCGCCTCTCGGGGGAGGTGTATTAAGGTGAATTTTTGATGGATGGTGGGTTCACCAGGAAACTTTTGAATGGCAGTTTCCACGCCTAGGTTGGGAATGTGTTTGATGTGTTCATTTTTATGCTTGATCATTCAATTCCTAGGTTTGGCCAAATGAATCTAAGTTATTCTATATGAAATGCTGATTTAAATGAATACAAAAAATAGAATTAAACAGAAAATATAGGAGAATATACTAGATGAGAAAAGCCATACCTGATCCGGATGTCTGATGGAGGTTCTAATTTTTGAAGTAGTCCAGATCATCTGGAATTTGACAGGATCGTCTCTGATCTGACAGGATCATCCCTGATCTACTGATCTGACAAGATCGTCTCTAATCTGACAAGATCGTCTCTAATCTGACGAGATCGTCTCTAATCTGACGAAATCATTTGAAAATTTCATCAGAGACCTGCAATTACAGAAATGGATACCAAGAACAAAAAATACAATTGCAAAAGCAAGGGAAAATGATAGAAATGAAAGTATGAATGTTAGAATGACAACTTTAGATAACAAATTAAGTAAAATGCATTGTTTTAATGACTAACTTTGACTTTATCATGCATCTAGGCTACATGAGGTGAACTCCAAGATGCAAAATAGTAATAAATCTAACTAATGCAAAGCAAAACAGTAGATAATGGACAGAGAATGCAAACTCAGGGCATGGATTTGCCCCCAATGTTGGCTGTAGTCAAAATCGTCTACAAAATACATAATCGTCTTGAATTGTGGCGTGATCGTCCGAGATCGTACAGGATCATCTGCGATGATCTGAGCTTGCTCCGGCTGAAGAATGACAAAGTTCCTGCAAGAAAATTCGAAAAGGGACAAAGGCAAATAGTAGTCTAAGACATTCTAATGCATGTAAAACTCGAAGTGCAGTAAAATTCAGCCAGGGGAATGTCAAGGGGAGGGCCTAAGATTAAATAGGCATAGGAAGGAGGTTGGGAGGTTGGAGATCATCCTAATTTGGGAGATCTCCAATGGGGGAGGTCTCTAACCGCGCAGACACGCTTTTGCCCAGGTTAGAGACGCCGTTGAAACAGAAGCTAATTATGAAAAATCAGTTTTGGGACGAAATCGTCTGGACGTTCTTCTCCAGACGAATTCGTCCGATCTGAGGCGATATCGTCTGATCGGCGACGATATCGTCCAACGGTCACAACAAATCCTAAAAATGGCACGAAAAACGAGGAAAGCGGTTTAACGAGTGGTTCGGGGTTAAAATTTAAATTTTGAATTATTACTAAGGTAATTTTAATTATTTGCTAAGGTTTACTGCGCCAATTTTAGGGTGCTACATTTTGCCCCCTCTTTAGCAAATTTTCCAAAGAAAATGCGTTAAAGATGAGTTCTTCTCGATCTACGAGAAAGCAAAAATTTATTCCCATTTTTAGGCGACGATTCTAGGTCGAATCGTACGACAACTTACTATGGTGCCCCCTCCGTGTTTTTACCCAAATCGAACGTTTGAGGTAAAAATGCGAAAAAGCAAAATTTAAAATGTTTTTAATTGTTTTTGAATAAAATTAAGAAAAATAGGGAAAAACCCTAATTCATTTTTACTGTTCATTTTCTTGGTTTCTAGAGCTCTACAGACAAGATGGTCGAGACAACGCATAGATCGACAGAGGTCCGGCGCGGGCTACGGGTAAGGGTCCAAACTTAATTTAGAATGCTTTAATTTTGAATTTCATGCTTTTTAGATTAATTTTGAATGATTTTTGAGCATCACGGCCATTTTTGGGCCATCGACGTCGTCGGGATGAAATCGTCTCAATTTCGTCGAAATCGTCTCGATATCGTCGATTTCGTCCAAGGGCGAAATCGGCGATATGGGGACGATTTCGTACAATAAGGGATGATTCCCTCTTGCAAAATCGGAGATGAATTTGCTCAAATTTTGGACGATATCATCCAATAGTGGACGATATCATCATTTGTATGAAATTGAACTTGTTTTACTTGCATTTTTAATCACTGTTTTATTAATGATTTTTATTGTTTTGTTGTTTATGTTGCAGAGAGGATTACTAAAGAGCCGAGAATGGAAATACGATGGGTTGAGGGATGACTTGGCCACTCTATCTCAGGTAGAGCGAGATCAGTTGGCTCAAGTTGGCTTGCAGCATGTGGCAGATATGCCACAGGTTTCTATAGATATGGGGCTATTGACAACGCTAGCAGAGAGGTGGTATCCGGGTTCTTCTTGTTTTTGGTTATCGACAGGGGAGATGACTCCCACATTGGAGGATGTATGGAGGATTTTGAGGATCCCCATACAAGGATGGCTAATAACTCCCATGGCCAATCAGGGCCACATGATGATGTGACTATGCGGAGATCCGAGCTTCACCCTGGAGAAGGGCGGAGTGAACATCGAGTCGCTACGCCAGATGCCTAGGGCATCTAGACTGACACAGGTTTTGGTTGGGGTGGTAGGTGGTCTGCTGCTATGCCATCAGAGTGGATGTAGACTACCATGGCTACTGATAGATGTGGTCTATGACATGAGAGACCACGAGTACAGGTTTGCTTGGGGGAGCTTTGTACTATGTCGATTGTATAGGATCCTACATGGGGTCGTATACAAGGGCGGTCGATGTCTGGTCATGACATCACTACTACAGGTTTTGTGCTGGGAGCACATCATGGTGCGGAGGCCGATAGGGCTCCCACTAACAGGGATTGATGGGGAGAGGCCCCAAGTTTTCTACTGGTGGCTCCAGAGAGGGTCACAATGGTGGATAGATCTACCAATGTCTCGGAGACTACTTGACGACCTTGTCTCCGACCAGATCACCTGGAGGCCTTGGAGAGATCATCCAAGGTGGGCCGAGGATGGATAGGAGCTGGCTCACGTTAGGCGAACCTGTTGGCTAAGGATGGAGAGGAGAGAGGTGGAGCTCCATCGCTATGACCAAGTTTTGAGGTTGTTCGGTCTATAGTAGGGGATCCCATCTCTCAAGGACTACGAGTTTTCCTAGACCGTTCGAGATAACACTATAGTCAATGGGGCTCCAGATATGCAGCGCTTCTGGAGTGAGGATGCGGATGATGCCCCCATTCAGCTAGTGGATGGGGATGATGTAGGGGTTGTTGATGGCTACGATGCCTGGTACGTAGGCATCCACCCTCCTCGGATGACGAGGGCTCAGGGTCTGATTCATGTAGTTGTGCATCGGATGGGGAGGCAGTGCCAGGCGACCATTGAGGCAGCACAGGGTCACGGCGGGAGAGAGCAGAGGAGGCCACAGGCTCAGCAGAGGCCATGGAAATGGGAGAGGAGGGAGGAGAGACCCCCTTCTCCATGGAGAGAGAGGCCACCATCGCCCGATAAGGGCAAGGGTGTCAAGGTAGGAGAGAGTAGCGAGATGGCTACTCTCCGGGTGGAGACTGTCCATCTCCAGGCTCAGGTGCAGTCCTTGCAGGATGAGGTTGCATGACACCGAGAGGAGGCCACACAGCTCAGAGATGAGGTCGCATGCCTCAAAGCATGGAGCAGAGGGGCGAGCACTCGAGACCTAGCATGGGCTATTGCCCAGATCACATTCTATCAGACGCTATACCACCATATGGTGCCAGAGGAGCAGAGGTTACCGTTGTCGGCCCCCATTATGGAGCCTATCATGATGAGGTCATCGAGGACATCATCACGATCAGAGTCCAGGACTCATAGCACCACACAGACTATGATGGGGCCACCTCGTCCACCTCGAGGCGGGGGAGGAGATGAGGCTGAGAGCTCGAGGGGTTCTCGAGGCTAGCTGCTACAGACTGCACTGCATAGATTGATACATAGTGTTTATTATTTTTGATAGGGGATTGAGTATGCCGAGGTACAGATTGTGGCATACCGATCCAGTTTTGAGATGATGTATATATTGTTGATATATATATATATATGAGATATTTTTGATCATATGACTTGTCTTATGTGTTTGTATGATGCTTTAATGTTTTGATGTGATTGATTTGATGATTCATGTAATTATGTCGTTTGGAAATATTATGGTTTGAATGTCATGCTTTTAAAATTTAAATGAAATAATCTGATGTAAACAAATTGGTTGTTTGTGGGATAATTTGATAAAAAATAAAAGGGACTTCTAACAATAATTTCAAAGGACATTGTCGCTATTATAGACCATTTCATGGAGTCGTCGCTCACTAGGTCATCAAGCTAATCCCGGTATAGAAATATTGCTAAAAGTAAAAGAGTGCTTAAGAGACTGTCTTAAGACTTTGTTGTGATGATGCAAATGATGATGATGATGGTGATTTGTTTTCATATTTCCATGAAAATATTATGCATGAACTATTTTTTTTTTTAAATAATTATGCCATCAGAGTGGATGCAGACTACCATGGCTACTGATAGATGTGGTTTGCGAAATGAGAGACCATGGGTATAGGTTTTCTTAAGGGAGCTTTGTACTATACTAATTTTATAGGATCCTGCATGGGGTCATATACAAGGGTGGCCCATGTCTGGTCATGACATCACTACTACAGGTTTGGTGCTGGGAGCACATCATGGTGCAGAGGCCGATAGGGCTCCCACTAACAGGGATTGACAGGGAGAGGCCCCTAGTTTTCTACTGGTGGCTCCGGAGAGGGTCATAGTGGCAGATAGATTTGCAAATTTCCTAAAGACTACTTGACGACCTTGTCTCCGACCAGATCACCTTGAGGCCTTAGAGAGATCATTCAGGGTGGGCCAAGAACAGAAAAGAGCTGGCTCACATTAGACGAACATATTGGATGAGGATGGAGAGGAGAGAGGTGGAGCTCCACCACTATGACCGAGTTTTGAGGCAGTTTGGTCTACAACAGGGGATCCCATCTCTCAAGGACTACGAGTTTTCCTGAACCATTTAGGATAACACTACAATCAACAGGGCTCCAGATATGCAGTGCTTCTGGAGTGAGGACACAGACGATGCCCCCATTTAGCTAGTGGATGGAGATGACACAGGTGTTGCTGACGGCTATGATGCCTGGTACATAGGCATCCGCCCTCCTCGAATGACGAGGGCTCAGGGTCTGATTCACACAGTTGTGCATCAGATGGGGAGGCGATGCCAGGCGGCCATTGAGGTGACATAGGGTCATGGTGGGAGAGAGTAGTTGAGGCCACAGGCTCAGCAGAGGCCGCGACAGTGGGAGAGGAGGGAGGAGATACCCCTTTCTCCATAGAGAGAGATGCCACCATCGCTCGATAAGGGCAAGGGTGTCGAGGTAAGAGAGAGTAGCGAGATGGCTACTCTCTAGGCAAATACTGTCCATCTGTAGGCTTAGGTGCAATCCTTGCAGGATGAGGCTACACGACACCAATATGAGGCCACACAGCTCAGATATGAGGTCGCACGCCTCAAAGCATGGAGTGGAGGGGCGAGCACTCGAGACCTAGCATGGGCTATTTTCCAGATCACATTCTATCAGACGCTATACCACCATATGGTGCTAGAGGAGCATAGGTTACTGCTGTCGGCCCCCATTGTTGAGCCTATCATGATGAGATCATCAAGGACATCATCACGATCAAGGTCCAAGACTCATAGCACCACATGGACTATGATGGGGCCACCTCGTCCACCTAAAAGTGGGGGAGGAGATGAGGCTGAGAGCTCGAGAGGTTCTCGAGGCTAGCTGCTGATTGCACTGCATAGATTGATACATAGTGTTTATTATTTTTGATAGGGGATTGAGTATGCCAAGGTACAGATTGTGGCATACTGATCCAGTTTTGAGATGATGTATATATTGTTGATATATATATAGATGAGATATTTTTGATCATATGACTTGTCTTATGTGTTTGTATGATGCTTTGATGTTTTGATTTGTTTGTTTGAGGATTCATGTAATTATGCCATTTGGAAATATTATGGTTTTAATGTCATGCTTTTAAAATTTAAATGAAATAATCTGATGTAAACAAATTGGTTTTTTGTGGGATAATTTGATAAAAATAAAAGGGACTTTTAACAATAATTTCAAAGGACATTGTCGCTATTTATGACCATTTCATAGAGTTGCCGCTCGCTAGGTCGTCAAGCTAATCCTGGTATAGAAATATTGCTAAAAGTAAAAGAGTGCTTAACATACTGTCTTAAGACTTTGTTGTGATGATGCAAATGATGATGATGATGGTGATTTGTTTTCAGATTTCCATGAAAATATTATGCATGAACTATTTTTTTTTTTTTAAATGATTTTTGCTAGGCATAAATTCCTAAGTGTGATAAATTTTTTGAATAATTCCCTAGGAATTATATCATTATTGCAAAACTGAAGTTTGATATAATGACATGAAATAGTAACAATGTGCGTTGTTTTAAAGCATAATTGTGTAACATAATGATGCAAGTCACATGTTTTGATGAATTTTGTTTTTAAAATAAATGGAAAAGAAAATTAGAATGATGGTTTGCGCTAGGCATAGAATTATAGATATAAACTTATACCATCATCACGAAATCCAAAGAAGAAAATATATTGTTTGTTTTATTGCAAGGTGCATTTTTGACTTTTGATAAACAGAAAAATAATAATATGAAAATTTTGTTTGAAATTATTTTTGAGATTTTGTGAGAAGATGTATGTAATTGCTTTTATACAAAAAAAGAATTCTAAAATAAAAGGAGAAAATCATTCCAAAAAGAGTTACAGAAATATTTTTAAATTATCTCAAAGAGAAATGTAGATTTTATAAGGAATCCTCATGTGCAAATGTGAATTCATTACCGATCTTGATTTATCATAATGATACAAAATCTCTCAAATACAAATGTGTGTGCGATTGTATTGTTCATTTACCAATTTTGAGCAAGATAATTTGATACAAGTAATTTTCCTTGACCAAATAAATGTTCGTTGACCATGATTTATATGCATGTAACCGTACTAGACTACTATGTAAGTTAGCTTATCAAGAGCTAGTTAATCCATAAGATGACAGAGGTCTGTTCAAAATAAGGTCGCTAATGTGACAGACATATCACCACGCTAGGATTTACCTAAGGCCAAGTGGGTTGGGCACAAACCACCTGTTATGGCGCTTACCTCACAGTTTTTGAATAATTGAGAATTCCAGGGATTCAAGCTCATCAACCCTTCTTTTCTTTTCAATGGGTAGGGAAAGGAGTTTATTGCATTTTGCTTTTGCTTTTTTTTTTTTCTTTTGCTTTTCTCTTTTCTCTTTCTTTTTGTATTTTTCTTTTCCTTTTGCTTTTTGTATTTTTGCTTTTGATATTTGAGATAATGCTGAAATAGTGCTGAGATAGTGCAAAATGATACTGAAATAATGCTTCTTTTTCTCATGATTTTGCTTGATTTTTTTTTTTTTTCTTCCTATACTAGGGATACTTGCTCGGATTGGCTGTAGAGCAAGGGATTTTTATTCAGGGTAGGGGTGAGCTTGTCCTTCTGTCAACTCTCAAATATTCTAGACCATGTGCATGATAGGATAGCAGGGGAAACTTTTCCCTCAAGAAACCATGTCTACTATGTAGCATAGTATTGTATGTGCAATGAAATCATTTTATTGTGAAAGGATATGCTTTGGTTTAAGTAAATAACAAGATCAATTCTCTATGCTCAAACTTTATTTAATTCAACATGTGGACTTTGATATAAGAGAGATAAATAATCATGCCAGATAAAATCAAGATATTTATTCATGTATTATGAAATGTGAGGGATTCCAAATAAATGCTAATTTATCCGAAATAATATGAAAATATGACTGCAATACTTCAAGAATTAACAAGTGCAATAAATATGTACAACAAATATTTTTGAAGATTTTGCTAATTTTGATTGTTTTTAGATATTTTATATTTTTCTTATTAGTTTTGAGAGATTTGAGAGAATAAATAATATTGTTGTTTTTGAAATTTTTATATGTTTTATTAAAATGAAAACAACATGCAAAATAATATATACAATATACAAGGTTATTTTAATATAGCACGCCTAAGGTTGCTTCAAAATCAAAGGTGGTTTTGAAGGATAATTTGGTTGTGGTGAAAGTAAGAACAAAAGGTGATGAATAAAAGGTAGCGATAACACAAGCTTTGTTATAATGTAGAATAATGTAGCAAAAGATTTTACTTTTATATGTGTAAAATTGATCATGTTACAAAATAATATGTCATAAGGATAAGAAGGTTCTTCATTCTTATCACTATCTTCCAAGTCTTGATAAGATGGTGGGAGAATATATGAAATATATGCATGGGTGTTATTTGGTAAACAAGGATGATCACATATAGATGAAGAAAAGTGATGGAGAGAAGATAATTGTGACAATGGAGAATGTATAGAACTTGATGTTTCAACCGTTAAATATTCTTCAAATGGTGTTGGGTCACCATGTATGGTAACACTTTTATTTGCGAGTTCAAACTTCAAACATTGGTGAAGAGTGGAAGGGACAACCCTCATCGTATGAATCCAAGGACTTCAAAGAAATAGGTTGTAAGGTGAAGAGCAATATGCTACATTAAACAAAGTATCCAGAATATTGGGTCCAATATTAAGGGGAAAAATTATAGTACCTTGAGCTTCTTGAATTTCATTGTTAAAATATTTTATAATAAAATTTGGTTCATTAATATCTTCTTCCTTTGATTTGAGTTTTTGGAATAATTGATAAGTGCATAAATTAAGAGAGGAGCCGTTATCTACCATGATAGTTTTAACAGGTGTTTCTTTACTAGATCCTGTAATGTAAAGATAGTAGTCTTCTTGTGGAGTAGAGGAAGGAATCTCCTCATCATAGAATGAAATATGGTTAACCTCAAGAAGGTTTACACCATTAATTATGTTCTTAGAGAAAATATGATGAGGAACAAATTGTTGGCTAGGTATTTTGAACAAAGTTTTCTTATGAGAACTTTGTAATACTTCTAAAAGGGATATCTTTGCTTGAGGATTAATCACTTGTTGTTGGCTATCAAAGGGGATTTCATATTGAAATTTTGATTCTAAATATGAGCTTTCTATGCTTACATTCCATTTTGGATCATTCTCTAGAGTCAAAGATAGTTTTGAAGGTTGGTCAAATGAGGAATCCATATTTTGAATATCATATTGAATTGATTGAACTTGAGGTTGCTCATTTGTAGTTTCTGTTACAATATTAGTAATATCATCATGAAGGGACACATTAACATGCAATATTTGATTGGTTTCCTATTTTTGATAATTGAGTAGGGGTTCTTGGTAGATCCCCATGTCTTGATTGATTATTGGTATTTGTTGTGTACGAGTTTGATTGTTTACTGGAGATTTATAATCAGTTGTAGATTGTAATTCCTTTATATTAAAATGACCCTCATTAGTCAAATCTTGAATTACACATCTTAAATATTTACAATTTTGTGTCATATTTCCATCTACTCTATGATATTCACAATGTAGCTCAGGTTTAAACCAATCTGCTATGGTATCAAGTTGTCTTATGGAAGGGAGTTCAATCTTATTTGTATCAAGTAAATGCTTGAGAATTATATCCATCGGTTGATTGAGCTTAGTAAATGTACGTGATGAAGGTTTTCGAGAGGTTTTTGATATGTGCCTTAGGAGTTCAGTCATAAAAAGACCTAATGGTTTTTTACCTCTCTTTTCTTTATTATGGGTAGAATTATGATAGGAAGATTGTGAAGTATGATGTGAGTGCATGGTAGGATTGGAAGAATAAGTATTCTCTTGTTGAAATGGATGTGTTGTATTGAAAGAAGAATATTGAAAGGGTGGAGAAGGATTGTATGGAGATTGATAGACATAATATGGATATATGGGAGAATAGATAATATCGTTATGAAGAGGATTGGAAAAGGGATTGTCCTGTTGGGTTAAGGATGAAAAATGAGAGAAGTGTGATGGAGGTGATGTTGAATAGGGATGAGGTTGGTCATAATCAAAAAATGTATTTGGCTGAATTCTTCCAACATTACTAATGGGCTCATATTGATTTGAGTAAAAACTTATGGTTTCTTTAGTACTTCTAAAAGTAATATTTAGTATCTATTGTTTAGAATTGAATCTAAAACATGAAAACTTGGGTCTATTATAATCTACCATCTAAATATGGCATGCAATCTTTGATTCCAAATGTATTTATGTTTTTTTTTTTTTTTGGATTGAATTGTTTTCAAAAGGTTTTTAGTTTTCACGTCGGGTTCACCAAAATGTATCGCTCCAATTTTTTCACACCCTTACCTTCAGGCTATAGGATCTGTGCCCGAAATGGGGATGTGAAAATGATGGGACAATACCTCAGACTGAGAGTCCCTTTTAAGGTCCTACCTCTCGAGGGAGGGGTATTAAGGTGATTTTTCAACAGATGGTGGGGTTCACCAGGAAACTTTTGAGTGGTAGTTTGCACGCCTAGGTTGGGAATGTGTTTGATGTGTTCATTTTTATGCTTGATCATTCAATTCTTAGGTTTGGCCAAATGAATCTAAGCTAAGCTATATGAAATGCTGATTATATGAATATAGAAAATAGAATTAAATAGAAAATATAGGAAATATACTAGATTAAAAAAGCCATACCTGATCCGGATGTCTGATGGAGGTTCTAATTTTTGAAGCAGTCCAAATCGTTTGGAATTTGATAGAATCGTCTCTGATCTGACAGGATCATCCCTGATCTATTGATTTGACAAGATCGTATCTAATCTGACAAGATCGTCTCTAATCTGACGAAATCGTCTCTAATCTGACGAAATCATCTGACGATTTCATCAGAGACCTGCAACTACAGAAATGGATACCAAGAACAAAAAATACAATTGCAAAAGCAAGGGAAAATGATAGAAATGAAAGTATGAATGTTAGAATGACAACTTTAGATAACAAATTAAGTAAAATGCATTATTTTAATGACTAAATTTGACTCTATCATGCATCTATGCTACGTGAGGTGAACTCCAAGATGCAAAATAGAAATAAATCTAACTAATGCAAAGCAAAACATTAGATAATGGACAGAGAATGCAAACTCAGGGCATGGATTTGCCCCCAACATTGGCTGCAGTCGAAATCATCTACAAAATACATAATCGTCTTAAATTGTGGCGTGATCATCCGAGATCGTACAGGATCATCTATGACGATCTAAGCTTGCTCCAGCTAAAGAATGACAAAGTTCCTGTAAGAAAATTCAAAAAGGGACAAAGGCAAACAGTAGTCTAAGACATTCTAATGCATGTAAAACTTGAAGTGTAGTAAAATTTAGCTAGGGGAAGGTCAAGGGGAGGTCCTAAGATTAAATAGGCTTAGGAGGGAGGTTAGGAGGTTGGATATCATCCTAATCTGAAATATCTCCAATGGGGTAGGTCTCTAACGGTGCAGACACACTTCTGCCCAACTTAGAGACGTCGTTGAAACAGAAGCTAATTATGAAAAATCAGTTTTGGGAAGAAATCATCTGGACATTCTTCTCCAGATGAATTCGTTCGATCTGAGGCGATATCGTCTGATCGATGACGATATCGTCCAACGGTCACAACAAATCCTAAAAATGACACGAAAAATGAGTAAAGCAGTTTAACAGGCGGTTCGGGGTTAAAATTCAAATTTGAATTATTACTAAGGTTATTTTAATTATTTAAGGTTTTACTACGCCAATTTTAGGGTGCTACATTTTGCCCTCTCTTTAACGAATTTTCCAAAGAAAATGCGTTAAATACGAGTTCATATCGATTTACGAGAAAGCAAAAATTTATTCCCATTTTTAGGCGACGATTCTAGGTCGAATCATACGATAGCTTACTATGGTGCCCCCTCCGTGTTTTTACCCAAATCGAACATTTGAGGTAAAAATGAAGAAAAGAAAAAAAATGTTTTTAATTATTTTTGAATAAAATTAAGAAAAATAGGGAGAAACCCTAATTCATTTTTACTGTTCATTTTCCTGGTTTCTAGAGCTCTGCAGACAAGATGGTCAAGACAAAGGCACAGATCGACAGAGGTCTGGCACGGGCTACAGGTAAAGGTCCAAAATTAATTTAAAATGCTTTAATTTTGAATTTCATGATTTTTAGATTAATTTTGAATGATTTTTGAGCATCGCGGCCATTTTTGGGCCGTCGACGTCATCGGGACGAAATCGTCTCAATTTCATCAAAATCGTCTCGATATCGTCGATTTCGTCCAAGGACGAAATCGACGATATGGGGATGATTTCGTACAATAAGGGACGATTCCCTCTTGCAAAATTGGAGATGAATTTGCTCAAATTTTGGATGATATCATCCAATAGTGGATGATATCATCATTTGTATGAAATTGAACTTGTTTTACTTGCATTTTTAATCACTATTTTATTAATGATTTTTATTGTTTTATTGTTTATGTTGCAGAGAGGATTACTAAAGAGCTAGGAATGGAAATACGGTGGGCTGAGGGATGACTTGGCCGCTCTATCTTAGGCAGAGTGAGATCAGTTGGCTCAAGTCGGCTTGTAGCATGTGGTAGATATGCCACAGGTTTCTATAGATATGGGGCTATTGACAGCGCTAGCAGAGAGGTGGTATCCGGGTTCTTCTTGTTTTCGGTTACCGACAGGGGAGATGACTCCCACATTGAAGGATGTATGGGGGATTTTGAGCATCCCCATACAAGGATGGCTAATAACTCCCACGGCAAATCAGGGCCACGTGATGATGCGACTGTGCGGAGATCTGAGCTTTACCTTAGAGAAGGGTGGAGTGAACATCGAGTCGCTACGCTAGATGCCTGGGGCATCTAGACTGACACAGGTTTTGGATGGGGTGGTAGGTGGTCTGTTGCTATGCCATCAGAGTGGATGCATATTACCATGGCTATTGAAATATGTGGTTTGTGACATGAGAGACCATAGGTATAGGTTTGCTTCGGGGAGCTTTGTACTATACCTATTGTATAGGATCCTGCATGGGGTCGTATACAAGGGCGACCAATGTCTGGTCATGACATCACTACTACAGGTTTGGTGCTGGGAGCACATCATGGTGCAGAGGTCGGTAGGGCTCCCACTAATAGGGATTGACGGGGAGAGGCCCCGAGTTTTCTACTGGTGGCTCCAAAGAGGTTCACAACAGTGGATAGATCTGCCAATGTCCTGGAGACTACTTGACAACCTTGTCTTAGATCAGATCACCTAGAGGCCTTGGAGAGATCATCCAGGGTGGTCTGAGGATGAATAAGAGCTGGCTCATATTAGACAAACTTGTTGGCAGAGGATGGAGAGGAGAGAGGTGGAGCTCCACCGCTATGACTAAGTTTTGAGGCAGTTTGGTCTACAACAAGGGATCCCATCTCTCAGGGACTACAAGTTTTCTCAAACCATTCAGGATAAGACTACAGTCAGCGGGGCTACAGCTATGTAGTGCTTCTAGAGTGAGGACACAGACGATGCCCCCATTCAACCAGTGGATGGGGACGATGCAGGGGTTGCTAATGGCTATGATGCCTGGTATGTAGGCATCTGCTCTCCTCGGATGAAGAGGGCTCAGGGTCTGATTCACGTAGTTGTGCATCAGATGGGGAGGCTGTTGTAATCATAGTGACACTAAGAGGGGGGTGAATCAGTGTGATATTTAAAATTTCTAATATATATAGTTTTAAATCCAGTAACTATTTAAAACTAATAAACAAAATATTAAATGCAGCAAGAAATCATGACACAAAACACAGCAAATTAACGAGGTTCACTAATGTGACTACTCCTCAAAATGACTGCTTAGACTACCATCCAAATCCAGTCAATGAAAAGCTACAACTTTACAACATCTTTTACCAGCACCAACTGGAAGGAGCACCAACCCCTTTGCTTTATCTATTTCAAATAGAATGGAGCACCAACTCCTAATTTACCAGCACCTACTAGAAAGAGGCACCAACCCCTTATGCCAAGCTGCAACTTGGAAGTTAAAAATGATTAAGAAAATTACAGAATAAAATTCTCATGTTATTTCTTACAGTCTGCTGTTTCTCTGTAGTCTGCTACTTCTGCACAACATGCTTCACACTGTCTGACACTTCTGTGAACTTCTTCGCACTCTCTACAGCAATCGGATGATCGTCCACTTCTGTTGTCTGGCCGCTATCACTTCGCACTCATAACTCCACCTGTGCACAATGCGCTCTTAATTTACACAATCACGATATGCACACTTCGCTTCAACTCTAACTGCGACTTCGCACTCTGCTCAACACGAATTTCACTTGCGCAATCACTCTGCTCGCATTCGCACTCAATCTTCACGCTGCAATATTTCAAACTCGAAGAAGCCCTCCTTATATAGAAGAAATATTAGGAACAAACCCTAAAGAACGTCGACTAAGAAACCCTAGAAATGTCGGTTGCCAAACCCTAAAATTCGTCGACTATAACCCTAAGAATGTCGACTGCAAAACCCTAGAAATTATCGGTAGCAAAACCCTAAAATTCGTCAGCCCAGATTTAACATTGTCGGCCTCAAACCTCTCTGCCACCTTTGTCACCTCCCTGTAGCTTATTGCCGTGAAATAATAACATGTCACGAAATCGTGACACCTTTTGTAGTCGTACGCCTTCTTGTCCTTGCTGTCACGAAATCGCGACCATTTTGGCCTTTGATAGCTTTGCCATCATTCTTGTCGTGAAATCATGACACTTCAAACTTTTGCTGATGTCATCCTCATTCTTGTCACGAAATCACGACGCTTTCGGCTTCCAGTGGCTTTTCTTGCACCCTGTCATGAAATCATGACACTTTCAGCTTTCACTGACGTCATCCTCAGCTTTGTCACGAAATCGCGACGCTTTCGGCTTCCAGAGGCTTTTCTTGTAGCCTATCTTGAAATCATGACACTTTCAATTTTGTTGACGTCATCCTCATCTTTGTCACGAAATCACGACACTTTCGGCTTCCAGAGGCTTTTCTTGCAGCCTGTCACGAAATCGCGACACTTTCAATTTTGCTGACATCATCCTCATCTTTGTCGTGAAATCGTGACACTTTCGGCTTCCAGAGGCTTTTCTTGCATCCTGTCACGAAATCGCGACACTTTCAATTTTGCTGACGTCATCCTCATCTTTGTCGCGAAATCGTGACACTTTCGGCTTCTGTACATTTCTTGCTTCATGCAGTAGCGAAATCGCTACAACTTTGTGCCTTGTGCTTTCGACTTGTAGCATAATCGTTACATCTTTGAGTTCTACGTTTTTGACTGGTAGCAAAATCGCTACACCTTCGTGTTATGCTTTTTCAACTCGTAGCAAAATCGCTACACCTTTGTGTTGTGCTTTTTCAACTCGTAGTGAAATCGCTACACCTTTGTTTTGTGCAATTTTGACACGTAGCGAAATCGCTACACCTTTGCTTTGTGCACTTTTGATTCGTAGCGAAATCGCTACAACTTTTCACTTAACACTTTCTCCCTGCTTTGGCCAGTGAAAATTCAACATGTAGCGAAATCGCTACAACTTTTCAACTTAACGCTTTCTCCTTGCTTCGGCCAACGAAATTTCAACATGTAGCGAAATCACTACAGTTTCTCGACTTAGCTTCTTGGCCTCCAGCATGTCACAAAATCGTGACAGTTTGCCTTGCGCCTTCTCTCTCCTCATTTTCGTCATGAAATCATGACATTTTTGGCTGTGCTTTCTCTCTCCTCACTTTCATCACAAAATCATGACATTTTCGGCTGTGCTTTCTCTCTCCTCACTTTCGTCATGAAATCGTGACATTTTCGGCTGTGCTTTCTCTCTCCTCCGACCTGTCGCGAAATCGTGATAGAAAACATGTCACGATATCGCGATAGTTTTCTAACTTGTCTTTTTCTTTGAATTTTTGAAATTGGGTCACTCTTGTTTTCCTAGAATTGCACTTTACATAATCTGACTATCCTTTGAATTTTTGTTCTCTGCATCTGAATGGCTCCTGAACTGTCTATCCACTGCATCATTGGATCTAACTGCCTGTGTTGACAACAATGACAAACTTCTTGCAACACCTTGCTCAACAATCTCCCCCTTTGGAATTGTTGGCAACACCTATATACATTCTTGTAACTCTTCTCCCCCTTTGTCAATAATACCAAAGGGCTGCTGTAGACTCCCCCTGAGTCAATCCTCACACTTCTCAGGCACAATTTGTTGCATCTGGCACAAATTATGATCATGAGCAAAAGAATAGTCAAATACTCAAATGCTCCCCCTGAGGAAGTGATCCCTGTAGCTAGTCACTTCTTAGGAAGTGTGACTACTCCTAATTTGCTTCGAAGGTACTCAAATACTTCCTTGGGAAAAGGTTTTGTAAAAATATCTGCTACTTGTTTCGTAGTTGGGACATAGTCCAATTTAACTTCTCCTTCCGCAACTTTCTCCTTCAAGAAATGATACCTTATAGCAATGTGCTTTGTCCGTGAGTGCATTACTGGATTCTTAGAGATGTTGATTGCACTGGTGTTATCACACTTTACTGATATTGGTTCACTAAAATTAATACCTAGATCTTTCAAAGTTTGTTTCATCCACAAGACTTGTGTGCAACATGTTGCTGCTATAATATATTCTGCCTCAGCTGTAGATAAAGAAACTGACTCTTGCTTCTTACTGTGCCATGCAACCAATCTGTCCCAAAAATAGAATGCTCCTCCATTGGTACTCTTTCTGTCATCAACACATCCATCCCAATCTGCATCTGAATATGATATAAGAGTGAAGTCTTTGCCTTTTGGGTACCACAACCCATACTCCATGGTGCCCTTGAGATACCGAAAAATCCTTTTAATTGCTGTCACATGAGTCTCTTTGGGACTAGCCTAAAATCTAGCTACCATGCAAACTACCTGCAGAATATCAGGTCTAGTGGCTGTTAAATATAGTAGACTTCCAATCATAGATCTGTACATGGTTTGGTCTACAGGTGGAGATTTGTCTTCTTTACTCAATTTGCAGCCTATTGTCATGGGAGTGCTGACTGGCTTACAGTCCTCCATAGTGAACCTTTTTAGCATTTCTTTCACATATTTGATTTGGGAAATGAATATGCCTTTCTCATTTTGATTAACTTGTAGCCCAAGAAAGTAAGACAGTTCACCAATCATAGACATTTCAAATTCATTCCGCATCTTATTTGCTAAGTCTTTACAAGATTCATCTTTGTTGCTGCCAAATATGATATCATCTACATAGACAACTAGAACAATGAGATGCCCACCTTCTATTTTTACATACGATTCATCGTCCACTAAACCTTTCTTGAATCCCCGTTGAGAGAGATAATTATCTAGCCTTGCATACCATGCCCGTGGTGCTTGTTTTAATCTATATAGTGCTTTCTTTAATTTGTAGAAAAGGTTAGGATCTTCACTAATTTGAAAGCCATCTGGTTGTTCAATATAGACCTCTTCTTCAAGTTTCCCATTTAGGAAGGCAGATTTTACATCCATCTGATAAACTCTGAAGTTCTTGTGAACTGCTAGTGCCAAAAACATTCTAATAGCTTCTAGTCTGGCCACTGGTGCGAAAGTCTCTTCAAAATCAATGCCTTCGACCTATGCATAGCCTTTGCAAACCAGTCTTGCTTTGTTTCTAATGACCTGATCGTCTTCATTTAATTTGTTTCGAAATATCCATTTGGTGTCGATTACATTCTTATTTGCAGGTCTAGGTACCAGTTCCCAAGTTCTGTTCTTTTCAATCTGATCTAACTCTTCATTTATTGCTTTCATCCAGCTATCATCTTTGATGGCTTCATCTATGTTTTTGGGCTCAATGCTTGATAAAAGAGAGTAATTACTTATTACTTTCCTTCTTGTTTGAACACCGACTGTGGGATCCCCAATTATTTGATCTGTTGGATGATTTTTTTGCCAGCTGCCAGTTTTAAATTTCTTATTTTCTTGTGCTTCTGAGTCATCGATTAAGTCAACTGAATCAATTGTAGGTTTGTTTCCTTCTTCATTTACCTCATCTCCTTCAAAAAAATCTTCATAGATTGGGTAGTTTTCCTCAAAGTCACTTAACCGTGTTCTACCTTCATAAAATTTAACATCCGCACTATCCACAATTTTCTTTAGTCTCTTGTTGTAGCATTTGTAAGCTTTACTTTTTGGAGAATATCCAACAAAGACACCTTCATCTGCTCTATCTTCAAATTTCCCGAGATTGTCATCAGTATTTCTGATATAACACTTACAGCCAAATACTTTGAGATGTTTTATTGTTGCTTTTCTACCAAACCACAACTCATACGAAGTTTTGCTTTCATGATTCCTTAACATATATCTATTTTGGAACTACTGTGTGAACTGCTTCTTTCCAGAATCTGTCTGCTATTTTATTTTTTGCCAGCATAGTGCGTGCCATTTCCTGAACAGTTCTGTTCTTTCTTTCTACTACACCATTCTACTGGGGAGTTCTAGCTGCTGAATATTGTCTCTTGATGCCATGATTTTCACAGTATTCTAAAAATTCATTTGAAATGAATTCTCCTCCTCTATCTGATCGTAAACATTTAATCCTTTTTCCTGTTTCATTCTCAACTAGATGTTTGAAGGATTTGAACATTTGAAAAGCTTTTGTTTTGTCTTTTAAGAAAAATATCCAGGTCATTCTGGAATAATCATCGATACATAACATAAAATATTTGTCTCCATTTATGCTTTGTGTTCTCATGGGTCCACATAAGTCTGTATGTATAAGTTCCAGAGGCTTGCTAGTGTGGTACTCTTTTGTTTTGAATGAAACTCTGGTTTGCTTTCCCTTCTGACATGAGGCACAGAAAATATTTGAAGGTTTTCTAATGGTTGGAATATCTCTCACTACTTGTTTTGAGTTGATTTTCACTAAGTTGTCGAAACTTATGTGTCCAAGCCTCTTGTGCCATAGCCAGTTCTCTTCTTCTTGTCCAATGAAGCACATACCTTCTGAAGATTCTGAGAGTGTGTACAGGTTGCCAGACGTCCTTGAGCCGGTTGCTATTAATTTCCCACTGTTTATTTTTCTAACTTCACAACCCTGCTTCTTGAAGACTACTTCATGTCCTTTATCATAGATTTGACTCACACTTAACAGATTGTGTTTCAGACCATCCACAAATAGAACTTCTTCTGACTTAATTTTCCCATCACTAATTTTGACAGATCCTTTTCCGATTATCTTGGCTCCATCATTGTTTCCGAACTTTATAGAGCCACCCTCATATTTTTGTAGTTTTTCAAACTTTTGTTTATCACCTGTCATATGACTTGAGCAACCACTGTCAAGAATCCATGGAACACATTTATTTTGAGCCTTGAAAGTTGTATGTACTATTAGAGATTCCTTTTCTTCTCTGAGTTGTTCTTTCTGTTTCCATTCTATTTTGACCGTGGTATTGGATTCTAGCTTGGATTTCCCCTTTTCGGACTCTTGCACATATCTTTCGGAATGATTTCTACTTTGTTTTGCCCTATATGGTTGAACTCTTCTTTTTTGAATTTGATTTGAAACAGAGGTACTATGACAGTTTCTAGCAATATGCCCAAAGTTGTGACAATTGAAGCATTCTATTGCATAACTTATTAAAGGAGCAAAAGCATTTCTACTAGTGAAACTTCTTGGTCCTACATTATACTTGCAGTCAGCAATTTTATGTCCATAAGCATTACATTTGAAACAAAAACCATAAAAGTAATGATTGAACCTGAAAGATGGTCTTTGCTAGTTTGTTGCAGGAGTCATAGATTTTCTTTTCTTTTGATGTGTGACCTTGGTAAAACCATCATTGTCAGTCCTCTTTTCAGGCCTGGCATCATTTCTTTCTTTTGCTCGATTAGTTGTTCTTTCAATGCACTGTTTCTTGTCTTCACTCCTTTCAACATCTCTGGCTGATGATTCTCCTTCAACAAAGCCCAGACCAAATTTGATACCTACGGGTCTTTGATCGCTTAAAATTTTGTCCAGGTTCATCAAACTTTCTTCACGTTTGTAATAGAAGCTAATTTTTCGATCCAGCTCTTGTATCTGTATTCGAAGACCAACATTTTCTTCTTCCAGTTTACAGTAGCAATCTATCTTCATGGTCACTTGAACTTCAAGATCTTCGAACATTTTCTTGTACTCTTCTGTCTATATTTTTAAACTTGTTATAATGTCATTTGCATCCTCAAGCTTCCTTGATAGTTTTTTATTTTTTCTCTTCTCAGATTTCCATTCTATAAGAGCAGAAACTAGTTCACCTTCTAGATCAACTTCAGCCTCAGTTTTTTCAACAGTCAGTATAGAGTTCATACCTTCTTCCTTCTCTGAGATTTCTGTCTTTTCAGAATTTTTGACTTCAAATGCCATGAATAGAGCTTCACCTGTTCCTTCTTCAGAATCCTCACTAGAGCTGTCTTCTGAGGAATATGCATTCTTGGATATAAAGCTTTTCTTTTTGAAATTGCCTTTTCTGAAGTTAGATTTCTTTCTCCATTCACCTTTTTCTTGATGTGAAGTTTCCTCACCTTTGTCCTTCTCATTGAGAGGACATTTGGTTGCAAAGTGTCCAATTCCCCCACAGTTGAAACATTTAAAAGGTAGTTTTCCTTTGTACTTTCCTTTGCCCTTTCTCAACTTTCTGACAAAATTTGCTTCCATTTCGTCTAAAATTTCTTCTTCTTCAGACTCTTGTTTTGTGCCTTTACCTTTTTGGGCTTTAAATGCTGCTTCTCTGTCTATAGGATTAGACTTTCCTATTCTCATTTCATAAGCCGTCAAGGAACCATGCATCTCATCCATACTGAAATGATTTAAGTCTTTAGCTTCTTCTATGGCAGAGACTTTAGAATCAAACCTGTGAGGAAGTGACCTTAAAACCTTTTTCACAATAGTAGCATCATCCAACTCTTCGTCGAGACCTCTCATTGAATTAGTGATTCCATTTACCCTTTGCATGAAGGCTTCTATGTTCTCATCGTTGGTCATTTTTAGTGATTCGAATTGAGCTCGATGAGTTTGCAACTTAGCTTCCTTGATCTTGTCATCTCCCTCATGAATATTCTCTAGTTTGTCCCACACATCTTTTGCTTGAAACATAGTTTATGATTTTGACCAACTCACTCGTCCACTAATCCACACATGATGGCATTTTTAGCTTTAGAATCATTTTCAAACTCCTTTTTATCGGTTCTGTCGGTTGGAGAAGTAGCAGAGCCGTGTAACCATTGACTACTACATTCCAGATGTCAAATCCCAAAGCTCAGAGATATGTTTGCATTCCGATCTTCCAAAAAGCATAATTTGTTCCGTCAAACAATGGTGCCTTGTTTGAGGAGAAACCTTCACCACCTGCCATAATGTCACTTACTGGGATCACCCTAGCTGATTGAGCCCGTTCAGTGCACTGGCTCTGATACCAATTGTTGTAATCACAGTGACACTGAGAGGGGGTGAATCAGTGTGATCTTTAAAATTTCTAATATATATAGTTTTAAATCCAACAACTATTTAAAATTGATAAATAAAATATCAAATGCAGCAAGAAAGCATGACACACAACACAACAAATTAACGAGGTTCACCAATGTGGCTACTCCTCAAAATGACTGCTTGGACTACCATCCAAATCCAGTCAATGCAAAGCTACAACTTTACAACATCTTTTACCAGCACCAACTAGAAGGAGCACCAACCCCTTTGCTTTATCTATTTCAAATAGAATGGAGCACCAACTCCTAATTTACCAGCACCTACTGGAAAGAGGCACCAACCCTTTATGCCAAGCTACAACTTGGAAGTTAAAAATGATTAAGAAAATTACAGAATAAAATTCTCATGTTATTTCTTACGATCTGTTGTTTCTCTACAGTCTGCTACTTCGCACAACATGCTTCGCACTGTCTGACACTTCTGTGAACTTCTTCGCACTCTCTACAACAATCGGATGATCGTCCACTTCTGTTGTCTGGCCGCTATCACTTCGCACTCATAACTCCACCTATGCACAATGCGCTCTTAATTTACACAATCACGATATGCACACTTCGCTTCAACTCTAACTATGACTTCGCACTCTACTCGACACGAATTTCACTTGCGCAATCACTCTGCTCGCATTCGCACTCAATCTTCACGTTGCAATCTTTCAAACTCGAAGAAGCCCTCCTTATATAGAAGAAATCTTAGGAACAAACCCTAAAGAACGTCGGCTGAGAAACCCTAGAAATGTCGGCTACCAAACCCTAAAATCCGTCGGCTGTAACCCTAAGAATGTCGGCTGCAAAACCCTAGAAATTGTCGACAGCAAAACCCTAAAATCCATCGGCCTAGATTTAACTTTGTCGGCCTCAAACCTCTCTGCCACCTTTGTCACCTCCCTGTAGCTTATTGCCGCGAAATAATAACATGTCATGAAATTGCGACACCTTTTATAGCCGTACGCCTTCTTGTCCTTGCTGTCACAAAATCGTGACCATTTTGGCCTTTGATAGCTTTGCCACCGTTCTTGTCACGAAATCGTGACACTTCAAACTTTTGCTGACGTCATCCTCATTCTTGTCGTGAAATCGTGATGCTTTCGGCTTCCAATGGCTTTTCTTGCACCCTATTGCAAAATCGTGACACTTTCAGCTTTCGCTGACGTCATCCTCAGCTTTGTCATGAAATCGCGACGCTTTCAGCTTCCAGAGGCTTTTCTTGCAGCCTGTCGTGAAATCATGACACTTTCAATTTTGCTGACGTCATCCTCATCTTTGTCACGAAATCGTGACGCTTTCGGCTTCCAGAGGCTTTTCTTGCAGCCTGTCACGAAATCGCGACACTTTCAATTTTGCTAACGTCATCCTCATCTTTGTCATGAAATCGTGACACTTTCGACTTCCAGAGGCTTTTCTTGCAGCCTGTCGTGAAATCGTGACACTTTCAATTTTGCTGACGTCATCCTCATCTTTGTCGTGAAATCATGACACTTTCGGCTTCCGTACATTTCTTGCTTCATGCAGTAGCGAAATCGCTACAACTTTGTGCCTTGTGCTTTTGACTTGTAGCATAATCGTTACATCTTTGAGTTCTATGTTTTTGACTGGTAGCAAAATCGCTACACCTTCGTGTTATGCTTTTTCAACTCGTAGCGAAATCGCTACACCTTTGTGTTGTGCTTTTTCAACTCGTAGCAAAATCGCTACACCTTTGTTTTGTGCAATTTTGACACGTAGTGAAATCGCTACACCTTTGCTTTGTGCACTTTTGATTTGTAGCACTTTACATAATCTGACTATCCTTTGAATTTCTATTCTCTGCATTTGAATGGCTCCTGAACTGTCTATCCACTACATCATTGGATCTAACTGCCTATGTTGACAACAATGACAAACTTCTTACAACACCTTGCTCAAAAGAGGCGACACCAGGCGGCCATTGAGGCGGCACAGGGTCATGGTGGGAGAGAGCAGATGAGGCCACAGGCTCAGTAGAGGCCACGACAGCGAGAGAGGAGGGAGGAGAGACCCCCTTCTCCATGGAGAGAGAGGCCACCATCGCCCGATAAGGGCAAGGGTGTCAAGGTAGGAGAGAGTAGCGAGATGGCTACTCTCTAGGCGGAGACTATCCATCTCTAGGCTCAGGTGCAGTCCTTGCAAGATGAGGCTGCATGACACCAAGAGGAGGCCACACAACTCAGAGATGAGGTCGCATGCCTCAGAGCATGGAGCGGAGGGGCAAGCACTCGGGACCTAGCATGGGCTATTGCCCAAATCACATTCTATCAGACGCTATACCACCATATGGTGCTAGAGGAGCAGAGGTTACCACTATCGGCCCCCATTGCGAAGCCTGTCATGATGAGGTCATCGAGGACATCATCATGATCAGAGTCCAGGACTCATAGCACCACACGGACTATGATGGGGCCACCTCGTCCACCTCGGGGTGGGGGAGGAGATGAGGCTGAGAGCTCGAGGGGTTCTCGAGGCTATCTGCTGACTGCATTGTACATATTGATACATAGTGTTTATTATTTTTGATAGGGGATTGAGTATGCCGAGGTACAGATTGTGGCATACCGATCCAGTTTTGAGATGATGTATATATTATTGATATATATATAGATGATATATTTTTTATCATATGACTTGTCTTATGTGTTTGTATGATGTTTTGATTTGTTTGTTTGAGGATTCATGTAATTATGCCATTTGGAAATATTATGGTTTGAATGTCATGCTTTTAAAATTTAAATAAAATAATTTGATGTAAACAAATTGGTTGTTTGTGGGATAATTTGATAAAAATAAAAGGGACTTTTAACAATAATTTCAAATGACATTGTCGTTATTTATGACCATTTCATGGAGTCACCGCTCGCTAGGTCGTCAAGCTAATCCTGGTATAGAAATATTGCTAAAAGTAAAAGAGTGCTTAAGAGACTGTCTTAAGACTTTGTTGTGATGATGCAAATGATGATGATGATGGTGATTTGTTTTCAGATTTCCATGAAAATATTATGCATGAAATATTTTTTTAAAAAATGATTTTTGCTAGGCATAAATTCCTAAGTGTGATAAATTTTTTGAATAATTCCCTAGGAATTAGACCATCATTGCAAAATTGAAGTTTGACATAATGACATGAAATAGTAACAATGTGCATTGTTTTAAAGCATAATTGTGTAACATAATGATTTAAGTCATATGTTTTTATGATTTTTTTTTAAATAAATGGGAAAGAAAATTAGAACAATGGTTTGCGCTAAGGCATAGAATATTTAGGTATAGACTTATACCATCATCGCGAAATCCAAAGAAGAAACATAGATTGTTGGTTTTATTGCAAGATGCATTTTTAATTTTTGAAAATAAATAGAAAATATAAATATGAGGACTTTGCAGGAATTTTTGCTTTGACTTCGAGTAAGTATTATAATGAACTTTTTGTTTTTGAAAATGATTTTGATTTTTTGTGAGAAGATGCATGTAGTTGTCTTTATACAAAAAAGAATTGTTCGATAAGAAAATGAGAAAATTATTCCGAAAAGATTTGCAAAAATATTTTCAAATTATCTCAAAGAGAAAAGGTAGATTTTATAAGGAATCCTCATGTGCAAATGTGAGTTCATTACCGATCTTGATTTATCATAATGATACAAAATCTCTCAAATACAAATGTGTGTGCAATTGTATTGTTCATTTACCAATTTTGAGCAAGATAATTTGATACAAGTAATTTGCCTTGACCAAATAAATGTTCGTTGACCATGATTTATATGCATGTAACCGTACCAAACTACTATGTAAGTTAGGTTTATCAAGAGCTAGCTAATCCATAAGCTAACAGAGGTCTGTACAAAAGAAGGTCGCTAATGTGATAGACATATCACCACGCTAGGATTTACCCAAGGCCAAGTGGGTTGGGCACAAACCACCTGTTATGGGGCTTACCTCACAGTTTTCGAATAATTGAGAATTCCAAGGATTCAAGCTCATCACCCTTCTTTTCTTTTCAAGGGGTAGGGAAAGGAGTTTATTGTATTTTGCTTTTGCTTTTTCTTTTACTTTTGCTTTTCTCTTTCTTTTTGTATTTTTCTTTTCCTTTTGCTTTTTGTATTTTTGATTTTGATATTTGAGATAATGTTGAAATAGTGCTGTAGTGATAATTCAAAATAACCTTTTTCTTTTTCTCTTTTTCTTTAAATTTTCTTTTTTGCTTCCTATGCTAGGGATACTTGCTCGGATTAGTTGTAGAGCAAGGGATTTTTATTCAGGGTAGGGGTGAGCTTGTCCTTTTGTCAATTCTCAAAGATTCTAGACCATGTGCATGATAGGATAGCAGGGGAAACTTTTCGCTCAAGAAACCACGTCTACTATGTAGCATCAGTATTGAATGTGCAATGAAATCATTTTAATGTGAAAGGATATACTTGGTGCAAGTAAATAACAAGATCAGTTCTCTATGTTCAAAACTTTATTTAATTCCAATGTGGACTTTGATATAAGAGAGATTAATAATCATAACAAATAAAATCAAGATATTTATTCATATGAGTGTGAAAGTGCGAGATTTCCAAATAAATGTTCATTTATCCAAAATAATATGAAAATATAACTGCAATACTCCAAGAATTGACAAGTGCAATAAGTAAATATATACAAAAAATATTTTTGAAGATTTTGATGATTTTGATTGTTTTTAGATATTTTGATTTTTCTTATTAGTTTTGATGATGTTGAGAGGTATATACAATATTGTTGTTTTGAATCTTTATACGTTTTACTAAATAAAACAAGGTGCAAATTATTTGAGTATAGCGTATCTAAGGTTGCTTCAAAATCAAAGGTGGTTTTGAAGGATAATTTGGTTGTGTTGAAGGTAAGAACAAAAGGTGATGAACAAAAGGTAGCGATAACAAAAGCTTTGTTATAATGTAGAATAATGTAGAAAAATATTTGACTTTTATATGTGTAAAATTGATCATATTACAAAATAAAATGTCAGAAGGATAAGAAGGTTCTTCATTCTTATCACTATCTTCCAAGTCTTGATAAGATGGAGGGAGCATATATAAAATATATGCATGGGTGTTATTTGGCAAACAAGGATGATCATATATGGATGAAGAAAAGTGATGGATAAAAAATAATTGTGACAATGGAGAATGTATAGAACTTGATGTTTCAACCGTTAAATATTCTTCAAATGGTGTTGGGTCACCATGTATGGTAACACTTTTATTTGCAAGTTCAAACTTCAAACATTGGTGAAGAGTGGAAGGGACAACCCTCATCGTATGAATCCAAGGACTTCTGAGAAGTAGGTTGTAAGGTGAAGGGCAATATGCTACATAAAACAAAGTATCCAGAATATTGGGTCCAATATTAAGGGGAAAAATTATAGTACCTTGAGCTTCTTGAATTTCATTGTTAAAATATTTTATAATAACATTTGATTCATTAAGATCTTCTTCCTTTAATTTGAGTTTTTGGAATAATTGATAAGTGCATAAATTAAGAGAGGAGCCATTATCTACCATGATAGTTTTAACAGGTGTTTCTTTACTAGATCCTGTAATGTAAAGAGATGAGTCTTCTTGTGGAGTAGAGGAAGGAATCTCCTCATCATAGAATGAAATATGGTTAACCTCAAGAGGGTTTACACCATTAATTATGTCCTTAGGGAAAATATCATGAGGAACAAATTGTTGGCTAGGTATTTTGAACAATGTTTCCTTATGAGAACTTTGTAATACTTCTAAAAGGGATATCTTTGCTTGAGGATTAATCACTTGTTGTTGGCTATCAAAGGGGATTTCAGATTGAAATTTTGATTCTAAATATGATCTTTCTATGCTTACATTCCATTTTGTATCATTCTCTAGAGCCAAAGATAGTTTTGAAGGTTGGTCAAATGAGGAATCCATATCTTGAATATCCGATTGAGTTGATTGAACTTGAGGTTGCTCATTTGTAGTTTTTGTTACAATATTAGTAATATCATCATGATGGGACACATTAACATGCAATATTTGATTGGTTTCCTGTTGTTGATAATTGAATAGGGGTTCTTGGGAGATCTCCATGTCTTGATTGATTATTGGTATTTTTTGTGTAGGAGTTTGATAGTTTACTGAAGATTTATAATCAGTTGTAGATTGTAATTCTTTTATATTAAAAAGACCCTCATCAATCAAATCTTGAATTGCACATCTTAAATATTTACAATTTTGTGTCATATGTCCATCTACTCTATGATATTCACAATGTAGCTCAAGTTTAAACCAATCTGTTGTGGTATCAAGTTGTCTTATGAAAGGGAGTTCAATCTTATTTGTATCAAGTAAATGCTTGAGAATTATATCCATTGGTTGATTGAGCTTTGTAAATGTACGTGATGAAGGTTTTCGAGAGGTTTTTGATATGTGCCTTAGGAGTTCAGTCATAAAAGGACCTAATGGTTTCTCACCTCTACTTTCTTTATTATGGGTAGAATGATGATAGGAAGATTGCGAAGTAGGAGGTGAGTGCATGGTCGGATTGGAAGAATAAGTATTTTCTTGTTGAAATGGATGTGTTGTATTGAAAGAAGAATATTGAAAGGGTGGAGGAGGATTATATGTGGATTGATAGACATAATATGGATATATGGGAGAATAGATAATATCGTTATGAAGAGGATTGGAAAAGGGATTGTCCTGTTGGGTTAAGGATGAAAAATGAGAAAAGCGTGATGGAGGTGATGTTGAATAGGGATGAGGTTGGTCATAATCAACAAATGTATTTGGCTGAATTCTTCCAACATTACTAATGGGCTCATATTGATTTGAGTAAAAACTCATGGTTTCTTTAGTACTTCTAAAAGTAATATTTAATATCTACTATTTAGAATTGAATCTAAAACATATAAACTTGAGTCTATGATGATCTTGCATCTATTAATGCTTATCTTTGATACATATATATATTTTTTTGTTTTTTTGTTTTTTTGAATCAGAAATATGCCTATGTTGTTCACGTCGGGTTCACCAAAATGTATCGCTCCAAATTTTTCGCACCCTTACCTTCAGGCTAAAGGATCCGTTCCCGGAAGGGGGATGTGAGAAGGATGGGACAGTACCTCGGACTGAGAGGCCCTTTGAAGGTCCCGCCTCTCGGGGGAGGGGTATTAAGGTGATTTTTCAACGGATGGTGGGGTTCACCAGGAAAATTTTGAATGGCAGTTTCCATGCCTAGGTTGGGAATGTGTTTGATGTGTTCATTTTTAGCTTTAATCATCCAAGTCCTAGGTTTGGCCAAATGAATCTAAGCTAAGCTATATGAAATGTTGATTATATGAATACAGAAAATAGAATTAAACAAAAAATACAAGAAATATACTAGATTAGAAAAGCCATACCTGATCCGGATGTCTGATGGAGGTTCTAATTTTTGAAGCAGTCCAGATCGTCTAGAATTTGATAGGATCGTCTCTGATCTGACAGGATCATCCCTGATCTACTGATCTAACAAGATCATCTCTAATCTGACAAGATCGTCTCTAATCTGACGAAATCGTCTCTAATCTGATGAAATCGTCTGACGATTTCGTTAGAGACCTGCAACTACAGAAATGGATACCAAGAACAAAAAATACAATTGCAAAAGCAAGGGAAAATGATAGAAATGAAAGTATGAATGTTAGAATGACAACTTTAGATAACAAATTAAGTAAAATACATTGTTTTAATGACTAACTTTGACTCTATCATGCATCTATGCTACGTGAGGTGAACTCCAAGATGCAAAATAGAAATAAATCTAACTAATGCAAAGCAAAATAGTAGATAATGGATAGAGAACGCAAACTCAGGGCATGGATTTGCCCCCAACGTTGGCTACAGTCGAAATCGTCTACAAAATACATAATCATATTGAATTGTGGCGTGATCGTCCGAGATCATACAGGATCGTCTGCGATGATCTGAGCTTGCTCCAGCTGAAGAATGACAAAGTTCCTACAAGAAAATTCGAAAAGGGACAAAGGCAAACAGTAGTCTAAGACATTCTAATGCATGTAAAACTTGAAGTGCAGTAAAATTCAGCCAGGGGAATGTCAAGGGGAGGGCCTAAGATTAAATAGGCATAGGAAGGAGGTTGGGAGGTTGGAGATCATCCCAATCTGGAATATCTCCAATGGGGGAGGTCTCTAACCGATGCAGACACGCTTTTTCCCAGCTTAGAGACGCCGTTGAAATAAAAGCTAATTTTGAAAAATTAGTTTTGGGACGAAATCGTCTGGACGTTCTGCTCTAGACGAATTCGTCCGATCTGAGGCGATATCGTCTGATCGACGATGATATCGTCCAACGGTCACAACAAATCCTAAAAATGGCACAAAAAACAAGGAAAGCGATTTAACAGGCGGTTCGGGGTTAAAATTTAAATTTTGAATTATTACTAAGGTTTACTGCACCAATTTTAGGGTGCTACATTTTGCCCCCTCTTTAGAGAATTTTCCAAAGAAAATGCGTTAAAGACGAGTTCTTCTCGATTTACGAGAAAGCAAAAATTTATTCCCATTTTTAGGCGACGATTCTAGGTCGAATCGTACGATAGCTTACTATGGTGCCCCCTCCGTGTTTTTACCCAAATCGAACGTTTGAGGTAAAAACGCGGAAAAGCAAAATTAAAATGTTGTTAATTTGTTTTTGAATAAAATTAAGAAAAATAGGGTAAAACCCTAATTCATTTTTACTGTTCATTTTCTTGGTTTCTAGAGCTCTGCAGACAAGATGGTCGAGACAGTGCATAGATCGACAGAGGTCCAGCGCGAGCTACGGGTAAGGGTCCAAACTTAATTTAGAATGCTTTAATTTTGAATTTCATGCTTTTTAGATTAATTTTGAATGATTTTTGAGCATCGCAGCCATTTTTGGGCCGTCGATGTCATCGGGACGAAATCGTCTCAATTTCGTCGAAATCGTCTCGATATCGCCGATTTCATCCAAGGGTGAAATCGGATATGGGGAAAATATCGTACAATAAGGGACGATTCCCTCTTGCGAAATCGAAGACGAGATTACTCAAATTTTGGATGATATCGTCCAATAGTGGACGATATCATCATTTGTATGAGATTGAACTTGTTTTACTTGCATTTTTAATCACTATTTTATTAATGATTTTTATTGTTTTGTTGTTTATGTTGCAGAGAGGATTACTAAAGAGCCAGGAATGGAAATACGATGGGCTGAGGGATGACTTGGCCGCTCTATCTCAGGCAAAGCGAGATCAGTTGGCTCAAGTCGACTTGCAGCATGTGGCAGATATGCCACAGGTTTCTACAGATATAGGGCTATTGACAGCGCTAGCAGAGAGGTGGTATCCGGGTTCTTCTTATTTTCGGTTACCGACAGGGGAGATGACTCCCACATTGGAGGATGTATGGAGGATTTTGAGGATCCCCATACAAGGATGACTAATAACTCCCATGGCCAATCAAGGCCACGCGATGATGCGACTGTGCAGAGATCCGAGCTTCGCCCTAGAGAAGGGCGGAGTGAACATCGAGTTGCTATGCTAGATGCCTAGGGCATCTAGATTGACACAAGTTTTGGTTGGGGTGGTAGGTGGTCTGCTGCTATGCCATCAGAGTGGATGCAGACTACCATGGCTACTGACAGATGTGGTCTGTGACATGAGAGACCACGGGTATAGGTTTTCTTGGGGGAGCTTTGTACTATGCCGATTGTATAGGATCCTGCATGGGGTCGTATATAAGGGCGATCGATGTCTGGTCATGACATCACTACTACAGGTTTGGTGCTGGGAGCACATCATGGTGTGGAGGCCGATAGGGCTCCCACTAATAGGGATTGATGGGGAGAGGCCCCGAGTTTTCTACTGGTGGCTCCAAAGAGGGTCACAGTGGCGGATAGATCTACCAATGTCCTGGAGACTACTTGACGACCTTGTCTCCGACCAGATCACCTAGAGGCCTTGGAGAGATCATCCAGGGTGGGCCGAGGATGGACAAGAGTTGGCTCACATTAGGCGAACCTGTTGGCTAAGGATGGAGAGGAGAGAGGTGGAGCTCCACCGCTATGACCAATTTTTGAGGCAGTTCGGTCTACAACAGGGGATCCCATCTCTCAGGGACTACGAGTTTTCTCAGACCATCTGGGATAACACTACAGTTAGTGGGGCTCCAGATATGCAGTGCTTCTAGAGTGAGGACGTGGACGATGCCCCCATTCAGCCAGTGGATGGGGATGATGCAGGGGTTGTTGACGGCTATGATGCCTGGTATGTAGGCATCCGCCCTCCTCGAATGATGAGGGCTCAGGGTCCGATTCACGTAGTTGTGCGTCGGATGGGGAGGCAGTGCCAGGCGGCCATTGAGGTGGCATAGGGTCATGGTGGGAGAGAGCAGAGGAGGCCACAGGCTCAGCAGAGGTCGTGATAGCGGGAGAGGAGGGAGGAGAGACCCCCTTCTCCACGGAGAGAGAGGCCACCATCGCTCGATAAGGGCAAGGGTGTCGAGGTAGGAGAGAGTAGCGAGATGGCTACTCTCCGAGTGGAGACTATCCGTCTCCAAGCTTAGGTGTAGTCCTTGCAGGATGAGGTTGCACGACACCGATAGGAGGCCACACAGCTTAGAGATGAGGTCACATGCCTCAAAGCACGGAGCAGAGGGGCGAGCACTCGAGACATAGCATGGGCTATTACCCAAATCACATTCTATCAGATGCTATACCACCATATGGTGCCAGAGGAGCAGAGGTTACCACTATCGGCCCCCATTGCGGAGTCTGTCATGATGATGTCATCGAGGACATCATCACGATCAGAGTCCAGGACTCATAGCACTACATGGAATACGATGGGGCCACCTCGTCCACCTCGGGGTGGGGGAGGAGATGAGGCTGAGAGCTCGAGGGGTTCTCGAGGCTAGCTGCTGACTACATTGCACAGATTGATACATAGTGTTTATTATTTTTGATAGGGGATTGAGTATGCCGAGGTACAGATTGTGGCATACCGATCTAGTTTTGAGATGATGTATATATTGTTGATATATATATAGATGAGATATTTTTGATCATATGACTTGTCTTATGTGTTTGTATGATGCTTTAATGTTTTGATGTGGTTGTTTGATGATTCATGTAATTATGCCATTTGGAAATATTATGGTTTGAATGTCATGCTTTTAAAATTTAAATGAAATAATATGATGTAAATAAATTGGTTGTTTGTGGGATAATTTGATAAAAATAAAAGGGACTTTTAACAATAATTTCAAAGGACATTGTCGCTATTTATGACCATTTCATGGAGTCGCCGCTCGCTAGGTCGTCAAGCTAATCCTGGTATAGAAATATTGCTAAAAGTAAAAGAGTGCTTAAGAGACTGTCTTAAGACTTTGTTGTGATGATGCAAATGATGATGATGATGGTGATTTGTTTTCAGATTTCCATGAAAATATTATGCATGAAATATTTTTTTTAAAATGATTTTTGCTAGGCATAAATTCCTAAGTGTGATAAATTTTTTGAATAATTCCCTAGGAATTATACCATCATTGCAAAATTGAAGTTTGACATAATGACATGAAATAGTAACAATGTGCATTGTTTTAAAGCATAATTGTGTAACATAATGATTTAAGTCATATGTTTTTATGATTTTGTTTTTAAAATAAATGGGAAAGAAAATTAGTACAATGGTTTGCGCTAGGCATAGAATATTTAGGTATAAACTTATACCATCATCGCGAAATCCAAAGAAGAAAATAGATAGTTCGTTTATTGCAAGATGCATTTTTAATTTTTGAAAATAAATAGAAAATATAAATATGAGGACTTGTGCTAGGTAAATTTTTGGTTGCTACTGTCGAAAGTAAAATTTATATATAAATGTAACTTTATTGATGTTTTTGAAAATGATTTTGATTTTTTGTGAGAAGATGCATGTAGTTGCCTTTATACAAAACAATTGTTCTCAGAAAGAAAATGAGAAAATCATTCCAGAACAATTTGCAAAAATATTTCAAATTATCTCAAAGAGCAAAAGTTAGATTTTATAAGGAATCCCATGTGCGTATGTGAGTTCATTTCCGATCTTGATTTATCATAATGATACAAAATCTCTCAAATACAAATGTGTGTGCAATTGTATTGTTCATTTACCAATTTTGAGCAAGATAATTTGATACAAGTAATTTGCCTTGACCAAATAAATGTTCATTGACCATGATTTATATGCATGTAATCGTACCAAACTACTATGTAAGTTAGGTTTATCAAGAGCTAGCTAATCCATAAGCTAACAGAGGTCTATACAAAAGAAGGTCGCTAATGTGATAGACATATCACCATGCTAGGATTTACCCAAGGCCAAGCGGGTTGGGCACAAACCACTTGTTATGGGGCTTACCTCACGGTTTTTGAATAATTGAGAATTCCAAGGATTCAAGCTCATTCACCCTTCTTTTCTTTTCAAGGGGTAGGGAAAGGAGTTTATTGTATTTTGCTTTTGCTTTTCACTTTTTCTTCTTTTGCTTTTTGAAGAACACAAGCTTATACTGAGAGGGGGGGTGAACAATATAAGACCTCTTTTTACTTTTCCTTTATACTTCAAAATAGTAAAGCAATATATCCAAAGCAATATCAAAACAATGCACAAGATCATCCACAAAGTGACACCAATTTTAACGTGGTTCACCCAGAAAGCTTGGGCTACATCCACAAAACTTTTCTCTAAAATTTATCTCAAAGTTCTTTGGGAAACCTTCCCAATTACAATGTTTATGAGCCTCGGCCCAAAGGAGATACCTTCCCCCAATCTGAATTTATGAGCCTCTGCTCAAAGGAGATACCTTCCCCTAGCTCTGCTCTGGCTGGTGATCCTCTAGAAGACCTCTGCCTCTGCTGCCCTTAGCAAATGGAACTCTATCCACAGAAGACACCTGTCTTCCTTGCTCTGGCTGGAGACCTCTGTCCTCAACTCTATCACCTCCAAAGTTGGTCCTCGAATTTGCACTAAACACAGTCCTTCGGTCTAGCACAAATGTCCTCGGGTTCTTCTCATAGAACCAATGCACCTCTGTCCTCAAGTTCTCTGATAGAACTATCAAACTCAGCTTCACAAGTCCTCTGCTAGGACCTGTCCAAATCTGCTCACAAGTCCCCAACGGAACTTGTCCAAAACCTGCTCACAAGTTCATCAAGAAAAACTTGCTTGGCATGAACCCACAAAGAGAATTGTTAGAGACCCAATGTGATTCATCAACCTCATAGAAGCATAAAGAGAATTGTTAGAGACTCAATATGTTCTATACTTAACTCCCAATATCAATCTCAACTCAATCTCAAATCTCAAAAGAATAAGATAGATGTAGTATGCTTTTCTCAAGAACATGAAACACAACCCAACAATTGCCAACCATGCAATATCTCATATAACAATGATACTCATGTTCTTTCCACAACCAATATCTTTTCTCAACCAATTAGGGCTTCAACAACAATGCTCAAAGACAAGGTTTAACCAACATCATTCAACTCAACATTAACCTTGAAGCATTCAACCAATCATCACAAGAAAAGGAAACAAGTAGAAATCCTTTTCCCTCCAAAGATATTTGAACAAAACAACCACCAACACAATATCACCAAATGCAAAGAATAACTTGCTCAAATCAACTCAAAGGAGTAAGCCCAAATCATGTATCAAGTAAAGCACTAACTTGATCAAAACAACCTCTATGGAAGCATCTCATCCATTAATATCAAAACAACCAACTAAGGGTTTCACCATCTCAATGCAAGTAGCAAGACTTACAAACATAAACCCTAGTGCAAAATGCTTCCACTACCTCAAACCAGAATTATGCATTCACCAAAACTCTCATCAAGGATAACAATGCATAAGTAGTCTTCAACAAACCAGAAAATAGGATTTACACCCAACCAAAGGAAACCTAGTTGAATACCTTTTCACTCCAATCTTATTTCAGGAAAAACATACACCAATCATACTCATAAGAAGAAAGTGCCCATACCTTATTGAAGATGAATAAGCCCTTGAAAATCTACTTCCATTAATAATTTTGATCTTCCATAAAAATTATTAACCCAACATGTCATGTCAAAATAATTCAACCACCATGGCAATTATTTCCCTTTTAAATTTCAATCCAACTAAAGTAAAAATATTAAGTTAGCATTCCTTATATCTCCCAATCAGATTAATATACCATTTCCTTATCCCTCCTAATAAAACTAATAAGCCATACCCCTTTTTGAAATAATTCAATAAAAAAAATACTAACCGCTTCGCTGTCGCTGCGATTCGATCCAACGATCTACCACAGCCCTTAAACCTTAGCACCTGCTATCATGCCGGATGTGCTAGCCCACCGATGAGAACATTAAGTACTTCTAGCACATATTGTGTCTTTCCTCCAGCTAGAGCAAAAATTAAATCTGTCTCTATCAAAAATTGTCGACTACGAGATTCGAACCAATGACGTTTAGCATCCTAGAAACTTCTCTCAACCGGCTGCGTCGCTACAACACATAAGATGTATAAGCATGATCTGATTTTTGTACCCTTCTTAGTTTACCTTCAAAGGGAATGTCGATGGGATTTGATCCCTTAACCTCTGCCCAATAGGGGTTCCATGAAATCTCGCTTACCAGCTTGCTTCCTTAGTGAATGGAGTAAATCAGAGCATCATCCTTTTCTTTTGAAGGATATATTATGTTGTCGCATCCTCGGATAGTTCTCTGGTGGCCCTACAATTCGGTATCCATGTCACTGTTCCATTACAGATGAATCGTAGAGTCTCATTCGATGAAACTTTGTTTTCCCTTGCCAAGAGTAATAAGTTTATTCACGGTGACACTGATATGTTCTCTAAAACAATTGTCGCAATCGATATGGCGCTCTCCTTCTATTTAATTTTTTGCTCGATAGGACATCTCAAATTCCTTTATTCTGCGTCGGTGAGAAGTATTTAAACTTATGAAGATCTCCCTTGCTAATGCGTCGTAGCCGTGATGTTTAATATCTTTTCTTTGATCGAATGAACATCACCTCTTTTTAATCGCATCCACACCTTTGACCATGCAACGATTGTCTTCCTCCTTTGCTGGCGTAGGGGCTTCGATGTCAAGAATGAAAATGCATAGGGATTAATCTCAAACTCTTCGCCAAACATTAATGAATTTATTTGCCTCATTTTATATGCACTTTGATGCATTTCCAAACACGTCGGCCCTTTTTAACATGATTTCCATCGATGGAAAATATTTTAATTTAAATTTTAAATAAATAAAATTTAAACTAAATATTTAAAATTAAATATCTTCATCACCGGGGCACCTTTTTCAACGAAACGAAGAGCCAACTTGGGTTTTAAGAAAAACCCATTTCAAATCTGTTGTCCATGGTTTTAAATAAAACCTTTTATTTTGTCTGCCTTGGTTTTCACAAAAACCCTTCCTTGAACTTAGATTCTTTTGACATCAAATCAAATTCCTTCAAAAGCTTCTTGACATCAATGACAACATCAACACTTGAGCAAAGGCAATGTACCCAAGGTACCCAAAATTGCCAACAATCTCCCCCTTTGTCATTGATGGCAAACCTTTACAGAAACACATCTTAAGAGCCAAAACGAAACCAACTGTGCCCACAACTGAGAATCTCCCTTTGAAGTTTTGCTCCCCCTGACTTGAAGCTTTCCTCTTCACTTGAAGCTCTCCCCCTTACTCATATCTCTCCCCCTTTGTCATCAATGGCAAAGGGCCACCTTTGGGGCTCGGGACTAAGAATGAGCCTCTTAGCTTAGTCCCTCCCCCACCTCCTGATGAGGTGATTAATTCTGGGGTGGGAGTAAAACTCCCATTAGGCACTGATCATCATCAGTGTCTATAACTTCCTTGTCGGGCCTTCTCTTGAACTCTTTGTCCATATTCCTGTTCCTGTCACCTGGAATTTTAGCTCTACACTGTCTAGCTATGTGACCTTTATTGTTGCACTTATAACAAGTAACAATGTTATTTCTCTACGGTAAACCTGATCTTTGAATCCACCAGTTCTGACCAAACCTGTTTTGGCCAAATCTGTTCTCGTTATTTGCCTTGCAATAAACTGCCTTGTGCCCAAATTGTTGACAAGAGTAGCAATACCCTTGAAAGTAACTAGCACTTCTGAAACTGTCATTTACCTTCTTCACTTGAGCCATGCAATGTGAAGCCATGTGACCAAACCTATGACAAGCAAAACATCTGCCTTGAAACTTTCCTTTATTTGACCTCTTGGGTCCTAAAAACTTCTTCTTCTCATTCTGAATTTTGTTTTCTATTTATTTCTTGCATCTATCATTCAAGGACTCATGATCTGAAATACTTTCCTCATCAGAACTCTCTTCCTTTTGGAGTCTCTTACTAGACTCTCCAACTTGTTCCTTGTGTGGCTTAACAAAACCAAGACCTATTTTATCTGTTGTCTTTCTTTGACCTTTGATAAGAGATTTAACCTTTTTGGAGCTTTCTTGAAACCTGTGAAGCTTATCCTTGTACTCTTTATTTTCCTCTTTCAAAGAAGCCATTTTCTGTTCTAATTCACTATACTCAAGCACCTTAGATTCTAACTCATTCTTGAGTTCTTGTGTCTTAGCCATAGAGATGTCAAGACTTTCTATAAGTTCATCTCTCTCCATACAACATTCATCTAACTTATCCTTGAGTCTAGCATTCTTCTTTCTTTCCTTTTTCAAAGCACTAAGAGCACTAATAAGTTCACCTTTAAGATCTACTTCACTTTCCTCTATTTGTTTGCTTTTTGAATCATCAAAGCCTTTTTCAGATTTCTTATCACTAGAGGTGCTACCCTTTTCAAAAACCATACATGCATCTTCCTTATCATTTTTTGAAGCATCCTCATACATACTAGCAACCAAATCATTATTTGTGCAATCATCCTCAAGGTGACCAAAATTTCCACATCTAAGACATTTCATGATAATGAATCTATGTTTTGGTTCTTCCTCTTTTTCTGATATGAACAACATCTCATTTTCATTATCACTTGAAGAACTTTCACTATCACTACTAGAACACTTACTTGCTTTGTCTAGGTAGAAGCTCTTCTTGTGCTTGTGAGAATACCTCTTTCCTTTATTGTTGTGCTCATATTTGTTCTTCCTTTGATGCCTATGCCTTTCAGAATCCTTGCTCTTACAATCTTGTTTATCTTCATCACTTTCATCCTTGGCAATAGTACAGTTAGTAGCATAATGACCAAACTTTCCACAATTGAAACATCTTACGTTTTTCATACTTTTGTGCTTTCTAGAGAACTTGCCTTTCTTGCTGAAATATGCCTCTTCATCACTAGAAGACTCATCACTCTCTTGAAACTGTTTACCTTTGGAATAATCCATTGTGTTCTTTACTAGCTTTTCCTTCAAGCTGTTAGACCTTTTCGAAGGAACCCGCTCTGATACCAATTGAAGAACACAAGCTTATACTGAGAGGGGGGGTGAATAGTATAAGACCTCTTTTTACTTTTCCTTTATACTTCAAAATAGTAAAGCAATATATCCAAAGCAATATCAAAACAATGCACAAGATCATCCACAAAGTGACACCAATTTTAACGTGGTTCACCCAGAAATCCTGGGCTACGTCCACAAAAATTTTCTCTAAAAGTTATCTCAAAGTTCTTTGGGAAACCTTCCCAATTACAATGTTTATGAGCCTCGGCCCAAAGGAGATACCTTCCCCCAATCTAAATTTATGAGCCTCTGCTCAAAGGAGATACCTTCCCCTAGCTTCGCTCTGGTTGGTGATCCTCTAGAAGACCTCTGCCTCCGCTGCCCTTAGCAAATGGAACTCTATCCACAGAAGACACTTGTCTTCCCTGCTCTGGCTGGAGACCTCTGTCCTCAACTCTATCACCTCCAAAGCTGGTCCTCAAATTTGCACTAAACACAGTCCTTCGGTCTAGCACAAATGTCCTCGGGTTCTTCTCATAGAACCAATGCACCTCTGTCCTCAAGTTCTCTGATAGAACTATCAAACTCAGCTTCACAAGTCCTCTGCTAGGACCTATCCAAATCTGCTCACAAGTCCCCAACGAACCTGTCCAAAACCTGCTCACAAGTTCATCAAGAAAAACTTGCTTGGCATGAACCCACAAAGAGAATTGTTAGAGACCCAATGTGATTCATCAACCTCATAGAAGCATAAAGAGAATTGTTAGAGACTCAATATGTTCTATACTTAACTCCCAATATCAATCTCAACTCAATCTCAAATCTCAAAAGAATAAGATAGATGTAGTATGCTTTTCTCAAGAACATGAAACACAACCCAACAATTGCCAACCATGCAATATCTCATATAACAATGCTACTCATGTTCTTTCCACAACCAATATCTTTTCTCAACCAATTAGGGCTTCAACAACAATGCTCAAAGACAAGGTTTAACCAACATCATTCAACTCAACATTAACCTTGAAGCATTCAACCAATCATCACAAGAAAAGGAAACAAGTAGAAATCCTTTTCCCTCCAAAGATATTTGAACAAAACAGCCACCAACACAATATCACCAAATGCAAAGAAAACTTGCTCAAATCAACTCAAAGGAGTAAGCCCAAATCATGTATCAAGTAATAGCACTAACTTGATCAAAACAACCTCTATGGAAGCATCTCATCCATTAATATCAAAACAGCCAACTAAGGGTTTCACCATCTCAATGCAAGTAGCAAGACTTACAAACATAAACCCTAGTGCAAAATGCTTCCACTACCTCAAACCAGAATTATGCATTCACCAAAACTCTCATCAAGGATAACAATGCATAAGTAGTCTTCAACAAACCAGAAAATAGGATTTACACCCAACCAAAGGAAACCTAGTTGAATACCTTTTCACTCCAATCTTATTTCAGGAAAAACATACACCAATCATACTCATAAGAAGAAAGTGCCCATACCTTATTGAAGATGAATAAGCCCTTGAAAATCTACTTCCATTAATAATTTTGATCTTCCATAAAAATTATTAACCCAACATGTCATGTCAAAATAATTCAACCACCATGGCAATTATTTCCCTTTTAAATTTCAATCCAACTAAAGTAAAAATATTAAGTTAGCATTCCTTATATCTCCCAATCAGATTAATATACCATTTCCTTATCCCTCCTAATAAAACTAATAAGCCATACCCCTTTTTGAAATAATTCAATAAAAAAATACTAACCGCTTCACTGTCGCTGTGATTCGATCCAACGATCTGCCGCAGCCCTTAAACCTTAGCACCTGCTATCATGCCGGATGTGCTAGCCCGTCGATGAGAACATTAAGTACTTCTAGCACATATTGTGTCTTTCCTCCAGCTAGAGCAAAAATTAAATCTGTCTCTATCAAAAACTGTCGACTTCGAGATTCGAACCAACGACGTTTAGCATCCTAGAAACGTCTCTCAACCGGCTGCGTCGCTACAGCACATAAGACGTATAAGCACGATCTGAGTTTTGTACCCTTCTCAGTTTACCTTCAAAGGGAATGTCGATGGGATTTGATCCCTTAACCTCTGCCCAACAGGGGTTCCATGAAATCTCGCTTACCAGCTTGCTTCCTCAGTGAATGGAGTAAATCAGAGCATCATACTTTTCTTTCGAAGGATATATTATGTTGCCGCATCCCCGGATAGTTCTCTAGTGGCCCTACAATTTGGTATCCGTGTCACTGTTCCATTACAGACGAATCGTAGAGTCTCATTCGATGAAACTTTGTTTTCCCTTGCCAAGAGTAATAAGTTTATTCACGGTGACACTGATATGTTCTCTGAAACAATTGTCGCAATCGATATGGCGCTCTCCTTCTATTTAATTTTTTGCTCGATAGGACATCTCAAATTCCTTTATTTTGCGTCGACGAGAAGTATTTAAACTTATGAAGATCTCCCTTGCTAATTTGTCGTAGTCGTGATGTTTAATATCTTTTCTTTGATCGAATGAACATCACCTCTTTTTAATCGCATCCACACCTTTGACCATGCAACGATTGTCTTCCTCCTTCGCTGGCGCAGGGGCTTCGATGTCGAGAACGAAAATGCACAGGGATTAATCTCAAACTCTTCGCCCAACATTAATGAATTTATTTGCCTCATTTTATATGCACTTTGATGCATTTCCAAACACGTCGGCCCTTTTTAACATGATTTTCGTTGGTGGAAAATATTTTAATTTAAATTTTAAATAATTAAAATTTAAACTAAATATTTAAAATTAAATATCTTCATCATCGGGGCACCTTTTTCAACGAAACGAAAAGCCAACTTGGGTTTTAAGAAAAACCCATTTCAAATCTGTTGTCCATGGTTTTAAATAAAACCTTTTATTTTGTCTACCTTGGTTTTCACAAAAACCCTTCCTTGAACTTAGATTCTATTGACATCAAATCAAATTCCTTCAAAAGCTTCTTGACATCAATGACAACATCAACACTTGAGCAAAGGCAATGTACCCAAGGTACCCAAAATTGCCAACACTTTTCTCTTTTCTCTTTCTTTTTGTATTTTTCTTTTCCTTTTGCTTTTTGTATTTTTGCTTTTGATATTTGAGATAATGCTGAAATAGTGCTGAGATAGTGCAAAATGATACTGAAATAATGCTTCTTTTTCTCATGATTTTGCTTGATTTTTTTTTTTCTTCCTATACTAGGGATACTTGCTCGGATTGGCTGTAGAGCAAGGGATTTTTATTCAGGGTAGGGGTGAGCTTGTCCTTTTGTCAACTCTCAAATATTCTAGACCATGTGCATGATAGGATAGCAGGGGAAACTTTTTGCTCAAGAAACCATGTCTACTATGTAGCATAGTATTGTATGTGCAATGAAATCATTTTATTGTGAAAGGATATGCTTTGGTTTAAGTAAATAACAAGATCAATTCTCTATGCTCAAACTTTATTTAATTCAACATGTGGACTTTGATATAAGAGAGATAAATAATCATGCCAGATAAAATCAAGATATTTATTCATGTATTATGAAATGTGAGGGATTCCAAATAAATGCTAATTTATCCGAAATAATATGAAAATATGACTGCAATACTTCAAGAATTAACAAGTGCAATAAATATGTACAACAAATATTTTTGAAGATTTTGCTAATTTTGATTGTTTTTAGATATTTTATATTTTTCATATTAGTTTTTAGAGATTTGAGAGAATAAATAATATTGTTGTTTTTGAAATTTTTATATGTTTTATTAAAAAGAAAACAACATGCAAAATAATATATACAATATACAAGGTTATTTTAATATAGCACGCCTAAGTTTGCTTCAAAATCAAAGGTGGTTTTGAAAGATAATTTGGTTGTGGTGAAAGTAAGAACAAAAGGTGATGAATAAAAGGTAGCGATAACACAAGCTTTGTTATAATGTAGAATAATGTAGCAAAAGATTTTACTTTTATATGTGTAAAATTGATCATGTTACAAAATAATATGTCAGAAGGATAAGAAGGTTCTTCATTCTTATCACTATCTTCCAAGTCTTGATAAGATGGAGGGAGCATATATGAAATATATGCATGGGTGTTATTTGGTAAACAAGGATGATCACATATGGATGAAGAAAAGTGATGGATAGAAGATAATTGTGACAATGGAGAATGTATAGAACTTGATGTTTCAACCGTTAAATATTATTCAAATGGTGTTGGGTCACCATGTATGGTAACACTTTTATTTGTGAGTTCAAACTTCAAACATTAGTGAAGAGTGGAAGGGACAACCCTCATCGTATGAATCCAAGGACTTCTAAGAAGTAGGTTGTAAGGTGAAGGGCAATATGCTACATAAAACAAAGTATCCAGAATATTGGGTCCAATATTAAGGGGAAAAATTATAGTACCTTGAGCTTCTTGAATTTCATTGTTAAAAGATTTTATAATAACATTTGATTCATTAAGATCTTCTTCCTTTGATTTGAGTTTTTGGAATAATTGATATGTGCATAAATTAAGAGAGGAGCCGTTATCTACCATGATAGTTTTAAAAGGTGTTTCTTTACTAGATCCTGTAATGTAAAGATAGTAGTCTTCTTGTGGAGTAGAGGAAGGAATCTCCTCATCATAGAATGAAATATGGTTAACCTCAAGAAGGTTTACACCATTAATTATGTTCTTAGAGAAAATATGATGAGGAACAAATTGTTGGCTAGGTATTTTGAACAAAGTTTCCTTATGAGAACTTTGTAATACTTCTAAAAGGGATATCTTTGCTTGAGGATTAATCACTTGTTGTTGGCTATCAAAGGGGATTTTAGATTGAAATTTTGATTCTAAATATGAGCTTTCTATGCTTACATTCCATTTTGGATCATTCTCTAGAGTCAAGATAGTTTTGAAGGTTGGTCAAATGAGGAATCCATATTTTGAATATCAGATTGAATTGATTGAACTTGAGGTTGCTCATTTGTAGTTTCTGTTATAATATTAGTAATATCATCATGAAGGCACACATTAACATGCAATATTTGATTGGTTTCCTATTTTTGATAATTGAGTAGGGGTTCTTGGTAGATCCCCATGTCTTGATTGATTATTGGTATTTGTTGTGTAGGAGTTTGATTGTTTACTGGAGATTTATAATCAGTTGTAGATTGTAATTCCTTTATATTAAAAATACCCTCATTAATCAAATCTTGAATTGCACATATTAAATATTTACAATTTTGTGTCATATGTCCATCTACTCTATGATATTCGTAGTGTAGCTAAGGTTTAAACCAATATGCTATGGTATCAAGTTGTCTTATGGAAGGGAGTTCAATATTATTTGTATCAAGTAAATGCTTGAGAATTATATCCACTGGTTGATTGAGCTTAGTAAATGTACGTGATGAAAGTTTTCGAGATATTTTTGATATGTGCCTTAGGAGTTCAGTCATAAAAGGACCTAATGGTTTTTTACTTCCCTTTTATTTATTATGGGTAGAATGATGATAGGAATATTGTGAAGTATGATGTGAGTGCATGGTAGGATTGGAAGAATAAGTATTTTCTTGTTGAAATGGATGTGTTGTATTGAAAGAAGAATATTGAAAGGGTGGAGAAGGATTGTATGGAGATTGATAGACATAATATGGATATATGGGAGAATAGATAATATCGTTATGAAGAGGATTGGAAAAGTGATTGTCCTGTTGGGTTAAGGATGAAAAATGAGAGAAGTGTGATGGAGGTGATGTTGAATAGGGATGAGGTTGGTCATAATCAACAAATGTATTTGGCTGAATTCTTCCAACATTACTAATGGGCTCATATTGATTTGAGTAAAAACTCATGGTTTCTTTAGTACTTCTAAAAGTAATATTTAGTATCTATTGTTTAGAATTGAATCTAAAACATGCAAACTTGGGTCTATTATAATCTACCATCTAAATATGACATGCAATCTTTGATTCTAAATGTATTTATGTTTTGTTTTTTTTTTTGGATTGAATTGTTTTCAAAAGGTTTTTAGTTTTCACGTTGGGTTCACCAAAATGTATAGCTCCAAATTTTTTGCACCCTTACCTTCAAGCTATAGGATCCATGCCCGAAAGGGGGATGTGAAAAGGATGGGACAATACCTCGGACTGAGAGGCCCTTTGAAGGTCCCGCCTCTCGGGGGAGGGGTATTAAGGTGATATTTTGACAGATGGTGGGGTTCATCAGGAAAATTTTGAATGGCAGTTTCCACGCCTAGGTTGGGAATGTGTTTGATGTGTTCATTTTTATGCTTGATCATTCAATTCCTAGGTTTGGCCAAATGAATCTAAGCTAAGCTATATGAAATGTTGATTATATGAATACAAAAAATAGAATTAAATAGAAAATACAAGAAATATACTAGATTAGAAAAGCCATACCTGATTCGGATGTCTGATAGAGGTTCTAATTTTTGAAGTAGTCCAGATCGTCTAGAATTTGACAGGATTGTCTCTGATCTGACAAGATCGTCCCTGATCTACTGATCTGACAAGATCGTCTCTAATCTGACAAGATCGTCTCTAATCTGACGAAATCATCTCTAATCTGATGAAATCATCTCTAAGCTGAAAAAATCGTCTGACGATTTCATCAAAGACCTACAACTACAAAAATGGATACCAAGAACAAAAAATACAATTGCAAAAGCAAGGGAAAATGATAGAAATGAAAGTATGAATGTTAGAATGACAACTTTAGATAACAAATTAAGTAAAATGCATTGTTTTAATGACTAACTTTGACTCTATCATGCATCTATGCTACGTGAGGTGAAATCCAAGATGCAAAATAGAAATAAATCTAACTAATGCAAAGCAAAATAGTAGATAATGGATAGAGAACGCAAACTCAGGGCATGGATTTGCCCCCAACGTTGGCTATAGTCAAAATCATCTACAAAATACATAATCATCTTGAATTGTGGTGTGATCGTCCAAGATTGTATAGGATCGTCTGCGACGATCTAAGCTTGCTCCGGCTGAAGAATGACAAAGTTCCTGCAAGAAAATTTGAAAAGGGACAAAGGCAAATAGTAGTCTAAGACATTCTAATGCATGTAAAACTCGAAGTGCAGTAAAATTCAGCCAGGGGAAGGTCAAGGGGAGGTCCTAAGATTAAATAGGCTTAGGAGGGAGGTTAGTAGGTTGGAGATCATCCTAATCTGGAATATATCCAACAGGGGAGGTCTCTAGTGGCGTAGACACGCTTCTGCCCAACTTAGAGACGTTGAAATAGAAGCTAATTATGAAAAATCAATTTTGGGACAAAATCGTCTGGACGTTCTTCTCTAGAAAAATTTGTCCGATCTGAGGCGATATCATCTGATCGGTGACGATATCGTCCAACGGTCACAACAAATCCTAAAAATGGTGCGAAAAACGAGGAAAGCAGTTTAACAGGCGGTTCGGGGTGAAAATTCAAATTTGAATTATTACTAAGGTTATTTTAATTATTTAAGGTTTTACTGCACCAATTTTAGGGTGCTACACCAACATTGCCCCTTGTTTATAGTTATTTGCAATCACTAAGGTGTTCCAAGCATTTAAAGTGAATATCTTTATTTAAGATTACTAATACACACATGCAAATGCTAATATAGCGGAGACCTTGGAGAAGTCGTTTGTTTAACTTCTTTGCAAGAGGGGATTTGGAACCCAAATCCTAAGGGAGAGTGTACTTTCACAATTGGGTGAAAATGCCACTCAAAATTTTGGAGCTAGAAGGAGGGCCTGAATTGGTTTATTTTAGTGTGATTTAAATGCTATAGGGATTTAAATTTTGAATATTTCATGCCTTATTGATTATTATCTTTAGCCCTCTTTTAACAATACAACCTTGTAGTGTTAAAAGGAGGACATGAATTGCTATGCATTGTTCTAATGCTTTTGATTGTTCATACAGGAATAATGTGTTTTGATTTGATTTTGAAAAATTTTGATCTTGACTAACGAGGTTGTCTCCATGCAATTACTTTCATTTGATTTTATGGGATACATTTCTTGGTTGATTCTAACATGATTATTCATACATTACATGTTTGATATTTGCTATTCATTTCATGCTTATTTGTAAGGAATTATTTTGTCTAAAATGTATTTGTTGTCGGTATTATGTTCTTCACTTGCGTGTAATGCGATCTTGTGAATCAGAAAGCCTACAACACTAGGAGTATGCTCTTCACTTGCGCATATGCGATCTGGTGAATCAAAAACTAATTTATATTTTTATAATATTGCTTTGTCATGGTTCCTTCCTTTATTCATGACTAACAAATTGGTTTTGAAGTCATTATTTGAGTTTCTTTAATGGCTACAACTGCATGAATGTGGTATGGGATACATGTTAATCCTTTGAACATTAGTTGAGATTCTCATGATTTACCCAAGAAAATGGAAAAATGTTTGCCCAAATTTAAACACAATGGTCCAACATTAGCCAAGGAACATATTCAAGCCTATGTGGATATCCTAGTTAGATGGAATGTCAAACATGAGGATGTGGCATGTAGAATGTTTCCTGGAACCCTAGATGAGGTGGCATATGATTGGTACATCAATTTACCCACTGGTTCTATTACATCTTGGAATCAATTGAAATATGGTTTTATCAATCAATTTAGGTTGCTCATTGATCTTATCACGATATATCAACAATTTGCTTCTTGCAAAAGAGAACCTAATGATCCAGTGAGAAGTTTCAACTTGAGGTTTCGAAAGCTTTGTGAGAGATTAATTTCTCCCTATACTATTGAGGAAAGTGGTGCTCTTCAAATATACCTTCGAGCATTGGATCCATTGTTTGCCATATTTGTTAGGATGAATCCCTTGGTTACTGATCTTGCATCGGCCTACACAGAAGCTATGATTGTAGATCAACAATTGAGGCCACAAGGTTATGGAATGGAGCAATCAACTATGGTAGGACAACTAGAGGCTTGCAATCAAGCCTTGATGTAAATCAAGCGTGGGCACAACAAAATTTGATATCAAATGTTTTTCCCTACAGTCAACTTTATCCTACCATACCAACTTATGCTTCCACATGTGCTTATACAAGTACTTCCATCCATCCAACTATGCATTAATTAGAGAATCATGGGGTCACTCATGGAACCATTGCAAAAAATGTTCAAGCTTTATCTATGGGTATCAATCCAAATAATCCTACTACTTCTACCACTCAACCCAAAGAGTTCTCATCGGAAGTAAAATAACAAAAGAATGTGGTTAAGAATGTATGTAGGCATGTTCCACCACAAAAACAAGCACGTCAATGTATGCATCCAAATCATCCTAGGAAGAAAATTCATAATGTCGATCTTAATGGTGTTTCATGTTATGCTTCTTCAAGCGATACAAGAGATTTTGAGGTGACTCACGTTGAAGTAAATACCTATTCAAAATGTCTTGAAGAGCATGAAGATTTTGGAGAAGAAATTCTATGGATGGGTAACAAGAAGTTGGAATCAAATGATCACCATCTTGTTTTGGAAAAGAAATATCTAGAATCATTACCCAAAAAGGAGGATTTGGATGAACAAACTTATGTGGACATGATTTGGTCAGATGTACTTTTAAAGGATTAGAGCAACTGTATGACACGAAATTCAAAAATAAATCCCATTATAGAAGCTCCTAAGTCATCACAAGTGGTTGAAAATGAATTTGAAAGAAAATCAACAAATGAAGTTGAAGACATAATCGAATTTCACCACTTGTTCTCGAAAGACATTTTGGATGATATTCTCGAAAGTGATGACCAAGAGGATCCACACCTTCCAAATTGTGATAAAATTGAATCATGGGTTACAAATTTGGATTATGATAGCTTTACCAATTTGAATTCAAGAGATAACCCACTTTTGGAATTAACTAAACCATCTAAGGAAGGTGAAGATGAATTGGATGAGAAAAATGTTGATGAATCAGAAGATGAAGAAGAAGTACTTGAACGTCACAACTTGAAGTTGGAAGATGATTACTATGATTCGTAGAAGAAATGGGAAGAATATTATCAATCTAAATCTTCTAACAAACTTTTTGTGTCAATTAATATGCAGGATAACTCAATTGCTTCCTCACATGAGGATACTATAAATCCTGTAAAATTTGAGAAAGTTTTGGAAGAGGAATTCGAATCTCATCAAATGTTGGAATATGATTAGGATTCTACAACCATGAATCAATAAAGAGAGTCACTTGCTTTAGATTCCTTTGAAGGAAAAGAAATTGAAAATCTTGATCCACTTACTTTTGCTACAATGATTACACCATTTCAAAATGAGAAAATTACAAAACCTAAATCATTTGGGTTTGATATCATTGATGATCCAATTGAAAATCTCATGTTACCCAAAACAACCCAAGTGATTGATCATGAAAATGTGTTAGTTAACCCACCCCTAGATAGACAAGACTTATGGTTTGAAAGGGATGGACATGTGTTCAATTAGGTACCTAAGTTTGGCGCCTTTGATAAACAAATCATGGAGAAAGAACAAGTGCTAGATGATGAAATGCCATTGAAGATGAATGAAGAACAAGAATTAATTTCTAACCACACCTTTGATAACATTACTTTAATGAATGAAAATGAGCTTGATGCACTTAAATTGCTAAATCAAATTCATCAACAATTAATTCCTGAGTCTAGGATAAAAACTTTTAATGATCCCCATTTAGTAAATATCCTAGATGCTTGTAAATTGTTGCACAATTTTGATTGGCCTAAGAACATGGAAAATGAATTAGCCTTGAAATTTTTAGAAATAGGCTCTTGCTTACAAAATTTCATTTTGAATAAAGAAAGCCTAGTTCTAAATCATGAATGGAATGATGAAATTTACACCTTAAAGAATAGACAAGAAAGAATTGAAAATCAACCATTGTCTAATCAATTAGGTAATTTGAATCTCACCTATGAGAATACTAATGGAGCTAAATCTAATTGGTGGGGTGAGAGAGGAAAGTTGAAGTTGGTTGCATTGTTTGGTCTAGTCTTGTTTTTGTTTGATTCCTTCCACATTTGGCATGTGTATCACATTATATGTCTTTTGGAATGCTCAAATCAGGTTTGGGATCCGGGAAAATGATAATCCAAACTTTGCACCATCTTGTATTATATTGTACATTTGTATATAGATGTTGGTTGTTGGTTTTGGTTTGTGTTTTCAAGTTTCATTTTTGGGATTGCTTTTTGGATTTGGTTTTAAGTTTTGTGTGTTGGTCCTTTGGACACTTTTGGTTTGTCTTTAAAAAAAAAAAAAAGCGAGATGTTAGCTTATGTCCTTATGAATGTTGACTAAGACTAAGAGAATATGAAACATCAGAATTGTATTGCAGAAAGCTCCACGAGTATCGCAAACACATTAAATAATATTGTTTTGAACTTGTGATGCATGAAGTTGTCAGTTTTACAAATTATGGTAAAGTAGGTGGTATACTCCATCCGCATTTTAAAAATAGCAATGCATTCACCCATATCTCATGTTACATTCGACATTGCATATACATTTCATCTCAATTGCATCTACATTTCAAATACAATCATTGAAAAGGTGTTGAATCCTCTTAGGGTTATTACATAACATATATTAAAAGGATCCTAAGGTTGGGAACTAATGCCCGAACTATCTTGAACCAAACACGTTCTACACATATTAAAGAGGATCTTGAGCAAAATGGTCAAAACCATACTTGGAAGAAAAGGTGAGGCGAAAGGAGTATTTCGTGTCTATCCTATCATGCAACATAATCCTTAAAACTATGGTTTTTACCACTCCCATAGTGCTTAAAGCCTAAAATCAGAGTAGTAAGGATAGGGTTAAATCCTCATAAAACTTAGGTTGAGGATCCAATTCCCCAAAGCTCTGATTTGACCTTCATGGAGTAGTAAGGATAGGGTCTAATTCTCATCTCGCTTAGGTTGAGAATCTAATTCCCCAAAGCTTCTATTTTTCCCACTCAAGAACTTAAAATTCCAAAGCAAATATTTTTCATTCTACTTTTATTGCATCATTGATATTGGATTGGAAGGATCGTACTACATGTCCTTTGCAAGGATGGGTACTCATCCCCAAGGTTCAAGAAATCAAAAGTAAAGTCAAATCCTAGATTATGGGGTTGATCTCCATCGGGGCTATAGATGCCTGACTAGTAGTGGAGTATGCTCATGCGTGGCAACATGTCTTGTCTAAAAGCAAGACCACTGACTGCTCAAACGGATAGGCTAGCCTGACAATTTCATCCATAACAGGTTAAATTATTTTTTTCAAGATGAGGTAATGAACTCTAGATCAGAGTACCAAGGATAGGGTTAAATCCGATTCCCCAAAGCTTTGATTTCACTTACACTTGCACATGGGTTCAATATGGTAGTGACACATAACCAACTTTGGGATCTAGTAAATTAATTCAGTATACACATATTTGATCCTAAGAGGGTTTGACAGTTTTAATATGCTTGTTCATGATACTAGAAATTTTGAGCCTTTGCAAAGCAGGTTGTTATATCTCTAGCATAGTTTTCATACATCAAATCTTGCATAAATCACTCATAGCCTTGCATACGAATAATAAGTGAAACTGACAATGGAAAGTTGAACAAGTTTCAAACGATAGGGAATGAAGCACATTGCACACACCGAGCTGATGCTTAATAATTCTAATGCTTCATGTATTTCTCATCTAGTTTTATTCTTGGGATATTTGCTGACGCTTGTATTTGAGTCTGTGTGTTTTCAGGTTGAGTTCTCACCAAAATTCTTAGGAGCATTTCCTAGCAGAGTCGCCATTTGTTGTGGTTGCTCCACAACGTACCCCAAAATTGGGGACCCACATTTTTTGCATGTGTTCCAAGAAGACCAAAGTGGCCCATATGCTAAATATCAAATAAAAAGCAAAACACCGCAAGGAGGAAAAAGTGTCATGATATCGCAACATGTTGCATTTTTGTGGTCCAAAGCAAAGAGAGAGCAAGGAGAAAAAATGTCGCGATATAGCGACATGTTGCATTGTCGCGGCCAAAAGAGAAAAGTGTCACGATATCGTGACATGTTGCATTGTCACGGCCAAAAGAGAAAAAGTGTCACGATATCGCGACATGTTGCATTGTCACGACCAAAAGAGAAAAAGTGTCACGATATCGCGACATGTTGCATTGTCGCGACTAAAAGAGAAAAAGTGTCGCGATATCACGACATGTTGCATTGTCATGGCCAAAAGAGAAAAGTGTCATGATATCGCGACATGTTGCATTGTCGTGGCCAAAAGAGAAAAAGTGTCACGATATCGCGACATGTTGCATTATCACGACCAAAAGAGAAAAAGTGTTGCGATATCACGACATGTTGCATTGTCATGGCCAAAAGAGAAAAAGTGTCACGATATCGCGACATGTTGCATTGTCACGGCCAAAAAAGGAAAAAGTGTCACGATATCATGACATGTTGCATTGTCGTGGCCAAAAGAGAAAAAGTGTCGTGATATCGTGACATGTTGCATTGTCACGACCAAAAGAGAAAAAGTGTCGCGATATCGCGACATGTTGCATTATCACGGCCAAAAGAGAAAAAGTGTCGCGATATTGCGACATGTTGCATTGTCACGGCCAAAAGAGAAAAAGTGTTGCGATATCGCGACATGTTGCATTTTCGCGGCCAAAGAGAAGAGAAAGAACAAGAAAGAAAAAGTGTCGCGATATCATGACATGTTGCATTTTTGCGGCCAAAGAGAAGAGAAAGAACAGGAAAGAAAAAGTGTCGCGATATCGCGACATGTTGCATTTTCGCATCCAAAAGAGAAGAATGAAAAGTGTCACGATATCACGACATGTTGCATTTTTTCCAAGGGAACAGAGTAGTTGAAAGTGCGTCTGATATTAGTGATGAACACCAGGACAGTGAAATTGAAGACTGCATAATGACGTGGACATAAGGACAAAATCCAATGAATAAGACAAAACATTACATAAGGAATCTTTAATGATTTGAAATCATTTAAGATGGTTGTTACACACGAAAGGAAACGAATGCAAGCCCATGTGGAGAAAATGAAATGAAGGGCCACAAAATAGAAATGAAAAGTTTTTCTTTGAAACCAAAATAGATGCATGCACAAGGGAAGGTGAAACGAACAGTCACTGTAAAATGAAACGAAAAGCTTCCTGAAGATTTTAAATACGCTAGGCAAGGATGTTTTGAGGGGGTTGGAAACTGCTGTGAAAAGAGTTATAGATTTGAAGGCAAGAGGGCCATTCTGGACCTATTTGGGTTGTTTTTCTTCCATGGAATGGTTTGGGAAAACCAAAAAAATTTGTTATTGTAAAATGACAAATTTTTAATACAAAAAAATTCAGAAAGTTGCATCTTATGGACAAGAAAGGAGGAGTCATTTTCTGCATGCAAGATTAAATGTCTATTTTTCCCCTTTTTAGATTTTAGGCTTGTAAATGGAGTTTATGCAAGTTTTCTTGGTTGCTTCATGCGAATGTTTAAATTTGAAAACCTCATTTAAAACCCTAGGAGCCAACACTTAGCTTATCCGGATTGTTCTTGTTTTGCAAGTCCAATAGGTTAGGTTGCATGCATGAAAACCTCACATATTCGGTTTTGTCGGAATAGGATAGCATCAAATTGAATGTATCTTGTGTTCCATTTTCTGCATTTCATTTTCTTTTTCTGCATTTTATTTTCCAAAAATTTTAACTTTATTTTAATTTTCAGGCATTAAAAAAAACATTTAAAAATTTTTAAAATCCAAAAATAATTTCACCATTGCGTAGGTTATACTTCAGACTTCCAATACGCACTTTGAAATTTCATTTTCGGAGTTGTTTAGTATTTTTTAAAATTCATCGAAGTTGTTGTTTTACTACAGATTTTAAAAAATCCGAAAATAGAAAATTTCTATTTTTGGACCGAATTTCATTTTTTCAGTTTCATGTTTCATTCATGAGCCTATGATGACATTTCCTATTACGATATGAATCATTAGTATGCTCTTCGTATTCATGGGAAATATATAAGAATTACATAAACTTCATTGAGGCAGTTTGAATCAAGTTGGGTGGTTCATAAACTGAATAACCAAAACTACGTACCACTCCTATAATGCTATTTATCTTTAATTAATGTAATATAAGATATGCTAAATATTCTAACATCCCCCCTTATTACATTGATGTTGACTACACATAGCATTGCGGAACAATTCAAATTTGACTCGAGCAAGCACTTTGGTGAAGATGTCCGCTATTTGCTCATTTGTGGGAATGTAGTGGAGCTGGATATGATGCTTTGGAATCTCATATCGAATGAAATGACACCTAGTGTCAATGTGTTTGGTGCAATCATGAAAGATAGGATTCTTGACAAGATTCATAACACCTTGATTGTCGCAAAATAAATGTAAAGGAAGTTTCTTTGGAAGGCCCATATTTGTGAGGATGCGACGTAACCATATGATCTCGCAGACTGCTCCACTAGCTGCTCGATATTCTGCCTCAGTAGAATAAATAGCAACAACATGTTGCTTCTTGCTATGCCAAGATACAGGACCAGATCCAAGGTGAAAAACATAACCTGCAGTTGATTTTTGGTCATCTATTGATCCAGCATAATCAGAGTCTGTGTACCCTTGAAGATAGAATTTGTTGTTCTTTTTGTATTCCAGACCGATATATGTCATACCACGGACATAGTGAAGAACTCTTTTTGCTGCTTTCCAGTGGCTAACTTTAGGATCTTGCATGAATCGTGAAAGATAACCCACAGCAAAACTAAGATCTGGCCTGGTGTTTGTGAGATAAATGAGACTCCCAATCAGCTGACGATAGATATTACTATCTATTTTAGGAGATTCATCGAATCGGGATAACTTAAGTCCTGCTTCCATTGGTGTGGCTTTGGGTTTGCAGTCAATCATCCGATACTTATCAATTAGAGTCTTGGCATATTTCTTTTGAGTAACTTGTATGCAATACTTGTATTGAGTTACTTCTAGACCAAGACAATAGTGGAGAAGTCCAAGATCTATCATTTCAAAAGAGGTATTGAGATCTTTCTTTACTGTTTTGATCATACTCTCCGAACTGCCTGTTATGATCAGATCATCCACATATAGTACTAGAATTACTATGTTAGAACCATTGTTCTTTATATATAGATTGGGATCTGCGGGACTTCTTCTAAACCCATGTTGCACTAGGTGACTATCAATTTTGATATACCAAGCTCGAGGAGCTTGTTTAAGTCCATATAGAGATAATAATTAAAAAAAAAAAATTCCTCCACGCTATTCAGCTCCCGTCTGGTTTGCTAGAGTTCATCAAGTTTGGATTGCAGTGTCAATGGCTCCTCTGGTAATGGAGTGAATCTAATGGAGTGCGTGAAGAGCACATTGCCCATAAACAAAATTCACATTGCCCAAAAATCATTCAATGCTCTAATGCCATATTACGATCTGAATCATTAGTATGCTCTTCGTATTCATGGGAAATATATAAGAATTACATAAACTTCGTTGAGGCAGTTTGAATCAAGTTGGGTGGTTCATAAACTGAATAACCAAAACTACGTACCACTCCTATAATGCTATTTATCTTTAATTAATGTAATATAAGATATGCTAATTATTCTAACATTTACTTCATGAAAATTCCAATTTCATTGAAGGAGTTATGTTTTATGGCATTTCACAAATTTCCATTTTTGGAGCCTAAAATTGCCCTCTCTTCATAAAAATTCTGATTTTACAAAAGAGGGGTAATTTGAGCACTACATCGTGGTCATATGAGGGCCAACTCACATTTGCTCTATTTTGGTTCAATGAACAATCACTAAAGTTTCATGGTAAAATAAACCAACATTGCCCCTTGTTTACAGTTACTTGCAATCACTAAGGTGTTCCAAGCATTTAAAGTGAATATCTTTATATAAGATTACTAATACACACATGCAAATGCTAATATAGCAGAGACCTTGGAGAAGTCATTTGTTTAATTTCTTTGGAACCCAAATTCTAAGGGAGAGTGTACTTTCACAATTGGGTGAAAATACCACTCAACAAATCCCTTGGATTTAAATTATTATAATTAAAATATAATATTTTATTCGTGCCAAAGGTTTACAAATTTGAGCACCAACATCAAAGCTAATGCAACCATTGTATATAAATATTGCATGCCAAGGTGGTTAATAATGTGTTAATGTGTTGATAAATTCGTGCACCCATTCGATAGTCGTTCGATTCATGATGAAGAGGAAGAAGACTTCAATTTTTGAAAATCATGGTATATTAAAGGACAAGAAGCAAGGGCATTGAATTTATATTCCATCTAGGTAGGTAGTCCAGATGATATTATTCGTAGTGCCAGGTCATGGCAGTAGACATGTCCCATGTTCGATATGTGATGAAGGTAGGTGATAAGATTTTATTTGAAGTTTTACGTTTTACTCCAGTGGTAGAGGACAAGAAGGAGTGCATGATACTTGGGTTTGTGTGGGAAGCTATCCCATGTGGTGTTTACCCTTGTGCTAGGGCACGGAGGCCAGTGAGGTCATAGGTTCAAGCAACAACAACAACACTTGAAGGTAGAATTAATTTTTTAATAAAGGTATGCATGTTGTGCTTGGTTAAGGAGTTATAAGGGTTAATAAATTTTATCATTATGATATGATATGGTTAGGGAGCTATAAGGTTAGTAAAGTGATTTTATTTTTATTTTAGAAAGGGATGAAAGGTAAAATTTCAGATAACTAATGCTTGGTTGATGCATGAGATGAAGTGAGAATTTATTTGGTCTTATTGAAATTTGAAGTGCATTATTTTTTATTTCATAAGGAGATATAAGGTGTATATGTGAAATTCATGTGTGTAATTTCTAGTTTTTTTTTAGCATTATTTTATGTGAAAGAATAGGAGAAATAACGTATAAAAGTGTTTTTATATTTTATTGTAATTTTTGTATGGTGAAACATCTTTTGAGAAGAAAAATTATATGGATGTATTGAGAGAGTATTTTGATATCTAACTCTTGAAATAGCATTAGAAATATAAATTGTTTATGAGGCAGATTTTTGAAGACACGTATCCAAAAGAGAAATTAAGAGGTATAGGCACATCATCCCTTATTTGAAGTATTTGTTGGAATAAATGTTTTGGAACATAAGGTGGAGTGAAAAGGATTGTTTGATAAGCATTGTTGGAAATATTTGAGTGAGGTTTTTATGCTTCATTGTTGAATTTTTTAGAAACATTTGGGATAGAATTTGAGAATAATTTGTGCTTCTATTGTTGAAAGGTTTTGAGATATTTGTGCTAGAAATTGTGAACTACTTGTGCTAGGATTGAAGATAAGTTTTGCATATTTGAGAAATTATTTTGATCATGTGTTATAAATTGTTATGAGCATGTATTAAAGTAGAACTAAGAAAAGATTTTAAGCATGTTAAAGTTATATTTTGAGGAGGTTTGAGATATATTGTGAGCAGGTTTGACGTAGACTTATGAGTATGTTAGAGGTAAACTTGTGAGTAGAGTTGATCAGAGTTGAGCAGAGCAGAGGGAATAGAGTTATTCTATGGAGAGAGATCCACAAACCAGAGTAGAGGGCATAGATTTCTCCTGTGAAGAGAAATCTACAAATCAGAGTAGTGGGGATAGAGGTCTCCTGTGGAGAGAGATCCATAAACCAAAGCATAAGGGAATTGGTGTCTCCTTTGGATAGGGGTCCATAAACATTGTAATTGGGATTGGATTCCCAAAATATTCATTGAAAAAAATTATAAGAAATATTTTCTCTATGGAGTAGCCCACATTGGGTGAACCATGTTAAATCATGTCTCTCATGTGTGTGATGATGTGTGCACTATTTACTGCTTTGATATTATTGGTGGTATCATTTGGATTGAAAAGTAAAAAGTTTTATCTTATACTATTCGCTCCCCCTCTCAGTATAAGCTTATGTTCTTCAATTGGTATCAAAGTGGGTTCCTTCGTTAAAAGCCTAACATCTTGAAGGAAGATCCCACAAGAACATACATAACCTTAAAAAATGGATACATGACCATGATCGACATAAAAGAGGAATTCATAGCTGCTCTTAGAAACCTAAAAAAGTTTAGAAGGAAGAATTCATGTTTGAAGGATCAAATCCAAGAGTATGAGGAAGCAAAGATGAAACTTCTACAAAAACTCACAGATCTCAAAGTAAGAGTTGAAGAGGGAAGGAAAATTGAATAGGCTATGACAAAACAGTTAAAGGCAAAATATTTAGAATGTGAAATATTGGAATATGAAATTGTCTCTCTAAGAAATGAAGTTGAAAAGACTAAGGATAAGTTTCAGTAAGATATAAAGTTATGGAAATTGAAAGAGGATTCAAGCTCCCAAGAAAAAAATATATCAAACGAATAAGACCCCATTACTTATGCTAATTCATTTAAATGAAAAAGAATCAAGAAGGAAGAAGGCATGGATAAATTTCAATTATAAGAACAAGGAAGAAGCATGCGACCATATTATTCAAGGCACTCTACCAGGTTACAAAATTTCTTCCATGAAACTTAAACTATTTTACACCTCTCATTAATAACAATATCATGTGTTACAAATTCAATAAATTTGGGTAGTATTTCCTAAATTAAGAAAAAATAAGGAGGATCAAAAGGTTTAAAAGAATACAACCAACAATTAGGAGAGAGAGAAAAGAGCAAGAAAAAGTGAAGTAAATGTTGGTACATATAGACACATAAAACACATCATGTCGATGGTGACTACTCATATGGAATATGCTAGAAGACCATATGAAATACCTTTGGACAAATCCAGGATATATCAATGGTTTTTACCACTCAATTGGGCATCTTTGCCTAGTTAGTACTAGCCGCAGATGACACCTACGATTATAAGTGCTGACTGCGGCTGACAACCACAACCCCAAATATACCAATTGGGAACCATGATTGACACCTGTGGTTAGCACTGTAATAAATGTGGGTGACCAAAGCCAAACCAATTACAACAGACATTTGTGATGGTTTTTAGAGTGGTTCAGGCTAGGAAGCATCCAGAAGCTTCCTTCCAACTGCCAATTCTTGTTATTGGCTTCTCCATGAAGCTAGAGCAAGGATTTTGGGAGTCTACTTAAGTCCCCAATTTCAAAGAGCAACCATCATGAAGAATATATCAATTTCATAGTGGAGCCCCGTTGAATTGGAGAGCATTTCATATCCCCTTGAGGAGTAATGAAGTGTTATCCAATTTATCAATGACAACTATGCTTGCAACAATGGAGATCTCAAGAGCTTGAGGAGCAAGCTTGACAATTGACACACCTCCATTGCCAATTCCATTGAATTCAACCGCAAATCTATTTTAGAACATCGAGGCGACCCTTGAACATCAATTCCTTGGAGGATTTGAGAGTTTCTGGCCCTAGTTTCAAGAGAAAGAATACTTTCACCTTAGTCGTGGCTATCAACCGTGGTTAACAATTCAAACCTCTTGAAGCACCCACGACTAGGGTTTTATGCTCTTCTTCCTCCATTTTAGTAGTAGTTTTCCATTTTCAGTCATGCAATTAGCTTAATCTAGCATAAATATATATTTTAGTATATTTTTGACCAGTTAATTTAGGAATTAGAGGTAGATTTGCTTCACCTTTCCTTGCATTTGTTAATCTACATTAGTTTCATGCAATTCAATTTTATAATGGTTAATTATGATGTTTCTTAGCTAGATTCATGCTTCTTTACATGCTATATTACAACTTCCTCATTTCTTGCATAGATTGATAGTTTTACATGTCTTCTTGATTTCATGCTATTCTTTATGCAAGATTCCTTTCAAAGCCTCATATAGAGAGGCCTCCTTTGTTACTAATTGCTTCTTGTTGTTTCTTGATCATAGGGAACATGTATTGAAAGAGATAAACATACAATTCCTTTCTCAATGCGAAAAAGAGGGTCATCGACACCCTAGAGCAGTTCGTGTCACCCTGAAAGGAACTTGGAAATCACACCTACCCTTGAGAGGGAAACAATTACATCCTATTGTAACACTTGTATCAATATGATTATCCCTAAGAGGGATGTACTTGTAATTTGAGTTTGGCTTCAAATATAATGAAATAAAGCATGTTTTATTGATCAATTTCTTGTCAATTTCTTGTTCTTGTATGCATTTTGTGTTTCTATCAATTATTGCAATAGGATACTTCGGGTGTGAGTATTTTTTGTGGTTACAGTACAAACAACTCTTCAAGTACAAGATAAGAGAAAACAATGGTTTCTTGATAGTGGTTGTTCAAGACATATGATAGGGGACAAGAATAAATTTCTTGAACTTATGGAAATCAATGGAGAATCAGTAAACTTTTGTGACAATGGTTCAATAAAAATATGTGGGAAAGAAACTTTTAGTTTATATAATGGAAAAAAATATAGATAATGTATTGTATGTCAAGGGATTAAGGCACAATTTACTAAGTGTAAGATAACTCTGTGATCAGGGGCACACAGTAACTTTTCATCCAAATAAATGTGAGATTAGAAAATCTAAAATTGGAAAGCTCATTACAGATGCCAATAGAACTACAAACAATCTCTACATGCTAAGTGAGATTAAGGGAGAAAAGTGTTTCTTATCACAATAATATGAGAGTTGGTTATGGCATAGAAGAATCAGTCATCTAAAATTTGACAATATAGTGAAAATAAGCAACAAGCAGGTAGTCAGAGATTTACCCAAGATAAAAAGGACACAAAACACAATTTGTGCACAATATCAATATGGAAAGCAAACAAGAACAAGTTTCAAGTCAAAATAATTTATGTCGTCTAAAAAATTGAAACTAGTTCACACTAACCTATGTGGTCCTACAAGGACAAAAATTCTACTATATGAAAGTTACTTCATGTTATTTATAGATGACTTCTCCATAATGACTTGGGTAGCCTTATTAAAAGAAAAGTCAAAACCCTTTGAGAAGTTCAAGGTATTCAAATAATTCGAAGAAAATAAAATAGGTATATGGATTAAGTGTTTAAGATCAGATAGAGGAGAATTTACTTTAGGTGAATTCATAGATTTTTGTCAACAAAATGGGATCAAAAGAGAATATTTAGTAGTATTAACTCCTCAAAAAAATGAAGTAGTTGAAAGGAAAAATAGGACTATTGAAAATATGGCCAGAGCTATGTCGAATGGATCTAATATTTCAGATGGTTATTGGAGAGATGCAATTCATACAATAGTATATATCATCAATAGATCTCAAGTAAGAGTAAATCATCACAAAACCCCATATGAGATATGGAAAGGGAGACCAACTACTATTAAAATTTTCAAAAATTTTGGAAGCAAATACTACATAAGATAGGAAGATAAATATTTGGGTAAGTTTGATTCAAGATGTGATGAGGGTATTTTTCTTGGCTATTCCACTAAGATAAAATCCTATAGGTGCTATAACAAGAGGACACATACAATTATGGAAAGTATAAATGTGACAGATGATGAATGAATGGGATCAAAAGAACGATATTAAGAAATTGAAGAAGAAAGTTCCCAATTATGTGAAGAATCAAAAGAAGAAGAAATACAAATAACACTATCTAAGAATCCATCCAAGTATGTGCAGAAAAATCATCCAAGATATCTAATTATTAGAAATCTAGATGAAATACAAACAAGGATAAAGATAATAGGAACTAGTGATAGTGCAAATCTTTCCTTTTTATCTAAAATTGAGCCTAAATATTTCAATGAGGTAGTAGAAGATAAGTTTTGGGTCAAGGCAATGGATGAGGAATTGGATAAAATAGAAAAAGTGAGACTTGGGAACTTGTCCCATGACCAAAAGGTAAGAATGTAATTGGCAATAAATGGGTTTTCAGAAACAAGTTAAATGAAGATTGTCAGGTAGTTAGAAATAAAGCAATATTGGTATGCAAAGGTTGAAGGGACTGATTTTCATGAAACATTTGGTCATGTTGCATGACTTGAGGCCATAAGGATATTTTTAGCTTTCTCAAGTTTCAAAAACTTCAAAGTATATCAAATGGATGTTAAATCAACTTTTATTAATGGTGTCTTGGAAGAAGAGGTGTACATTGAGCAACCTGAGGAATTCAGCCTAACTGATGAGGTAGATTATGTATGCAGAATAAAGAAAGAACTTTATGGACTCAAGAAAGCTCCTAGATTTTGATTCAAGGTTTGATAAGTATATTTAGGAATAGGGTTTCAGGAAAGGAATAGTGGACAATAACATATACATCAAAAATTAAGGAAATGCCTTACTAATTATGGTTGTTTATGTGTATGATATAATTTTGGAGGCAATAATGATAAGATGTGTCAGAAATTGGCAAATAGCAAGCAAAATGAATTTAAAATGTCAATGCTTGGTGAGTTGTCCTTCTTTTTTGGAATACAAATTTTACAATCATATAAGGATGTATTTATCTCACAAACCAAGTATATAAAAGATACGCTGAAGAAATTCAAGTTAGAAGACTTCAAAATAATAAGTACCCCCATGGTTATAGGATGCAAGTTGGGTAAATATGATGTATATCCTGAGACAAATTAGACATTGTATAGATATATGATTAGCAACTTATTATATGTCACAACTACAAGACTAGATATAATGTAGGCAGTGGGACTGGTGGTAATATTTCAAGCAGCACCAAAGGAAACACATGTAATGGTAGTAAAAATGATTCTCGAGTATTTAAAAGGGACTATGGATTTTGGACTCTGGTATCCTAAAAGTGATAATTTTACTCTCATAGCATACACAGATGTAGACTGGGTAGGTAGTATTGATGACAAAAAAAGCACAAGTGGAGGAGCGTTCTTCATTGAAGATTGTTTGGTGTCCTAGCTAAGCAAGAAATAGGCATCAATATCCTTATCCATAATAGAAGCAGAGTATATTACAACAGTTACTTGTTGTACACATGTGTTATGGATGAAATAAACCTTAAAATACTTCAAAATAGAGCATGATCATCTCATATCCATACTATGTGGTAATACAAGTGCTATAAACATTTCAAAGAATCCAGTGATGCACTCCAGGACAAAGCACATTCTAATCAAATACCATTTTATGAGAGATCACATGACAGATAAGCAAGTCAAATTAGAATATATTACTACAAAGGAACAGATTGTGGAAATTTTTACGAAGCCACTTCCAAAAGAAACTTTTGAGTATCTTAGAAGGAATTTGGGAGTATTTTTACTCCCACCCCAAAATTAATCACCTCAAGGAGAGGAGGTGGGTAGGGGGATGAGCTAAGAGTCTTATCTCTAGACCCAAAGGAATACCTTTGAAATTTATGAAAAAGGGGGAGATATCTGAGTAAGGGCAAGAGCATTCAATCAGGAGGAGCAATTTCTCAGAGAGAGCAGATTTGGAATCAAATGGTTTGGAAAAAGGAATTTTAGAAAAGGGTTCCCATCAATGATAAAGGTGGAGATTGTTGTAAATTTGAGCATGTTGTGTTGTCATTAATTTCAAAAGGTTTGATGTCCTAATTTTATGAAAATATGTATGAGAATATTCTTCAAAGGACACATGAGGCATGAGGCAACAAGAAGAAATAAAAGCCTTCTCCATGATGATATTGAAAAATAAAAGGGTCAAGTTGATTTACCATGGTGGTATTTCAAAAGCAAAATAAAAGGTTTAAGTTGATTTATCATCGTGGCATTTGAAAAATAAAAATTAAAAAGGTCTATTTGATTTACCTTGGTGGGAATTTTGTAAAATAAAAAGGTTAAATCGATTAACTATGGTGGCAAACGTTTTAACCTAAGAAAAGGAACTTATAATATTTAAATACCTGGGATTTAAATTATTATAAATAACATATAATATTTTATTTGTGCCAAAGGTTTGCAAATTCAAGCACTGAATTCAAAGCTAATACAACCATTAAATATAAATATTGCATGCTAAGGTTAATAATGTGTTCGTGTGTTGAAAAATTTGTGCGTGCATTCGATCATCATTCAATTCATGACAAAGAGGAATAAGAATTAAGTTTTCAAAAATAAAGGTAAATTAAAGTACAAGGAGCAAGGTATCTAAAGTTCTATTCCATCCAAGTAGATAGCCCAGATGGCAGTGTTCACAGTGCTAGGTTGTGGTATCAAATAGGTCTCATGTTCGAGATGTGGTAGAGGCAAGTGATAAGGTTTTATTTTAAGTTTTGCATTTTGCATTGATGGCAGAGGAAAATAAGGAGAGCATTCTCCTTGGTTTTTTGTGGTAATATAGCCCACATGGTGTTTACCATTGTGCTATGGCACGGAGGCTAGCGAGGTTGCATGTTCGAGCAACAACGGTAGCGCTTGAAGGTAAAATTAATTTTTTAAATAAAGGTATGCATGTTGTGCTTGATTAAGGAGTTATAAGGGTTAATATATTTTATCTATGTCATATGATATGGTTAGGGAGCTACAAGGTTAGTAAAGTGATTTGATTTTTATTTTAGAAAGGGATGAAAGGTGAAATTTCATATAACTAGTGATTGGTTGATGCATCAAATGAAGTGAGAATTTCTTTGGTCTTATTGAAATTTGAAGTGCATTATTTTAGGTTTCATAAGAAGGGAGTATAAGGTGTATATATGAAATTCATGTGTATAATTTCTATCTATTTTTTTAAGCATTATTTTGCATGAAAGACTAGGAGAAATAAGGTGTGAAAGTGGTTTGATATTTTATTGTAATTTTTGTATGGTGAAATATATTTTGAGAAGAAAATTTATATGGATGTATTGAGAGAGTATTTTGAAATCTAACTCTTGAAATAGCATTAGAAATATCAATTGTTTATGAGATAGATTTTTGAAGACATGTCTTCAAAAGAGCAATTAAGAGGTATGGGCACATCATCCCTTGTTTAAAGTGTTTGTTGGAATGAATGTTTTGGAACATAAGGCTGAGTGAAAAGGATATTTTGATAAGCATTGTTGGAAATATTTGAGTGAGGTTTTTGTGTTTCATTGTTGAATATTTTAGAAATATTTGGGATATAATTTGAGAACAATTTGTGCTTCTATTTTTGAAAGGGTTTGAGATATTTGTGCTAGAAATTGTGAACTACTTGTGCTAGGGTTGAAGACAAGTTTTGCATCTTTGAGAAATATTTTTGAGCATGTGTTATAAATTGTTATGAGCATGTCTTAGAGTAAAATTGAGAAAATATTTTGAGTAGGTTTGAGTTATATTTTGAGAAGTTTTGAGATATATTGTGAGCAGGTTATAGGTAGACTTGTGATCAAGTTTGAGGTGGATTTTGAGTAGGTTTGAGGTAGAATTTTGAGCAGGTTAGAGGCAGACTTGTGAGTAGAGTTGATCAGAGTTGAGCAGAGCAAAGGGGATAGAGTTATCCTATGGAGAGAGATCAATAAACCATATTAGAGGGGATATATTTATCCTATGGAGAGTAATCAACAAAAAAGAGCAGTTGGAATAGAGGTCTCCTATGGAGAGAGATCCACAAACCAGAGCATAAGGGGATTGGTGTCTCCTTTGGATAGAGGTCCATAAACATTGTAATAGGGATTGGATTTTCAAAATATTCATTGAGAAAATTTATAAGAAATATTTTCTCCATGGAGTAGCCCACATTGGGTGAACCACGTTAAATCATGTCTCTCATTGTGTGATGATGTGTGCATTATTTACTACTTTGATATTATTATTGTTATCATTTGGATTGAAAAGTAAAAAGTTTTATCGTATACTGTCCACCCCTCCCTGTCAGTATAAGATTATGTTCTTCAGAATATAGGGGTATCCTTTTGGTATAATCAACATATGACATCCATAGAATAAAGGGTTTAAACCTAAGGAATATCCACAAGTGACCTAGATGTTATTAATTTCCAAATAGATGATTTCTCTAGATAATACCTTCAAAGAATTTAGAGGTTAGTAGGGCTTCCATTTTGATAGTTCTTTCGGTAGATCATGCCACCTAGCATGGAATATCTCTATTGTTGTTTCAAATAATTCATTCAATAAATCCTTAAATGTTTGAGTGGTAGCTTATTTATACTTTCTCATATAGGAACCATACTATTTTTTCTCTACAATATTCTTGATGTCTTCAATAACTTGATTGACTCTCTCATGTTCTAGGCCTACCATTAAATGTTGAGAGAGATGTTTTTTTCCTATCAACTATATTCATATTACCTTGCTATTTCATTTTGAATAACTAAATTAAAGATATGAATGTCCATGTCTCCCATAAATAAGTTGCAATTAGAATAAAATTATGTAATTAGAATTCACAAAACAATTTTAGATGGTTTCGGATATAGAGAGCAATATAACTTGATGAGTGTTAATGAATCCATTTTATCTCGAGTTAGTCTTTTGTCTATCGATTAAATTTGTATGTAAAGCTATTTTCCCTCTAAATACAAGTAGTAGACTCTAGGAGATGGTTTACAATCAGTCATATGCTTATCTAGTTTGTTTTTAGTGGAGAACAATTTAGTCTTATTAACCTTTTTATTTTCCTTATTTTTGTTGGATATTTGAGCATGTTTTGTTGTCATTGATGTCAAGAGGTTTGATATCCTAATTTTATGGAATTAATGTCAAGAGGTCTGATTAATTTCAAAAGGTTTAATTTCCTAAGTTGATAGAAATATTTGTGAGAATATTCCTCATGGTGGCATATGAGGTATAAGGCAACAAGAAGAAAGGAATTCCTCTCCATGATGTTTGAGAAAGAATTTATAAGTCTATTTAATTTACCTTGGTGGTAATTTTGCAAAGGTTAAAATATTCATTAATGGTGGCAAGGTTATCCTTAAAGAAAAGGCCCAAAAAGGTTTTTAATATTTAAATTATAATATTTAAATATTTAAGATTTAAATTATTATAGTTAAATATAATAATTAAATTTTAAGTGCCAAATTTGAATTACAAGTGAGTCGATGTCAAATGTATAAGAGGGTATGTATATTTATAGGCTAAAGTTTAGCCTAAGCCTAAGTGTTTGATTTAATTGCCCTAGAATTAATTGCCTTGCTCATTCGATGCGGTGAAGGAAACAGACAAGAGTTTTCATGATTTTTGGAGCAGGGAGTTTGGTCAAAGGTTGGAAGGGGTTTGTCCCCACTCGAAGTGAGGTGGCAGCCAAGCTGGCAAGCTTGGCTTGCACAACACGTAGAGGGTAGAAGGTGCAGTGTTCAATTCGCATGGAGGTATTTTAGTTTACATGGTCAGATTTTTTTTTAGCACCGATGGTAAAGGATAACAAGGAGATCATGCTCCTTTGGTTTCATGTGGGTTGGCTAGCCCACACGGTGGCCTAGATATAACTAGGGAACAGGGCTAGCAAGCAGTGCGGGTTCAATTCCTAGCAGTAGGAGGCAGTGAAGGGATTAATTTTCATTAAAATTATTTTATGCCATAAGGTTTAAAGTTGCTAAGGTATGTGCTAGCTAGGGATATATAAGGAGTTTTAAACTGAATTTATTTTTGCAATAAAAGGGTTACAAAATGATTTATTTTTCTTAAGAAAAAATTTAGGTGGTTTCTTTGCTAATGCATTGGGGTAAACAATTGAAGTGGTGATTTATTTTTTAAAAATGCATTAATGACAAGTAGGATATATAAGGTGTATATAAAATATTTTGCTTATGTAATTGGTAACATTTTGTTGATGAAATTCTATTTGCAAAGTTAGGAGTAATAAGGTGTAAAAGAGGTTTGGTATTTTATTAAAATTTGTACGGTGAAATATCTATTGATGTGGAATATTCATGTAGAGGTTTTGAAATAGAATGTTGCTATCTAACCCTTGAAGTGGTACAAGAAGTATTGGTGATTTGTGAGGCAGTTTTTGAAGATATATATCCAAAAGAGCAATTATGAGGTATGGGCACATCATCCTTTGTTTGAAGTGTTTTTTGGAATGAATGTTGTGAAACATAAGGTGGAGTGAAAAGGATTGTTTGATAAGCATTGTTGGAAATATATGAGCAAGTTTTGTGTGCTTCATTGTTGAATGTTTTGGAAACATTTGGGATAGATTTTGAGAACAATCTATGCTTTTATTGTTGAAAGAGTTTGGGAAGTTTTGAGATAAAGAGTGTGAACTATTTGTGCTAGGGTTGAAAATAAATTAAGCATATTTGTGAAATATTTTGAACATTGATTTGAGAGATATTGATAGCATTTGAGAAGGTGTTTTAGATCAATTTTAATTGAGCATTTGAGTGATTGATCTTGAGAGAAAATTGGCAAGTAGAATTTGTTTGAAGAGAGTTTTTTTGAAAGAGATTTGAGTTGTGTTTTGTATGCAAGATTTGGAATTATTTGAGCAGGTTTTGGAAATAACATTGAGAGAAAAATTGAGCAAGTCTTTGAGAAGGTTTGAGTGTATATTTGAGTAAGTATTTGTGAAGTCTTGAGGATAGAATTGAGTAAGTCTTTGTGAAGGATTGAGGACAGAATTGAGAAACTCTTTGAGAAGGCTTGAGAGCATATTTGAGTAAGTCCTTGAGAGGGTTTGAGGAAAAATTTGAGAAAGTCTTTGATAAGGCTTGAGAGAATATTTGAGCAAGTATTTGAGAAGGCTTGAAAGCATATTTGAGCAAGTCTTGTGAAGAATTGAAACAACATTGAGGGTAGGTTTGATTGCTGATATGTTCAAGATTTATGTTAAGGTTTGAAGCAGATTTGAGATATATTTTGGTGTATATTTGTGAGTAGAGTTAGAGTAGATTTGTGCTAGACTTGGGATATATTTTAGTGCAGATTTGAGATAGATTTGATAATAGGATTTGGAGATGATATATTAGAGGACAATAGTCTCTAGTGGATAGAGATCCGTTAGCCAGGGTAGTGGGGACAGAGGTCCCCTATAGAGAGAGGGATCCACAAGCCAAAGCAGTGGGAGTAGAAGTCTTATAGAATATCACCAGTCAGAGTAGAGGAGATAGAGTTCTATCATGGATAGAGTTCCATGAACAAGAGTAGAGGGGATAGAGTTCTCCTATGGATAGAGTTCCACAAACCAGATCAAGGGAAAATATTTCTCATATGGAACCAACTGAGAAGATAGAGTTATTCTATGAAGAAAGATCCATGAACCAGTTGAGGAGATAGAGTTATCCTATATCAAGTTCCACAAACTAGACGAAAGAGGAAATATTTATCCTATGGAGAGAGATCCACAAATCAGAGTATAGGGGATTGTTGTCTCTTTTTGATAGAGGTCCATAAACATTGTAATAGGGAATTTATTCTCAAAGAGATTTGTTGAGAAAATTTAGTAGAAATATTTTCTTCATGGAGTAGCCCACATTGGGTGAACCACATTAAATTGGTATCTTTCTTGTGTGTGATGATTTGTGCATTGCTTTTAATACTGATATTGATTTTTCCATTGATAATATTGGATAATATTTTTTGGGAAAGAAAAGTGAAAGTTGATCTTATACTGGTCATCCCCCTTTCAATATAAGCCCGTGTTCTTCAATTGGTATCAAATTGTGTTTCTTTAGGAAATCCTAACAACTTGAATAAATATCTACAAGAACACACATGGAAAGGAAATGCAAAAGAACCATAAGACTTGAAAATAAAGAAAAATTTGATCCGGAGACTAAGAGAAGGGAAGAAGAAAAATTAGTGAGATGTCTTGAGTGTGGTAATCTTGGTCACATGGTACTTTATTATCCATAAAATGGGTATAGTAGTAGCAAAGAGGAAAATGAATTTTATGTTTCTCTAAGAGGAGAAGTGAAAATAAGATCAAGCGGTAAAAAAGAATCTAACTATGTCAAAAGGAATAAGAAGGAACTACGAATACTCAAATGTATTATTTGTGGTAACTTTGGGCATATTGAAGATCATTGTTCAAAATTTGTGTATAGTAGTAGTGAAGAAGAATTTTTCTATAACCATGGCCACAATGCAACTTATTGTAATAGTTTCAATAGCAGTGAATATGAAAAAGAAAATAGGGATAGTCAAGTCAGATATACAAAGGAAACTATACTTTTGGCAATAGAATAAAAAAGAGATGATCCTATTGAAGTATAAAGCAATGCTTCAAGTTGTTGGCAATTTTGGGTACTTTGGGTACATTGCCTTTGCTCAAGTGTATAAGTTGTCATTGATGTCAAGAAGCTTTTGAAGGAATTTGATTTGATGAAGGTTACGACATGATAGGTTCGAAAGAAAGTAAGTTAGAAAAATGTCACGATATCGTGACATGTCATAGTTTCGCGACTCAAAGAGGAGAGAGAATGTTCGGAGTCATAAATGTCATGATTTCGCGACATATTGCAAGGAAGGTTGTACGGATGAAAAAGTGTCATGATTTCACATGTTGCAGGAGAGAGAGTCTGAAAGGAAAAGTGTCATGATTTCATGACATAATGCAGAAGAGAGAGTCCGTAGTGTGAATTGTCATGATTTCATGACAAGTTCGAAGAGAGAGAAAGTAACACGAAAAGTGTCACGATTTTGCGACATGCTACAGAGTTCGAAGTGAGAACCGTCATGATTTCATGACATGCTATAGATGAAAATGTTCCAAGTAAGAACTGTCACGATTTCACGACATGCAGCAAAGGAAAGGTTTCAAAGTAAGAAATGTCACGATTTCACGACATGTTGAAGAAAAAGCGTATGGATGCAGAAAGTGTCATGATTTCATGACAGGTTGAAGAGAAAGCTTACGGATGCAGAAAGTGTCACGATTTCATGACAGATTGAGATGGCAGCATACGGTTGGAGAAAGTGTCATGATTTCATGACAGAAACAGGAAGCAGGTCTTCAACAGGAGAAGAGTCATGATTTCGTGATAGAAGCAAAATGAAAGAGCATGGAAGAAGAAGCGTCATGATTTCATGAAAAATTCAAGAAGGAAGAGCTCAAAGGCAAAAGCATCGTGATTTCATGACATGTTCCATTTTCGTAGGCGTAAGGCAGAGAAAAGCACAAGGTAGCAAAAGTGTCACGATTTTGTGACATGTCATGTTTTCGCTAGTGCAAGCAGAGAAGAGTGCAAGGAAGCGAAAGTGTCACGATTTCATGACAAAAACTAAAAGCAGGCCTTCTATAGGAGAAGTGTCGTGATTTCACGACAAAAGCAGAAAGGAGGTCGACAAAGGGAGAAGTGTCGCGATATCGTGACAAAAGCAAAGTTGATGCTGACAAAGACAAAAGTGTCATGATATCGTGACAAGAGCTTAGTTGAAGTCGACAAAGGCTGAAGTGTCGCGATATCGTGACAAAAGCCAAAAGAAAGTGTACGGTTGCAAAGGTGTCGTGATATCACGACATGTTGTAGTTTCACGGTAGAAGCTATAGAAGAGTTACAGAGGTAGTGAAGCCGACAAAGTTAAATTTTAGCCAACAAAAATTAGGGCTTGCAGCCAACGTAGATTAGGGTTTGTTTTTGGTATAACAACCGACTAAGATTAAAGTTTTCATCATGAAAATTTTGTTATAAAAGGAGGGCTGTTTGGAGAGTTGAAGGAGTTGATGAGTGTGTGTGTTGTGTGCGACGTTCGGAGATAGTGCACAAAGCAAGAAGTTCGATCGTCGAGAGCAGAGTGTGAAATTCGATCGTAGTGTGCAGAGTGCATTTTGTCAAATCATTCTAAGTGTGAAAGATCGCAAAGGAAGCAGAGTGTGCGAAGACGGTGTCACTATGATTGCGCAGAGGTGCAAAGGTTGAAGTTCGATCAAGTGTGGCTGTGATTGCGCAAAGAGAGCAGAGGGCGTAGAGAGCACAAGGGCAAAGATGAATGCGGAGTGCTGTTGCTTAAGGACAAAGGTGCATTGGTTCTTTGAGAAGAACCTGAGGATAGATTTGGCAAGTCTTTGAGAAGGCTTGTGTGTAGAGGATTGATCTGTTCAAGTGTTGGACAGATCTGACAGACAGAGGAAGACTTGTGCTAGACCTACTGACTGTGTTTGGTATAGGTTGTTGAGCTGCTATGGACGTGATCATAGAAGGCAAAGGTCTCTTAGGCTAAGCATTGAGGATAGGAGGTCTTCGGTGGAAAGGAGTTCCACATGCTGGCAAGAGGTAGAGACAGTTGATCTTCTAAGGGATCATTTCTAGAGTAGAGGGGAAGGTATCTCCTTTGAGCAGAGGCTCATAAATTCAGATTGGGGGAAGGTATCTCCTTTGAGTAGAGGCTCATAAATTTTGTTTGGGGGAAGGTATCTCCTTTGGGCCGAGGCTCATAAACATTGTAATTGGGAAGGATTCCCAAAGAACTTTGAGATAACTTTTAGAGAAAAGTTTTGTGGATGTAGCCCAACCATTCTGGGTGAACCACGTAAAAATTGGTGTCACTTTGTGGATGATATTGTGCATTGTTTTGATATTGCTGTGGGTATATTGCTTTACTATTTTGTAATATAAAGGAAAAATTAAAAAGAGGTCTTATACTGTTCACCCCCCCTCTTAGTATAAGCTTGTGTTCTTCAATTGGTATCAGAGCGGGTGCCTTCAAAAAGTTTAACATCTTGAAGGAAAAGCTAGTAAAGAACACAATGGATTATTCAAGTGGCAATGCAGCACCTATTCTTGATGGGTCAGATTTTGGTCTTTGGAGTGCAAGGATGAAGGTTCATCTAATGGCACTTGGTAATGAGGTATGGGAAGTAATTGAAGATGAGTACACTATTCCTGTACATGGTCCAAATACTAAAGAAGAAAGGCTCCTACATCACAGCAATTCAAAAGCAATGAATGCAATTCTAAAAGGCTTACAGAAAGCAGATCTCACCAAAGTGATTCACTGCAAGACAACTAGTGAAATGTGGAAACAGTTGCAGGTGGTTCATACAGGTGATACAAATGTCAGAAAGGCCAAGTTGAGACACTTCAAAGGTATGTTTGAACAACTCAAGATGAATGATGATGAAAATATTAGTGACTACATGCTTCGTATGGATGAGGTTGTTAACTCCATGAAAGACTTAGGTCTTGAGCTTGCTGAAAAATGATGTTTGTGATAAGATTTTAAGATCTCTTCCTAATAGATTTAGTGAAAATATTTTTGCTATTGAGGAAGCTAAATATTTGGATAAGTTGAAAAAGGATGAGCTACATAGTATACTTGCAGCATTTGAGTTGAGAACTCAAGTGAAGGTTGATGTCAAGAAAGAGGCAGCTTTCAAGGCTACCAAGAAATCCAAGGGTAAACAACTTCAAGAGAGTGATGAGTCTTCTAGTGATGAAGAGGCATATTACAGCAAGAAAGGCAAGTTCTCTAGAAAGCACAAAAGCATGAAAAATATAAGATGTTTCAATTGTGGAAAGTTTGGTCATTATGCTACTGATTGTATCTGTTCCCAAGAATGAAAGTGATGAAGATAAACAGGATTCTAAGAGCAAGGATTCTGAAAAGCACAAGCATCACAAGAAGAACAAAGATGAGCACAACAATCAAGGAAAGAGGTATTCTCACAAGCACAAGAAGAGTTTCTACCTAGACAAAGCAAGTAAGTGTTCTAGTAGTGATAGTGAAAGTTCTTCAAGTGATAATGAAAATGAGATGTTGTTCATATCGGAAAAAGAGGAAGAACCGAAACATAGATTCATTATCATGAAATGTCTTAGATGTGGAAATTTTGGTCACCTTGAGGATGATTGCACAAATAATGATTTGGTTTCTAGTATGTATGAGGATGCTTCAGAAAACTATAAGGAAGATGCATGTATGGTTTTTGAAAAAGGTAGCACCTCTAGTGATAAGAAATCTGAAAAAGGCTTTGATGATTCAGAAAGCAAACAAATAAAGGATCTTGAAAGTGAACTTAGTAGTGCTCTTAGTGCTTTGAAAAAGGAAAGAAAGAAGAATGCTAGACTCAAGGATAAGTTAGATGAATGTTGTATGGAGAGAGATGATCTTATAGAAAATCTTGATTTCTCTATAGCTAAGACGCAAGAACTCAAGGATGAGTTAGAGTCTAAGGTTCTTGAGTATAGTGAGTTAGAACAGAAAATGGCTTCTTTGAAAGAGGAAATTAAAGAGTACAAGGATAAGCTTTACAGGTTTCAAGATAGCTCCAAAAAGGTTAAGTCACTCATCAAAGGTCAAAGAAAGACAACAGATAAAACAGGCCTTGGTTTTGTTAAGCCACGCAAGGAACAAGTTGGAGAGTCTAGTAAGAGACTCCAAAAGGAAGAGAGTTCTGATGAGGAAAGTATTTCAGATCATGAGTCCTTGAATGATAGATGCACATAAATAGAAAATAGAATTCAGAATGAGAAGAAGAAGTTTTCGAGACCCAAGAGGTCAAATAAAGGAAAATTTCAAGGTAGATGTTTTGCATGTCACAGGTTTGGTCACATGGCTGCACATTGCATGGCTCAAGTGAAGAAGGTAAATGGCAATTTCAGAAGTGCTAGTTTCTTTCAAGGGTATTGCTACTCTTGTCAATAGTTTGGGCACAAGGCAGTCTATTGCAAGGTTAATTACAAGAACAGGTTTGGTCAGAACAGGTTCGGTCAGAACAGGTTCGGCCAGAACAGGTGGATTCAAAGATCAGGTTTACCTCAGAGAAACAACATCGTCAAGTGTTTCAAGTGCAACAATGAAGGTCACACAATCAGAAAGTGTAGAGCTAAAATTCCAGAATATAGGAACAGGAACAGTGGCATGATCAGGTCCAAGGATCAAGGCATGAACAAGAATAGGGATGAGAACAAGAACAAGAACAGTGACAAGAACAAGAATACGGGCAAAGAGTTCAAGAGAAGGCCCGACAAGGAAATTATAGACACTGATGATGATCAGTGCCTAATGGGAGTTTTACTCCCACCCCAGAATTAATCACCTCATCAGGAGGTGGGGGAGGGACTAAGCTAAGAGGCTCATTCTTAGTCCCGAGCCCCAAAGGTGACCCTTTGCCATTGATGACAAAGGGGGAGAAATATGAGTAAGGGGGAGAGCTTCAAGTGAAGAGGAAAGCTTCAAGTCAGGGGGAGCAAAACTTCAAAGGTAGATTCTCAGTTGTGGGCATAGTTTCTCAGTTGTTAGCACAGTTGGTTTCAGTTTTTGCTCTTGAGACGTGTTTTTAGTAAAGGTTTGCCATCAATGACAAAGGGGGAGATTGTTGGCAATTTTGGGTACTTTGGGTACATTGCCTTTGCTCAAGTGTATAAGTTGTCATTGATGTCAAGAAGCTTTTGAAGGAATTTGATTTGATGTAAAATAATTTGTTTTGATGAAGGTTACGACATGACAAGTTCGAAAGAAAGTTATAAAAATGTCGCGATATCGCGACATGTCGTAGTTTCGCGACTCAAAGAGGAGAGAGAATGTTCGGAGTCAGAAATGTCACGATTTCATGACATATTGCAAGGAAGGTTGTACGGACAAAAAAGTGTCACGATTTCGCGACATGTTGCAGGAGAGAGAGTCCGAAAGGAAAAGTGTCACGATTTCACGACATAATGCAGAAGAGAGAGTCCGTAGTGTGAATTGTCATGATTTCAACAAGTTCGAAGAGAGAGAAAGTAACACGAAAAGTGTCATGATTTTGCGACATGCTACAGAGTTCGAAGTGAGAATCGTCATGATTTCGTGACATGCTGCAGATGAAAATGTTCCAAGTAAGAACTGTCACGATTTTGTGACATGCAGCAAAGGAAAGGTTTCGAAGTAAGAAATGTCACGATTTCGTGACATGTTGAAGAAAAAGCGTATGGATGCAGAAAGTGTCACGATTTCATGACAGGTTGAAGAGAAAGCTTACGGATGCAGAAAGTGTCATGATTTCATGACAGATTGAGATGGCAGCATACGGTTGGAGAAAGTGTCATGATTTCGCGATAGAAACAGGAAGCAGGTCTTCAACAGGAGAAGAGTCATGATTTCATGATAGAAGCAAAACAAAAGAGCATGGAAGAAGAAGCATCGCGATTTCATGAAAAATTCAAGAAGGAAGAGCTCAAAGGCGAAAGCATCACGATTTCGTGACATGTTCCATTTTCATGGGCGTAAGGCAGAGAAAAGCACAAGGCAGCGAAAGTGTCATGATTTTGTGACATGTCATGTTTTCGCTAGTGCAAGCAGAGAAGAGTGCAAGGAAGCGAAAGTGTCGCGATTTCATGACAAAAACTGAAAGTAGGCCTTCTATAGGAGAAGTGTCACGATTTCACGACAAAAGCAGAAAGGAGGTCGACGAAGGGAGAAGTGTCGCGATATCGCGACAAAAGCAAAGTTGATGCTGACAAAGACAAAAGTGTCGTGATATCGCGACAAGAGCTTAGTTGAAGTCGACAAAGGCTGAAGTGTCACGATATCACGACAAAAGCCAAAAGAAAGTGTACGATTGCAAAGGTGTCACGATATCGCGACATGTTGTAGTTTCGTGGTAGAAGCTACAGAAGAGTTACAGAGGTAGTGAAGCCGACAAAGTTAAATTTTAGCTGACAAAAATTAGGGCTTGCAGTCGACGTAGATTAGGGTTTGTTTTTGGTATAACAGCCGACTAAGATTAAAGTTTTCATCATGAAAATTCTGTTATAAAAGGAGGGCTATTTGGAGAGTTGAAGGAGTTGATGAGTGTGTGTGTTGTGTGCGACGTTTGGAGATAGTGTGCAGAGCAAGAAGTTCGATCATCGAGAGCAGAGTGCGAAATTCGATCGTAGTGTGCAGAGTGCATTTCATCGAATCATTCTAAGTGTGAAAGATCACAAAGGAAGCAGAGTGTGTGAAGATGATGCCGTTGTGATTGCGTAGAGGTGCAAAGGTTGAAGTTTGATCAAGTGTGGCTGTGATTGCACAAAGAGAGCAGAGGGCACAGAGAGCACAAGGGCAAAGACGAATGTGAAGTGCTATTGCTTAAGGACAGAGGTGCATTGGTTCTTTGAGAAGAACCTGAGGATAGATTTGGCAAGTCTTTGAGAAGGCTTGTGTGCAGAGGATTGATCTGTTCAAGTGTTGGATAGATCTGACAGACAGAGGAAGACTTGTGCTAGACCGACTGATTGTGTTTGGTACAGGTTGTTGAGCTATTGTGGACGTGATCATAGAAGGCAGAGGTCTCTTAGGCTAAGCATTGAGGACAGGAGGTCTTCGATGGAAAGGAGTTCCACGGGCTGGCAAGAGGTAGAGACAGTTGATCTTTTGAGGGATCATTTCCAGAGTAGAGGGGAAGGTATCTCCTTTGAGCAGAGGCTCATAAATTCAGATTGGGGGAAGGTATCTCCTTTGAGCAGAGGCTCATAAATTTTGTTTGGGGGAAGGTATCTCCTTTGGGCCGAGGCTCATAAACATTGTAATTGGGAAGGATTCCCAAAGAACTTTGAGATAACTTTTAGAGAAAATTTGTGTGGATGTAGCCCAACCATTCTGGGTGAACCACGTAAAAATTGGTGTCACTTTGTGGATGATATTGTGCATTGTTTTGATATTGTTGTGGGTATATTGCTTTACTATTTTGTAATATAAAGGAAAAATTAAAAAGAGGTCTTATACTGTTCACCCCCCTCTCAGTATAAGCTTGTGTTCTTCACAAGTAACAGTGATGAAAGTATCTCATATATTGAAGAGTATGAAGATGCTCTTGAAAACCTAGAAGAAGAGGAATATTTAGAAAAATAAAATGAGGAAGCCACACTTAAGGAACTTATTGAGTTAAAAATGAGAATTCAATATTGAAATCCCAGGTACAAGAGGATAAGGAAACAAAGGTAAAGTTTCTACAAGATCTCACTAACCTTAAGGTTAAGGTTGAACATGTAAGGAAAATTGAAGAAGGTATGACTACAAAGTTAGAGGTAAAAGTCTTAGAATGTGAAAGATTTAGTTTCTATGGTCGGAATTTTTTTAGCACTGGTGATGAACGATAAAAATGATATCATGTTCCTTTAGTTTTGTGTGGTTTCGCTAGCCCACATGGTGGCCTAGGCATGACTAGGGCATGGTGCCAGCAGGAAGCGAGGGTTTGATTCCCGATAGTAGGCGATAGTGAAGGGATTAATTTTTATTAAAATTAATGTATGCTCTAAGTTTAAAAGTTGCTAAGGTATTTTCTAGCTAAGGAGATATAAGGAGTTTTAAATTGATTTTATTTTTGCAATAAAAGGGGTTATGAAATGATTTCTTTTTCTTGAGAAAAATTAAGGTGGTTTGTTTTCTAATGCATTGGGGTAAAAATTGAATTGGTGATTTATTTTTTGGAAATGCATTAATGACAAGTAGGAGATATAAAGTGTAAATGAAAAAAATTTCTTATGTAATTGGTAACCTTTTTTTGATGAAATTTTATTTTCAAAGTTAGGAGTAATAAGGTGTAAAATAGGTTTGGCATTTTATTAATCTTTGTATGGTGAAATATCTATTGAGGTGGAATATTCATGTGGAGGTTTTGAAATAGACTGTTGCTATCTAACCCTTGAAGTGGCACAAGAAGGATTGGTTATTTGTGAGACATATTTTGAAGATATATCCAAAAGAGCAATTAAGAGGTATGGGCACATCATCCTTTGTTTGAAGTGTTTGTTGGAATTAATATTGTGAAACATAATGTGGAGTGAAAAGGATCATTTGATAAGCATTTTTGGAAATATGTGATTAAGTTTTGTGTATTTCATGGTTGAATGTTTTGGAAAAATTTGGGATAGATTATCAGAAAAATCTATGCTTTTATTGCTGAAATAATTTGGGAATATTTGAGATAAAGAGTGTGAACTACTTGTGCTAGGGTTGAAAATAAATTAAGCATCTTTGTGAAATATTTTGAACATTGATTTGAGAGATATTGATAGCATTTGATAAGGTGTTTTAGATCAGTTTTAATAAAGGAAATCGAGTATTTGAATGATTGATATTGAGGTAAAATTGGCAATTAGAATTGGTTTGAAGAGAGTTTTTCTTAAAGAGATTTGAGTTGTGTTTTATATGTAACATTTGGAATTATTTGAGCAGGTTTTGGAAATAACATTGAGAGAATAAGTGAGCAAGTCTTTGAGAAGGCTTGAATGTATGTTTTAGAAAGTATTTGTGAAGGCTTGAGGACAGAACTGAGCAAGTATTTTTGAAGGCTTGAGGACAAAATTAAGAAAGTATTTGAGAAGGTTTGAGAGCATATTTGAGCAAGTCCTTGAGAGGGTTTGGGGACAAATTTGAGCAAGCCTTTGAGAAGTCTTGAGAGAAAATTTGAGCAAGTATTTGAGAAGTCTTGAAGGTAGAATTGAGAATGTTTTGTGAAGACTTGAAACAACATTAAGAGTAGGTTTGATTGTTGATTTGTTCAAAATTTGTGTTAATATATAAGACAAATTTGAGACATATTTAGGTGTAAATTTATAATAAGAGTTAGATCATATTTGTGCTAGACTTGGAACAAAGTTTGGTGCAAATTTGAGATAGATTTGAGAATAGGATTTGGAGGTAACAGAGCAGAGGGCAACAGTCTCCAGTGGATAAAGATCCATTAGCCAGGGTAGTGCAGGTATAGGTCTCTTATGGAGAGATATCCACAAGATAGAGTAGTGGGGGCAGAAGTATTATAGAATATCATGATCTATAATAGAGGGTATAGAGTTATCCTATAGATAAAGTTCCATGAACCAGAGTAGAGGGGATAGAGTTGTCCTGTAGATAGAGTTCCATGAACTAGAGCAAGTGGAAAGAGTTCTCTTATGGAGTGTGATCTATGAACCATATGGGAAGATAGAGTTCTTATGTTGAGATAGATCCATGAATTAGTTGAGGAGATAGAGTTCTACTAGATCAAGTTCCAAAAACTAGAGGAAAGGGGAAAGAGTTATCCAGTGGAGAGAGATCCACAAATTAGAGTATAGGGGATGTGTGTCTCCTTTGGATAGAGGTCCATAAATATTGTAATAGGAAATTGATTCCCAAGGAGATTTTTTGAGAAAAATTAGTAGAAATATTTTCTTTGTGGAGTAGCCCACATTGGGTGAACCACATTAAATTGGTGTCTCTCTTGTGTGTGATTATTTGTGCATTGATTTGATTAATTCCATTGATATTTCCATTGATAATATTCGATAATATTTTTTGGGAAAGAAAAGTGAAAGTTGGTCTTATACTATTCACCCTCCCTCTCATTATAAGCCTATGTTCTTAACTTTTTCTTGTTGATAAATATCTCTATTTTCTTCAATGTATGTGCAAGGTCATCTTGTTGCTTATCCAGTAGTTTTTCAGATTTATTATATGATTCTATATATATCTTCTATCTATATACTCCCCCTTTATAATGGTCAATTACAACTATAGTCTACAAAAATCCTTAACCTATCTTTTATATTGAGAAACTTTGGCCTTAGCCTATGCTTACTCCTTAATAGTTTACAAATTTCCTGTATATAACTATTTGAATAATTTTGAAGGGTTATTCCTATAATATTATGAAAAATATTAGTATATTCACATGTTGTGGGATTGGCTAATCCATATAGTTGGCTATTTTGTAATGAAAAAATATAGAATTATAGTAAAAGTAGTAAAAACATAATAATACATAAAATTAAACATTCCATTGAGAACAATAAATTAAAATCCAATACCACAAGATAAAAATGCAAGCAATTGGATTCTAGATTCTAAATCAATATTAATCCTATCCACTTAGTGAGGAAAAAGTCTCATATGGGAAACATAGGTGACTAAGATTCAAATATGAAAGATGATTTCAATTACAACATAACTCTTCCTATTTATAGACTAAATTAATATTAATCCTAATAGTAATGCTTAAGAGATAACTACCTTAACCTAGTGCCCAAGCTAATAATAATAAATATAATTGACATAACTATATTAGAACCATTGCATGGATTCCACCTTATAAATAATTATTCTCAATGCTAGGAAATACTAGAAAAGGTTCTAAAACCATATTACATCTTATTCTAAAATATTTTTCCACTTGATGTGAAATTTTTGAATCTAACAAGACCACAAAAGAAAAATTATGAAATGCAACACTACTTTTGGTTGGACAGTTATTCTTCATCAAGTATTGGAAGCTTTGTATGGTACTACACCTTCTAGCCAATAACCTATTTGAGAAAAGAAACATGAAATATAGGGTGGATGTGGGAAGATGATGGAAGCTATATATAATATGATACATCACTGATGTGATGAACCACATTCTAAGGGATATAAAATCAATGATCCAACTTCTAATTTTACTTGGTATTCAAGGATAATTGCTTATAGGGATGGAGACATAAAATACCATATCTCCCATGACAAATTTTTAATTAGAATGGTGTAAAGAATAATGTTGATTTTTGTAGTTCTAGGTATGGTTCAAATCATATTTAAGAAGCTATAGAACAACTCATAATTACTACAACAAATAATCCAATTGAGCCACCTTGAATGATCCTAGAATATAGTCTAACAATGATGGAGGTTTTTGACCATATGAAATCTCAAATGGGTACTTCTTAAGAAAATAATAGTAAGAAGTATTGTACCATCATCTAAAGGTATCCAATTAACCCTATGATAATATTTATCTTGCGAAAAATAATGAAGTTAAGAAACCACCATTTATTTGCAATATCCATTTGGACATTTGATTTAGTGTGATAAGAAAAGGAAATATTCAACTAAGTACCACTAAAATGGAATAATTCCTTTAAAAAATTATTGCTGAAGACATGGATAGAAAACTTATCTTTTATAGTTATATTTTTTATAGGTATAAATGTAGGAAAAATATGATAATAATTATCCTTATATCACACCATGACCACTAGAGAGGAATAAGGATGAATTCATTGATGAATGATTTATTGGTTCAACATTTCTTGGATCAACTTATCAATTTTAGGATTTTAGGGATGGGGATAGTGGTAAGAATACACATTAAGAGTCTAAATTTCTATATCTAGGTTGATGATATGATCATGAGTGCACTTAGGATGAAGACCCATAGGATCACAAAAGACATTCACATAGTGATCCAAAATATTCTATGAATCTAAAGGAAGAGCTAGTAGATGTGGATCTAAATATAAATATTTTATGCAAATAAATTGGTAGAGAATACATTGTTATATTTTGATGGTGTATTCCAAGGGATAATGCAATCACCGGATGCAAAATATGTAGAATTATAATATGCTAAAATATGCTATTAATTGAAAGTGACAAAAATGATACAATATAATATGGAGGAAATGAACTCCATAACTGATGCTAAAGAATTACATTGTATCCATCACCAATCTATATGGTGATCTACCCAGTATACCTCTTACTACCTACAATAATATCTAATCACTCACTATGAGTCCCTTTATATAGAAAGATAGATTTCTTGGCCAACACTCTACCTAGATGTACAAGAGGACACCTTGTACTATTACAACTTGTACATAGACACTTGTGAATTTATTATATTACTTGAAGTAACTAGATAACTACCCCCTAAAGTAATATACTACTCTATTTATGTACCAATGGTGGTACATTTACATAACCCAAATGGTGTAATATACTCTAACACCCACTTGTATTACATTATTTGGGTATTAAAGATTTTAGTCTTCAATATGGATCTTCATATTTGTTTCTTGTATCATGTTCAAGCAAGTAGTTGGTGTCTTAATACCATGTTACCCTTGTTGTAATATATTTGACTTCTTGATCATTTGTCGTATCTTCTAGTTCTTCAATTTATTCAATCTTCTAAGCTAGATGTCCTTTTTTATTCCCTTTTCAATACTCCAATTATGGATAATAGTTCTAATGCTGATATTATTGTTGTTGGGGATTATTTTGATATTGCCTTGGTTTGAATTCCTTATTTGGTTGGCTTCCATAGTTCATCTGATTTCCTTGATTTTGACTTCTTGGATTGAAGCTGTAGTAGTTGGTGTTATGCCCTTTTCTCTGTTAAACTTACAACGACACTAAGAGGGGGGGTGAATCAGTGTAGCTAATTAAAATCTTAAATCTATAATTCTTAATGCTGAAGTAATGCAAACTTAAAAATAGATATAGCAATTATAACAAGAGAGCATCACACAACACAAGATTTTAATGAGGTTCACCAATGTGGCTACTCCTCAAAAATTGACTGCTTGGACTCCCATCCAAATCCAACCTTAGCAAAGCAATCAATTTTACAATAAATTTACCAGCACCTACTGGAAGGAGCACCAACCCCTGATTTATCTGCACCAATAGAAAGGAGCACCAACCCCTGATTTACCAGCACCAACTGGAAGGAGCACCAACCCCTGATTTATCTGCACCAACAAAAAGGAGCACCAACTCCAGATGCCAAGCAGCAACTTGGACTGCAATTCTGAATCTATAAATGTTACAAAAAAATACCTTTGCTTTCACAAGACCCTGACTGGTCTAGAGCTTACAGTTCGCAAGACACTCGCATCTGTTGTACTACTATAGCCGAGCTCTATGATCGACTTCGCCTTTTGCGCACTCTACACACTCTGCTTTCTCTGTACACACACTTCGCACAGTCTGCGCCGTTACAGCTGAACGATCATCTCTGCCCTTTGTGCTCTCTACTCTCTATGCGCTCTTACTTCGCACTTAGCTCGATTCGACATGACTGGCTCACTCTGCGCACTACAGATAGATATCACACACTTAATCGATGCATCAAATCTCCAAACAACCCTCCTTTTATAGTAGAAATCTCATGATGAAAAATCAATCTTAGTCGGCTATGTAAACCCTAATCTTAGTCAGTTATAAACCCTAAATTTCATTAGCTATCATCGGTCTTCGTCGACTTCAACTTATCTGACTCTGTAGCTTCTTTTTGTTCCTATTGCTGCAAAACCACAACATGTCACGATATCGTGACACTTTTTGTCTTCGTACACTTCATTTTGGCTTTTGTCATGATATCGCGACACTTCTACCTTTGTCGACTTCAACTTTGCTTTTGTCATGATATCATGACACTTCTGCCTTCGTCAACATCAATTTTGCTTTTGTCATGATATCATGACACTTCTCCTTCGTCTTCACTATTTTCTTCTTTCTATTTCTATCATGAAATCATGACACTTTCTACAACCGTACGCTGCTATTTCAATTTGTCATGAAATCATGACACTTTCTACATCCGCATGCTTTCTTTTCTACCTATCATGAAATCATGACACTTTCTGTATCCGTACGCTTTCTCTTCAATCTATCATAAAATCATGACACTTTATTAATAGACACTTTTTCTTTTTTTCACTTAAAATCGTGACATTTCTTACTTCGAACACTTTCATCTGTACATGTCATGAAATCATGATAGTTCTCACTTCGAACTCTTTTCTCTGCTTCATGTCACGAAATCGTGATAGTTCTCACTTTGAACTCTTTCCTCTGCTCCATGTCATGAAATCATGATGGTTCTCACTTTGAATTCTTTCTTCTGCAGCATGTCATGAAATCGTGACACTTTTCATTTTACTTTCTCTCTCCTCGAACTTGTCATGAAATCGTGACAGTTCTCACTTCGAACTCTCTCTTCTGCAGCATGTCATGAAATCGTGACACTTTTATCTTGCTTTCATTTTCTCTTCTGACTTGTCATGAAATCGTGACAGTTGTTCCTGCTTGTGCTTCCTCTTCGAACATGTCATGAAATCGTGACTGTTTTCCTTCCTTGCATTTCTTCTTTCAACATGTCGTGAAATCGTGATAGTTTTCCCTACTTGTGCCTCTCTCTTCGAACATGTCATGAAATCGTGACTATTTTCCTTCCTTGCATTTCTTCTTTCAACATGTCACGAAATCATGACAGTTTTCCCTGCTTGCGCCTCTGCTTCGAACATGTCATGAAATCGTGACAGTTTTTCAACTTGCCTTCTTCTCTTTCAACATGTCGTGAAATCGTGACACTTTTACCTACTGCTTCTCTCTCTTCCAATATGTCGTGATATCATGACATTTTTCTTTGCACTTTCTCTCTCCTCCAATATGTCATGATATCGTGACATTTTTCTTTGCACTTTCTCTCTCCTCCAATATGTCTCGAAATCATGACAGTTTTCTTGTTTTTTGAGTATGTCGCGATATCGCGACACTTTTCTTACTTGTCTATTTCTTTGATTTTTTGCATAAGGACCACTTAGGTCTTTTTGGAAAAACACTGTACATATTCTGAGAGATCTCTGAACTTCCTGTTTGCTGCATCTGAATGGCTTCTGAGCATCTGAACTTCCTGTCCCCTGAATCAAATGATCTAACTGATTGTGTTGACAACAATGACAATCTTGTTGTTGCACCTTGCTCAACAATCTCCCCCTTTGGAATTGTTGGCAACACATGTGCATCTTCCTGTAGCTCTTCTCCCCCTTTGACAATAATACCAAAGGGCTATTGCAGACTCCCCCTGAGTCCATGCACAACATTCTCAGGCAAATTTTATTACACTTAGTAATAAATAAGAACATGAGCAAGAAGATAAACAAATACTTCAATGCTCCCCCTGAGAATGTGATCCCTGTATCTAGTCACTTCTTGGGAAGAGTTACCACTCCCAATTTATTGCGCAGGTATTCAAAAACTTCCTTGGGTAATGGTTTGGTGAAGATATCTGCTACTTGCTCTGTGGTTGGAACAAAATCCAGCTTAACCTCACCTTCCGCAACTTTCTCTTTCAAAAAGTGATATCTGATAGCAATGTGTTTTGTCCGTGAATGCATTACTGGATTCTTAGAGATGTTAATTGCACTGGTGTTGTCACACTTAACTGATATTGGCTCACTGAAGTTAATACCAAGATCTTTCAGAGTTTGTTTCATCCACAAAACCTATGTACAACATGTTGTTGCTGCAATATATTCTACCTCAGCTGTTGATAAAGAAACTGACTCTTGTTTCTTACTGTGCCACGCGACCAACCTGTCTCCAAGATAGAATGCACCTCCACTGGTACTCTTCCTATCATCAACACATCCTGCCCAATCTGCATCTGAATATGAAATGAGGGTGAAGTCTTTACCTTTCGGATACCATAACCCATACTCCATAGTACCCTTGAGGTACCGAAAAATCCTCTTTACCGCTGTCACGTGAGTCTCCTTGGGATTAGCCTAAAATCGAGCGACCATGCAAACTGCCTACAAAATATCTAGTCTGGTAGTTGTCAGGTATAGTAAGCTCCCAATCATAGATCTGTATGTGGTTTGATCAACAAGTGGAGATTTGTCATCCTTGCTCAACTTGCAGCCTATCGTCATGGGAGTGCTAACTGGCTTACAATCCTCCATTGTGAACCTTTTTAACATCTCTTTCACATATTTGATTTGGGAAATAAATATGCCTTTCTCATTCTGATTAACTTGTAACCCAAGAAAGTAAGACAGTTCACCAATCATAGACATTTCAAATTATTTCTGCATCTTATCTGCTAAGTCTCTGCATGACTCATCTTTGTTGCTGCCAAATATGATATCATCTACATATACAACAAGAACAATAAGATGTCCATTTTCTGTTTTGACATACAAATTGTTGTCCACCATACCTTTCTTAAACCCTTGATGAGTGAGATAGTTGTCTAGCCTTGCATACCATGCTCGGGGTGCCTGTTTTAATCCATATAAGGCTTTCTTCAACTTGCAAACCAAGTTGGGATCATCACCAAGTTGAAAACCATCTGGCTGCTCAATATAAACCTCTTCTTCAAGTTTCCCATTTAAAAAAGCTGATTTTACATCCATCTGATAAACTTTGAAATTCTTGTAAACTGCTAAGGCCAAAAACATTCTAATTGCCTCAAGTCTTGCTACAGGTGCAAAAGTTTCCTCAAAATCAATACCTTCTACTTGAGCATAACCTTTACATACCAATCTTGCTTTATTTCTGATTACCTGTCCGTCTTCATTCAGTTTGTTTCGAAATATCCATTTAGTACCGATTACATTCTTGTTTCTAGGTCTAGGTACCAACTCCCAAGTTTTATTTTTCTCAATCTGATCTAATTCTTCATCTATAGCCTTCATCCAACTTTCATCTTTGCTTGCTTCATCAATATTTTTGGGCTCAATGCTGGATAAAAGAGAGTAATTACTTACTACTTTTCTTCTTGTTTGCACACCAGCTGTGGGGTCTCCAATTATTTGCTCTCTAGGATGGTTTTTCTGCCAGCTGCCTATTTTGAATTTCTTATTTTCTTCCTCTTCTGAATCATAACTTAAATCATCTGAGACACTCTTTTGATTCTGTTCAGTTTTGTCTTCCTCATCTCCTTCAATAACTTCTTCATAAATTGGGTAGTTTTCTTCATTGCTAACTACTCGTTCCCTACCTTCATCAAATGTAACACTGGCACTGTCCACAATTTTCTTTAGCCTTTTGTTGTAGCATTTGTAGGCTTTGCTTGATGGTGAATAGCCAACAAAAATACCTTCATCTGCTCTATCTTCAAATTTACCAAGATTATCTTCAGTTCTCTTGATGTAACACTTACAGCCAAAAACTCTGAGATGTTTTGTTGTTGCCTTTCTGTAGAACCACAACTCATAAGGAGTTTTGTTTTCATGTGTTCTCAGCATGTACCTATTTTGAATGTACACAGCAGTATAGACTGCTTCTTTCCAAAATCTGTCTGCTACTCTGCTCTCAGTCAACATAGTCCGGGCCATTTCTTGTATTGTCCTATTCTTTCTTTCTACCACACCATTTTTCTGAGGTGTCTTGGCTGCTGAAAACTGTCTCCTAATGCCATATTTATCACAGTACTCTATAAACTCATCTGAAATGAATTCTCCTCCTCTATCTGATCTTAAGTTTTTGATCCTCTTTCCTGTTTCATTCTCAACGTGGTGTTTGAAAGACTTGAACATTTCAAAGGCTTCTATTTTTTGCTTCAAGAAGTATACCCATGTCATTCTGGAGTAGTCATCAATACACAGCATAAAGTATTTGTCACCATTTATGCTTTGCATTCTCATGGGTCCACATAAATCAGTATGTTTTAGTTCCAATGGCTTGCTTGTATTGTACTCTTTTGTTTTGAATGTGACTCTAGTTTGCTTCCCCTTCTGACATGAAGCACAAATGCTATTTGAAGGTTTGCTGATAGTGGGAATATCTCTCACTGCCCCTTTTGAGCTGATTTTCACCAGATTATCAAAACTGATATGACCGAGCCTCTTGTGCCACAACCAATTTTGTTCTTCCTGACCAATGAAACAGGCTCCCTCTGAATTCTCTGAAAGCGTGTACAGGTTGCCAGCAGTCCTTGACCCAGTTGCTATCAATTTTCCACTGTTTGTTTTTCTAACTTCATAGCCCTGCTTCTTAAAAACTACTTCATGTCCTTTGTCACAGATTTGACTGACACTCAACAAGTTATGTTTCAGACCATCCACGAACAATACTTCTTCTGACTTGATTTTTTCGTTAATAATCTTAACTGAACCTTTCCCTACTATCTGAGCTCCATCATTATTCCCAAACTTTACTGAACCACCTTCATATTTCTGAAACTTTTCAAATTTTTGTTTATCACCTGTCATATGACTTGAGCATCCACTGTCAAGTATCCATGGTACATATTTATTCTGTGCTTTGAAAGTTGTTTGTACTATCAGGGATTCCTTAAGTTGCTCTTTCTGTTTCCATTCTGTTTTGACTACCGTATTGGGCTCTAGTTTTGATTTTCCTTTTTCAGTATCTCGTGCATGTTTTTCAGGAAGTTTTCTATTTTGTTTCATCCTATTTGGTTGGAATTTTCTTTCCTAAAAATGATTTGAAGTAAATGCACTTCGACAATTTCTTGCAATGTGTCCAAAATTATGACAGTTAAAGCATTCTACTGTATAATTCATCAGAGGTGAAAAAGCATTTCTACTTGTGAATTTTCTTGGTCCTACATTATATTTGCAGTCTGCAATCTTATGACCATAACCATTGCATTTAAAATAGAAACCAGAAAAGGGATAATTGAACCTGGGTGATGGTCTTTGCCATGCTGTCGTAGGGGCCATGAATCTTCTCTTTCTTTGATGCGTGACCTTGGTGAATCCATCATTATCAATATTCTTTTTGTGCATGGCATTATCGTCTTCTTCTGCATGAGTCGTTTTACCTTTATCAACCTGTTTCTTATCTTCAATTTTTATAGGTTCTACATTTCTGGTCTTAGAACCATTTGAAGATTCTCCTTCGATGAAGCCCAGACCAAATTTGGTGCCTACAGGTCTTTGGTCATTTAAAATCTTATCCAATTTCATAGAGCTTTCTTCGCGTTTGTGATAACAGCTAATTTTACGCTCCAACTCTGCTATCTGCATCCGTAAACTAACATTCTCTTCTTCTAGTTTGCAGCAGACATCTATTTTCATGGTAATCTAAATTTCAAGCTCTTCGGTTATCTTCTTGTATTCTTTTGTCTGTACTTTCAAACTAGTTATGATGTCGTTTGCATCCTCAAGCCTCTTTGAAAGTTTCTTATTCTTTTTCTTCTCTATTTTCCATTCTTCAAGTGCGGAGGTCAACTCACCTTCTAGATCAACTTCAGCCTCAGATTTTTTACCACAAACCTCACAGTTTACTCCTACTTTTTTTGATTCTTCTTCTTCAAAAGCCATGAAAAGAGCTTCACCTGTTTCTTCTTCAGAATCCTCACTAGAGCTGTCTTCAGATGAACTGGCATTCCTTGAGATGAAACTTTTCTTTTTGAAGTTGCCTTTTCTGAAGTTTGTTTTCTTCTTCCAATCACTTCTTTCTTGGTGTGATCCTTCATCATTTTTGTTCTTTTCATTCAGAGGACATTTAGTCGCAAAATGCCCGACACCTCCACAGTTGAAACATTTAAAAGGTAGCTTTCCTCTGTATTTTCCTTTTCCCTTTTTTAGTTTTCTAACGAAGTTTGCTTCTTCTTCATCTGATGTCTCTTCTTCCTCAGTCTCTTGTTTTGCGTTTTTATTTTTAATGGCTTTGAAGGCCGCTTCTCGGTCTGTGGGTTTAGCTCTTCCTATTCTCATCTCATAAGCAGTCAAAGAACCATGCAACTCATCCATACTAAAGAAATTTAGATTTTTTGCTTCTTCTATCATTGAGACTTTAGAATCAAATCTGTGAGGAAGAGATCTTAATACCTTTTTCATGATAGCAGAGTCACTTATGTCATCGTCGAGTCCTCTCATTGCATTTGTGACTTCATTAACTCTCAGCATGTATCCCTCTACGTTCTCATTGTCATTCATCCTTAATGCTTCGAACTGAGCTCGATGTATTTGTAACTTGGCTTCCTTGATCTTATGGTCTCCTTCATGAATGCTCTTTAGTTTGTCCCAGATTTCTTTTGCCGTTTTATAGTTTATGATTTTTGCCAGTTCACTGTCTACTAATCCACTCATGATAGCATTCTTTGCTTTTGAGTTATTTTCATATAGTTTCTTTTCTTCAGCCTCTTTTGGAGCAGTGATGGGATCTATGTATCCACTACGTATTGAATCCCAGATGTCGTATCCCAAAGCACAGAGATATACCTGCATCCTGACTTTCCAGTATGCGTAATTAGATCCGTCAAACACTGGTGCTCTGTTTGATGAGAAGCCTTCACCGCCTGCCATTGTGTTAAATCCAAGATCACCCTAGCCGGTTAAGCTTGAACAGGTACTCGGCTCTGATACCAATTGTTAAACTTACAATGGCACTAAGAGGGGGGGTGAATCAGTGTAGCTTATTAAAATCTTAAATCTATAATTCTTAATGTTGAAGTAATGCAAACTTAAAAATAGATACAGCAATTATAACAAGAGAGCATCACACAACACAAGATTTTAACGAGGTTCACCAATGTGGCTACTCCTCAAAAATTTGACTGCTTGGACTCCCATCCAAATCCAGCCTTAGCAAAGCAATCAATTTTACAATAAATTTACCAGCACCTACTGGAAGGAGCACCAACCCCTGATTTATCTGCACCAACAGAAAGGAGCACCAACCCCTAATTTACCAGCACCAACTGGAAGGAGCACCAACCCCTGATTTATCTGCACCAACAGAAAGGAGCACCAACTCCAGATGCCAAGCAGCAACTTGGACTGCAATTCTGAATCTATAAATGTTACAAAAAAATACCTTTGCTTTCACAAGACCCTGACTGGTCTAGAGCTTACAGTTCGCAAGACACTCGCATCTGTTGTACTGCTATAGCCGAGCTCTGTGATCGACTTTGCCTTTTGTGCACTCTGCACACTCTACTTTCTCTACACACACTTCGCACAGTCTATGCCGTTACAGCCGAACGATCATCTCTACCCTCTATGCTCTCTGCTCTCTGTGTGCTCTTACTTCACACTTAGCTCGATTCGACATGACTCGCTCACTCTGTGCACTACAGACAGATATCACACACTTAATCGATCCATCAAATCTCCAAACAACCCTCCTTTTATAGTAGAAATCTCATGATGAAAAATCAATCTTAGTCGGTTATGTAAACCCTAATCTTAGTCGATTGTAAACCCTAATTTTAGTCGGTTGTCATCGGTCTTCATCGGCTTCAACTTATCTGACTCTATAGCTTCTTTTTGTTCCTGTTGCCATGAAACCACAACATGTCATGATATCGTGACACTTTTTGTCTCTGTACGCTTCCTTTTGGCTTTTGTCATGATATCGCGACACTTCTACCTTTGTCGACTTCAACTTTGCTTTTGTCATGATATCGCGACACTTCTGCCTTCATCAACATCAATTTTGCTTTTGTCATGATATCGCGACACTTCTCCTTCGTCGACTTCAACTCTGCTCTTGTCATGAAATACTAAGACCTTAAAAATGACACTTCTTTGAAGTCTTGCTTTCTGATTCTATCATGAAATCATGACACTTTCTACAATCGTACGCTGCTATTTCAATCTGTCATGAAATCATGACACTTTCTGCATCCGCATGCTTTCTTTTTTGCTTGTCATGAAATCATGACACTTTCTGTATCCGTATGCTTTCTCTTCAATTTGTCATGAAATCGTGACACTTTTATCGTATGCTTTTTTAATTCATAAATCGTGACACTTTTTGCATGTATGCTTTCTCTTCAACCTGTCATGAAATCGTGACACTTTCTTTATCCGTACGCTTTCTCTTCATCCTGTCATGAAATCATGACATTTCTTACTTCGAACACTTTCATCTGTAGCATGTCACAAAATCATGACAGTTCTCACTTCGAACTCTTTCCTCTGTTGCATGTCATGAAATCGTGACAGTTCTCACTTTGAACTCTTTCCTCTGCTGCATGTCGTGAAATCGTGACGGTTCTCACTTTGAATTCTTTCTTCTGTAGCATGTCATGAAATCATGACACTTTTCATTTTACTTTCTCTCTCCTCGAACTTGTCATGAAATCACGACAGTTCTCACTTCGGACTCTCTCTCCTGCAGCACGTCGCGAAATCGTGACACTTTTATCTTGCTTTCATTTTCTCTTCTAACTTGTTCACGAAATTGCGACACTTGTTCCTGCTTGTGCTTCCTCTTCGAACATGTCATGAAATCATGACTGTTTTCCTTCCTTGCATTTCTTCTTTCAACATGTCACGAAATCATGACAGTTTTCCTTGCTTGCGCCTTCTCTTCGAACATGTCACGAAATCGTGACTATTTTCCTTCCTTGCATTTCTTCTTTCAACATGTCACGAAATCGTGACAGTTTTCCCTGCTTGCGCCTCTGCTTCGAACATGTCATGAAATCATGACAGTTTTTCAACTTGCCTTCTTCTCTTTCAACATGTCGCGAAATCGTGACACTTTTACCTGTTGCTTCTCTCTCTTCCAATATGTCACGATATCGTGACATTTTTCTTTGCACTTTCTCTCTCCTCCAATATGTCTCGATATCATGACATTTTCTTTCTCTTCTCTCCTCCAATATGTCACGAAATCGCGACAGTTTTCTTGTTTTCTGAGTATGTCGCGATATCGCGACACTTTTCTTACTTGTCTATTTCTTTGATTTTTTGCATAAGGACCACTTAGGTCTTTTTGGAAAAACACTGTACATATTCTGAGAGATCTCTGAACTTCCTGTTTGTTGCATCTGAATGGCTTCTGAGCATCTGAACTTCCTGTCCCCTGAATCAAATGGTCTAACTGATTGTGTTGACAACAATGACAATCCTGTTGCTGCACCTTGCTCAACATTCTCCAGCATATTTGACAATATGTTTTATTCCATGGTATTTTACCTTTTGATGATGAAGTAATGTTTCCCTATGGGTTATCTTTTAGGAAAAATGCATTGTTAGTAATTTCATCTTTCACTATATTTTATATCTTATATTCTTGAAGAATGTTGATTAGTTCATCAAAATTTGCATCTTTGCTTAGAACCTATAAGGATGTAACTAGATGCTTGTAGCTATATAGAAGTGCTCTCAAGGTTACTTTAGCAAGAAATTTATCTTCAACATTTTCTCCTAGGGTTAGTAATTTTCCTTTGATATCATCTATATTCATTAAAAATAGTAATATGCTTTTACCACCGTTCATTTTCAGAGAATGTAATTGAATTCAAAGATTTAAGATAGTGGATTTATTTTTCCCTTCAAATATTTTCTCTAATCCAAGCATTCATAGATGCCCCTACTAAGCTAATTTAATCTTGTATTTAATATATGATGGTAAATGTTATTATCATTAATGACTTAGCCTCACTTTCTTCAAACTTTTGAATCTTTTTTTCTCCCTTATTTGATTTAGTTCTTGCTTCTTTAGTAATATTCCAAAGTTTTTCAAATGTCAGAATAGCTCTCACTTTGTTTTTCCATGATAAGTAATTTTGGACCTTAAGTAGTTAAGATTCTTTGAGGATGAATTTTTTTGTGGTCATGATGACTCTCTAAATATAAAATATTTCTTGGCTTTTAGGTTTTGTAGAATTCCTTATATCTCCCTAGTTAATATATGTGAACTAATTTGATAAAACCTTTCGTAGAATTAGGTTTTGTAAGCTTCCTTATATCTCCCTATAGAAGGGGGAAACTACCCTACCATGTACAATTCCTAACAAGGATGAATCCGTAAAGGTAGAAAGGCTTATGGGGTGAACTACGGAGGTATTTTGTACTCTACACTTGGTTCTAGGGGATGGGTTCACTAGGAATGGTTTAAGGACTCGCTTCAATTCCTCAGGATATTCAAGAATGTTTGATGTATTTAGATTTAAGAAATCACCTAAGTTTGGTCTTTCTAGTTCTAAACTAGGAAAGATAAAGAACAATATAAAAAATAGAATATAATAGCTAGAAACAAGAGTGCAAGCATACAAGACCTAGCCTAAAATGATTCTCTCTTTTGAATGGTCATTAACCTAGGATTTTATTCTAGAAAACCTTTAAAGTAGAAATATGCAAAATAAGTGCATAGAAATTATCCCTAGATGCAAACTAAATGCTTTTCACTTTCATATGCCTAAGAATCAATAACTAGATCAAATATTCAACCAATAAAATTATTAGATCACTTATATAGACTGATGGTTGATTTTGCTCTTTCTACCTCTTATCCAATGATATCCAAAATACCTATTTATGTAAGATCACTCATAAAACATTAAAAAATAGAATTATCATTAGGGGGCCTACTTTGGCCACTGTGTAACATTCCTTGGAGGTGTAGCAGTAAAGCCCCCTAGGTAATTTTAGATGACCTTTTAATACAAAATAAAAAATTTACCTTTAGATAATTAATCATAAAATAGAAATACAGTAACAAAAAAAAATAGAATGCAATAGTATGATCTAGATGCCAAATGGAATGCAAGAGTGAAAATAGAATCTTGAAACTATCACTAGTGTGCTCTTGGGAAAAATCATGCCTCACCTAAAGTGGGTGCAATAATGGAGTAGCAAAATTGTGCCTTACCTGAACAGGGCACAATTTCACTTCTACATACTAGTTTTCCCTAATTAGAGCAAGAAAAATTGTTCTTCGCTAATGTCGGGTAGGATATCACTGTAGATTAATGAAAAATAAAAATCAAGTGTAGAAGACAAAGTAAATACATAAAATAAAGTAAAAAAATTCTAATGGACATCACAAAAGCAAGAAGAGAAGACTAAAGTATCCAAGCAGACACTCTATCTCTTTGAACTACACCACAGATCCACCAAGTCACATACCAAATCAATCCAATCCATGCAATAGAATATAAAATCTAAAATTCACCCTTCGGGGTTAGCTTGCAGCAGAGAAAGCAATGGAAGAAGAATAAATTATCAATCAATAATTAAAATTTCACATTAAGATCGATTTTTCTGCATATATGATTTAGCAAGAACATCCTTCCTTTTATAGATAAAATCAAAGAGAAAAATATGGGAAAAATAAACCCAAATCCAATGTCAAAACATGCTAGAGGGTTTAAACCTAGGTCTAAGGAGGCCTAAAAGAATAAAATAAAATAAAATAAAAAATTAGGTTAAAAATAGTGAAGTCGTACCCTGTCCTAACGGGGTGCGATATCGCTTGCACAAAGTTGTGCCTCATGAATATGGTGCATGATTTCACTAAAAACACTAGAAAATGTAAAGAGAGGGGTGAAGAGACCTACCCTTACCTTTGGCAGGGGTGAGGGACCTCTTAAAGGCACTAAGGAAGATTGCCCACTCAAAGTGGGTCAATTTTTCATGTCTACATTTTACCCCCTCTTTGATGAATTTATGGCCTAATAAATGCGTCAAAGAAAGGATGTAGGCACACTCACTGGGAACCAACAACAAGAAAAAATGGGATGGCTAATTTAGAAGAAAGGATTGGTGCAAAAATGGTATCATTCTACACACTTTTTAATTTACATGCAAATCAAGGTATTAGGGACATTAATGCCTTTATAGGTTAGGGTGCCCCCTTAATTTTTTTATGAAAATGTGATATTTCATAAAAACTCGAAAGAACTGACATAGAAGAAGAGAGAAAGAGGGAGAAAATGATAACTGAGCAAAGCAAAAGGAGGGAAAGAGGAAAGGAAAAAAATATGGTTAAAAAGGTAAATGGGGGTAAAACCTTAATTTATTTTTACTATGAGGAGAAGATAAAATATATCTTTGGGAGAGGAAATATGATGGTACTTCTAGTTCACTGAGTGGAAACTATGAGGGGTGAGTTAGGGGCTCGAGAACACGTAAGAAATATTTTTGATCCTTTTTTTTCTTTATTTTACCTTATTTTTTTGCAATTAATTAGGGTTTTGAGGAATTTCTAGAGGAAATCACCGTAGAAGCTGGTGGATTTTGCGTAATGACCCAGGTGTGACATTGTAGCCTGATAATATTTTTACCTTGAGCAAAGCATAGCAAAATTGTTCCTGGTAGAAACCTAGCACAATTTCACAAGGTTGCACTCAAAAAATAATGGGCCCAATTTCATGAAAGCGAAGTCACACACCCTAAAAATGGGATGTGGTTTGCAAAAAATAAGGAAAAAGAAGAAAAGCAAAATAAAAAAAGATAAAATGGAAGAAAATAAGTAAAACGCTAAATGTAAATGTCTAGTTGTAATTTCCATATGCTTAAGAAATGATGTTGAATTAATTTTAAGTTCTTTAACTTTATTATGAAACTGATTAGTTTTTTTTTAATTTGGTGAATGCAACTAGGTATTATTGAGAGTTGAGAGTGGTGAGCAGGGGCTTTGACAGAGTTGGATGCTCTAGAATAGGAATATAGGGTAGGCTAGAGATGGTGGGGCTATACCATGTGGTGAGGATGCCATAGATTTAGACAAAAAGGACTATGCTAACCGCCTAGAAGAGTAGTGGGATTCGAAGACTTCTACTTTTTGGTTATTGATAGGGGAGATGACTGTCACACTAGAGGATATGTAATATATCTTGAGTATCCCCATCATGGGCAGTGAGGTCTACAGGGCATAGGGTAAGGCAACCACTCTTTAGTGGTTTTCCACAGGTTTCACCCACTAGGTGCGAGAGGGCACCATAGTAGTTGACGACTTGGTTGGCCGCTATGGAGCAGACCCTTTGAAGTAGTTCAACATCAACATAACACAAACCAACTACTAAAAGCAAAGAAAATGCAAAACGAACCAAAATTTTATGTTTATTACTATTCTAAAAAATAGAGCTTACAAATATCCAGCTTTACAATTTTGAAATTTTCTTCGAATACCCTATTTTTTTCCTTTTCCTGCCTAGAACAATGTATTTGAAATTTGAATTTTAGGGGCAAACTTCCTGGGGTCATAACTCCTTGCCATTTATTGAAATGAATATTAGCACATATTTTTAGAAAACTCTCAAAGGGGTTTATAGCTCGGTAATGTCCTAAAGGAAATACCACCTTTTTTTAGCCCTCTACAAAGCCTCTAAGACCTTCAAAATTGACCTTCAAGTTTTAGTAGAAGGATTTTCACTAATTTTGGTAGGGTAGAAGACCTTAAAATTTACATGTTTCCCAAAATACTCATGATAATGGGATTATTCTTTCATCGTTGGGTCTATTTATCCATCCTCTAAAAAACTAAACAAACATTAGAATAAAATAAAACAAATACAAATTTTGGATGATGCAAGATCACTCTTACACCACTAGATGCTCCTACATCACCCTTTAACTGTGATGCTTTCAGGGGTTGTGGTTGGTATTTTAATAGGCCACACTAGTAGATGATACTTGCCATGTGTACTGGCAGGAGTAATGGTAGACATGCAATATTAGGGGGTTCAATTTGCATGGGGAACTTATGGATTGGTCTTCTTATATAGGAAATTGTACAATGTCATGTATAAATGGCATACATGATTAGTGTGTACAACCATTATCAATAAAAACTCACTTGATAAGGGTATCCCCAATAAGTGTGGTGATGTAAAGTGAAGAATATCCATGTAAGTTTGAGGAATATTTATCACCATCTGAGAATGATACATGAGGTATCCCAAAAGAACCTACGATATTGACTATGGCATCAGGAAGGATGTCTGGGGAAATAGATTGTTGTAAAAATTTCATAAATCATTTCTATGATCAGGAGAAGTCTGCAAAATCTCTAACGCCGATATATTTTTTGGAGTAGTAGCTCACTGCTTTTGAATATCAAATCAAACCTGTGATTGTGGTCTCAACACTACAGGTCGAATCCTTGTAGCTAAATATTTTCTCTAATTCTCCTTTAAAATTGAACTGGGTTGAGATACTGAACTCTATCCTTGCTGATGTTACTGACTCTAAGATCATTTCCTTGTAGTTATCCCAACCATATCAACCACATTGCTATTGTGTAGGGAATCATATTGATGAGCCACCCCATTGGCTATTTTCTATTCATGATTTGGTAGGGGATCCTTAAATATCCCCATGTCTTGATTTGTTGTTGTAACTTGTTGAGTAGGAGTTTGATTATTTGTTGATTGGATATTTCCTAAATCAATACATCCTGCATCAATCAAATCTTGAACCACATGCTTCAACTTCTTACACATATTTTTCCAATGTCCTTCTACCCTATGGTAAGTGCAATATTGACCTACCTTATACCAATGAGTTGTAGTATTTGGTTTTCTTATTGGAGGTAATTCTATTGCCTTAGCATCCAATAATTGTTTCAAAACTGCTTCCATAGGGATATCAAGTCTTGTAAAATTCCTTTGAGGAGGTTTCTAAAGTACAATATTTTATAGGTTGTTAGTGACATTATTAACATGCCTACTATCACTATTACCTCCTATTTGTTTATTCTTATGTTGAGACTTAATTGGCTTATCTTATTTAACCTTAAGTTGTTCTCTTTTAATGAGAGCTTGTTCTACTTTTCTTGCTAACTCAATTGCTTGATCTAAAAATGTAACAATAGTAGTTTCTAATGCATAAGATAATTGTTCTTGTAAATTAAAAATGAATATATCAAGCATATATTTTTGAGACATAGGTTGTCTTAATTGGCCAACTAAACTTCTCCAATGACTTAATTTTTTTCAAAATATTTCTTCTTTACTTTGTTTTAAATCATATAAATATGTCATAGTCACTTCATTTTCAATGTAAGCACTAAATTTATGAACAAATATTTTTGCAATCTTCTCAAAACTCTTCAAAAAATAGTTTGGAAACCAATAATACCACTCTAATGCTACTCTAGCAAGACTCTTTGTAAATTTTTTCAATAAGAGCATATCATCATAAATAATATCATGGCAAGCTATCCTAAATCCTCTTAAATTCTCTGTTGGTTCTTTAGTCCCTTTATAGATTGGAAAAACTGGTATGGAAAAATGCTTGGGATAAGGTCTAGCAACAACAATAGCATTCAATGGTTGACTACACATTTCTTTATAACTATACATAAACCCTGAAGGCTGATTCATATCCATAATTGAAACCAACTGATTCAAAATACTTCTCAAATTTTACATTTCTGAATTATTATTATGTATGTTCCCTAGACTTCCCAAAGGAGGAATATATGTATGTTAAAACCTTGATGTTGGATTCAAACTTTGGATACTTTGGTTGTATGTGACATTTTATGGATAACTAAAATTTTATGGAATAGAAGCAATGGTTTTGATAATAGTGGATACAAGAGGAATTTAAGACGAAGTTTTCAGGCCATCACTAGTTAGAGGGACTTGCAAATTCCCTCCAAAATTGGTGGTATTAGCAGTGGCACAAGTCACTTGGTTATTAAAATTGTTTTGATGTAGGGATTGAGATGTAGGAATACCATGATGAAGAAAAGGAGACTGATTGGGAGAGAAAGGAGTAGCATCCTCTTTTTCAATATGAGCTTATCATTCTACATACTCCAATAGTTTTTCCTTATGATATCTCATGGATTCCCAAATTTGATCGAATGATGAAAATACATAACTTCCATTAGGTCCAGCAAAAGGATCAGTATTAGTTTTAGTTTCCATGTCTACCTCTTCTTGCTCTTCTGGATCTACATTAGGGTCTTTCCTATCAATCTAATCATCTTCCAAAGGAACATAATCAGACTCTAATTGTTTTATCTGAATTCTAATGAAATGAGCCATTAGAAGTAGTGAAAAACAAATAAGGGAAAACACGAATAAATAAATTTTAATTACTTAAAAAAAATTCAAATAGAATTAATGATCTTGCTTAGTATTTAAAAATAAAATGAGGTATTCACATCGGGTTCACCACAGATGTAGAGGGAGAAAACTACCCTACCACGTATAATTCCCAACAAGTTTGGATTCGCAAAGGTATAAAGCCTTATGGGGTGAACCGTGGGGGTATGTTGTACTCTACACTTGGTTATAGGGGATGGGTTCACCAAGAATGGTTTAAGGACTTGCTCCAAGTCCTCGGGATATTCAAGAATGTTTGATGTATTCAGATTTAAGAAAACATCTAAGTTTCATATTTCTAGTTCTAAACTAAGAAAGATAAAGGACAATGCAGAAAATATAATATAATAGTTGGAAAATATAGTGTAAGCACACAAGAGCTAGCCTAAAATAATTCTCTCTTTTGAGTGCTCACTAACCTAGGGTTTTATTCCAGAAAACCTTTAAATCAAAAATATGCAAAATAAGTGCATATAAATTATCCCTAGATGGAAACTAAATGCTATTCACTTTTATATGCCTAAGAATAAATAACTAGATCAAATATTCCACCAATAAAATGATCAAAGCACTTATCTAGATCGGTGGTTGATTTAGCTCTTTTTGCCTCTTATCCAATGATATCAAAAATACCTATTTCAATAAGATCACTCATGAAACACTAAAAAATAGAATTAGCATTAGGAGGCCTACTTAGGCCGTTGTGTAACAGTCCTTGGAGGTGCAACAATCAAGCCCCATAGGTCATTTTATATGACCTTTTAATACAAAATTGGAAATTAAACTTTGAAGAATTAATCATAAAATAGAAATACAGTAACAAAAATAGAAAAAATAATGCAACAATATGATCTAGATACATAATGGAATGCAATAGTGAAAATTGAATATTAAAATTATCCCTGGTGTGCTCTTAGGAAAAATCATGCCTCACCTAGAGCAGGTGCGATAATACAGTAACAAAGTCGTACCCTATATGTATGGGGTGAGATTCCACTTTTACATATTGGTTTATCCTAATCAAGGCAAGTGAACTCGTGACTTGCTAATGTGAGGCACAATATCACTGTAGATTAATGAAAAATAAAAAGCGAGCATATAAGATGAAATAAATACCAAAAATAAAGTAAGCAAACCCTAGTGGACATTGTAGAAGCAAGCAGAGAAGACTGAAGTATCCAAGCATGCACTCTGTCTCTCCTAACTACACCATGGATCCACCAAGTCACATAACCAATGAATCCAATCTAGGCAATAGAAGGTCAAATCTGAAATTCACACTTCAGGGTTAGCTTGCAGAAGAGAAAGCAAAGGAAGAAGAATGAATTATCAATCAATAATCAAAATTTTGCATTAAGATTGCATTGCACATATTTTTTTTTGTATATATGGTTTAGCAAGAACATCCTTCCTTTTATAGATGAGATCAGAAGGAAAAATGTAGACAAAATAAACCTAAAGCCAATGCCAAAATACGTTGGAGGGTTTAAACCTAGGTCTAAGAGGGACCAAAAGAATAAAATTAAATAAAACTAAAAATTAGGTTAAAAATAGCGAAGTTGCACCTCGTGAAGATGGTGTGTGATTTCACCAAAAATAGTAGAAAAGGCAAAGAGAGGAGTGAAGAGACCTACCCTTACCTTTGGCATGGGTGAGAGACCTTTTAAAGGCACTAAGGAAGATTGCTTACTCAAAGTGGGTCAATGTTTCGTGTCTATATCTCCCTAATAATTAGAATATGCTTAGTTCACCTTCTAAGTTGATTTTGTAATATTTTGAGAATAATCAACCTTTTAATTTTACCTTATCTTTCCCAATGAAGTATGCTTTAATGGTTGGATTTCTTTTTGTCTCCTTAGAATGAGTATGAGATAATTTTTACCAATTAATTCCAACTCTATATGTAGGCAATTGATTTGCTTCTCTATCCAATAGATTAATTTTCTAAATTCCAATTATATGTATATAGTTTGAAGTAGTATGCCTTATATCTCCCTACTTTGGAATATTAGAAAATAATAATATTTGCAATAATAGAGTTTTAATTTTCCAAGTAGAAACCCTTATATCTCCTATGTTTTAAATTGCAAATATTAAACTATTTAGGTGTATAGATATCCTTTAATTTTGCTTTCAAATGTGGTTGATTTTGCTATGGTTTCAACCTTATATTATACCCCTTATAACTCCTTAATGAAAGCAAATTTAATTAAGGTAAATCCTTACCTTTATAATGCTGCAAATCTTGTATAATGGGCGTTGTATTCTCCAATGTATGGTGTTGTATTCTCCAATGTATGGGTATTGTATTCTCCAATGTTGGATGTAGATGATGACAACAAGATTTAATGCTTCTCTTGAATTAGTGGGTGCTATGACTGATGTAGATAATGGTGGTAGGCTTTGACTGCAATTCTTGGATAGTGGGTGCCTCAATTCTTGCTTCTTTGACTCTCCTTGACCATGAGCTTTTAATGCTCTTATCTCCTCTTACATGCTATGCTCTTTTGCTTGCTATGAATGCACTGCTCTCCTTGAGTTTTGGTACCTTAAATAGGATGGATGTCACTTGATGTTGGAAAAGTGTCCTAGGAGTTACGTTCAATGCTTACTCCACCTTGATGCTCTTGAACACTTGGTGGATAGATGTTAGGATCTTCTTTGAGCATTGGTTAATGAATCTTCAATGCTCTTGGCTAGAAATAATGATGACTCCTTTGAAGGATACCTCTAACGCTTCCAATATGGGTGTTATATTCTGGATGCTTCTTCTAACGCTTCAAGAATGAGTGTTTCAGGTGTTATGAGCGCTTCACCAAATTTGCCAAGTGTCAGGTCCTTCATTTGCATGTAGACCTTGCTTCAACGTATATCAAACCTTATATTATCCTTTCCAATACTTGCTTTGTTGTATTTTTCACAATACTTTTCTTGAGCATTCAAAGTTGGCTCTAGATCGATGCTTGGATGGTGGTTGAGTGGCGCTCTCCTCAATGTTTTATTGGTAACTCTCCTCAATGTTTGTATGGAGCTTTATTGGCAATTGAGTGGTGCTCTCTGAGCTGGCAGTTCTCCCTTGGTAATATACCCTTCTTTTACGTCTTTCTTACCTTCTTTTGTAGTGAGTCATCCTTAATGTTGTGTTGGAAATACACAATAGGCTCTTAGTGTAATGCTATCCTCCTTATGTTGGCTTTGGTGTTGTAGGTGAATGCTTGATGATAGGTCAAATATGGAGGCTTTGTTCACCTAAACACGAGCCCTTTGTTGGCTCTCTTCCTTGCTTGGATGATGCTACAAATTTTGTAGGTCGTTGGAGTGTTTCTATGACACTCAAGCTTGTCCTTCGAATGGTGCAAGAAACTAATGTAAACAACTTTACAAAAGTTAGAATAGAATATTTGATTTTGCACCTATTTCCAATCTTCTCCTTGCAAGCTTGCTTTTTCTAGGTTTGATGATGGCTTCTTTGAACAATATCTTGTAGGTAGAGGATGATCCGATGTTGTCTTCTTTGTTAGACAACTCTCTCCTTTGCTTGGTTAATTTAGTAATGAACCCAAGCTAATAATCATGCAAATAATATGCTTTTGAAGGAGTAATTTCTGCACTAACTTTTACCTTTAATGAAGCCTTTAGTGCACCTCGAATCTAAGACTCACCAAGTCTCGATTTGTAGCTTCTTTCACTAATTTGATGGTGGCTTTCTTCTCCACTCCTTGGAGGAATATTTTGATCTGCTTGGTGGCTTCTATAGGCCACAATTCCTTGCAGGTATTGAGTTCTGAATAGTGTCTTTAGACACTTTGATTATTTGCAGATTTTTGTGCCCTTGATCTTAACAATCAATACACAAAATAACCCTTTGAGAGTAACTAGTTTAATGAACAACTAGTATAGTGCAATGAACCAATAATATTTCCAACTTAATGCACTTTAATAATCTCACCTTATTGCTCCTGTTAATAAGCTCTCAAAGTAGTTTCAAATGCACTAATGATCACTGCAAATTTCTTAATGTAGTCCTCTTCTCAATAATTAGATAATAGGAAGAATGTATCTAACTCCTATTAATGTGCAGGTAATAAACCTTAACAGAAACTATCTTCTACACTTTCTTTGAGGACTTAAAATGCAACCTTCTATTTTGCAACTACTAAATTCTAATAAGGTGCTTGATAATGAACCCTAATTTAAAGTTCAACTAATGAACCTAATTGCACCCAAGTTGCTTACCTTTAATGGCTTCTATAAGTGTTGTAGATCTTGGTGTTTTGATTCACCAAGTTGCTTCCTGGAGTGGTGGTTGCTTGCAGCTGTGAACTCTTCTAGTTTCTTTCCTTGAAATTGTAGTAGATGGCTTCAACTTCTCCTTCAGGATCTAGCCTAGAACTCTGAAGTCTTGTAGCTAGTAATGCTATCTTGATTGTTGTCCTTTAGTAGTCAATCTATTCACTGAAATATGCCTTCTTAGCTATGAAGGGAAATCTCCAAATCTTCTTGGATTTGGTAGGTTTCTTCTATCTGAGTTCTGACTTCAAATAGGGCTTTCTTCTCAAGAATCTGAAGGTCTTGAGGTCTTCAATATTCTTCTTCAGGATTTGGCACTCCTTGCCAAATTCTTCTCCTTTTGGGCTTGTTTTCGGATGGCGATAATTGTCCCAAATATTTCACTATATTTTGTAGTGAATTTCTCCAATGAGTTCTCCTAGGAACTTCTTTGATGGCTTCTCCAATTTTTGCAATGAGGCTCTCCAAGCCTTCTCCTTGTTTCTCCTTGAGACCTCTCCAAGGTCTTTAGTCTTGGATATCTCTGGTCTTCTTGATGAGACCTTTCCTTCAACCTTCAACTATAGAAGTGTTGGCAATGAGATCTTCTTCATGGATCTCTAGAATAGGACTTTTGATAGTCCTTCTCTATCTCTTCCAAGGATGGAAGTTCTTCAATGAGACCTTTGATGGGTCTCTTCAACTTCTTCTAGAGGAAGTCTTCAATCAGCAAAGGAGATCACCAATCTCCTATCTTTCATGAACTCTTCTCTGGAGTCTTCTTTAGGTTCAATGACTCTATGGCCTTTTCTTCTAGATCAAGGCTTTTATGGCCTTTTCTTCTACAATAAGGCTTTTATGGCCTTTTATTTAGGATAAGGCTTATGTGGCCTTTTCTTCTACAATAAGGCTTTTATGGCCTTTTCTTCTACAATAAGGCTTCTATGGCCTTTTCTTCTACAATAAGGCTTCTGTGGCCTTTTCTTCTACAATGTGCAGGTCTACAATAGGGCTTCCTTCAGTTTCCTTTTTTGCAACAAGATATTAGTAAGATGATTCTAAATCTTGTCAATGACGAATCTTCACTAGTTGATTTGTCAATCTAGTGGAATGAATGTTGAGTCCTAGTCTTCATGAGTTTTCTATAACTCTGTGGAAAGACTCTAGCCAAATGCAATCTCAAAAATTTTGGAACTGAGATTTGCTTTTCCTCTCTATCTCTCTTGTAGCTCTCCCTAATCCTATCGATCTACCGTGGCTCTGATACCACTATTAGCTTTTGATGGTGTATGCCAAGGGAGAATGCAATCACAGGATGCAAAATATGCAAAAATGTAAGATGCTGAAATATGCTATTAATGGAAAGTGATGAAAATGATACAATGCAATATGGAGGAAATGAACACTCCAGAACTGATGCTAAAGAACTACATTGTACCCCATCACCAATCTATATGGTGATCTACCCAGTATACCTACTACTACCTACAGTGATATATAATCACTCACTATGAGGCCCTTTATATAGAAAGATGGATTGCTTGGCCAACACTCTACCTAGTTGTACAAGGGGACACCTTGCACATTTACAACTTGCACATAGACACTTGTGCATTTATTATATTACTTGAAGTAACTAGCTAACTACCCCCTAAAGTAATCTACTACTCTAGTTATGTACCAAGGGTGGTACATTTACATGATCCAAATGATGTAATATACTCTAACATCCATGACCACCATTATTCAATATTTACTACGTATTATGGAAACTAACCACTTTTAAGAAAGGAGGTTGAATTTCTTGAGACAAATGACCTTTTCATTCTTTGTTCATTTGAAATTTACTTGAAGATTAATAGTAATGTAACCAAGATGATATAGCTATTGTACCCCCAAGATAAAATTTAAACTACCTAAATTCATGGTGAAGATATTTATAAACCAAGTATGATTACCCATTTGAATGTTAACCTTAGTAGTTCGACCCACACGCTGATTTTCATCCTAATTTATAATAAAACATGAAATTTGTTCTAGATTGAAGAATGGATATAAAATTCTAAATACTTTATTTTCTTCCTCCAAATAAAGTTATGTGTTCTAACTAAATTAATTAACATATAATGTTATCACTATTGATGATAATAGGTTTCCAACTTATTAGCAACTAGCATAACATGAAATTATTTATGAAGATGATGTGAATGGATTATGCTATCTATCTTAGCTAATCATGTAGGGAGATAAACACCCTCAAAAGTGAGGATGTCAATATATTAAACAATAATATTATGATACCAATAAAACATTATAATCACCTCTCATAAAAGGATCAAGTTTAGAATCAATTTATAAGATATAACTACTCATAATTGGAAGAGTGCCTTTGGTAGCATAGGAAGTTGTGTAACTACAATAGGGAATTGGTGGTGTGTGACTAGATAATGGTTGTTTATGGATGCTTGAGTCCCCTAGATTTGGTCCTTTTTGTATTCCAATGGCTACTATCCAATGACTTGTTAAAACTATTGGTCAAGGAAATGCATAATATGGGAAATAATAAAAAAGGTTTCGATGTTTGCTAAGGTAATCATGATTTTATTTTGAGAGAATATAATATATTTAATAACTCTGTCTTGTTTCTCAAGATAGGAATGTTGATTGAGATAATTGTACATGGATAATATTAGCAATTGGAGATATAATGGGGAAGTGATAGGAGGAGGTTTGTTGAAAGGAGAAGGAAGAGTGGTGTTGGGAGGAGGTAAAGCCATGGTGTTTATAGAAGAAAAAATGCATTGACCAAAGCTATTATTATTTAGAGGGGTGTCATGATGCTTACCAAGACTTTTATTTTGATGCTTCTTTTTGCTCATGCAGACAACCTTTGAATGTCCAATTACCTATAATCAACTATTGATTTATATTCAATCAGTAGAAGTAGCACATTTATTCACACATGAAATGCAAAACCTAAAAAATCTATTGGATCAATTTTAGAAAAATATTATGAGAAATATTCTTTACTTTGATCAACTTGAAGATACAAATGCAATGAGATAAGTATCCTATAAGGGTCCCGAGACTTTATTCTTTAAAAAATGTTACTAGAGATATAATCTATTTTGATTGGCTAGGAGGGATGATTGCAATTATATAGGTCTATTGCAAGGGTGTCAACACAATTTTTAAGATATAATTGTATCTTAAATAAGGGTCCAACCATTAATCCATTGTATTAGTGTGTAATGTAATATTCTTATGTTAGCTATTGTTGGGAGTTCCTGTTGGAAATAAAACTAATGAGATATATTACAAATGGAAATGTGTTATATATATAGGCAAGAGTCCTATATGATAATATAGCAAGTGTCAATATAAACTAACAAGTGTTAAAACAAAGGCATAGCGCACATTAACAATATTCTAACATCCCCCCTTAATGTGCACTATCCTAACTATAGAAAAAATATAAGTCAACATAAGGTAACATATATATGATAATATGACAAATGTCAATATAAACTGACAAGTGTCAAAACAGAGGCATAGAGCACATTAACAATATTCTAATAGTTCCCACCTTGGAAACCCACATATTATGTTTCACTATTGTTGGTCTTTCAATTTTATTTCATTTTTCTTTGCATATTCTTGTGGTGAATGTTATGCTTCATGTGATTTCTAAAAAATATTATGAAACACAAAAAAATTCCATCATAGTTCACCTATATCAAAAATTAGAAGAAACCAAAAATGATACAAGCAATGAGTAATTATATTATGCAAGTTAAAATTCATAAGGAATTAAATGTGCATAGGAATATATGAAAGAAAATTTTAAAATAAAGGAGAAAAAACAAGTCATATTTTTTCTAAATCATCTTTGTTTTCTCAAGTAATATTAAATTATATTCTTGTAATAGAAATTAAAGTACTATATAAGTTACCCCTCGTGATTTAGAGTTTTAAGAGCAACATAATAAGGAAATAAGGATGGAGGATATGTAGAGCAGTTTGGGGATTTTAGGCAACATAAGAAGGTAATTACTATGGAGGAGCATCCTTGCACTTTAGAATTTCTTGGGAAACATAAAGAAGAATGTGACTTTGAGGTATTCCTTGCACTTTAAATATTTTAGAACAAGATAAATATATAGAGGATAAGTCACATAATGAAAAATATAAAAATATTAAAAAGAGTAATAAATATAAAAATATAGGTGCATATGAAAAAATATAATAAAATTTAAGAATTAAAAGCAAAGAGTACTCATAATATTATATATCTTAATAAAAATGATAGGAAGTATTTGATTGTGAAAACATAGTAGTTTGAGAAGGAATAAGAATATGTTCAATTTCTCTAGATAGTGAGACCACAATGGTAAAAGTTATTGGGCTCTCCTAAGATACACCCAAGTTCAATTCATAGGAAGGGTGGCCCTTGATATGCTCCCACTTTTCAACCTCTGTTCATAAAAAAAGAATATGTTCAATAAAATGCAAACGAAGAATATATTTGCTAAAAAGGCAAGTTAGGTATGGTTTAATTAACTTGAGAATAATGTAAATTTTCTAAATATTTATGGGAGTGGACCCCAATAGAAGACACACATAGATTTAAAATAATACAATAAAATATTTATTTTTGAAGCATGACTAACGAGAATTTTTTGTTCATAAATATTATCAAGATTTAATTTTATGGATGACATCATGATATTAGAAATTATAATATTACTATTGTTTGTGAACATATCATGGTACTCTATGATGTAATATAAGTGGGTCATATAGAATAAGGGTACTCAATATACTTTAGTTATTTCCAATGTTATGACTGACATGTCATTGTATGATTTTAAAGGCTTCAAAATGAGGTTAAATTATATTATTTTATAGAACAATTTCATGGATATGTAGGTATTAAAATAAAAATTTTAAATATATAAACTTACATTTGTTTAAATATAATTAAAAATTTACATATTTAGATTTATATCATATTTTGATTTGATAAAGATATTAGCACAAGTTTCAAGGCCTTAAAAGGTTAAATCATATCATTTATGATGAAATACATTTAAAATTTTAAATGTATTAAAGGTAAAAGTTCTAGGTCTTTGAATTTTTAATTACCATCTTCCACATATTTGTTGTAGCATGGAGTTTCCATGTTCCTATGGAAGGGTTTACGGTGCATATCTAGCTCTTTGAGGTCATTGGTATTCAGAGAATTTTTTGAACTATGTTTTTTCTTGTTCCTAGGTGCATGGGGAATATGTGTATCAATAAATATTTTATAGGTGTCATTCGATACCTAATTTTGATCCACCATGCAGATCTCGCAAGCGATAATAGTTGCAATGTGTGGAGGACCTATTACATTGTGTACTTAATAGACATTACCCAGTGTCATGTTTGGAAGATTTATTTTAGCATGGGTGATATTTCTTGTTTCCCTAGGAGGGCTTCTCTTCTTGTCCTATGAGGCTTTCTCTCCTATCCCTACATGGGCTTATCCTCTTATTTTTAGGAGTTTATCTCTCATGGCCCATAGAGGATCTATTGTTTTTGCTATAGATTGGTTGGAAGCTCTTCTCTCAAATATCATATTTTTGTAAAAGGTTACAGGATCCTTTAAAAAACCTTTGTCACCAATAAAATAAATAAATAATTCAAATATTATGTTATAGAAAGAAATTGTATTGAACTATTTTAAATTCATTGTAAATTTTCACATTTTACTATTAATATCATGAGTATGGATGAGTAAAACAAACCATTATAGTATTACATGATGGTTATGTTTTATATTAGATTGACTAATACATAGTTCTTAATTGTAACAACCTAGTCAAAGTCATCGATTGTAACAACCCAATCTATCTCACAAGTTTAAAGGTTATTTTTTTAATTAGATTTAATTGATTCATCCATTGTTAAATTAGTATGAGACATAGAAACCACGTTTTGGTTATGGTTATTGTAGATGACCCCCAACTGGACGAGATTGGTCAAATATCATAGATGGAGTCATTTAGTGGTTCTTCCATTCTCACCCTCTAGCTTGGTGTGAGTCATTGAACTATGGCTTGGGGTTATTGTTTAAGGCCCATAATACTTAGAGGGAGAATGCTTACTTCCCCTACCCTATCTTAGTTTTTCTAAATAGGGTTTATTTAATGTATAGGCCTAATGCTTAATTGATTTCCTACTACTCTAGAGTCAACTAAAGCCATGTCATTTATCTGAATCTAGAACTAGTCTCATTTTCAAGTTATGAATAACAATGAGTTATTCCATTCCAATTATCATGGATTTTATCTAGATCCTTTTATCATTCTAGGTTACTCCTATTCATAAATTGTGTAAGGATCCATCATTGTATTGCTTGCTCAATGACATAGAGAGACATCCCATATTGCCTTTGCTTACCTACTTGTCTTGACCTATCTCGTAAAAAATGACCATTCTTGAATATCAGTTGTTACCTTCACATAACCACTAGTGTTAGGTGTTTTATTTTCTTCAGTTGATAAATTTGCCATGATCCAATCATTTTAGGTAACTAGCTTAAGTTTAGTAAGATATCTAATCATAAGGTTCATTTTAATTCTAATTTTTAACCATCATGAATCTTTAACTAATATTATCTAAGATTAGAATTGTTGAGAACATTAAAACTTAGTTTCTACTATTGTAAATACAGTTTATTCCATCATTTGAGTTACATAAATTTATCATCAAAGATAAATACTTAGATTACTTATTGTGCAAGTTATCTAGTTACTTCATTCAATATAATAAATGCAAAAGTATCAATGTGCAAGTTGTCTCTTGCACAACTAGATAGACTTTTGGCCAAGTATCCTATTTTACCTATATAAGGATGGCCTCTTAGATAGATAAATAGAGATTTGAGCGACATAGTCAGATAGCGTAGCTTAGTGGATAGTGTAGTTTTATGTACCTCACCATTCATTGGTGATGGATACAATGTATATCAGTATATTTGTTAATGGAGTGCTCATTTCCTCCGGAACTACATTGTAATCTTTTATATGATTTATATTTACTACATAATTTAGCCATCTAGAAGATTTACATTCTTTCATTTTATTCTGCATCTTGTGATTGTTATATCCCAAGGCTCATTCATAAAAAGCTAATAGTGGTATCAGAGCCACAAGAGATCTAGTTTGTGTAGGTAAATAGGCAAACTGCCATTATTAGTTAGCCTAAGATTTTTTTCAAACTGATCCACCGTTGGACCAGCCACTATAAAAAAATCTTAGAAGAATCTATGTGGTAGATTTTTGGGAGAGTCACAAAGATAGGACTGAAAGGAATCTCAATTTCAAAAAATACCGAGATCATTTTAACCTAAAGTCTTTTCCATACAGTTGTTAGGAAAACTCGTGAAGACTAGGACTTAGCACTCAATCCACTAGATTGACAAATCATCTAGTGAAGATCATCCATGTTATCTGGAATTTAACGTGGATGATCTAGATAATAATTTTTTTTTCTATCCTTTACCCTTTTTTTGTAAGACAAAATTCAATGTTGCTTTTGATGACATGCCTTTTTGTTGTTCTCCATTATTATATTCATTCTTATAATAGACCTTTATGCTCCTCTGAGTTCTACTTTCTACAATATCAAATTATCATACAACACCTTTATTCAATCTTAAGTAGCTACACATCTTTAGTTCCCTCTTCTAAGGTAGCACATTTTTGTCAAACATCTCACCTCCTATTAAATGGTGAGGAACTCATTTAAACAATATTTATTGTACTCTCCCACTAGAAATTCTTCTTTTATACAAAGCTATATCTGCAAACAAAACTATTTAAAAAATAAAAGATAAATATATTATGATACAAATGATCTTTTATTTTTTATTGTCTAGGAACATTGTAAGTTTTGATACCATACATTGGACCAACAGGGTGTTACAAAAGATGTATTGATAAAAATTATGTACATATACAATGAAGGTGTAGCTTGAAGATTTGAATAACAAACTATCAACCACCTCTTTAGGTACAACTCCTGAATTCGTGAATCTAACTATATTACATGATGTAATAAATTCTTAACACTAGAGAACCTAAAAAATTACAAGAAAATATTTAGTAAAAATAGTAAGTTTCTATTTTTATATTTTCATAGCAAAAATGCATCTTACACATGTTGGCACATAAATAGAAGATAAAAAATAAAGCGAGAAGTCACATGTATGAAATTTTTATTTAATATGTACTTTATAACTCATGGAAGGTGGAGAAAAACATTTCCATATGGATGACATTCTAACTTTTTTTTTTTTTTTGGTGGTGGCCACAAGGGGTAAACAGATTGTGACCACGAGGGAACCATTACATAACATATCCGCAACATGTGAGGCGAGAGATTTGAACCTGGGCCTCTCAGCAACTAGAGAGGTTTAACTACCCACTTGCTCTCCAACTCCTCTACATGGGCGGATTGGATGACATTCTAACTTATGGAACGTAACCCGCCACATTTCCATATCGATGATCTTCCATATTCAATATGGTGGATTTAAAACACAAAAAAATATTGTATAAAGAAAGATACACCCATAGTTGTAAAAATCATGAGTAATTGATGGAATATTAGCTCCTCACATATTTTATTTTTTAAGCAATAAAGTTATTTTGCTACATTGCTTATATATTCTTGTGTTTTATTTTGTTATACTCCATTATTTCTAAATTATACTTTATTTTTTAAGCAATAAAGTTATTTTTCTACATTGCTTATATATTCTTGTGTTTTAGTTTGTTATACTCCATTATTTCTAAATTTCACTCTTTATTAATCTTTCTAAACTTGAAAATTTTATTTTTGGATTAGGTTGGTACTCCTAAATTTGTGTCATTGTATTGTACCATACCTATTTATGAGAAAGAAAAATATTTATTATATAGCTCCACTTCCTAGAAAGAAAAGGAGGCCTTCCATTAGGAATATTATGGTAGCAAAAAATACCTTAGAAACATCTTTAAAAATCGATGGTCTTTCTTATGTAATTGATCTATGTTCTTTATGAAAAATGTTTGCAACCTCATATTCTTGTAGATTATTTTTTGTTTTTAAATTTACCTCTCATAAGAGCAAGGAATGTAAATAATGCTATAGGATACAATGTATTTTTTGATTTAAAACTTTGGTAATTTTATGTTATGTTAGTTTTTATGTTTTTTTAAACAAGGATGGAGATTAGTCAGCTCCACAAGAGTTAACTAGACAAGGATTATATAGGCCAAATATCTCAATAGAGGATCTCCATTTCATCGAGAAACTTCTTTGCCTTCAATATCAACATTTTGAAGAAGTTTAATCTTTGCCATAGATTTAATGTTTAAGAGTCCTGAGGTGGAAATTGGGTAACGGATGGCAAATCAACTTTTGGGAAGATGCTTGGCTCATTGATTCTCCCCTATCTAGTATTGATGAATTTAACAACCTTAGACCCCTTGTGGATTAGATTGCTAGTCCTATGGTGGTGGACTTCATTGAAGATGATGGGAACTCAAAACATTGGAAACAACTACCCATTCGAAGAATTAGTAGATAAATGTCTAATAGCTTGCAATATTTCTAAAGTAAGTTGTAGCTTATGGTAATTCTTGATCAAGACTACAAACACTCCTTGATTTGGGCTCTAGAGAAGAATAGCAAGTTCTTTATAAAATCATCTTATAGATTGAATGATTTTGATGGGATTTTTTTGTGTTCTAATAGAAGTGTTTGTTGTAAAGTTTTGATACCAAAGGTCAATTGTTTTCTCTGTCTCTTTATTTAAAATAAAATTTTGACCATTGACAATCTCATGAAAATAGGTTTCTTTCTTATTAACAGATGTTATCTGTGTGGTTTGGCTGAAGAGACTTCCTATCATATTTTTTGGATTATTCCTTTTCTTTCTAGATTTCCAAAAGTTTCTTTAGTTTTCAGGGTTGTCTTAGGTTTTTCCTAACTCTGTAGAAAATATTTTCAAGCAATGGTCATCCTCTTTTGTTAATGTATTCTATAATTTTTTTGGTATTTATCCCTTCCCCATATTCTTGAGGGAATCTAGAAGGAACGTAATTGTAGGGCCTTCAAAAATCTATTTAAAGATCCTCCCTCATTGTGCTCTAGGATTATCTGTGCATTAAAATAATACCTCTCTTGGTGTCCCTTTTCCAAAGTGTCTTGGCCCCTTCATGAGTCTTCTCTTACCTCTCTATTGGGTGGTTTTGGGTCTTTTCATCCTATCACATGTCTGTAGCCCTTGATTCGATGGGAACCATCTCAAGAGGGTTGGTTAAAGTTTAATTTTGATGGGACCTCTAAATATAACCTTGGGCAAGCTGGTGCAGGTGGTGTTTTTAGAAATGCTCAAGAGGAAATCCTTTTGGTGTTTGCTATAAACTTAGGTCACCATACGAACCACTTTACTAAATATTGAGCTACATTTTATGGTTCTCGATGATTCTATTCGTTTCAAGGTAGTAAGTTCAAAATTGAGAGTGATTCTCTCACCCTCATCAATGTTTTATTGAGAAAACAGGCTCTTAATTGGGCCATTGAAAATATGGTGCAAGCAACAACCAATCTTGAGAAAATAATATTCCTAAAAAATTAAACATGTGTTTAGAGAAGGGAATAAGGTGGCAAATTTATTGTCAAATCTAGGTCTACAACAAAATGGGTTGATGGTTTGAAGATCAAACTTTTCGAAGAGCTTATTCAACTCATCCAATATGATGTTTGTTCTTAGTTCCTGGTCACAAAATCCATCCTTTATGGTTTTTTTGAATGAGTTTTTGTGGCTTAAAATGAAGGAATCAGATTTATAGTTGGTTGGATAGTAGGGATGTGTTGTCTTTTCTATTGTGGGTTTGATTATTTTTTTTTGTAGCTAGTTGCATTTGGGCCTCTATTTTATAGTTGGTTGGATAGTAGGGATGTGCTATCTATTCTATTGTGGGTTTGATTGTTTTTTTTTTTTTAGCTAGATGTGTTTGGGCCTCTATTTTTATTTGTGTCCTTTTTTGGGATATTGGCTCTTTTGGTATTCTGGATTATTTTGGGATATTGAGGGCTATCTCTGGATGGACCTACATTATATGTATTATTTGGATTCTATTGTAAAATGTTTTGGGCCCCTTTCAAAACCCTCTTCTCAATCTAATCAAAAAAATTATAATATTTTTATTTATTTGCAAATAATATTAATAAATTTGAGTCTAGAATTAATGTGAAGTGTTATAACTTTCACTCAACATTCTAGGTTACAAAGATTCCCATCTCATAGAAAATAAATTAAAATTTCATTGTAAAATCTTAATTGATATGCAAAATTCTATCACTTAATGAATGTTTCACCTTTCTTCTTTTATCTAATATATTCTATATTTTAATTACTAAAAATAAAATTTAAATACATTGCTATAGATATATAGATATTAATGTGGAACAAAATTCGAATCATGGAATATGTCACTAGACTTGCATCATCACATTAACCGGTTAGAAATCAAGAGGGCCAACCCCCCACACACATGCCAAAACTAATGTTAGTAGGGGTGAGGAATCTAACAACCCAAACTTGATGTTAATAGGGCTGAGAAATCCCACAAGGTAGGACCAAGGACTTGCACCTTTAATCTTGCTACCCCATTGGCAAAGAGGGCCAACCCCCACACATGCCAAAACTTGATGTTAGTAGGGGTGAGGAATCCAACAACCCAAACTTGATATTAAAAGGGCTGAGAAATCCCACAAAGTAGGACCAAGGACTTGCACCTTTAAGCCTACTACCCCATTGGCAAAGAGTATGGTAAGTGTTGGGGTTTATAAACCACTAAAGTACCACAACACAGTTAATGTAGGATTACTCACAAACACACACACAAACTACACTAACAAGATAGATAGGCATTAATGTGGAATAAAATTCCAATCATGAAATATGCCACTAGACTTACATCATCACATTAAGTTGTAACTCTAAAATTTCAATTCAAATATTTCATGTTATGTATTGATCTCCACTACATTCACATACTTCCAATAGATATTGATTTCATGGCAGTAGTTTTCAAGCATAAGAAGAGTTATACATTATTTATTTAATGAATCTAATATTGCATGTCTATAAAATTTTAAATAAAATGAAGACAACACTTTAAACATATATTTCATTAAAAATATTGTCCAAGGTGTTTTTTTTTTTTTTGTGAATTTAAATAAAAAAATAAACAACTTGAACATCTTAAACACTCTTGTTGCAACTTTTCTCCAAAAATAACTATGCTCTTTTTTCTTTAATTTTTTTTTTTACTCATTTCGTCACATACATAGAATGAAGTACTTGTTCCAACTTTTCTCCAAAAAAAACATTATGCTCTTTTTTCTTCAACTTTTTTTTTTGCACTTATTTCGTCACAGACATAGAATGAAGTAATTGGAACTTGAGAGATATATGTATACTAAATTTAAATTTTATTTTGTTTGGTTGGTTTTTATTTCAAGATTTATATATTTTCTTTGACTCAATCATTGGACTGCGAGGGACATTTATCTCATGTTTTTATCAAGATCATAACTCCTCCATTCAATACCTATCCTAAGTGTGAACATCTCACTCGTAGACCTACATTGCGGTGGAAAATGGTAATTATTTCATACAATAAAATAAAAGTTCTATTGAAGCTTGGCCCTAAAACATAAGGTATTCATTTATTTAGGGCCAAGTCTAGTGTTTAAATAAAATCACTTGAAAGATGCAAGCCCAACAAAAGGTATATCTTTGTTTTACATTTATAAAGATCTTAAATTTTAATAGGAGTGAGATTCAAACCATTTAATATAATTATGTTGAGAGGCGTTCCTACAATGGAAGTCGGGGTGGGAAGCAAAGAGGTCATACATGTCATGCCGTAAAAAGATTTTATTATTTTTTTATTAAAAAAGTTATATTAATAAAAACATTTAAAATATTTAAACTAAAAAAATTGACTAACCAACCATTGCAAACATTTAAAATATTTAAACTAGTTTAGATATAAAGCATATGTATCTAAAAACACCGAAAGATGTCAATCCTGAGGCGTCTATCTTGGAGATCACACCCCCAAGAAATGAGATAGGCGCATCGAGATTGATAACTCTAGTGTTTTTAGATATATATTCTTTATATCTAAGCTAGTTATGCTCTTAAGTTGATTTATGAAAATTGCAGGTATTAGAATTGTTATGGCATTGGAAGAATATTTGCATTTAGGTAGAGTATAAATAAAAAGACTTTTTCATAATTAAAAAAAAAAAAAAACCGTATTAAATATTCAAGATCAAGGAAAATATTTTTGGCATAAAATTAAATAAAAATCAAATTTTAAATATATTTTAATTCTATGGGGTCACAAAAAACCCTTCTTAGCTTGAGGGGTTCATCAGAATAATGGTACAGGCCTGTGAAATGGAAAGTCCTGCTCCCCAAGGGATATAAGGAATAGTTATCCTCAACAAAAGTTTTATCTGCTTGTGTAGTGCGGTTGGTGAAAGTTTTGAGTGTTGATAGAGGCCGACCCAGGTTCCATTCCCTTTGTGTCTCTCAATCTTATGAGGAATTATGATGGGTTATGGTTGGGAGGAAACTACTCAGACCTATGCATCAATCGTAGGGTTTTATCACATTAACCACAAAAAAATATCTTTTGGGCAGAGAAGGTCTCTGGTTGATGAATCTGTTCTTTCATTTTAGTTTGTATATTGGAAGAAGGTTGGATCAACTAGAACCCTAGTTGAGAGGTTGGGAGATGGCTGGGAAGCTGATAGATCCACTTGAACTACTGGGAAGATGGGGGGTTTACCAATTTCATTCACTCCAGGTTACAGAGTGTGTTGGTTTGGAAAAAAATTTCCCTCCTATGACCTTTTCATTGGTTGCAATGGTGGACATACGAGCTCTCTCTATGATATCCTTTGGTTCTACAATTTATTTGGATGAATTAGAGGGGAGACCTTATGTGGTTATGGTTAGTAGAGACATGCAAGTGTTGTTTGGTCACTCTAACTATGTTTTTGGGTTTCTGTAGGTGGGCTAGCCATAAGATCTAGCTCCTTGGATTGGGTTGGTTTGTTTTTTTTTTTAAGCGCTTCTAAGGTCTTCATTACTTTCCTTTTTTAGCATTTTGTTCCATTTCCTATCACTCTATTGATGGGTGTGTTTTAAAGTCTTCATGCAAAGCCTCTTCTTGAAGCTTCAAGAAATTCTAAGGGATTTTTGATATTATTGACGGATCTTTATTTCGATCTAGGAGGCTCTCTTACGGGTGTTGGATCCTTACCAGTTGTGAAGTCCTATTTCGGGCGATGACTGGTGGAGTGCAAGTTCATTGGTTGCAGTTTCAAAGGATTGCAACTAGTTTCAATTTCTTTGTAGGGTTTCTCCAGTGCTCTAAAGGCCTTTGTAAATATTTTTCCTATGAACGAGGTTTTTTAAAAATTTAGTTTTAAATTTGGATCTAAAACATTTACCTAAGTTAAAATAAAAGTGGGATGTTGGGGGTCATGGTTTTAGTGGGGAAGCTTTGTATGATCTTCAAATTCCAGAAGAGGTTCAGATTGTCTCATCTGGATAGGGCTTAAAAAATACCTTTTGTGTAGATTGGTTGTATGGGTGCAAAACTAGTGTGATAATTCTAGCTTCATCTCTACAATTTTTTTTTTTTCTTTTTGGCACCTAGATCTTGTTTTGATGGATGAGATACCCATTTACATTTTTAGATTTAAATTATCTTGGTGGTAGTCTCTTTAGAGGTCATTGCATATTGATATTTTTGGTGAGTGTGGTTTTTTAGAGTTTGCAAACACCTCGATCGTGTGATGTTGTCAGATCAACATTCCTTTGCTTTTAATGATATCAATGGCTCCGCTAAATTGGTTTGTGATCAATTTTATTATCTGACCACTTCCCTATATTTTTCAAGATCTCTTGGAGTGATTTCCAATACAAAGTACCAAGTACGCAATTTTTCTTAAATACTTCTATGCTAGCCCATTGTGGCGCACTTAGGTGTATTGAAAGAATCTGGAATCTTGTGCCACGTCCTCCTCTTGCTCCAGGCTGGATTCAGTGGTGGAATGATGCAATTATACGTACCACTATCTTTCTTTGCCAATTTGGCAAATAGATGGTTATTGTTCACAAAGAGGCTAATTTAGTGGTGGTCAAAGAGTTTCAGCGGTGTTCTCATCGGCTTAGCTTTGAGCCGCTTAATTTTGAGCTTCAATTGCAGATGGCTGGTCTCCATCACCAACTTAAGCTCTTGGAGGCTCATGAGTCCCGAGGGGGCTCAGCTCCATGCTAAGTTATTTTGGCTTTGTGTTGGGGATCGGCCCTCTAAGGCCTTTTTTAAATCCCTTCATGCCAAGAAAACCAAGCAACATATTCGAGCTATCTATATTGGTGGTGCCAGACTCACCTCTTCTCATGATATCTCTGTGGTCTTTGTGGAACACTACAAGCTTGTGTTCCAGGCTCAACAGGACTCAGAGGTTCACCATAATGCTTTGCAACAATGTTTGGATGTTGTGCCTATAAAGGTTTTACCTTATCTTTGCAATGTTTGTGATGAGCCTCTTTCACTAGATGAATTGCACCATGCTCTTTCTTGCATGGCTGATGATAAATCTCCTAGGTTGGATGGATTTCCCTATGAATTTTATAAAGCTTCCTGGTCCTTCATTGGCTTCGACCTGTTGCATGTTTATCAAGAAGCCATTGCCAATAAATATTTGGGTCAGCAAATTATTAAAGACAATATCAAGCTCATTTTTAAAGCTGATAATCCTGAATCTATTTCTAATTGGCGGCCTATCACGCTCATAAATGTTTCATACAAGATTATTGCCAAAGCTCTGGCTCTCATAATTCATGACATTTTACCTCACATTGTTCGGCCTGAGCAAACTGGTTTCATCAAGGGCGAATATATTCTTGACAATCTTATTTCTGTCTGGGAAGGCCTTGAGTGGGCTCATGTTTCTGGTAAGAAGCCTCTTTTTATCAAGTTGGATTTTGAAAATTTCTATGACAGGATTGAGTGGCCTTTCATTCTGGCTATGCTCAAAGCTTTGGGTTTTGGTCATAATTTTCTTGCCATGGTCCAAACTCTCTTTGCTGATGCTTCCACTTGCCTTACTATCAATGGTGTCCAGTCTGAATCTTTTGGCTTATTTTGTTCCATCAGACAAGGTAGGCCCCTCGCCCTATCTCTTTATGTTTTGGAAGCTAAAGCCTTCAGTTATTTATTGGTCTAGCAAGTTTCCAATGGTTTGATAAAGAGAATCTATCTTCTTAATTGCTCTTCTCAACTGGTTAATGGTCATTTTGTTGATGACTCTTTTCTTACTATCAATGAGGATCAGTCTTCCATTGAAAACACTCTTACCTCCCTAAATATTTTTTGCAAAACTTCTAGCTTCAGCATTCAATGGTCTAAAACCTTTTGTTTTCGTCTCAGTTCTACTGCCTTGCCTCTGTGGCTTTCCAATTCTCCTTGGTAGTGGCTTCATAGAGGTGAAAAGATCAAGTTTATAGACATATATTTTGCTTTTGATGTTTCTTATGGTTAGCTTTGGCAGTATGTTATAGATAGGGTTGAAAGGAAAATGTCATTTTGGATCTCTCGGCCTCTCTCTCTTGCTGGCAAGTTTCAGATGTGATCCAACATTCTTTTTGCTACTCATTTTTATTACTCTTCTTGTTGGGCTCCTTCAAAAGCTTCGTATAATAAGCTTACATGTATGCTTCAGGATTTGTTGTTGGATTCTTCCTCTGGTGCTAAAGGTTTTCATTGGGTGGCTTGGGATATTTGTTGTCTTCCTAAAGATAAAGGTGGCATGGGTTTGATTGATGCTTATCATCAGAGCAAGGCCCTTTGTGCTAAGTGGGTCATCAAGGCTATTGATGGTAATGAGTCATGGAAAATTCTTATCAGACATTGTATTTCTTTTGGGTCTTCTTATGGCCATGGTTGTTGGCTTAATATTGTCCTGCAAACTCTTCTTATCACCATGGTTCCTGTGCAGATCTCTGGCTCCTTTGTGGTAAAGAGCATTTGGAAGGATTTTGAATCTGTTAAACCTTACCTCAAGTGGGTGGGTGATAGGTTCCATAATGGTTTGTCTATCAATTATCACAACATCTGGTGGTCTCCTCTCTTCTCTAATTTTGGTATCTTGTTGGCTGAGTGCCCTGGAATTAAAGCTCTTTGCCTCTTTCACAGAGGTATCTATTGTATCCCTGATCTCATTCATAGGTGGGATTGGATGCCTTGGGACACTCTCAAGATGAAATATCGGTTGCAGAATGCAGATTTGCCTTCTATTTTATGGATTCAACAGTTGGTTCCTAATATTTATCTTCACAAGTTTGGGCTTCAGGCTCCTCGAGCCTAGTGGAAATATTGGAGGTGGAATGTGGATACTGCCTTTAAAAATTACACCCCGTGACTTCTTTACAATCTCCTTAGTCCTTTTTCTCCTGCTCTTTCTAAGCTCAATATTAGGTGGGGGCTTAATTTCTCTGAACATGTTTGGCTTTGTCATCTTAAAAGGGTTTGGTCCTCTTCCTTGCAACCTAAGTTGGCTCAGTTTCTTTGGTGTTTTATTCAGCAAGGTCTTCCCCTGGGAGAACGTATCAGTTTTATGGGCCCTTAGCTTTGTCCTAACTATCAATCTCCTAAGTCTTTTAAACATCTTTTCTGGTATTGTCCTTGTTCTCATTCTTCTTGGTCTTGGATTCACTCCTTCTTTGAGCCTTTCTACCCCGATACTTTTACCTAGACTCTTGCTTTTTTGGGGTAGGATTAATTGGCCTGCCAAAATTGCTTTCTTATGGAATATTTTTTGGGCTATCATATTATTCCAATTATGGAAAGCTAGAAATGCTGCAGTTTTTTGATAAATTCCTATTGATGCTGACTTCTCAATCAATGAAAATATTATTGTTATCTCTACTGTTACCTTACATATTCAATCTCATATGGATACATGTGTGCTTGAAATTGCTCACTTATAGGAGATGCTTACGCTTTAGCGGGGAATTCCTTATACGATGTCCAGAATTCCTCCTGATGTTCCTCTCGGTGGTTCTGGTCCCCACCATCCTAGTGGTCCACCTCCTCCTCTACCTCAGCCAAGAGGAGGTTCCTCCTGGGATCGGCATTTTGGTAGTGACTGTCATCCTAGAAGTCGTGGGTGCTCTGCTACTCGTTCTCACCCTTTGGAGAGGTATTTCTATTTTTGATCTCCTGCATGTGGCTGGGGTTATCCTCCCACCCATTATGTAGGCATTACAGGTTGGCAGAGCCCTTCTCCTACTCAAGGTCACTCTGTTCACTCCTCTCTGACTTCAAGTCATCGCTCTATTCACACTTCTCTGGCTCCCCCACCTTCCATTGCTCTTGGTTCTCAGATTTTCATACACACTCAGTTGGTTGGATATCCTGCCCCTACTTGGGGAATTATGGTTCCTCTTGTTGTTCCTATTCCTGATACTTGGGTGGTTAACCCACCAGCGGATGACCCCTACTTTATGGGGAAGTATCATCCCCGACCTGATTCACCTCCTCCTTCTAGTGCTACGTCGGTGGATTAGTGGCTTCTGTTTCCTTGTTTTATTTTGCTATCTACTATTTTTTGGACTCTTGGTGTCGTGATTTATTTCGACCACTTTTTAACTGTAACCTTTTTTATTAAGTTTAATGATAATGTGTTCCAATTAAGAAAAAAATTGGTTTTAAAATTTGATCCAAATTTTCTTGACTTCGATTGGAATTGGGAATTTGGGATCTTGGTTTTAGTTCCAATTGAGATGCTTTGATATTTTGAGATTTCCAGCTTCCACTAAATCTAAAATATCTCATCAGGGGAGGCCTATTAATTATCTATGCGTATTTTTCTAGTTGTGTGGTCTCTAGGTGTCTGTGGCTATTGGCCTAGGTCCCCTGACTTAGGAATCTCATGATGAGTAGGATTGTTTAAATTCATCTTCATTTGGGCATGATTTTGTGATGAGCAAGAATTTTCAAAATATAGTTTAAATTTTAGCACATTCATTTCAAATTCAGGATATAGATCCATGGTTCCCGTCTTGGGAAGGAAGTTCAAAATCCATTTGGAGTGCTTTAATTGGGTCATTTTTATCTTAGTCATATGGTACGCTTTGGAGGATTTATTTTAATATCATTAGATTCATCTTGTTTGGTGCTCCATTTTGAGATATTGTTGAGAACCTTGTTTTATGTGTAAAGGATTCAGGGATCCCTTTAAAACCCTCTTTGTAAATATCTGCGGACCCTTTCAAAACTCCTCATCTACCAAATCATAGGTATCTTACTGGGAAGTTCCCTCAATCCTTTAAAGTAGGTTTGGGGTTCTAGCCTAGCATCCTGCACACTAGATACAAAAAATCCACCAGTTAGGCTGAGGGGTATACCCAGATGGGATAGATACCATGGAATGGAAATTCCTAGTCCAGATGAAATTCATGGAATGGTCTTCCTTAAAATAAGTTTTAATCCACACCATGTACCTTTCTGGTAAGTTTCCTTAATCCTCAAATGGAGGTCCAGGGTTCAAGTCTGGTGGTCTACGTTGGATGCAAACCCCCATCCCAGGATAGCCTAAGGGGTATACCTATATGGGATAGACCTTGTGGAATGGAAAGTCCTGGCCCCTAAGGGGAATGGGGAATAATTTTACTTAACATAAGGTTTTTGTACTCAAGGGCTAGGTGGATTGGTAAGTGTTTGTCTGGCCAAGCATTTACCAAGAAAACACCCAAGTTCAAACATCGAGGGCAGCCTATTTGCAAAGGTAGTAGTCTAATATGAATCCTTTGAGTGCACACCAGACCAATGATAATGGTACGAGTCTCGAACGATTGGTGGTTCCCTTCACACCAGGTCAATAATAATAAAGCATAATAGGTTTGGTGGAAGTAGCCCTTGTGGTTTGAACCCTACATGTATTAGTTACTAAAAATAGTGTGGTGACCAACTCTCCTATGTAACCAAAAATAAAAAATAAATAATCCTTATGCATTAAATACAGTAAAAATAAGATAAAAAATATCAAATTGAAGTTTAAAATGATTTAAAATATATTTAATTTTTTATATTAATGTTTTGCAAGAAACAACATTATTTGAGAAGAGTGTTTAAAAATATATATTTTTGAATATTTAGGATATGAATGAATTTAGAGAATCGACAACGAAAACAAAATGTTAAGTAGAAATTATTACAATATGTTTACATATAAATTTTTACATTTTAATAGAATAGAACCATATTATTATCTTGAATATAATTTTTCCTTAAGAAAAACCTTAAATTTAATTTAATGTATTCCAATATGCTCAAATATGACTTTTAACTTTTCAATAGAATAAAATCATATTATTTTTTGATTTATTATTTACATAAGCCAAATTCTCTCCAATTAAATTTCATTATCAAAATTTTACCTTTTTTATTGATAAGAAGGTTTTGAAAGGACCCTAAATCTTGTACATCAAAAGAAGGTGGGAGACCATAAGAGGAGACCCTCCTCAAACCAGACATGAAAGGAAAAAATTAGGATACGAAAAATCAAGGAAAATAATGAAGAACCAATCCAAGGGGTTAACCCAACACAAAACAAAAATAGGCATAACCCAAAGAAGGATATTACTGCAACGAAGCATCCAATAAAAACAAAGAGGGTTTACGTAAATGGATTTACGTTGACAAGGAAGCCAAACCAAAATATGTAGATCCTTACAAAACAAAAGCCCACAAAAAAATATGACCGTAGGGCGGTCACTCATTAAGGTTGTCTTGCTCTCATACCTTTGTAGTTGTTTCAAAGTAAACTTCTTTGTTCATAGTTGCAATGATGTCGTCTACTTGGAGAAGAGTAGAAGAAGAAGAGCTCAAAATCTCAGCAATGCATACCCATAGTTTTTTCTTCTTCAACTCTTTGTTAGTTGCAGCAACCTGAGTGCGAGTGGAGATACCTTCAGCCTTGATTTTTTTTACTAAATTTGGGAGTGCCTCTGTGCCAGAATCTGATACATCCACCTCCATATTGATCCTGGAGGTGCTCCTGCAGGATGAGCATCGATAGAGATATTTTCCCACAAGAAAAGGGGTGTAGGCCTAGGTAGCCTCACCTTTGATTTCAACATAGAACTTTGAGTCCTTGTTTTTGAGGGCCTCAATTCTAGTTCCTTGGTTATGGATCACCATGAGAGTGGCTCTGTATGATTATTTTTACAGGGAAAAATGACACATGATCAAGTGGAGCCCTGATTCTTAGAGTGGGCGGACAAACCTTTGCAATCGATGTTAATAGAATGCGCCATGGACTTGAAGAACTACGAAATACATATGTCCTTTACAAACCTCATATGATTCAAGAAGGCCATGTGATATCTTCTTAGAGGTCTTTTTATTTCATCCATTGTAATATATTCCATGATTGGAATCAAAACCTTATTCCAGAGTTGGGGAAGTTCTTTCTACACAATCCCCCTTTTCTCCTTGTCGAGGTGCTTGCCTCTATCCAAAAAATGGAAAAGCTCACCAACCAATATATTTTTATCTCTGTGAATATTATCTCCATAAACGGGGAGATCCGAGACCATCGCAATCAAATGGATGCTAACTCTAAACTTTAATCCCTTGATGATGACCCATATTTTATCCCAAGTTGTAACAAAATCATCAAACACTTTAGAATCATTACCCTGGAATTTTTTATAAAACGCAGCAACTAGCAAAGATTCAAGAACTCTTCGACCATCACATCAACCTAGAGGAAAGTGGGCTTGAGCAAAGCCATTGGAAAGTAGGTTAACTAGATGAAGTTTCCCCAAGCATCCCATATAGACATAAGCTAAATAAATCGTCACCAATAGAAGATGACTTAGGAGGTCAAGAACCAGGTATGGTATAAGAATTTATGACCACCCAACATGGAAACTTGACTCTCACTCTGTAACACATACCACTGATGAGGGGACATCATTGATCTGTCTACATGATTCTAACACATATAGTAATAAAAACTTTGATCAACCTGATCTCAGAACAACCAATGAGAGTATAATATCGCTCAACGAGAGGCCACATCGAGAAGAAGAGATTGCTACCATAGGACAAGTTCCATCTTGGTAAATAATTATTATCAAGAGTGATGGTTGGTGGAAAATATTTCCCAAAAGCACACAAAACAAATGAAGCACGATGGTCGATGTGAGTGCATATGAAATTGGGCTTACGATGCCACCTACAAAAATGATTCTCAAGATAACCGTTAGTGGGTAAAGAGCCTATGGATAAAATTTTACCTTTTAAACAAAAACAATATTTTATTTTATTTTTATTAAGCACTATATCCTCTTATTGATACATAATAGATCAATTTTTTGAGTCATTTCCATATACTTTAATTAATTAATAGTTCTTTGATATTAATATCCAAATTATTTTTAAAAAAATAGTTAATCATTGTCCATACTAACATTTCAATAAAAAAAAATTGAATTTAGTGAAAAACCCCTTGCGAGGCCTCCTTGGTGTGAGAAACAACAACCAGGAAGTTCTACACCATAAAAATCACCCAAGAGTCACGCCCAACCCTAACCACACCAACATTATCAACTAGAGTTTGGACACCCGATGTGTATTTGGTAGAGTGGATATTTAAACTAGGGACCTCCCTTGGAGGATTGCTCTACCCTCTCCAACTCATGTAAAGCACATGGGTAAAAGAGTTTATGGTAGCCAGTGTGATTTGAACCAGAGTTAAATGGACCCACGATATGGATCACAAACCTCAACTGGTAGCATAGAGTTAATCACTGTCCATATTAACATTTCAATAATTAAGGAATTAGATTTGTTTGTTCTTTTAAATTTTAAAATTCCTTTTAGCTTTTTACACTTGAATCATGGTGAAATAATAATATACTAATAATTTATTTGTCTTTATAATTATGGTGCTTTGGGATTGAAATTTATAAATGGTTAGTATTACAAAATATAAAGCAAACTAAATAAAATAAAAAAATTAATTAAAATTAAAATTATTTATAGGTTTAAGGTGTAGACCAATTGGTTCTTCCAAGCCCCGTAAGAGGGTGGAGGTCCAAGATTCAAATTTTGGGTCTTGTCAAAGTGAACGCTTGTCCCTTTCCTAATGCTTTTAGTGACAAAAGGTTTAAAATGATTGTGGCATGGTGGTTATAGGGGTGAACTTCACAAGTACTATGTGGTGGCTTCCAGTATGTACAACACAAAATATTGTGGTGACCATAAAATATGGATAACGTACCTGGATCATGGTGGTGGTTGTAGATTCCACCATGTAAAATCTAAAAAATAAACAAATAAAATAAAATTATTTATAATTTATATTTATAGAAATATATATTATTCATAAAATATAAACTAAATAAAAGTTACATAAAATATATAATAATATATTTATTGCAAAAGCTAATTATTGAGAATGTTGTTGGAAATTTGAGCATGTTTTGCATGTTTTGTTGTCATTGATGTCAAGAGGTTTGATGTCCAAATTTTATGAAATTAATATGAAAAAGGTTGATTAATTTCAAGAGGTTAGAGGTCCTAAATATTGGCAATTTGAGTTATTTTGTATTGTCACTGATGTCACATTGATCACATTGAGTTTTGGTGGCAAAAGCACTTCATAAATAATAATTTATGATATTTTGGAGAGCATGGATCTGTTGAGTGGATATTTTGCCCTATAACAAAATGATCATGCAACTAGAGTCTCTGACAGGAAACTCTCTCTTGCAAAGAAATTAGTTATTTCTCCAAGATTCTTATGAACAAACATTCATATGCATAAATAATAATATTCAATTTAAATGCTTGGAAAACCTTAGTGATTGCAAGTAACTGTAAACAAGGGGCAATGTTGGTTTATTTTATCATGAAACTTTAATGATTGTCCGTTGAACCAGAATAAACAAATGTGAATCGGCCCAACAATGAAAATTTTTATTTTCGGATTTTTAAAGATCTGTAATAAAACAGCAACTTCGGTGAAGTTATGAAAATACTAATAATTCCGAAAGTGAAATTTTAATATGCATATTTGAAGTCTGCAATATTACTTATGCCCTGGTGCAACTGTTTTGGGATTTTGAATTTTTCATTTTTCTAATTTTAACGACTGCAAATTAAAATAAAGTAACAACTTCTGGAAAAGTAAAGTGCAAAAAAAATAAAAATAAAATGCCTTTAGTATGATGCTATCCTATTTTGATGAAACCGAAGATATGAGGTTTCCATGCATGCAACCTAACCTATTGGACCTGCAAAACATGCACAATCCTGATAAGCTAAGTGCTGGTTCCTAAGGATTTGAATGAGGTTTTCAGATTTAAGCATTCGCATGCAGCAACCAAGAAAAACTTGTATCAACTACATTTACAAGCCTAAAATCCGAAAAGGGAAAATAGACATTTAATCTTGCATATAAAAAATGACTCCTTTCTTGCCCATAAGATGCAAATTTCTGAAATATTATCTGCATTAAATGAAAAATGGTTCTCCAAAACTAGAAAAAGTGGAAGAAAAGCACTCCAAAGCAGGCCCAGAATGGCTTATCACCCTCAGCTCTGTAACCCTGCTCCCAACGATTTTTGACCCCTGTGCCTGTCTTTGCTTGTGCCTTTAAAATTTCTGCTACGGTTCTCTGCTTCGCCTTGTGATGCTTCATTTCATCTTCCATATCGATTCGTTTCGTCTCCCGCTCCTTCATTATTCTGGCTTTCTGCTTGGTCGTGAAACATTCGGTCTTCTCTACGAATTGTAACCGTCGATCCTGAAGCGTTATCATAACCCCTATGCCTCTGTGACATGTGCAACACTTCCCTGCACATTCTATAATGACCCTTCATAAACCGCAACAAAATATAGCATGTCACGATATCACGACATTTTATACCATGCAACTTTGTTATTCTTCTTGTACCACGAAAATGAGACATGTCGCGATATCGCGACATTTTTCTATCAGCAGCCTTGTTATTCTTCTTGTATCGCAAAAATGAGACATGTCGTGATATCACAACATTTTTTTGTCTCCAGGCCGCGCAAATGCAACCTGTCGTGAAATCGTGACAATTTTCTATTTCGGGCTGTGCAGATGCAACTTGTCACGATATCGCGACAACTTTTCATTTTTGGCTGCGACGGAGCAACATGTCGCAAAATCATGACAAATTTTCATTTTTGGCCGTGACGGAGCAACATGTCGCAAAATCGCGACAACTTTTCATTTTTGGCTGCGACGGAGCAACATGTCGCGAAATTGTGACAACTTTTCATTTCTGGCCACGACGGAGCAACATATCGCGATATCGTGACAACTTTTCATTTCTTGCTTTCTTCTTTGCTCCTTTATATCTGGGCCATTGTAATATTCTTGGAAAGTGTGCAAAAAGGGGGTCCCCAATTTTGGGGTGTGTTGTGGAGCAACCACAACAAATGGCGACTCTGCTGGGAAATGCTCCTAAGCATTTCGGTGAGAACCTAACCTAAAATACACAAGCTTAGACACAAGTGTCAACACATAAAACCAAATGTCGATAGATCAAAAATACATGAACCATTAGAATCACTAAGTATCAGCTCGGTGTGTGCAATGTGTTCCATTCTTTATCGTTTGAAATTGATCCACATTCCATTGTCAGTTTTACACGAATGCATATGTGAGGTTGTGAATTATTTGCATAGCCTAATTAATGGGCTAGAGATATAACTATGTGCTTTATAAAAGCTTTTAAACCTTCTAATATCATATACAAATATTTAAAATTATCAAACCCTCTTAGGATCAACTATATGTATAATGAATTGATTTATTAGATCCCAAAGTTGGTTATGAGTCACACCTATCTTGAACCTATGTGCAAGCGAAAGTGAAATCAGAGCTTTGGGGAATCAAATTCCAAACCTAAGTGAGATGGGAATTTAACCCTATCCTTACTACTCTGATCTGGCATTCATTACCTCACTTTGAGCAAAATGATTTAACCAGTTATGGATGAAATGGTCAGGCTAGTCTATTCGTTTGAACAGTCAGTGGTATTTTTTTTAGACAAGACATGCTGCCACGCATGGGCATACTTAACCCCATAATCCATGATTTAGCTTCATTTCTTCATTTCTTGGACCTTGGGGATGACTACCCATCCTTTGCAGAGGACATGTAGTACGATCCTTCCAATCCAATATTAAGATGAAATGGGAAATATTTATTTTTTTATTTCTTGGACCTTGGGGATGACTACCCATCCTTTGCAGAGGACATGTAGTACGATCCTTCCAATCCAATATAAATATGAAATGGGAAATATTTAGTTTTTATTTCTTGGACCTTGGGGATGACTACCCATCCTTTGCAGAGGACATGTAGTACGATCCTTCCAATCCAAGATTTATGATGAAATGAGACATAGGAGCTTTGGGAAATCATATTCTCAACCTAGGCGAGATGAGAATTATGCCCTATCCTTACTACTCCATGTAGGTCAAATCAGAGCTTTGGGGAGTTGGATCCTCAACCTAAGTTCGATGAGGATTTAACCCTATCCTTACTACTCTAATTTTAGGCTTTAAGCTTTATGGAAGTGGTAAAAACCACTGTTTTAAGGATCATGTTGCATAATAGGATAGACATGAAATACTTCTTTCGCCTGACCTTTTCTTCCAAGCAATGTTTTGATCATTTTGCTCAAGATCCTTTTTAATGTGTATAAAATGTTCTTGGTTCTAGATATCTCGGGCCTCAGTTCCCAACCTTAGGATTTTTTCTTATTTATGTTATAGCATAACCTTAAGAGGATTTGACACACTTTAATGATTTGTATCTGAAATGCATATGCACCTAAGATGACATGTATATGCAAAGTGAATGTAATATGAATGCCTTGCTTTTCTGAATTGTGGATGGAGTATACCACCTGTGTTGCCATAATTTTTAAAACTGACAACTTCATGCATCAAAAGATTCAAACGATATTATTTAAAATGTTTGTGTTACTTGTGGAGCTTTCTACAACACAATTCCAATGTTTCATATTCTCCTGATCTTAGGCATAAGTTGGCATCTCAATTTTTCAGTTTTCTTTCTTTATTTATTTTTTTATTTTTAAAAAACAAACCAAAAAGTGTCCTAAGGACCAACATACAACTTAAATCCAAACCCAAATAGCAATCCCAAAAATGAAACTTGAAGACACAAACCCAAAAATCGAAACCAAAATCTATATACAATATAGTACAAGATGATGCAAAGCTTGGACTATTACTTTCCTGGATCCCAAACATGATTAGAACATTTCAACAAAAATATAACATGATACACATGCCAAATGTTGTAGGAACCCAACCAACACAAGATCAGACCGCACCATGCAACAACTTTTAACTTACCTTTCTCACCCCACCAATTAGATTTAGTTCCATTACCAACACCATAGGTGGGATTCAAATCAAATTGATTATACAATGGTTGGTATTCAATTTTATCTTGTCTATTCTTTAAAGTATCCATTTCATAGTTCGATTCATGATTTAGAACTAGGCTCTCTTTATCCAAAATGAGACTTTGTAAGCAAGAGCCTATTTCTAAAAATTTTGAATTCAAATTATTTTTCAAGATTTTAAAGCAATCAAAATCAATCAAAACTTGACAAACATCACCAAGATTTGACATTTCATCATTAATGACATTAGCATCCAAAGGGACATCATGTAACCCATCACTTAAGATTTTTGTAGCTACTACCAAAGGTAAAGATTTCACCTTGTCACCCATACTCAACCCATCATGATTAGAATTTACCACAACTTGATGAGTGTTAGTAGCTTTTTATTTTTCCTCATTGTCTTCTTCATCATCCAACCCCTATTCAAAAACACCAAAGTTAGGCACCCAATCAAAAATGCATCCATCTTTTTCAAAACAAGAGCCTAGTTTTTCAAGATATGTGTCGCGTGACACCTTTCCATGATCAATGGCTTGAGTTGCCTCAAAATCCATATTTTCATTAGGATCATCAATAATGTCAAAGTCAACCCACTTAGGTTTTGTAATTTCATCATTTTGGGATGGCATAGACATTGTAGAAGCAACAGGTGGATCAAGATTTTCGATTTCTTGTCCCTCAAGGGGAACAAAAACAATTGATTCTCCTTCTTCATCCCTGGTAGTAGGATCATTATCCTTCTCCAACCTTTGATGCGATTCCAACCCTTCTTCCAAAACATTTTCAGATTGCATAGGACTTGTAATATCCTCATATGAAAAGGCAATTGTATTATCCTGTATATCAATAGGCACACAAAATTCATCAGAAGGTTTGGAGTGAGCATACTCTTTCCAAGAATCATAATGGTCATCCTTCAAAATCAAATTGTGATGCTCAATTATTTCTTCATCATCTTTTAATTCATCAACATGTTTCTCATCAAATTTATTTTCACCTTCCTTAGATGGTTCAATTACTTCCAAAATTGGGTTATTGCTTGTATTCAAATTGATAAGGCTATCATAGTCCACATTTGTAACCCATGATTCAAGTCTAACATAATTTGGAAGGTGTGAATTTTCTTGGCCATTATTTTCAACAATGTCATCCAATGTGTCATCCGAAACACATTCATCCTCATAGAATTCATCTTTTGGTGAGTCAAGGGTTTCCAATCTGTCACATGTTTCAATACTAGTTGGTTCTAGTACTCCTCCCTTGCCTAAAATCATATTCTTATGAAAATCATTGAAATTGATTTTAGAAACATCTTTGAATCAAGATGAGTATTTTGAAGTTGATTCATACTTAAGAAATATGGTTGATCTTGCATAGTAGGTTGAGGATTTTGAAATTGATTGAAGCTTGGGATGATTGTTGATTCTGAAATTGATTCATACTTGAACTTGGTTGAGGTGGATAAATCATCGGGTGGGTAAGGGAGGTATTAAATGATTGAAGATTATATGATCCAAAACCCACACCATAATTTTGATAACTCAGTTGTTGCTCAATTGCCATTGCTTGAGTATAGGCTTGTGACAAAGATGTGATTAGAGGCATCCCTCGCAAATATGTGGAAATTAGCGGGTCAAGAGCATTGACGTATATTTGGAGAGCCATATCTTCTCGGAGAGCATAAAATGTCACTAATTGAGTATAAAGTCCAAAAAACCTTTCAGAAAATGACTTCACATTTTCATTTGGTTCTTTTCTCATATAGACAAACTGATTGTACATGAGGATTGGGTCAACTCGCTTTTTGTTGAATTGATTAAGAAATGTTGCCTCTAGTTGAGCCCAAGAAGTGATAGACCCTAAAGGCAGACTTGTAAACCAATCATATTCCACTTTGTCCAAGGTGTAAGGGAACATTTTACAAACAACATCATCATACCAAATTGTTAAGTGATTCACAACAAATTTGAATGCTTGAATATGTTCTTCTACAGTATTTGTCCCATTAGACGAAAATCGAGGAAGACATCTCTCAACACCAACGGGTAAATAATGTTGAACTCCCGGTATGTTCAATGGGCTACCTGGCATCCATGGTGTAAACATAGCCATTAGTGAATCTTAAAGAATATAACTTTAATACAAGGTTTTTTTTTTTTTTAAATCAAATCAAATCCCATTATTCCTGTATGAATAATCAAAGCGTTAGAACATTGCATAGCAATTCATGTCCTCCTTTTAATAGTACAAAGTTGTATTGTTAAAAGAGGGCTAAGATAATAATCAATAGGGCATGAAATACTCAAAATTTAAATCCCTATAGCATTTAAATCACAATGAAATAAACCAATTCAGGCCCTCCTTCTAGCGCCAAAATTTTGAGTGGATATTTTGCCCTATAACAAAATGATCACGTAACTAGAGTCTCTGACAGGAAACTCTCTCTTGCAATGAAATTAGTTATTTCTCCAAGATTCTTATGAACAAACATTCATATGCATAAATAATAATATTCAATTTAAATGCTTGGAACACCTTAGTGATTGCAAGTAACTATAAACAAGGGGCAATGTTGGTTTATTTTATCATGAAAATTTAATGATTGTTCGTTGAACCAGAATAAAAAAATGTGAATCGGCCCAACAATGAAAATTTCTATTTTTGGATTTTTAAAGTTCTACAATAAAATAGCAACTTCGGTGAAGTTATGAAAATACTAATAATTCTGAAAGTGAAATTTTAATATGCATATTTGAATTCTGTAATATTACCTATGCCCTGGTGCAACTATTTTGGGATTTTGAATTTTGAATTTTTCTAATTTTAACGACTACAAATTAAAATAAAGTGACAGCTTCTGGAAAAGTAAAGTGCAAAAAAAATAAAAATAAAATGCCTTTAGTATGATGCTATCCTATTTCGACAAAACCGAAGATATGAGGTTTCCATGCATGCAACCTAACCTATTGGACCTACAAAACATGCACAATCCTGATAAGCTAAGTGTTGGTTCCTAAGGATTTGAATGAGGTTTTTAGATTTAAACATTTGCATGCAACAACCAAGAAAAACTTGTATCAACTACGATTACAAGCCTAAAATCTGAAAAAGGAAAATAGACATTTAATCTTGCATGCAAAAAATGACTCCTTCTTTCTTGCCCATAAGATGCAAATTTCTAAAATATTATCTGCATTAAATATTTGTCATTTTACAATAGCAGACATCTGGTTCTCCAAAACCAGAAAAAGTGGAAGAAAAGCACTCCAAAGCAGGCCCAGAATGGCTTATCACCCTCAGCTCTGTAACCCTGCTCCCAGTGGTTTCTGACCCCTGTGCCTGTCTTCGCTTGTGCCTTTAAACTTTCTACTACGGTTATCTGCTTTGCCTTGTGACGCTTTGTTTCATCTTCTAGATCGATTCGTTTCGTCTCCCGCTCCTTCATTATTCTGGCTTTCTGCTTGGTCATGAAACATTCGGTCTTCTCTGCGAACTGTAACCATCGATCCTGAAGCGTTATCATAACCCCTATGCCTCTATGACACGTGCAACACTTCCCTGCACATTCTGTAATGGACCTTCATGAACCACAACAAAATACATGTCGTGATATTGTGACGTTTTATACCATGCAGCTTTGTTATTCTTCTTATATCGCAAAAGTGAGACATGTCACGATATCGCGACATTTTTTTGTCAGCAGCCTTGTTATTCTTCTTGTACCGCAAAAATGAGACATGTCGTGATATCGTGACATTTTTTTGTCTCCAGGCCGTGCAAATGCAACCTGTCGTTAAATTGCGATGATTTTCTATTTCGGGCTGTGCAGATGCAACTTATCGTGATATCATGACAACTTTTCATTTTTGGCTGCAACGAAGCAACATGTCACGAAATCGTGATAACTTTTCATTTCTGGCCGCGACGGAGCAACATGTCGCGAAATCGTGAAAATTTTTCATATTTGGCTGTGACGGAGCAACATGTCGCGAAATCGCGACAACTTTTCATTTCTGTCCGTGACGGAGCAACATGTCACGATATTGTGACAAATTTTCATTTCTTGCTTTCTTCTTTGCTCCTTTATATCTGGGCCACTGCAATCTTCTTGGAAAGTGTGCAAAAAGGGGGTCCCCAATTTTGGGGTGTGTTGTGGAGCAGCCACAATAGGATCTATACAGGGTTTTGTGGCACAAGAGGCATATAATATTTAATTTTTAAATATTATATTAATGGTTTTTATTTAAACCAATGGTAAAGGTTTTATTAAAACCAATGGCAAGGGTTTTTATTAAAACCAATGGTAAAGTTATTTAAACCAATGGAAAGGATTTTTATTAAAACCATTGGAAAGGTTTTTTCATTAAAACCACTATGCTAAGACTTTTCCAAATAATGATGGATGAAAAGTTTTTTCAAATAAAACCTAGGTGCAAAAAGTTTCATGGCAAAATTCAAAATAATGAAGGATATATCCCAATTCAAAGTTAAGAGGTGAATTATTAAATTTTTATTTAATAATTGTAAGGTCTAAAGTTGAATTTTATTATTCACCGACATGCAATGGTTGGAGAGATTAATAAAATCCATCGATGTCATTCGAAGGCATGGAGGTGCATATAAATAGAAGGTAAAACCTTTGTTTATAACATATAGGAAATAATTACGCATGAGTGAGAATCATCGAAAGAGGAGTAGCAAAGAAATAAAGAAAAATAATTTTCATTTGAGAGCAAGGTCAACAAGACAATGCTGCCAAGTGACATCACATAGGAACCTATAGCACAGTTGGTAGCACATGAACTTTGCACAAGGTAGGTTCTTTGTTCAAATCTCGCCAGGGGTAAAGTGTTTTTATATTTGAGTTTTTAGATTTGAGCATAGGAAAATTTGGGTTTTTGGGATTAAATCCTAACGTGGGCTAACGCCCATGTGGTAAGCACTTCACAGTGCCAAGTGAGAGGAACATAGTTCAACTCCTAAAAAGGTGTGAAGGTGCATTGCTTTTGGCAAGGCATTAATGATTTCGAATATGGTGAAGGTACATTAATTTTGGCAAAGGTATTATCAATTTAGAAGGTTGCAAAGGCTACAAATTTTGTATAAAGGTATTTATCTCTAGCACATGGTAATATTTGATATTGCCAAAGTTTTGGTGCATTGAAAATAATTTCTATTATAACTAGGGAGTTATAAGGGTTGAAGTTAAATATTTGTGATTGTTGTATTGAAGAACACGAGCTTATACTGAGAGGGGGGTGAACAGTATAAGACATTTTTCAATTTTATCTATCAATACAACTTTCAAACCATTAACATGCAGAATAAAATAGCAAGAATAACAAGATAGTAAAATAGTGCACAAAAAGCAATCCACAAAGAGACACAACACTTTACGTGGTTCACCCAAGGTGGGCTACTCCACGGATAAAACTTTCCTCTAAAAGTTATATCAAAAACCTCTAGGAATCCTTCCCGATTACAAAGTTTATGAGCCTTAGCTCAAAGGAGACACCTTCCCCTAATTATGCTTTGCTAGTGATCCTCTAGAAGACCTCTACCTCCTTCGCCCTTAGCAAGTGGAATTCTGTCCATAGAAGACACTTGTCTTCCCTGCTCCGGTCGGAGATCTCTGTCCTCAAATCTATTATCGCAAAGCTGGTCCTCTTTTTGTACCAAACACAGTCCTTCGATCTAGCACAATTGTCCTCTTCCTTTGTTCCTTTCTGCACTTGGTTGAAAACAACTTTTCATTGCCTGCGCAACTACAGTAGCACAGTCTTCTCAAATTATAGCAGCACTTGATCACCGTTTGTCCTTCACAACTGTTCACAATTATAGTAGCATCTACTTTGCACACTTTGCTTTCTTTTACACGGACTGCGTGAACACAGTCGCAATTACAGTTGTCCTTAGATCAAATTCCACCCTTTACATAATCTTTGCAAACACTGCAGCATTCGAATGCACAACAACTTATGCGCCTATGTGCAACCACAACATCATACTTTTTGCACAGTCTTCTCATGAACAGCAGCACAGTCTTTGATACTTAGAAGTTTCAACGAAATCCACTCTTATGCTGTAGTCGAACTTCACTCTCTGCTTTTTTGATGATCGAACCTTACTAGTCACACTAACTTTGTGAACGCCTCACTTCGAATGCACACTTCAATCGATGCTCAAAATTGCTCAAACAGTCTTCCTTTAATACTCACAATCTTAAGATGAAATCTTGTTCTTTAGTCGGCTGTTCAATCTCCAAACACGTCGGCTGTAAAACCTTACACTTTGTCGACAAAGGTTAACTTCGTTGGCTTTAACCACCTCTGTTGTTCTGTAGCTGTTCTCATGCAAAACTCAAACATGTCGTGATATCGCTATGCCTTTGCCTATCGTACACCTTCTTTGGTTTGTTGTCACGAAATCATGACACTATAGCCTTTGATGATGTCATCGTAAATCTTATTGTGAAATCGTGATGCTCTAGACTTCAAAGCCTTCTTCTCCACTGTTGTCATGAAATCGTGACACCTTTGCCTCTTGCTGATGTCATCATGATTCTTGTCATGAAATCGTGATGCTCTGGACTTCAAAGCCTTCTTCTCCGCTACTGTCACAAAATCGTGACACCTTTGCCTCTTGCTGACGTCATCATGATTCTTGTCACGAAATTGTGACGCTCTGCACTTCAAAGTCTTCTTCTCCGCTACTGTCATGAAATCGTGACACCTTTGCCTTTTGCTGACGTCATCAGCAACTCTGTCATGAAATCGTGACACCTCTTGCTTCTTCATCCTTTTCTTGGTTTGCATTGGCGAAAATGAAGCATGTCATGAAATCGTGACGTTTTAGCTGCCTTAAGCTCTTTCTTGCCAATTACTCGTGAAACTGGAACATGTGAAATCGTGACACTTTTGCTACCTTAAGCTCTCTCTTGCCAACTGCTCGTGAAACTAGAACATGTCGTGAAATTGCGACGCTTTTGCCAACTGCAAGCTGCCAACTCAACCTATCGTGAAATCATGACACTTTTTGCATCCGTACAACTTCTTCAAAACTTGTCACAAAATCGTGACACTTCCTGCAACTCAACACTACCAACTCAACTTGTCACGAAATCGTGACAGTTTTTGCATTCGTACAACTTCTTCAAAACTTGTAATGAAATCATGACAGTTTTGCCCGTTCTGCCTCTGCCTTCTTGCATGTCGTGAAATCGTGACACTTTTGGCCAAACTTTCTCTCTCCTCAAACATGTCGCGAAATCGTGACAGTTTTTCCAGCAGCTTGCAAACTTTTTCTAACTTATCTTTTTCTGGATTTTTGGCAACTGGGCTACTCTGATTTTCTTGGAGACTTACGAAACAGCTGAAACCTTCATCAAAACACATCCTTAGACATAAAAACAAATTGCTCCAAGAACTCCTTGACATCAAAAATAGCAACTACCAATAGCTCCTTGACATCAATGACAAAAATTAAACTTAGGCAAAGGCAATGTACTCAAGATACCCAAAATTGCCAACAATCTCCCCCTTTGTCATTTATGGCAACCCTTAATTAAAAACACATCTTTCAAGAGCCAAAACTGAAATCAATCTCTTCAAGTTTTGCTCCCCCTGACTTGAAGCTTTCCTCTTCACTTGAAAACACTCCCCCTTACTTAAATCTCTCCCCCTTTGTCATCAATGGCAAAGGGTCACCTTTGGGGCTTGGGACTAAGAATGAGCCTCTTAGCTTAGTCCCTCCCCCACCTCCTGATGAGGTGATTTAAAACAGGGTTGGGAGTGATACTCCCATTAGAAACTCATCATCATTAGTGTCTAAGATTTCTTTGCCACGCCTTCTCTTGAATTCTTTTTCTGTATTCCTGTTCCTGTCACTATTTTGATCCTTGGACCTGTTAATACTACTGTTCCTATTTTTTTTATCTTTTCTTTTCTTATCCATACCTTGATCCTTGGACCTGTTCATATCACTTTTCCTGTTTTTGTTATCATTCCTATTCTTATCGATGCCTTGATCCTTGGATTTGTTCATGCTGCTATTTTTGTTCCTGTATCTCAAAATATCAGCTCCACATTGTCTAGCTAGGCGACCTTCATTGTTGCATTTATAGCAAGTAATAATATTTGGCATGACTGTTCTTTGAATCCGCCTGTTCTGACTAACCTAGTTCCTGTTATTTGCCTTGCAGAAAATTACCTTGTGCCCGAATTGTTGACAAGAGTAACAATACCCTTGAAAGAAATTACGTATCCTGAAACTGTCATTTACTCTCTTCATTTGAGTCATGCAATGTACAACCATGTGACCAAATCTGTGACACGCAAAACATCTATCATGAAATTTTCTTTTATTCGACTTCATGGGTCCCGAAAACTTCTTCTTCTCAGTCTGAATATCGTTTTATGTTTCTGCGTATTCATCACTTATTGACTCATGATCTGAAGTACTTTCTTCAACAGGACTCTCTTCCTTTTGAAATCTCTTGCTAGATTCCCCAACCTATTCCTTGTGCGGCTCAACGAAACCGAGACCTGTTTTATCTGTTGGTTTTCTTTGTCCTTTGATGAGAAATTTAACCTTCTTGGAGCTATCCTAAAATCTGGAGAGCTTATCCTTGTACTCTTTATTTTCTTCTTTCAAAGAAGCCATTTCCTGTTCTAACTCTCTATACTCCTGAATTTTAGAATCTAACTCATTCTTGAGTTCTTGTGACTTAGCCATAGATGCTTCAAGATTTTCTACAAGTTCATCTATCTCCATACAACATTCATCTAACTTAATCTTGAGTCTATCATTCTTCTTTCTTTCCTTTTTCAAAACACTAAGAGCATTATTGAGTTCAAATTCAAGATCCTCTATTTGATGGCACTTTGAATTATCACAGCCTTTTTCATATTTCTTATCACTAAAGGTGCTACCTTTTTCAAAAACCATACATGCATCTTCATTGTAGTTTTCTGAAGCATCCTCATACATACTAGTAGCCAAATCATTATTTCTGCAATCATCCTCAAGGTGCCCAAAATTTCCACATCTAAAACATTTCATGATAATGAATTTATGTTTCGGTTCTTCCTCTTTTTCTCGAAATGAACAACGATCTCATTTTCATCATCACTAGAAGAACTGTCACTATCACTGCTAGAACACTTACTTGCTTTGTCTAAGTAGAAGCTCTTCTTATTCTTGTGAGAATGCCTCTTTCCATGATTGTTGTACTCATATTTGCTTTTCTAGTGATTGCTGTACTCATTTTTGCTCTTTCTGTAATACCTATGATTTTCAGAGTCCTTGCTTTTAACATCCTGTATATCTTCATCACTTTCATTTTTAGAAACAGTACAGTCAGTAGCATAATGACCAAATTTACCACAGTTAAAACATATTATATTTTTCTTGCTTTTGTGCTTTCTGGAAAACTTGCCTTTCTTGCTGTAATATGCCTCTTCCTCACTAGAAGACTCATCACTTTCTTGAATCTGTTTGCCCTTCGATTTCTTGATAGCTTTGAAAGCTACCTCTTTCTTTACATCAACTTTTACTTGAGTTCTCAGCTCAAATGCTGCAAGAATACTATGGAGCTCATCCTTTTTCAATTTATCTAAATCTTTGGCTTCCTCAATAGCAGAAATCTTTTCACTAAATCTATTAGGAAGAGATCTTAAAATCTTATCACACACATCATTTTCAGCAAGTTCAAGACCTAAGTCTTTAATGGAGTTCACAATCTCATCCATCCGAAGCATGTAGTGACTAATATTTTCATCATAATTCATCTCGAGTTGTTCAAACATACCTTTAAAATGTCTCAATTTGGCCTTTCGAACATTTGCATCACCTATATGAACAACCTGCAATTGTTTCCACATCTCACTAGTTGTCTTATAGTGAATAAATTTGGTAAGATCAGCCTTCTGTAAACCTTTTAAGATTGCTTTCATGGCTTTTGAGTTGCTGTGATGTAGAAACCTGTCCTCTTTAGTGTAAGGACCATTTTTAGGAATGGTGTACCCATATTCAATAACTTCCCATACCTCATTACCAAGAGCCATAAGATAGACCTTCATTATTGGACTCCATAGACCAAAATCTGATCCATCCATAATAGGTGCTGCATTCCCACTTGAGTAGTCCATTGTGTTCTTTGCAACCTTTTCCTTCAAGCTGTTAAACTTTTCGAAGGCACTGGCTCTGATACCAATTGAAGAACACAAGCTTATACTAATAGGGGGGTGAACAAGATAAGACCTTTTTCAATTTTATCTATCAATACAACTTTCAAACCATTAACATGCAGAATAAAATAGCAAGAATAACAACAGCAGTAAAATAGTGCACAAAAAGCAATCCACAAAGAGACACAACACTTTACGTGGTTCACCCAAGGTGGGCTACTCCACGGATAAAACTTTCCTCTAAAAGTTATATCAAAACCTCTAGGAATCCTTCCCGATTACAAAGTTTATGAGCCTTAGCTCAAAGGAGACACCTTCCCCTAATTCTAATTTTCTAGTGATCCTCTAGAAGACCTCTACCTCCTTCGCCCTTAGCAAGTGGAATTCTATCCATAGAAGACACCTATCTTCCCTGCTCTGGCTGGAGATATCTGTCCTCAACTCTGTTACTGCAAAGTTGGTCCTCTTTTCTGTACCAAACATAGTCCTTCAGTCTAGCACACTTGTCCTCTTCCTTTGTTCCTTTCTACACTTGGTTGAAAACAAATTTTCACTGCCTGCGCAACTACAGCAGCACAGTCTTCTCAAATTACAGTGGCACTATCTTCTCAAATTACAACAGCACTTGATCACCGTTTGTCCTTCACAACCGTTCGCAATTACAGCAGCATCTACTTTGTGCACTTTGCTTTCTTTTACACAGACTGCATGAACACAGTCGTAATCACAGCTGTACTTAGATCAAATTCCACCCTTTACATAATCTTCGCAAACACTGCAACATTCTAATGCACAGCAACTTATGCGCCTATGTGCAACCACAACATCATACTTTTCGCACAGTCTTCTCATGAACAACAACACAGTCTTTGATACTTAGAAGTTTCAACGAAATCCATTCTTATGTTGTAGTCGAACTTCGCTCTCTAATTTTTCGATGATTGAACCTTACTAGTCGCACTAACTTTGCAAATGCCTCACTTCGAATGCACACTTCAATCGATGCTCAAAATTGCTCAAACAGTATTCATTTAATACTCACAATATTAAGATGAAATCTTATTCTTTAGTCGGTTGTTCAATCTCCAAACACGTCAGCTGTAAAACCTTACACTTCATCGGCAAAGGTTAACTTCATCGGCTTTAACCGCCTCTATTGTTCTGTAGCTGTTCTCACACGAAACTCAAACATGTCACGATATCGCTATGCCTTTGACTATCGTACACCTTCTTTGGTTTTTTGTCGTGAAATCATGACACTACAGCCTTTGCTGACGTCATCATAAATCTTGTTGCAAAATCGTGACGCTCTAGACTTCAAAGCCTTCTTCTCCGCTATTGTCATGAAATCGTGACACCTTTGCCTCTTGCTGACATCATCATGATTCTTGTCGTGAAATCATGACGCTTTGGAATTCAAAGCCTTCTTCTCCGCTACTATCATGAAATCATGACACCTTTGCCTCTTACTGACATCATCATGATTCTTGTCATGAAATCACGACGCTCTGGACTTCAAAGTCTTCTTCTCCGCTATTGTCGTGAAATCGCTACACCTTTGCCTTTTTCTGACATCATCAACAACTCTGTCATGAAATCGTGAAACCTCTTGCTTCTTCATCCTTTTCTTGGTTTGCACTAGCGAAAATGAAGCATGTCACGAAATCATGACGCTTTAGCTGCCTTAAGCTCTTTCTTGCCAACTGCTCGTGAAACTGGAACATGTCACGAAATCGCGATGCTTTTGCTGCCTTAAGCTCTCTCTTGCCAACTGCTCGTGAAACTAGAACATGTCACAAAATCATGATGCTTTTGCCAACTGCAAGCTGCCAACTCAACCTATCACGAAATCATGAAACTTTTTGCATCCGTACAACTTCTTTGAAACTTGTCATGAAATTGCGACACTTCCTGCAACTCAACACTGCCAACTCAACTTGTTGCGAAATCACGATAGTTTTTGCATCCGTACAACTTCTTTGAAACTTGTCACGAAATCGTGACAGTTTTGCCCATTCTGCCTTTGCCTTCCTGCATGTCATGAAATTGTGACACTTTTGGCCAAACTTTCTCTCTCCTCAAACATGTCACGAAATCGCAATGGTTTTTCCAGCAGCCTGTAAACTTTTTCTAACTTATATTTTTTTGGATTTTTGGCAACTGGGCTACTCTGATTTTCTTGGAGACTTACTGACCAGCTGAAACCTTCATCAAAACACATCCTTAGACATAAAAACAAATTGCTCTAATAACTCCTTGACATCAAAAATAGCAACTACCAATAGCTCCTTGACATCAATGACAACAATTAAACTTAGGCAAAGGCAATGTACTCAAGATACCCAAAATTGCCAACATGTATGTGGAGTTATAAGGTGTGAAATTAAAAATAAAAAGCATAGGTGTTTGTTGTATGTATTAATAAAAATTAGGGAGTCATAAGGATGGAAAGTGTTGAACTTGTTATATGTTCTAGTGCATGATTTAATTATGAAATTAAACTAGGAACTTGAGACCTAGTTAATTGCCACTTTGAGTTAGAAGACATGCATATGAGTTAGGGTTTGAAGTTGAAGAAAAATTTCTTGATTATGTGCCTTGGCTATTAAGAAGAAGTGGATGGATTAGAAAATCAATTTTATGGATAAAATTGATGCTTGAGTTCATTATTGCTTTAGTGGAGTTCATTGAGAGTATTGCCATTATTGAGGAGGTTTTTGCCATTTCTTGAGGAGATTATTTTTTGTTACTTGTTGAGTACATTGCCACAATTTGAGGACATTGAGAAGATCATTTGCTATTCACTTGTGGATAAATTTGTATTTCATTTGAGGAGATCATTGTTGGCTATTTGAGAGCTCTTTGCTTGAGGGAGTTGTGCTTATTTCTTGAAGAGCTTATTGACATTGCATGAGGGAGATATTATTGAGAACCTATTGCTATCACTTGTGGAGATTATCCTTGGTTGGCTAAAGTCCTCATTGTTATTGCTTGGAGAGGTTTTCATTAGAGAGCTCATTTGCCATATATTTAAGGTTCATTGTTGATCATTGTTATCATCCATTTGAGAGAGTATTTGTCATACATGGTTGAGTTCATTGTTGAGCATTGTTATCATCCATTTGAGAGAGTATTTGTCATACATGGTTGAGTTCATTTTTGAGCATTGTTATCATCCATTTGAGAGAGTAGTTGTCATACATTGTTGAGATCATTTTGGATCATTGTTGTCATCCATTGAAGAGTACATTGCCATTCATTGTTGAGTTCATCATTGAGTCTTTCCTTTATTGGTTTGTGGATGATATTTGAGTGCTACTTGAGCATGATTGAATGAGCCTTTCAGAAGGCTTTTGGAACATAATTTCTGGATAGATTTGATACAGGTTTTGTGTATTATTGAGTGAGCCTTTGATAAGGCGTTGGGATATATTTGTGGATAGATTTGGGATAGAATTTGAGCAGCATTATTTGAGCCTTTTTGTGAAGGCCTTGAGTACAGATTTGGGACAACATTTGAGCAACATTGTTTGAGCCTTTTTGTGAAGGCCTTGAGTACAGATTTGGAACAACATTTGAGCAATATTGTTTGAGCCTTGTGAGAAGGCATTGAGGAAGATTTGTGAGCATTTAAAGAGATATAATAGAAAAAGAAAAAATACCAAAACCAGTTGCCTGGCTGAGCAGATCAGTGAAGAGCCCACTTGAGCAAATCAAGATTGCCTAGCTGAGCAGATCATTGGATTTCCTAGCTGAGCAGATCAGTGGATTACCTACCTGAGAAAATTAGTGGATAGCCTAGCTGAGCATATCAGTGGATAGCCTAGCTGAACATATCAATGGATAGCCTAACTGAGCAGATTAGTGGAGCCCACCTAAGTAGATCAGGATAGCCTAGCTTTGAGTAGATCAAAGTAATCATTTGTATTGGGATAAGGATCCCTATTTATTTGTAAAATATTATAATGATACTATCTTGTGGACTACCCCACATTGGGGGAACCACGTTAAATATTGTGTCTCAATTATGTGTGGTGATTTGTGCACTTGCTTACTATTGCTATCTATGTCATTAATGCACACTGCTATATTTGGTTATTGCAATTAAGGACACTAATTGAAATTTGTTTGGAAAGAAATTAAAAACTGAGCTTTATACTGTTCACCCCCCTCTTAGGATAAGCTTATGTTCTTCAATTGGTATCATAGCAGGTTCCTTATGAAAGGCTAACAAATTGAGGGAATATTCTACAAGAATATAGATGGCTTCATAGAATGGATCATCTACAAGTAAGGTTCCACTATTTTATGCTAACAATTATGATTTTGGGAGCATGAGAATGAAGAAATACTTGATATCACAAGTATATGAAGTATGGCAGATGGTTACAAAAGAGTATAATGTTGAAGGTGATACCGAGACAAATAAGACTATCAAAAAATTGGTTGAGATCAATGCAAAGGCAATGAATTGTATTATGAGTGGGCTATGTGAGACATATTTTACAAAAGTAATGGTATTTAATTCATTTAATGAAATGTGGACCAAGTTGCAGAATACCTATGAAGGAGATTCCAAGGTAAAGTTGGAAAAACTACAAACTCATAGAAAAATATTCGAGGAATTGAAAATGAAAGATTCTAAATATATTGTAAATTTTTTACTTTGAGTTGATGAGATTGCTAACACCATGAGAGGTCTAGGATTTGAGATGAAAGAATAATATGTTACTCAAAATTTTTTGATATCACTTCCCATGAAGTATGATGCAAAGGTTTCATCAATAGAAGAAACAATGGATATCGACAAGGTAACAATGGAAGAACTACAAGGAACTCTCACATCTTATGATATGAGGATAAGTAAGCATCAGGTTCCAATAAAATAAATTGCATTCAAGGCTTCAGATAAAAATAAAGGGAAGGTTTCATAGACAGATAGAGATTCAGATAATGATGAGGAAGCTAATTTAATCAAAAGGAAAAATGACTTAAGAAATTATAGGTATATGAAAAAAGTTAAATGCTACAAGTGTGGTGATTATAGTCACTATGCAAACAAGTATCCACATGAAGAAAACAATGATGATGAAATACATGGTCATAGAAGAAAATAAGATGGAAAGCATAAGCATGACAAAGATGACAGGTACAAGCAAAGCAAGTATGAGAAGAAGAAAAAATTTTGTAAGACAAAGACAACTTTCTACATTGATGAAGCAAGTGATTCTTCAATTCACAACAATGAAGACCAGTCAGATGAAGAAAAATGTACATTCTTTGGAATAAGTGAAGAAAGACAAGAACACCTATTCCTAGGTATTGAAGTTAAAGAAGTGGATATATATATCGAAGAAAGACATGAAGAGCTTGCTATAAACATTGACCAAGAAAATAGGTACAAGAAGGGTCTAAGAATACTAAAATGCTTCATATGAAGAGATTTTGGTAATTTATATGATGATTTCACATAATACAACAATTGCAACAAGAAAAGTTTATCTGTGGAAAAATAAAGCAATAGTTCCAGTAATAGTTCTAGCAACAGTTCTAGTGACAATTCCATCATCAGTGATGATGAAGAAGAGGAATCCACAAAACAAGAAAATAAAATCAAGAGATTGAAAAGGAAAATAAAAAGGCTTGAAAATAAGGTTCATGAAATTGAAAAAGGTCAAAATAATGCTTAATCGACACATTCAAGATTTGGAAAAAGAGCTTCAAGAAACAAAAGATCTTGGCATCATTATTTCTGAGCAATTGAAGAAGAAAAAAAAATATAATCAGTTAGAAGAAGAATATCAAAAATGTTTGGGGACCTACATAAATAAGTTAGCATGATTTTAAAGGAATTCAAAAACTCTGGAAATTTTTTTTGGATTTACAACGAGATCCATTTATAAAGACAGGGCTTGGTTATGAAGAAGGGAAATAAAAAAAACACACAAGGACCTCTATTTGTATCAGGAGGCTTTGTTTTAGAAATATATAAGGAAGAACCAGTTACCAAAGAAAAGGAAGTAGCAGAAATGGATACTTGCATTTTAGAGGCTATAGACATGTGTGCCAATTTGCTATTTGACACAAATGAAGAGAAAGAAGAGGAAGCTTCCAAAGCACCAAAGGTATCATATTTCAGGTTTGTGGAATCACACTCAAAAGGAAAGGAAGTTCTAAAATATGAAAGCAAGGAAGCACCTAAGATTTATGAAGAAAGTTCCAAAGTTCCTATGGATCCAAACATCCAGTTTGGATCTTATTTTGAGATAGGTGGATCAAGTTTAAGAGGCAAAGAAATTCTTGAAGAAGAAAGTAAGGAAGAAATTAAGGAAGAGGATTTAGATACTACAAATAAGGTTCAAGTATACAATGCACAAATCAAAGATGATCACAAGGATAATGGTCAAAAAAGGTATGAGGAACCAAGGCATGAACAAAGGGCTTTTTAAGGACATTGTTTTCCTTGTAATGGATTTGGAAACAGGGCTATACACTGTAGGGTCTATGGATCAAAGAAGTTTGATTTTGCTAGAAGGAACATCAAAGGAAGAAGGTATGGTTTTCAATGAAATTGCTTCTTATGCAACAGGGTTGGTCATAGAGCTTATCAATGAAAAGAAAATGAGCAACATGGTTTTTGTTTTAGAGCTACACAATTTAGAATTCATGGTCATAATGATTATGAAAACAAAACTTCACAATACAAGGTTCAGGAAAGGAATGGATATGGAAATTATTTCAAGAAATAATTTAGGATATGGGCACCATCCAAAGGCTACAATATCAAGTGTTTTAATTGCAATAATTTTGGACATATTGCAAAATGGTGTAGGACTCAATTCCAAATAGGTTCAAGATAAGAAGATCAAGTAAATTGTTAGTCTCACAATGACACTGAGAGGGGGGGGTGAATCAGTGTAGCTATTAAAAATTTAAATCTTCAAATCTTAATGCTAAAACAATGAAAGCTTAAAACTCAATAAAGCAAATATACCAAAAGAGCATCACACAACACAAGATGTATCGAGGTTCACCAGTTTTGGATACTCTTCAAAATTGACTGTTTGGACTCCCATCCAAATCTAGCCTTTACAAAATATCAATTTTACAATCAATTTGCCAGCACCCACTGGAAGGAGCACCAACCCCTGATTTATCTGCACCAACAGAAAGGAGCACCAACCCCTAATTTATCTGCACCAATAGAAAGGAGCACCAACCCCTGATTTACTAGCACCAACTAGAAGGAGCACCAACCCTTGATTTATTTGCACCAATAGAAAGGAGCACCAACCCCTGATTTACTAGCACCAACTGGAAGGAGCACCAATCCTTGATGCCAAGCACCAACTTGGACTTCTGTTCTGAATCTAGAAGATTGACATAAAGATGCCTTCACTTTTACAAGACCCTGACTAGTCTATTGCTTTCTCAACATTGCCCACTCTTCACATACCGCACACCTCTCTAGCTCACCTCTCGCACGCCTCTCACTTTAGTCCCGAGTGCTCTCACTCCTTTTCAGTAGCACTTTCACACAATTTCAACGGCCCTTTAATTCTCCACATAGACCTCCTTTTATAACAAAGTTCTGACTCTCGCATGCAACCCATAACTGCCCCTATAACTATCGTACTGAATTTAGTTCACTGTTCTTATTTTAGTTGCATGATATTCTTCTATAACTACACCTGTAACTATCGTATCGACTTCTTTTGTAACTCCTTTCATTTCTCATGCGCCACTTGTTAGTTGTAATTCCTTCCGACTGTAACTACTTTAGTATATATATATAGAGTAGGATTTTCGTCAAACACGATGTATGTTACGAATTTACACATATACCCCTACCATCACTGTTCGTCTTCTTGGTCATGATTGTTCGTATTCTTTTTTGTGCATGCATGTATATTCGATTCTATATATATGACTGTTCGTTTTCTCCTTCTTCAATTGTTCTTAAATTAGCTGCCTGATTTTCTTTTGTAATGGCCCCCTGTAATTGCTGCATAACTTCAGTTAACAGTCACATATCTTATTTCGGCTGGGTTCTATTCTTAGCTTGCGCCAAAGTGACCTATCATGAAATTGTGACACTTTTGCCTCTTTGTCCTCTTCTCGGCTTGTACCCACAAAAACACAACATGTCGTGATATCGCGACACTTTCACCTCCTTGTAGCTTTACTTGGTTCATACCCACAAAAACACATGTCATGATATCATGACACTTTTGCCTCCTTGCTGCTTTTGTTTGCTTGTACCCGCAAAAACACATGTCGCGATATCATGACACTTTTGCCTCCATACTCTTCCTTTTTACTTTTGTCGCGATATCGCAACACTTTTGCCTTCTTACATTCTCTCTCCTCCTCGAGTCGCGAAAATGTGACATGTCGTGATATTGCGACACTTTTTCTCCTTTTCTCTATCTCTTGCCTTTGGGTCGCGAAAACATGACATGTCGCGATATCACGACATGTCGCGATATTGTGACACTTTTTCTCCTTGGCACTTTTTCTCACCTTCGAGTCGTAAAAACTCGACATGTCTCGACATCGTGACACTTTTTCATTCTCTTCCTTCCTGCTCTCTTCAAGTCATGAAAATGCAACATGTCGCAAAATCGTGACACTTTTTCTTTCATACAATCTCTCTTCACTTCGGACCGCGAAAATGAAACATGTCACAAAATCATGACACTTTTCTTTCCGTACAATCTCTCTTCGCTTTGGACCACGAAAATGAAACATGTCACGAAATCACGACACCTTTTTCTCTCTCCTCTTTCTCTTCGCTTTGGATCACGAAAATGAAACATGTCACGAAATCACGACACCTTTTTCTCTCTCCTCTTTCTCTTCGCTTTGGATCGCAAAAATGAAACATGTCACAAAATCGTGACACCTTTTTCTCTCTCCTCTTTCTCTTGCAATATGTCACGAAATCGTGACACTTTTTCTACTTGTCTTTTTCTCTTCCAACATGTTGCAAAATTGCGACAGTTTTTCTTTCGTACTATCTCTCTCCGAACATGTCATGAAATCACGACAGTTTTTCTTGCTTGCGCTTTCTCTTCGAACATGTCCCGAAATTGTGACAGTTTTTCTTGCTTGCGCTTCCTCTTCAAACATGTCACAAAATCGTGACAGTTTTGCTTTCTTGCACTTTCTCTCCAAACATGTTGTGATATCGTGACAATTTTTCTTTCTTGCTCTTTCTCTCCAAACATGTCACGATATCACGACAGTTTTCTTTCTTCTCAACATGTCACGATATCGCGACAATTTTCTTTCTTCTCAACATGTCGTGATATCGTGACAGTTTTCTTTTTATTTTTAGCATATGGGCCACTTCTATATTTTGGAAAATCACTGTACATACTCTGAAAATCCTCTTAACTCCTGTTCATTGCATCACTAAACTCTTGTCCACTTCATCAACTGATCTGTCTGACTGTGTTGACAACAATGACAATACTTTTGCTGCACCTTGCTCAACAATCTCCCCCTTTGGAATTTTTGGCAACACACGTGCAATTTCCTGCAACTCATGAGTAATTTCCTATAACTCTTCTCCCCCTTTGACAACAATACCAAAAGGGCTATTGTAAACTCCCCCTGAGTCCATGCACAACATTCTCAGACACAAATTATTACAGTTAGCAAAAATTACAAACATGAGCAAAAAGATAATCAAATATATAAATGCTCCCCCTGAGACTGTCGTCCTTATAGCTAGTTAGTTCTTGTGAAACGTGACCACTCCACAATCTGTTGTTGGAATAAAAATCCAACTTAACCTCACTTTCTGCAACTTTCCCCTGCATACAACATGTTGTCGATAAAGAAACTGACTCTTGTTTCTTACTATGCCACTTGACCAATCTGTCTCCAAGATAGAATGCACCTCCACTAGTACTCTTTCTATCATAAAGTATTCTTGGATAAACACTCTAATCTCTGCTCATCATATTATAATTCATGACTCCTATTTCTTCAGCCTTTTGACTGTCACCTCCTCCGTGACTGATGACTTTGCCTCACATTCGTTGTGCAGCTCAATGTCTTTGGTTTCTAACGGTTGCCATGAATTTTTTCATCACCTACGTAGGTATTGATAGTGGACCGTTACATATAGTGTTGGAACCTCAATTTGCATGCAATCATCAGCACTCGATATTCTGCTTCTTGCTAGGGCATATGTTAGGGCTACTTAATGTCTTAGGTGAACATTCTTCACGCGATTCCAGGGAGCAATTCTCCTCGCTGTGATCAAGGGAATCCTCGGGCAATATCTCGCATTTCTCAAATAATGCAAGACTTTCTTAGTTGCATAGGCATCTTGTCCTCCTTGACGCTTCACCACCTGGGCACTATTCTCTCAACGTCTCTGCCTTGCATACCATGCTCGGGGTGCCTGTTTCAAGCCATATATTTTCAACTTACAAACCAAGTTGGGATCATCACCAAGCTAGAAACCATTTGGCTGCTCAATATAGACCTCTTCTTTAAGCTTCTCATTCAAAAATGATGATTTCACATCTATCAAAATAAACAGTCAAGTGACTCACACTTGTACGAACTTTTGTCCAACACTGTACCGACACTGCAATTTTACTGTCAACTCTGTGCAGGCATCAAACACTATACCACAACACCAACCAAATCCCTTTTTACATTTTCAACTTGGTCTATGTTTTCTACAATCACCGCTGGTCACACCTTACTTTCAACTGTTCGAATCAGGAGACAATATTTTATCAAACACTTCACGGACAACTATAGTGCACCTTACTCAAACTCATACTTTTGGACCTCGGATAGATATGATTCACAAAGCAAAGTTGCTCATCTTGATAAGAAAAACATGAATCAATAATAAGACTTCAATATTTTTCACCACAACGTCATAATAGATCTAACAATATTCACGTCAATGTGTAGTTCAAATACACACTGCTTTTATCAAAACACATACATGCGACTAGGGCAACATTCTTTTACTGACAAAATTATCTAAACTGTTATAATCCTTAACTTTGGATAGTGGCAGTAAGAACCATCACTAGTACAACAATGACATATAGCAATACTACCAAAAATGACAACTCTCAATTTAATCACCACCCTTCACGACACTTCCACAAACAACTACATGAACTAAACCACACTTTGGAAATCTATACGACAACTCCCCGACTACTTTCCTTTCATCCTCAGATAACCACACAAATACATAGGAGCATTAAAATAAAAAATTTAAGATTGCTCCCCCTGAGGATGTGCTACCTAGAACTGCTTAGTGCAATAGAGGAGTAATCTCCTTCAGTCCAAGGAGACACGATTTCCTCTCTTATTTCTTTCTCCAAGATTTCTTGAACTTGAGCTTGAGTTTTTCAACTGCATCCCTATTTTGAACCTTTTCGTGAACTTCAACATTTCTCTTGGGTGGTTGTCTCTTGTGCATCCTTGATGGATGATTATTTTCCTTTCTTTGATGCACATGATTTCTTCTATGTTGCATTCTTTGTGTCTAATGAAATCTACTGTCTTGCATTAGATTAGATACACATGTTCTTGGACAAAACCTTGCTATGTGTCCATGACCATTACATTTGAAACATTGCACGTGGTGTTCAGCCGGAATAACAGATGTATTTCTACTAGAATAACTCTTTGATCTATTATTCAATCCACAATAAATTGCCTTGTGACCATAATGGTTGCATCTAAAATAATAGCCATTAAAAGCATTATTATGAATAGAGTGAGAGTGATAGAACCTATTTTGTTGTGGTTGTTTTGCTGTAGATCTCCTTTGAGATTTTATTCCTTTTGAAGTTTCAGCTTCAAACGTTTCTTGCTTTGATACTTCAGTAGTGGACTTCTTTTCTCTACAGATTTAGAAGATGAAGGTTGTTCAACTTCATATCCAAAACCAATCTTAGACATGGGGTTTCTTTGTTGCCTTATCATTTTATCTAGCAACTCTGTGCTCTATTCAAATTTGAGATTTGTATTGGCCTCTTCTAGTTGTTTCTTCAATACAACAATCTCCTCTTCTTATTTACAACAAACAATCTCTTTCTCATTGATCTGTGACTTCAAGTCTTCTTCTAGTTTCTTGGCTTTATGAATTTGTAAGAAGAGATCTTCAATATTACTCTCATATTATTCCAACTTCTTGGACAGTCTTTTGTTCTTTTTCCTTTCTAAACCCAACTCTTCAAGTGCGACGATCAACTCACCTTCTAGATATACTTCAGCCTCAAGGTTTTCATCACATACTTTAGAATTCACTTCTTCAACCTTTTCTAGTTCAATTTTCTCTTCCACAAGAACTAAAAAAATGCCTTATTTGAGGAGGATCTATTATTCTTACCCATTGCATACTAATCCAAGATCAACCCTAGCTGATTTAGCCTGACAAGGGAACTAGCTTTGATACCAATTGTTAGTCTCATAATGACACTAAGAGGGGGGGTGAATCAGTGTAGCTATTAAAAATTTAAATCTTCAAATCTTAATGTTGAAACAATGAAAGCTTAAAACTCAATAAAGCAAATATACCAAAAGAGCATCACACAACACAAAATGTATCGATGTTCACCAATTTTGGCTACTCCTCAAAATTGACTGTTTGGACTCCCATCCAAATCTAGCCTTTGCAAAATATCAATTTTACAATCAATTTACCAGCACCCACTGGAAGGAGCACCAACCCCTTATTTATATACACTAACAGAAAGGAGCACCAACCCATGATTTATCTGCACCAACAGAAAGGAGAACCAACCTCTGATTTACCAGCACCAACTGGAAGGAGCACCAACCCATGATTTATCTGCACCAACAGAAAGGAGCACCAACCCCTGATTTACCAGCACCAACTGGAAGGAGGACCAACCCCTGATGCCAATCACCAACTTAGACTTTTGTTCTGAATCTAGAAGATTGACATAAATATGCCTTCACTTTTACAAGACCCTGACTGGTCTATTGCTTTCTCAACATTGCCCACTCTTCACATACCGCACACCTCTCTAGCTCACCTCTCACGTGCCTCTCACTTTAGTCCCGAGTGCTCTCACTCCTTTTCAGTAGCACTTTCACACAATTTTAGCGGCTTGTTAATTCTCCATGCAGACCTCCTTTTATAACAAATTTTTGACTCTTGCATGCAACCCGTAACTGCCCCTGTAACTGTCGTACTGAATTTAGTTCACTGTTATTATTTTAGCTGCATGATATTATTCTATAACTACACCTATAACTATCGTATCGACTTCTTCTATAACTCCTCCTTTCATTTCTCATGCGCCACTTGTTAGTTGTAACGCCTTCCGATTGTAACTGCTTTTGTATATATATATAGAGTAGGCTTTTCATCAAACATGATGCATGTTATGAATTTACACATATACCCCTACCATGACTGTTCGTCTTCTTGGTCATGACTGTTCGTATTCTTTTCTATGCATGCATGTATATTCGATTCTATATATATGACTATTCGTTTTCTCCTTCTTCGACTGTTATTAAATTAGCTACATGATTTTCTTTTGTAACGACCCCCTGTAACTGCTGCATAACTTTAGTTAATGGTCACATATCTTATTTCAGTTGGGTTCTATTCTTAGCTTGCACCAAAGTGACCTATCATGAAATCACGACACTTTTGCCTCTTTGTCCTCTTCTCGGCTTGTACCCACAAAAACACAACATGTCGCGATATCGCGACACTTTCACCTCCTTGCAGCTTTACTTGGTTCATACCCATGAAAACACAACATGTCACGATATCGCGACACTTTCGCCTCCTTGCTGCTTCTATTTGCTTGTACTCGTGAAAACACATGTCATGATATCACGACACTTTCGCCTCTGCACTCTTCCTTTTTACTTTTGTCATGATATCGTGACACTTCTGCATTCTTACATTCTCTCTCCTCCTAGAGTCACGAAAATGCGACATGTCGTGATATCGCAACACTTTTTCTCCTTTGCTCTATCTCTTGCCTTTGGGTTGTGAAAACGCGACATGTCGCGTTATCGCAACACTTTTTCTCCTTGGCACTTTTTCTCACCTTCGAGTCACGAAAACATGACATGTCATGATATCGCGACACTTTTTCATTCTCTTCCTTCCTGCTCTCTTCAAGTCGCGAAAATGTGACATGTCGCAAAATTGTGACACTTTTTCTTCCATACAATATCTCTTCGCTTTGGACCACGAAAATGAAACATGTCACGAAATCATGACACTTTTCCTTCCGTACAATCTCTCTTCGCTTTGGACCGCAAAAATGAAACATGTCACGAAATCGTGACACCTTTTTCTCTCTCCTCTTTCTCTTCGCTTTGGATCGCGAAAATGAAACATGTCATGAAATTGTGACACCTTTTTCTCTCTCCTCTTTCTCTTCACTTTGGATCGCAAAAATGAAACATGTCGCAAAATCGTGACACCTTTTTCTCTCTCCTCTTTCTCTTGCAATATGTCGTGAAATCACGACACTTTTTCTACTTGTCTTTTTCTCTTCCAACATGTCATGAAATTGTGATAGTTTTTCTTTCGTACTATCTCTCTCCGAACATGTCGTGAAATCATGATAGTTTTTCTTGCTTGCGCTTTCTCTTCGAACATGTCACGAAATCGCGATAGTTTTTCTTGCTTGCGCTTCCTCTTCAAACATGTCATGAAATCGTGACAGTTTTGCTTGCTTGCGCTTCCTCTTCAAACATTTCACGAAATCGTGACAGTTTTGCTTGCTTGCACTTTCTCTCCAAACATGTCATGATATCGTGATAGTTTTCTTTCTTCTCAACATGTTGTGATATCGCGATAGTTTTCTTTCTTCTCAACATATTGCGATATCGTGATAGTTTTCTTCCTTGTGATTTTCTTTTTATTTTTAGCATATGGGCCACTTCTATATTTTGGAAAATCACTGTACATAATCTGAAAATCCTCTTAACTCCTATTCACTGCATCACTGAACTCCTATCCACTTCATCAACTGATCTGTCTGACTGTGTTGATAACAATGACAATACTTTTGCTACACCTTGCTCAACATAAATAATCAAGAAAAGGATATCAGAAAGATGTGGAAGGAAGTTGAAAAAGGAAAGGAAAAATGTAATATGGGATTAAATGTACTCCTACCCCAAAATTAATCACCTCAAGAGAGAATGTGGTGGGGGGCTAAGCTTAAGAGTCATATCTTTTAGCCCCATAGGTGTCCTTTTTGTCATTGATGTCAAAGGGGGAGAGATTTGAGTAAGGGGTAGAGCATTGAGTTAGGGGGAGCAACCTCCAAAGAGAGCATTGAGATAGGGGGAGCAACCTCCATATAGAATATTGAGTCAGGGGGAGCACCTTTGATTCTCATAGATGGATTTTGTAGTGATTATGGTGATTTGAATTAGAGGTGTTGCCATTAATGACAAAGGGAGATATTTTTGGCAATTTGAGTTATTTTGTGTTGTCATTGATGTCACATGGATCACATTTAGTTTTGGTGGAAAAATAACTTCATAAATAATCATTTATGATATTTTGGAGAGCATGGATTTATACAGGGTTTTGTGGCACAAGAGGCATATAATATTTAATTTTTAAATATTATATTAATGGTTTTTATTAAAACCAATGGTAAAGGTTTTATTAAAATCAATGGCAAGGGTTTTTATTAAAACCAATGGTAAAGGTTTTTATTTAAAACAATGGAAAGAGTTTTTATTAAAGCCATTGGAAAGGATTTTTTATTAAAACCACTATGATAAGACTTCTCCAAATAATGATGGATGAAAAGGTTTTTCAAATAAAACCTAGGTGCAAAAATTTTGATGGCAAAATTCAAAATAATGAAGGATATATCCCAATTCAAAGATAAGAGGTGAATTATTAAATTCTTATTTAATAATTCTAAGGTCTAAAGTTGAATTTTATTATTTTTCAACGTGAAATGGTTGGGGATATTAATAAAATCCACCGACATCATTTGAAGGCATGGAGGTGCATATAAATAAAAGGTAAAACCTTTGTTTATAACATATAGGAAATAATTGCACATGAGTGAGAATCGTAGAAAGAGGAGCAGCAAAGAAATAAAGAAAAATAATTTTCATTTGAGAGCAAGGTCAAGGAGATAGTGCAGGAAAGTGACATCACGTAGGAGCCTATAGCACAGTTGGTAGCGCACGAACTTTGCACAAGGTAGGTTCGTTGTTCGAATCCCGCCAGGGATAAAATATTTTGCTAAGGAAAGCAATTTGAGTTTTTAGATTTGAGCGTAGGAAAAGTTAGGTGTTTGGGATTAAATACCAACATGGGTTGATGCCCACGTGGTAAGCGCTTCACAATGCTAAGTGAGAGGAAAAAAGTTCGACTCCCGCAAAGGTGTGAAGGTGCATTGTTTTTGGTAAGGCATTAATGATTTCGAAGATGGTGGAGGCACATTAATTTTGGCAAAGGCATTATTGATTTCTAAGGTTGCGAAGGCTACAAATTTCATAAAAAGGTATTTATCTCTAGCGCATGGTAATATTTGATATTGTCAAAGTATTTGTGCATTAAAAATCATTTCTATTATAACTAGGGAGTTATAAGGTATTTAGTAAAAATAAATTATTGTTGTATGTGCTTAGGGAGTTATAAGGGTTGAAGTTAAATATTTGTGATTGTTGTATGTGGAGTTATAAGGTGTGAAATTAAAAATAAAAAGCATAGGTGTTTGTTGTATGTATTAATAAAAATTAGGGAGTCATAAGAATGGAAAGTGTTGAACTTGTTATACGTTCTAGTACATTATTTAATTATGAAATTAAACTAGGAACTTGAGACCTAGTTAATTGTCACTTTGAGTTAGAATACATGCATATGAGTTTGGATTTGAAGTTGAAGACAAATTGCTTGATTATGTGCCTTGGCTATTAAGAAGAAGTGGATAGATTAGAAAATAAATTTTATGGATAAAATTGATGCTTGAGTTCATTATTGCTTTAGTGGAGTTCATTGAGAGTATTGTCATTATTGAGGAGGTTTTTTCCATTCCTTGAGGAGATTATTGTTGGTTACTTGTTGAGTACATTGCCATAATTTGAGACCATTGAGAATATCATTTGCTAGTCACTTGTGGATACATTTGTATTTCATTTGAGGAGATCATTGTTGGATATTTTAGACCTCTTTGTTTGAGAGAGTTGTGCTTGTTTCTTGAAGAGCTTATTGACATTGCATGAGGGAGATATTATTTAGAACCTATTGCTATCACTTGTGGAGATTTTCCTTGGTTGGCTAAAGTCCTCATTGTTATTTCTTGGAGAGGTTTTCATTAGAGAGCTCATTTGCCATATATTTGAGAGTTCATTGTTGAGCATTGTTATCATCCATTTGAGAGAGTATTTGTCGTACATGGTTGAGTTCATTGTTGAGAATTGTTATCATCCATTTGAGAGAGTATTTGTCATACATGGTCGAGTTCATTGTTGAGCATTTTTATCATCCATTTGAGATAGTAGTTGTCATACATTGTTGATATCGTTGCAAATCATTTTTGTCATCCATTTAAGAGTACATTGCTATTCATTGTTGAGTTCATAATTGAACCTTGCCTTCATTGATTTGTGGATGATATTTGAGTGCTACTTGACCATGATTGATTGAGCCTTTCAGAAGGCTTTTGGGACAAAATTTTTGGATATATTTGAGACATATTTTGTGCATGATTGAGTGAGTCTTTGAGAATGCTTTTGGGATAGATTTGTGGACATATTTGGGACAACATTTGAGCAGCATTGTTTGAGCCTTTTTGTGAAGACCTTGAGTACATATTTGGGACAACATTTGAGAAGCATTGTTTGAGCCTTTTTGTGAAGGCCTTGAGTACATATTTGGGATATAATTTGAGCAGGATTGTTTAAGCCTTGTGATAAGGCATTGAGGTAGATTTGTGAGAAATGAAAGAGATAGAAAATAAATAGAAAAAAGATACCAACACCATTTGCCTAGCTAAGAAGATCAGTGAAGAGCCCACCTGAGCAGATTAGGATTGCCTAGTTGAGCAGATCAGTGGATTGCCTAGCTGATCAGATCAGTGGATTGCCTAGTTGAGCAGATCAGTGGATAGCCTAGCTAAGTAGATCAGTGGATAGCCTAGTTGAGCATATCAGTGGAGCCCACCTGAGCAGATCAAGATAGCCTAGCTTTGAGCAGATCAAAGTAATCATTTGTATTGGGATAAGGATCCCTATTTATTTTTGAAATATTATAAGGAGACTATCTTGTGGACTACCCCACATTGGGGGAACCACGTTAAATATTGTGTCATAATTGTGTGTGGTGATTTGTGCACTTGCTTACTATTGCTATATATGTCATTAATGCAAACTGCTATATTTGGTTATTGCAATTAAGGACACTAATTGATATTGGTTTGGAAAGAATGTAAAAAGTGGTATCTATACTGTTCACCCCCCCTCTTAGTATAAGCTTGTGTTCTTCACTAAATTGATGGAAATATTTGTGAGAATATTTCTCTTGATGGCATTGAGGTATAAGGCAACAAGAAGAAAGAAATACCTCTCCATAATATTTGGAAAAGGATTTATAAATTACCTTGGTGGTAATTTGGCAAAGGTTAAAATATTTATTAATGGTGGCAATAAATTACCTTGGTGGCAAAGGTTAAAATAATTATTAATGGTGGCAAGGTTCTCCCTAAAATGAAAAATCCCAAAAGGTTTTAAATATTTAAATTATAATATTTAAATCCTTTAGGATTTAAATTATTATAATTAAATATAATAATTCAAAATATCCAAATTCAAATTATAAAAGGAATCCAACGTCAAATAATAAGTTGGGCATGTGTATAAATAAGGCTAAGGTTAGCCTAAGCCTTGGAGAAAATTTGCATGAGATAATTCCCAAAAGTAATAGCCTTGCACAATATTTATCGCATGTGGAAGAGGGAGGTAGATGTAGGTTTTTGTGTATTTTAGAGCAAGCAAAAGGTCAAACCGTGGAAGGGGCTTGTCCCTTCGAATAGAGGTGGTAGCAAATTTGGTAAGCTTAGCTTACACAGTGCATTGGGAGTAGGTACAGAGTTCGAACCACATAGGTTATTTTGGGTGCAAATATTTTGACCTTTGCACCAGTATAGAAGGACATTAAGGAGAACGTGGTCCTTTATTCACATGGGGTAGCATAGCCCATGCAACAATGGCCCTTGTGTTAGGGCACACAAGGCTAGGAGGTCATAGGTTCGAGCCCCAATGGTGGCATTTGATTTTTTATTAAGGTATGTGCATTTGCCATAGTTGGGAGTTATAAGGTTTAAAATAATTTTTTTATTATTGCCATAGTTGGGAGTTATAAGGTTTGAATAAAGTTTTTATTGCTATGATTTGAAATTTATGAGGGTTGAATAAATATTATTGTGTATGCTCATAGTTGGGAGTCATAATGGTTAGTGAGTAATGTTGTGAAATTATTTAAGTGTTTTATTTTTTAAAAGGAGTTATAAGGTGTATGTGAGAATTTTTTTTATTTGATTGATAACTCTTGTTGATGAAATTTATTATTAAATATAGGAGTAATAAGATGTATAAGTGATTTGGCGTTGTATGGTGAAATACTTGTTGAGGTTAATATTCTTGTGGATATTTTGAGATAGACTGTTCCTATCTAACCTTGAATTGGCAAAAAATATTTGGTTGTAAGTAAGACAAGTTTTGTGGATAATTCTTCATCAAGCAAATAAGAGGTATGGGTAAATCATATTTTGTTTAAAGTGATTGGAATGAGTGTGTGAAACATAAGGTGGAGTGAAAAGGATTGTTTGATAAGCATTATTGGAAATGTATGAGTAAGTTTTGTGTACCTCATTTGTGAATGGTTTTGGAAATCCTTAAGATAGATTTTTGAGAAAAATCTAGGTTGTTATTGTTGAATGAGTTTTGGGAAGTTTTGAGATAAAGAGTGAAAATCATTTGTTCTAGGATTGCAAAACAAATTAAGTATCTTTGTGAGAACTTTTGAGTGATTGAATTTGAGAAGAATATTTTCAAGTAGAATTTTTTTGAAGAAAGGTTTTCTGAAATATAGTTGAGTCATGTTTTTGTATGCAATATTTGAAATCATTTGGACAGATTTTAGCAAGTCATTAAAGGGAATTAAGGGTAGAGTTGAGTAAGATTTTGTAAAAGCTTAAGGACAAAGTTGAGTAAGCATTTGTGAAATCTTAAGAAAAAAGTTGAGTAAGCTTTTGTGAAAGCTTAAGGAAAGAGTTGAGCAAGTCTTGGTGAAGACTTGAAGTCATATTTGAGCACGTTCTTAAGAGGACTTGAAGGTTGAATTGAGAAAGTCTTGGTGAAGAATTGAAGGTATATTTGAGCAAGTTATTGATGGGACTTGAAGGTAGATTTGAGCAAGTCTTGTGAAAACTTGAAACATCATTAAGAGACTAATTTATTTATTCAAGCTTTGTGTTAAGGCTTGGAGTAGATCTAAGTAGAGTTGATTGATTGATTTGTTCAAGATTTTTTTTAGAGCTTGGTATGAATATGAGCAAAGTGGATTGGTGATTTGTTCAAGATTTGTGTTAAGGCTTGGGGTAGATCCGAGAATATTTTATTGGTGATTTGTTCAAGATTTGTGTTAAGCCTTGGGGTAGATTTGAGAAGAGTATATTGGTGATTTGATAAAGCTTTGTGTTAATTCTTGATAATAAATTTGAGGATAGAGTTTGGTGTATATTTATGAGAATATTTGTGCTATATATATGAGATAGAGTTAGAGTATATTTATACTATACTTGGGATAGATTTTGGTGCAGATATAAGATAGAATTGTGAGTAATATTTAGAGGTGACAGAGCAAAGGATAGCAGTCTCTAGTGGATAGAGATCCATTATCCAAGGCAGTGAGGATATAGGTCTTCTATGGAGAGAGATCCATAAGCCAGTGTAGCAGGGGTTAAAGTCTTCTTAAATATCACTAGCTAGAGTAGAGGAGAAAGAGTTATCATGTGGATAGAATTCCATAAAACATAGCAATGGGAAAGAGTTATCCTATGGAGTGTGATCCGCAAACTAGCTTGGAAGATAGAGTTATTTTGTGGACAAAGATCCACAAACCAATTGAGGAGAAAGAGTTATCCTGGATCAAGTTTCACGAACCAGATAAAAGAGGAAATATTTCTCCTATGGATAGATATCCACAAAGTAGATCTTAGGGTATTGATGTCTCCTTTGGAAAGAGGTCCATAAACATTGCAATAGAGAAGTGATTCCTAAGAGATTTGCTGAGAAAATTTAGTAAAAATATTTTCCCCGTGGAGTAGCCCACATTGGGTGAACCAAGTTAAATTGGTGTCTATATTGTGTGTGATGATTTATGAATTGCTTTGATTATTGCTATTGATATTTCCATTGATAATATTGGATAATATTATTTGGGAAAGAAAAGTGAAAGTTGATCTTATATTGTTCACCCCCCTTCTCAGTATAAGCTTGTGTTCTTCAATTGGTATCAGAGCGGGTTACTTCAGAAGAGTTTAACAACTTGAAGGAAGAGTGTACAGGAACACAGATGAAATATCAGAGTGGAGTTTTAGCAAATAAGGTACCACTATTTGATGGGAATAATTATACCTTATAGAGTGTAATAATGAAGACTTACCTGATGGTACAAGGATATGAGATATGGTAAGTAGTTGAAGATGGATATACACCTCTAGCTAGTCATCCTACAGATAAATATGGTAAGCCCCTAAATCTATATAATGCAAATACAATGAATGAAATCTTGGATGGATTACATGAAGTAGAATTTGTAAAAGTTATGCATTGCACATCAGAAAAAAATATTTGGGAAAAAATGAAGAAAGCATATGAGGGAGATAAAAAGGTCAAGATGGTAAAAATTTTAAAATCACAAGAAAATATTTGAAGACTTGAAGATGAAGGATGAAGAAGACATTGCTACATACTTACTTTGTGTGGATGAGGTTTTTAACTCCATGCGAGGACTTGGGTTTAAAGTTGAAGAATATGATGTTTGTCAAAAGGTTCTAAGGTCACTTCCTATGAGGTATGATGGAAATATTTCAGCCATAGAAGAAAAAAGAGATCTTGAAAATATGACTTTGGATGAGTTACAGGGAATAATCACATCATATGATATGATATTCCCTATTTTGAAGAAAGAGGTAAATTTCAAAGAAGCAAAGAAAGCAAAGGATAAGAAACTTGATTCAAGTAATGAGTCAACTAGTGATGAGGAAGCTAACTACAGTAGAAGGAACAAGAAGGATTCATAAAAGAACAAAGGTATGAAAATAGTAAAGTGTTTCAATTGTGGTAAATATGGTCATTATGCATCTAACTGTATAGAATCCGAAAGCAGCATCAGTGAAGATAAACAAGATCATAAGAATAGGGAAGTAGGAAAATCCAGGTATGAAAAGAAAAATAGGGATAGAAAAAGCAAGCATGGAAAGAAGTTTTTCCAAAGGTATAAGAGGAGTTTCTATGTAGATAAGATAGTCAGGGTCTCAAGTGATAGTGATGGAAGATCTTCAGATAATAAATAAGAAGAAATTATCTTCTTAGAAATAGAGGAAGAAGTAAATGTTTCCATTAAAGACAAATATTAAGATGATCTTGAAGATAAAGAAGTGGAGAAAGAATCAGAAAATGAAGGAGTAGTACGTCTAGAATTTGAGCTTATTTCTACTCTTAAGGAATTAAGAAAGTTTAGAAAATATAATTTGAGACTTAAGGCTCAATTTCAAGAATGTGATGAATACAGTGGAAAGCTTATACAAAACCTGATAAACTTAATAGCTAAGAAAATGATATTTAAAGAAAAATAGAGACAAAAATCTTAGAATGTGAAATAATAGAGCATGAATTTGGTTCACTAAGAAAGGAAGTGAAAGAGTCTAAATACAAGCTACAAAAGTTTGGGGAAAGCTCAAAGACCTTGGATAATATTATTAGTGCACAAAGATCTTCATCAAACAAGATAGGACTTGGTTTTGAAGAAGGACTAGGAAAGTAAAAAGAGGAGTCAAGCTCAAGCCCCAAAGAAGAAGCTTCAGAATAAGAGAGATAAGGATAAAGTGAGACTTATAAGGATAACTTGAAAAATAGAAGGTTCACCAAGTAAGGAAACAATGCACAAATAAGGAACGAGAAACATCACACAAAATAAATGACTATGAGACCAATGGGTCCAAGGCAAGATTTATTCAAAGGATGTTGCTTCTCATGTAACAAGTTTGGTCACAAGGCTATGCAGTGTAGGACACATGAAAATAAGGAATAAGGTTTCACTAAGAGAAATTTTAGAAATGGGCATCTATTTCAAGGGTATTGTTACTCTTGTAATCATTTTGGTCATAAAGTAATTGATTGTAGGATTCATGATAGGAATGGGTATGGCTTCACCAAGAGGAACTTCAAGATATTTTCACCATCTGGGAACCACAACATTAAGTGTTATAGGTACAATAATTTTGGGCATATGGCCAAGTGGTGTAGAACATAATCTCCAGGGAAAAGCAATAATATGGTTATTTGAAAGAATCAGAAAAATCAGTTGAGAAAGAAGGTAGATAAAGAAAAAGAGTATTTTATGCTGGGAGTAGTTTTACTTCGACCCCAAAACTAATCACCTCAAGGAGAGGAGGTAGTGAGGGGGCTAAGGTATGAGTCTTATATTTAGTCCCAAAGGAGTCCCTTTTCCATTGATGTCAAATGGGGAGAGATTTGAGTTAGGGAGAGAGCATTCAGTCAGGGGGAGCAATATTGGAAAAAGGTAAAAGGAATGCTTAAAGAGAAAGGGTTGCCATCAATGACAAAGGGGTATATTGTTGGAAATTTGAGCATGTTTTGCATGTGTTGATGCCATTGATGTTAAGAGGTTTGATGTCAAAAATTGATGAAATTAATATAAAAAAAGGTTGATTAATGTCAAGAGGTTAGAGGTCCTAATTTGATGGAAATATTTGTGAGAATATTTCACTTAATGGCACATGAGGTATAAGGCAACAAAAAGAAAGGAATACCTCTCCATAATATTTGGAAAAGGATTTATAAATTACCTTGGTGGTCATTTGGAAAAAGTTAAAATATTTATTTATAGTAGCAATAAATTACCTTGGTGGTAATTTGACAAAGGTTAAAATATTTATTAATGGTGGTAATAAATTACCTTGGTGGCAAAGGTTAAAATAATTATTAATGGTGGCAAGGACCTAAAAGGAAAAATCCCAAAAGGTTTTAAATATTTAAATTATAATATATAAATCCTTTAGAATTTAAATTATTATAATTAAATATAATAATTCAAAATATCCAAATTTGAATTATAAAAGGAAGTCAACATCAAATAATAAGTTTGGCATGTGTATAAATAAGGCTAAGGTTAGCCTAAGCCTTGGAGAAAATTTGCATGAGATAACTCATGAAAGTAATAGCCTTGAACGATATTTATTGCACGTGGCAGAGGGAGGTAGGTGCAAATGTTTATGTTTTTTAGAGCAAGCAAAAGGTTAAACAATGGAAGGGACTTATCCCTACCGAAGTAAGGTGGTTGCCAAGTTGGCAATCTTGGCTTACGCAGCGCATTGGGAGCAGTGAGGTATGGAGTTCAAAAGGCATGAAGGTTATCTTGGGCACGAAACTTTTGATTTTTTTACCTACGAAGAAGGACATTAAGGAGCGGTGCTCCTTGATTAACTTGGGGTAGCATAGCCCACATGGTGGTGGCTCTTGTGTTAGGGCACATAGGGCTAGGAGGTTGCAAGTTCGAGTGATGACGGTAGCATTTGATTTTTGATTAAGGTATGTGCATTTTCCATAGTTGGGAGTTATAAGGATTAAAATAAAAAATTTATTATTTTCATAGTTGGGAGTTATAAGGTTTGAATAATTTTTTTATTTGAAATTTATGAGGGTTGAATAAATATTATTGTGTATGTTCATAGTTGGGAGTCATAAAGGTTAGTGAGTAATATTGTGAAATTATTTAAGTGCTTTATTTTTAAAAAGGAGTTATAAGGTGTATGTGAGAATTTTTTTTATGTGATTGATAACTCTTGTTGATGAAATTTATTTTTAAAGATAGGAGTAATAAGGTGTATAAGTGATTTGGCATTGTATGGTGAAATATTTGTTGAGGTGAATATTCTTGTGGAGATTTTGAGATAGACTGTTCCTATCTAACCTTGAATTGGCAAAAAGGATTTGGTTATAAGTAAGACATGTTTTGTGGACAATTATTCATCAAGAAAATAAGAGGTATGGGTAAATCATCTTTTGTTTAAAGTGATTGGAATGAGTGTGTGAAACATAAGGTGGAGTGAAAAGGATTGTTTGATAAGCATTGTTAGAAATGTATGAGAAAGTTTTGTGTACCTTATTTGTGAATGGTTTTGGAAATCCTTAAGATATATTTATGAGAAAAATCTAGGTTATTATTGCTGAATGAGTTTTGGAAACTTTTGAGATAAAGAGTGAAAATCATTTGTGCTAGTATTGCAAAATAAATTATCTTTGTGAGAACTTTTGAGTGATTGAATTTGAGAAGAATATTGGAAAGTATAATTTGTTTGAAGAAAGGTTATCTAAAAGACAATTGAGTGGTGTTTTTGTATGAAATATTTGAAATCATTTGGATAGATTTGGAAAAGTCCTTAAAGGGACTTAAGGATAGAATTGAGCAAGTATTGGTGAAGAATTGAAGATATATTTGAGCAATTTATTAAGAGGACTTGAAGGTAGAATTGAACAATTCTTGGTGAAGACTTGAAGGTAGATTTGAGCAAGTTATTAAGAGGACTTAAAGGCATATTTAAGAAATTCTTGTGAAGACTTGAAATAGCATTAAGATATTGATTGATTTTTTAAAGCTTTGTGTTAAGTCTTGGGGCAGATCTAAGCAGAGTTGACTGATTTATTTTTTCAAGCTTTGTGTTAGGGCTTGGGATAGATCTGAGCAGAGTGGATTGGTGATTTTCTCAATATTTGTGTTAAGGCTTGGGGTAGATCTAAGAAAAGTTAATTTGTAATTTGGTCAAGCTTTGTGTTAAGGATTGGGGAATATATAAGAAGAGTGGATTGATGATTAGATCAAGCTTTATGTTAAGGCTTGAGGATAGATTTGAGGATAGAGTTTGGTGTATATTTACGAGCAGATTTGTACTAGACCTGAGATATAGTTAGAGCATATTTATACTACACTTGGGATAAAGTTTGGTGTAGATATGAGATAGAATTGTGAGTAATATTTTTTTTTTTTTGGTAAGTAGTGTTTGTATTTACAACGGGTTTTAACAAGGATCCCAAAACCTGATTACATAAGCAATGGTCCTAGGGCATCAATCCCTTGAAACTGAACACCAAAACAGAAATCCTGCCTAGCGGAAACAATCCCTCTTAGCGGGAAACAAACAAATAAGAAAGAAAGTAGTTTTGGAGATCCCGCCCAGTGGGGAGTAGCCAAAAACCACCATCGAGAAGATCCCGCCCAGCAGGAAGCAAAGAAAAACTGTTACAATAAAATCTTGCCTCGTGGGAAGCAGTCAAAACCACCACAAATAGTCCCGCCTAGCAGGAAGCAACAGGGAAATCCCACCATCCGGGAAACCAACAGAAAAGAAAGGATCTCGCCTTGTGGGAAAACCGGTGGATTTGGTGGATCCCGCCCTGTGGAGAAACCAGCCGCCCACCAGGAAAACATTTCGTTTGGCGAGAGCCATCCTGCAGCCAGCACAGAGAGGATCCAACCCATCAGGAAGTGACCAGAGAGTTGCACCACAAGGAACCTACCCCGAGAAAATAGAAGAGGATCCCAGCAGCAGGGACCAAGAATCCCGTCCAAGCACAGAGCCTGCCGAGGATTCACAAGAAAAAAGGGGGAAGCTGTCCAAACCCTAAACTGTCAGCTCCACTGCACCGAGAAACGCAGGGGACCAGATCCACGTGAATAACCTGCAAAAAACCCCAGGGGGAATCCTGAGGGAAAAAGAGAAGGGATCCCCAACCAAACAGGGATCCCTGGGAAGCACCAGTCCGAAAAAACAACCAAGGAAACCCTAGCCGGCCGGGAGGGGCGCAGATAGTGGAGAAGGATCTCCCCCCAGGAGATCATCTGCAAACAACCACTCCCCGGGAGGGATGACCTGGGTTGAGCCAGGGACTGGGCAGGAACCAGGAGCCATGGGAGGGGGAGCAAGGGAGGGACCAGAGCCCTCCCCTCTCTACTTTCTTCCCTCACCATCTCCCAATAGAATGACTATTTTAAATAACTAGCATCTAATTTTTTTAAATTGGTTATATGAGATTAAAATGGATGCCACCAGTACTACATCATGACCATATGGTGGTATTGCAACCATGAGTAATATTTATAGGTGATAAAGTAGAGGGTAACATTCTACAGTGGATAGAGATCCATTAACCAGGGTAGTGAGGACAGAGGTGTTATGTGGAGAGATATCCACAAGCCAGTGTGGTGGGGGTAGAAGTCTTCTTGAATATCACCAGCCAAAGCAGAGGAGAAAGAGTTCTCCTATGGATATATTTCCATAAACCAAAGCAAGGGGAAAGAGTTATCTTGTAGAGTGTTATCTATGAACCAGTTGGGAAGATAGATTTGTTGTGTGGAGAGAGATCCATGAACCAATTGAGGAGAAAGAGTTCTCCTAGATTAGGTTCCATGAACTAGAGAAAATGGGAAAGATCTCTCCTATGGATAGATATCTACAAAGTAGAGCTTAGGGGATTGGTATCTCTTTTGGATAGAGGTCCATAAACATTTCAAGAGGGAAGTCATTCCCAAGATATTTGTTGAGAAAATTTAGTAGAAATATTTTCTCTGTAGAGAAGCCCACATTGGGTGAACCACATTAAATTGGTGTCTCTATATTATGTGATGATTTATGCATTTATTTGATTACTGCTATTGATATTGCCATTGGTAATATTGGATAATATTTTTTGGGAAAGAAAAGTGAAATTTGGTATGATACTATTCATCCCTCCCTCTCTGGTATGATACTATTCATCCCTCCCTCTTAGTATAAGCTTGTGTTATTCAAATGTTTGGTTCATACAAATATTATTAAAATTCAATTTTCATGTAGGTCATGACAATATAGGATATAATATCAATATGCACTTTGTTGAAATATAATAAGTTGTTATATCAATGTATTTTGTGTTTTATTTTAAATGCCATGTTAAATGATAATGATGTAATATATATGAATTCATTTTAATAATATATGATTTTTTTTATTTTTTTGATACTATTAAAAAGAAAGAGGGTTTTGAAAGGGTTCCCACAACATTTTACAACAAAACCAACCTAAAAGGTAAAAACAAAAATAAAAACAAACATAGAAATACCAAAAAACACCCCCTTGGAGGGACCAAAAGAAACGAAGAACATAGAAAGGTAGAGACAAACCAAAAAAATAGGAACAATGGACAAGAGGGGAAAAGGGGAGAATTGAGGAAGTTCTAAACTAAAATTTCAACCTCTTGAATAACCATGCCTATCATCTTGGACATCTCCTCAGAATATTCTAAAGCAATCTTCATCGAGCTCTAGATTGCTCGATTTTTTATCTCCATTAGTTTCAAGTTGGGAATTACCGAGCTCTTCCTCTCATATACCTCCTCAAAAGTGTAGACATATTTAAACCTCTTGTCCTTATGAAATTTCCTTGGTAGGATCTCTAGGTCAATAGAATGGGAGATAGGGGATGAAACATCCTCCTCCCTCCATTTACCAAGTAGTCACTTGGATTTACACATTTCGCTCCCTTCTGCCTAGCTAACCGATGAAGCTCCAACCACCTTAGAAAAAGCCTTAACCTTGTTAGACAAACTATTTAGGAAGTCATCAAAATTGTAGTGTGGCGGTTATTTTTCTGAGAGCTGTATTTTCTAATAAATATTATCAGGTCTTGAACCCATCAAGAATGAATACATTTCCTCACTGTCATCAGTAGAACATTTAAAAAATCTTATATTGATCAAGAACAGGAAATGGCACATCAAGTAAAGGTTTTAGAATCTCCTTTTCCACCAGACCATTCTTGAAAGATGCTTGTTCGAACAATAACAAAACCAAGCCCTCTTGAAGTGGAAATTGACTGCGACCCCTTGCACATCCAACATCGATTTTTTCATGGATTGAAACAAGAACATAGGGATATTCATATAGTATGGAAGCTACATATGAATTTATACATAAATTACAAGGTAAAATAATCCATAATAACTTTGGCCACCCTATCCCACAAAGGGGATAATACCTTAGCACTGAAGTCATTCTACATTATGAGAAGGAACTCATACATGTCCAAGAAAAAACATATCTCCTCGAGCAACATGTTATTATCTCTATTGTGATAGGCACCATATAGAACCAGACTGGTAGTTCTACTTATCAACTCCATTGACACCTCAAAGTACCACGAGCCAATTTTAACCCATCCTTAATTCCACGTCACCACCATCCATTTTGAGAGAACTGGATTATGCCCATGGAACTTCTAGATACACTCCAGAAGGCCACCATTCTTCAGAATAGTATTCACCTCATCATAAATCATCATAGTAGCAAGCTCCACCCAAGATTTAGTAAGCCACGATTTGGGACTGTACAATTTAGTCTTTCCCATATTCAAACCTTTACCACACCCCACACTCTTCTGCAAAGCACTCTTACACAAATTGCTTACAACAAAGATTGAACCCAAACACTTAGAATGCTACAAAAATATCCATAGAAAAACAAAGAATAAATAGACAACCACCAACTTAATAGTCAATACTGTGCCACTATAGTCACTTTTAAAACTCAACATTCAAGGAAACCCAATCCCTCTAAGAAACACCATCGCGAGAACGCAACTTATCCAACCAATTCCAAATATAGAAAAATATCTTTAGGAGAGGAAATAACACCTCAACCATGAGAAAAATCTCACAATAACATGTCTTGTGAGAGAGGGAAATAGAAACTAAAACCTCCCTTCTAACGTCGAACAACTTCCAAAATACCAGAGAAAAGGGGAAGGACAAGGACCCTGCCTCTTGCCATAACAATCGATAACCCCCATGAATACCACCTGGTAAAGACCAACCACTTTCCAAGACAAGCACAAGATTGCAAGAGGAAGACACAAATATTTTTAACACCATGAAAATGCTTCAAAAAAAGGTCTCATTATTGAAATGAAGAGCAACAACAATCAAAGATAACTGCCACACCTGACAATCACCGCCCAATAACACATCCCAAGAGAAGGAGATAAACGATAGCCAGACAATCATCCATCGAAGCTTTAAAACAAGCTTCCACCACCAGAAAAAAAAAACAAAAGGAGACATGAAATAAACCAAACCAAAAGAGACCATAGGGAAAAGAAGTTTCCACTTACCGAAGATAGACTTTGAAATCAAACTTTGAAAGCCGAGGAAAAAATATTAACAAAGAGAAAACTTCCTTCGGGCAAAGTCCCAAAACTAAGATAGCACAAAAAAGAACCAAATTAAAAACACTAGGGAGGAACTGACACAAAGGATTTAAAATTTAAAAATGAAAAAACCCTACCTGACACGAAAAACATAAAAAATCCTCCACAATCCCAAGAAAATCAAACCTAGTACAAGCAAAATGAAAATCATACTGAGAACCACATGGAGGGAACTGTCAACAAGGATTCAAAATTTGAAAATGAACAACTCCTTCCAAGCTCAAATGACACAATAAAATATATATTAATAATATATAATTAATCTTGGATGACATTTTTGTAATATATAATTAATTTAATGTATATTTATAATATATAATTAATTTAAAAACTATAATATATATATCTATAATTTTAATATTAATTTAGTTAAAAAATATATATAATTATAAATTAATAAAATATTAATCCTTATTTTTAAAAAAATAGATTAACAACACAAACATATAGCTTGGGGTAAAAAGGGACCACCTTCCTAAGTCTATGCAAGGTAAGTAATGCCATACCAATGCACTGTCTAGAGAGGGACTACAATATTAAAGTTTGAAAGCACAAAAAATATTATAAAATATAATTAACCTTTTATTTTAAAATAAATAGATCAACTTTATATAACTGATCAACTTTAGAATTATGTGCTTCAAAGAGTTGAAAAAAAACTTGATTTCTGGCTTCCTAAGAAGTTGTTATTAGCAGATAAATTTTAGATTTGCTCTAAAGTTTTAGTTGTCACTCATGTATACTATTCCTATTGCTGGGTTCCTTAACAATCTTGCTATAAGAAGCTTGAGAAAATACTTAGATATTTTCTTTAGAATAATTCTTTTGAAAAAAAAGGATTTTATAGAGTTGCCTGGGATATTTGTTGTCTTCCCAGTATATTTGGCAGAATGGATCTGTTGGATTGTACACAAAAATGTATTGCTCTATGTGCTAAGTGGGTGGTCAGGGCTCTGAGGAGAGCTAAATATTATAAATTTTTGGTTCAAAATTTCATTTCCTCTGGTCTTCCCTTAAACTGTAGATCATGGAGAGGGTTGGGTTTTCCCTCTTTCATTGTTGCTCCAATTTTTGTTAAGTTTTATGGCTCCTTTGCTATTAAAAGCATATGGAAATCCTGGCAACAACTCACTCCTTGGATATTTTGGAGAGGATATGGCTTCCGTAAAGGCTTATCCATAAATTCTATGAATATTTGGTCGTCCACCATGTTTCTTCATCAAGGTTCTCCCTTATCTCAAGTGTAATGGATTCATGCTCAACGTTTTTTCAAAAAGGGTATTGTTACAATAGCTAATTTTATTTTTGACTAGACCAATGATTGGATCCCATGAAATGAGTTTAAATGCACCTTCAAGCTGATTGGTGCGGATAAATATACATATGATGTTGTTATCACTCTCACCCCTTTTTCTATGTTGCACAAGATTCATGTGCGCTCGCAACATGCTTGGTGGTCAAACTAGATATGGCATGTTGACACTCCTTTGCTTAATTATAAGGCTCATTTGGGGTATAAATGGTTATCTCCTCATCTTCCTCTGGCACCTAAGCTCAATTAGTGTTGGGATTTATTTTCTACAAGGACTAGATGGAATTCTAGATTTTAGAATGTTTGGGCTACTTATATTGAGCCCAAGCAATATTGTTTTGTGTGGAGCTTGATTGATTGAGGTCTTCCCTTGGGGGAAGGTTTGAAGAACCTTCAAATTTATGATCCTAAATGTTCTTTTTGTGGTGTACCCGAGTATTCTACTCACCTCTTTTGGAATTGTATAAGATCTAGGTAAGCTTGGGAATGGGTTCTTTCCTTTTTTCCCAATTTACAATTGTAAGAGTTTCTTGGCCCCAAGCTCTTCTTGGGGACTATATTACTTTATCTCTCTCACTTTTTAAAGTGTGGATACACCTTCTATAACATTTATTCATGCTGATAAATTAGAAATTTTTAATGACATGTGGCTACAGATATGTACTCAAGCCAACAAATTTGTTATGGAGTTGGATCATCTACAAGTTATTATGGTGCATAGGGCCAATGCTTTGTGTATAGTCAATTAGGTCCCCCTAGAGCACTCTTCTTAAGAGTTTTTTTTATCCCACTCTCACCATTGGCCTTCATCATATGCAAGAAGTGCTCTTACAAATAGGCACTGGTAGTAGCCCTCACCAGTCATGAAGTAGCCTAATGTTGACATTTCTTGTTCGTACCATCAGGTTGGGGGGTGGGATGATTTTTAGCCATTATCACTTGGGCTAGTTGTTGGTTGGAGCGACCTAGGTTCTAAAAGCCTTAATCATGATGTAGAGGGGTGCATTCCCATACCATAATCACTAGCAGTTTATGCAAGACAACATTCCAGGGCACATTACCCCATATGATATGCTTTCTTCGATGTAATGATCATCATTGGTAAACTTGTGTTTTGTTGGTAGCTTTGTTTGTTAACCCTTGTCAATGAGGGTTAGTTTGGTTCCCCATGGGGTGTGTTAACCCACCCACTTTTTTTATTTTAAAGGCTTTTATCTTAATTTAATATAAATTTACTTTTTCATAAATAAATAAATTACGTAAATATAATTTTATTACTTTAATACCTATTTATCTATTATTCAAGTAAACACTATTTATGTAAATAAAATTAAAAAAAAAATTATGATTTGTATTTTGCTGAAGGTTTAAAAATAATTATATCTTTTATTTATAAAGCAAAATACTAGAAAGATATTATATTGAATCACAAATGGAATATTAACTGCACCTAAAAAAAAATAGAAAATATGATTATCTAAAATTTGGTATTTCAGAATTTCCTCTCACATTAAGGAATTTTCTTGGTCGCCTTCCAAGGCCTACCCTACAAATCTAGGTTGGAAAAATTGAATTTCACTTTTGGTTGTTGTGTGGTTTGTGGCAAAGAGGAAACAATAAAGCACATTTTTTGGGATTGCTCTCGTGCCAAAGCAGTATGGAAAGGAATGGATGGAGTTATTATCCCTTTTTTGGGGGGGGACACATATGGTGGAGTATTGCACTTCTTGGAGATGTCAATGATTGTCCACCTCATCTGGTGGGGATCTGGCAAGTGGTGAGGGTCTCTATTTTGTTTGCTATCTGGAAGGATAGGTGCTCTCTTGTTTTTAGTGTAGGTTCCATTCCTGTTACTAGCACTATAAGTAAAGTTGTGAGTTGTATTTCAGATCAGGTAAGAATTTTTAGAGAAGAATTGTTAATAGATATGAAAGAAAACTTTGTTTTATGCAAGTCAAAAATTTACTAATCTTGTATAAACTTGCATAGTTCTATTGTACTTTGGTCTTTCATTTATGAATTTATAAGAAGTATTTTTCAAAAAACAAAGACTAGAAAGATAAATTAAATGATGTTAGTTTTTCTTAATAAGTCAAGATCGGCTAATTTTAATCTTTTGAATTTAAAGTAATCTAAATTTGTATCATAATACAAAAAAGTAATAAATGTAATTTTTTTTCTTTATACTATACTTGTAAAAAACATATACATTTGCTTATTTATAGTTGTGTAGTTAGGTTTGTGTGAATTGATACCACCATCCTTTCAACACACACATTTTAATTATGTTAACTTTTAAGATATCAATTATAATAAATTATGTATAAGGAAGGAATATGGTTTCATTGAAGATGAATAATTATAAGCAAAGATATTACTTTATATGTAGTTATGTGGGTTGTCTACATATGAAAGATATTTTAATTATGATAATATTTTGTGCTGACAGAGAGACACAATGTAAAACGGTATTGGGATTTTCTAGGCCCAAGTTCAATTCATGGGAAAGGTGGCCCCAATATTCTCCCAACTTTTCAACCTATTCAAAAAATAAAATTATGTTGATATTCAAAGTACATTCAAAATTTCTATCATATTATAGGAGTTGATGTCATTGTAGTGATCTTTGATGTGCAAAGATCATGTTTTATTCCAAGAGAAGTTAATTTCATATCCCTAGTCCTCCTCCCCAAGAGTGTTAGATCTAAGGAGTTCAAGGAATTCAAAATTATAAGCCTAAGCAATACTATTCATAAAATTTTATCCAAAAATATGATTAATAGGCTCAAACAAATCCTTTTTGTAATCATTGATTTCAATCAGGGGGACTTTGTTCTAAGGATACAAATTATTGATGGAATCATAAAATTTCATGATTTGATTCATTTGTTTTATAAGAGTGGCAAAGTTTGTATGTTTCTCAAACTTGACATGAGTAGAGCATATGATAGTGTCTCTTGGAGATTTTTTGAAAAGGTGTTTAAATTCAGTTCTCATAATAGATGGATCTCTTTGATTAAACAATGCTTCTCTACCCATATGTTCTCAGTCATTGTTAATGGCGAGGTTTTAGGGTACTTTAGTAGCTCTAGAGGTCTTAGGAAAAGTGATCATCTTTCCCTTTGATTTTTCATTATTCTTCTCGAAGCCCTTGGGAGAGAATTGAAAGTTACAACTATCTTCAAATCTATTGAGGGTATTAAAATTGTTTCTCCCATTGATTCAATTACCCATTAGCAATTTGTTGATGATACTCTCCTTTCTACCTTCTCTTCCATTCCTTAATCCAAGGAAATCAAAGTTATTTTGAAGAATTATGAGCTAGTTGCTAGGTAATATATTAAATTTATTAAAAGTAGGTTGTTTTTCCCTAATACCCTTCCTAATAGACTAAGAGCTATTGCTATAATTCTAGGATATACTATTGTTTAATTCCCATCTATTTACTTAGGTTTGCCTTTGTTCGAAGGAAGGATCAAAGAAGAACTATAAAATTCACTTTTGGAAAGGGTGCAAAAAAGTTGGCAGGATGCAAGGGAGCACTTCTAAGTCAAGAAGGAAAGGTCCAACTAGTCAAATATACACTTCAAAACCTATCAGTATACTTTATTTCTATTTTTAGAATCCTAATAAAAATCGCTCAAAAATTAGAACAATTAAAAAAAATTGTTCTTTCAGTGGAATAGGATAAAAAAATATTCCATCTCATTTCCTAGGACCAAGTGTGCTCCAAAAAAAATGTAGGAGGTCTTGTACTAAGAAATATTAAACATATAAACAAATATTTATTGTTAAAATAGAGCTAGAGACTGGTTTCTCAAGAAAATAATAGATGGGTTCATATTGTCTCTACTAAATACTTGAATAGGGGATTAAGCTTCATAGAAGATCAAAAATCCCTACATGGATTGGCCCTCTATAATATCATTGTTAAAATAAAAAATATTCTCCAAAAAGTTCTTAAATGGAGATTAGGCAATGGAGAGCATATTGACTTCTGGGAAGACCCATGGCTTGAGGACATGCCTCTCATGAACATTCCTTCTTTTGATATCTTAAGGCCTAGATTTCTTGAGTACCTTATTCCTAAAGTGGTAGACTATATTGAAGAAGTTTATGGTATTAAGAAATGAAAAGCTATTCTAAGGTTTATTCTAGCTCGAGTGGATATTTTATTGAAAACCTTTGATCTTGCATTAAAATATCAAGTCGTCAGGAAGTTTTTTTTGTATGGACTCATTAATCTAGAAAAAAGAGGAGTGACTTATTTTTAGTGAATTCTACCTACCATGTTATTGTTGATGAGAATGTCTTTTGACTTTCTTGCAATTCAGTTTAGTTCAACAAACTTTCCCCCAAAGTCATTTTTTTATTTGGCTTGCCCTCCAAAATAAAATTCTTTCTTTGAATAATCTTAAGAAAATAGGAATGGTCATTCCTAATTGGTGTTATTAATGTGGGGCTCATGAGGAAAACACTCAGCATCAACTTTTAGAATACTCCTTGTCATTGGGTATCCTTTCCTTTCTTCTTTCAACATTGGGAGTAAGTTGGGTGGTCCCAAGTGCTCTAGAATAATTCTTTATCATTGGTCATTTTATCCCTTTCTTAGCCCTAAATGTGGTTTCTTGTGGAAAATCTATCTCCCTCATTTATTTTAGGGTATTTGGAAGGAAAGTAAATATAGGGCCTCTAAATAATTTTCTTCAAACACCTCCTCTATGGGCTTCAAAATTCTTAGCACTTTAGTTGAAAATGTCTCGGCTATCTTTTTTCCTCCCTCTAATGTTCCTCATTTTGAGGCTTCCATCTCTGCTATCCTAGGATTACCCATTGAGGTCCCTAGCCCCCCTGATCCTAGCTAGAGTAGGCTACAAACCAAATGGAGCTCTCCCCTTTGGACTAGCTTAAAATAAATTTTTATAGAGCATCCAAAGGAAATTTGGGGATGGTGAGAGCTAGAGGATTGATTAGAAACTCTAGTGGAGAAATTGTTCTAGCCTTTGCTGAGAACCTTGGTCACCAAACCAATAATTTCATAGAGGCCAAGGCCCTCTTCCAAGGTTTATCCTTGCTTGACTCAATGGGGGCTAATAAGAATAATATAGAAGGTGATTATTTATACATTAGCAATATCTTCACAGGCTTCATCTAGTGGGAATATTGGTTATCTTATCGATGAATAAAAAATATTCCTAAGAAAATTTGTGAACTACCAAAGTAAGTATATTTATAGGGAAGGTAACAAGGTTACAAATTTTCTTGCCAATATTGAATTTCAAAATAAAGGTATGTCTATCTAGAAAGAGAATTATCCATAAAAGCTTATTTATTTGGTGAGAAATGATATTGTCCACATCAATGATAACAACTGATTCTATTCTCTTATTTGGCATTCTGGAACTCAGTTTCTCTATTTACTTAATTTTTTCTAGATATAGAATTGGTAGGTTTTATCTTTGGTTACCTATTGTTCTATTATGTTTTTGTGTTTGTTATCAGTTAATGAGGCTGGGAATTGCCTCATCTATAGACTATTTTGGATAACGGATAAACTTTTTGACCCACCTTATGTTATGTTTTGATGTTTATTATGGTGATAGAATGTATTATATATTAGTATTTACATGTTTTAAATGTTGAAGAGCATATATTATGTTTTGACTATTTTTATGCATTTCTTACCTGTTTCAGCTGAATTATCTAGCAAATTAGGATTTATTTGAAGTTGTAATAATCGGTGTTGATATATATTCAGTTTTGAAATCATTTTGTTTGCTTTCATTACCTTTTTAACAAATTCAAATGCTAAAAAGGGCACCAAAACCTATTCAAATTAAGTTGATTGTGCAGAAACAGAATATTGACCATATAAATTCCAGCCAATTGTGCATACACAACATGGCTTGGAATTGGTCAGCTCTAGCACGTGCCAATGGTGGAATAGGTATTCTAAGAATGGTAGGAGAATGTTCACACAATAAAAACCACTTTCCTGTGCATCATATGCACAGATTAGCACATGAACTGTTATACTGCCTAATATTTTGGAGCAGCTCTGGAATGAGTGGAGCAGGAACATTTTTGATCAAAATCAGGCACATAATGGTCAATACAATGGAAAATGGTGATATAAGGATGGCTTCAGATGTATAAGGGGTTTTTTTACTCCTTCTAACACCTTTATCCCAACGGTTACAACCCAAAAAATCAAATGGATAAACTATAGCAAAACAAATTCTTGCATATTAGGAAAATAGTTTTGAAACAGTTGATGGCATCCCTGAAGAATAACAATAACTCATATTAGCATTGTAATAGAATAATATAAATAACCTAACTTCCATTTAGTTGAGCAGGTAGGATATAGGTGTATAAGAATTCCATAATAGATAAGTTGTTTTATCGTAGCAGAATAGTATTTTGCAGGCATTTTCCTGCACTATTGTATGCTATTGCAGAATCAATAAAGGTGCAATTTTTCATTCTATTGGAATTCTAAGTGAATGTGTGTGATATTTAGATAGTTTAGAACAATTATTTCCACCTTCTTCTGGTTCAGGAAGCAAGGGCCACTTCTAGGCCTAGGGTAAGGAATAGGTTTGATAGGTTTTTTGCTCATTTCTTGCTACACAAAATTAGCAAGAACTTGATAGTTCCTATTTCACATTTTTAGCTCTACTATTTTAGATTTCATGTGATAATTTGTAATTATTATAGAAGTGTGTGCATGTCAACTGACCACTTAGCATAAATTCTTGCATCCTACAACATTTTTTGATATTCCCTGTTTTCAACAGTTGTTTTTAGATTTTGGCATTTCCAGTTTGTATTAGTGAACTCCCTACTGTTTCATTTTTGCAACATTTTAATTCCTATCCTTTGAATTATGTTACTGTAACTAGGTTTACTTTATGCAAAGTGTGCATTTCAATTCTGAAAAGTTTTTTTTTTCTGTTGTTTCTAGTTTTGTAAGACTTCATTTTCTACAAATTTAGATAGTTTCCTTTTTCTTGCAAAGTTTTAATTCCTACAATTTCATTTATGTAAGGGTATATAGGAGTAAATTTTAGTTTATAGGATTTATAGGTGGCATAAAACCTCCAAACTCTAACTGTTTCACCAATAAAGCCATCTCCTGAATGAACTGATCCTTAAACTACTTACCTGTCCTATCATATATAGCCATTGGACAATGTCTTGGATTGATAAGTATAATGACTAAATGATGAATAATTGAAGACACTCATTATTTTTGGCATCATTATTGGGGATACCTTAGCTATTTTTAGGATAAGCATAGTAGTCCAAGAACTGTCCTGTTATAGGTAACAGTTCTTGAAAACTGAATTCAAGTTCATTTAGTGGATGAGCATGAATGCATAGGCCAAGAGATGAAAGAGAAAGGTTTCTTAGAACTGGATATTTTCCACCAAGGTGTTATTCATGATCAGGTAAATATTTTCTTGTGTATAACTTCTTGAAAGACTTAAATGAGAATCATCTTCTTCATCAACTAAAATTTTAGGATATTTGTAAGAAGAACTCTTAGAGGAACTTACTTCTAGACATACCCATAAGTTTGATCCATCTAAACCAGTTGAACAAGTAAAAACTAAGGAAATGCCTATGGCAGAACAAGGAGAACGTGCTAGGGAAATTGTTGGTCATGATGCTAAAAATCCTCCTGTTAGAACTTTTGAATACCCTATTCATCTGAATCCTACTCAGAATGCTCCTATGAAAACAATTTCACCCTCAGTATTGCCAACCTTTAGGGGAATTGTTTATGAGGATCCTGACCAATTTTTGTTTGAATTCAAAGTCTTATGTCATACTTATGATTATTTCAATGACAACCAAAAATTGAAGTTATTTCCCTCTACACTCAAATATGTAGCCTTATGATGGTTTATGATCCTTGAACTGGATTCAATCCGCACTTGGTATCAAACAGAAACTACATTTTTCGATAAGTATCAGGAGTATTGTAGAGTGAGAAATAGGAAGGATGAGTTATTTCAGATTAGACAAGAATAGGATGAAAACTTAGAGGATTATCTTGATAGATTTACCTTTATCCAAAAGAGATGTGGTCCTATAGAAACTAACTTGTTAAAAACTATATTTTTGAGAGGTTTGTAGGATGATTCCAGAGAAGTATTAGATTTAATAAGAAAAGTAGATATAAACCAGCTTGATATTAATGATATTGTAGAGTTATGCATAAATTATTCCCGCACTAGGAAACTAAAAGGAAGTGGAATCCTGGTAATACTAATATAAAATATTTTATGGAAGAAATGGCTAACATGAAAACTGATATTCTTGTACAATTAAATTCTGCATTAGGGGAAATGAATTCAAAATCCAAAATTTCACCATCTCTGGCTATCTATTGTCCTAGATGCATAAATTAGCATACCCTAAATGATTGTCCTTTTAATAGAACCTCTATCTCAACTATTTGTGGCATATGTTCCAAATAGCATAAAACTGATAGGTGTCATTTGTTGCCTCACTTGAAAACTATTTTGGAAACTCAAACTGAAGAACTTAATGTTATTGGGCAAATGTCAGGTGGTAACTTTTCACAATACCAGCATGCCCCTTGTTTTCCTATAGTTTGGGGACAAAATCCTTAGAATATGCCTTGGGGATATTCAAAACCACCTTCACAGCCATGGAATCAATATTAGGCATATTCCCAATATTGGTCACATCCTCCCTGGAATCCTGTTAATCCACCTTGGACACATAATCAACAATATGGGAAAATATGGGGGCCACAATACCCATCATATAAAGGGTAGCAAAGGTATCAAGGACAGACTCAAAATTTGTTGCTAGCTCCTAATAAAAACTTTCAAGGAAGAATACAAACTCAAAAAGCACAACCAATAAAGCAACCCCAACTTCTAGCTTAGACTATGGCTAACCCAAATAATACCAAACAAGCAACTTCTGTTTATGGAGTTGAGTCTGAATACACTATTGTAGTTCATGTACTTGAATTTAGTAATATCCAATTACATTCAGGAACATTTTACCTGACCCTGCCCCACCCACCATTGAAGAAATTTATGAAAAGCAAGAGTCTCCACGTTCAAAACTAGTACAAAAAAAAGAAAAAGAAGAAAAACCAAAAAAAATAAAAGGGAAAAAGGAACCTTCTTCAGAAGTAGTTCCATACCCTAAAAGGTTTGATCATACTATCACTACTCCTAAATCAGAATTGGTTACAGAACTTAAAAATATGTCTATCTCCCTCTCTTTTTTTCAATCAATAAAAGATGTGCCCTTAATCAAGAAAACCATTCAGGAGTTATGTATCAAGAAACCTGGTATAAAGAAGAAAGTATTTCCTAAAACTGTGCAAGTAGAAGGGAAGTTGGCTGACCTGCTATATGGAAAACTAGTGTCTCCAAAATATAGTGATCTAGGAAGTCTAGTAGTCATAATTACTATTGGGTTAATACAAATTCCAAATGTACTAATTGATCCTGGAGCTGCAATCAATGTAATGACTAAAGAAACAATGCAACAACTGCAACTCAATAATATTAGTCCTACCACCATAGTTTTTGAAATGGTAGATAGGTCAGTTGCCAAGCTAGAAGGGATCCTAGAAGATATTGCCATTGAATTTTCTTCCTATGAATATCCTGTAGATTTCTTGGTATTGCAGCCTAGAAATTTAGTTAATGGTTATCCCATCATTCTAGGACGACCTTGGCTTGCTACTGCAACTGCATTTATAGATTGCGGGCCAGGAGAAATTACTATTTCAAATGGCATTGACCTTAAGAATATTTCCTTGTATCCACCAGCCCATTATTCAACCAATTTTTTTGGACATATATGGTATCCTGAGTCTGATGAAGAACAAGAAACTATTGCCACTTTGGCCACAGTAATAGTGAAGGAACACATTGAGGAAGTCAATTCACTAGAAAGGAAATTTTTTGAAGATGAAACTATCCTAGTTAAAATATTACAAAAAGAAGGACTTAAATATGATCAAATTCTTGTTCATCGCCTACTATGGAAGGATGAAGAACAAACCTCAAAATATCTGTCACCTATTCATATACAAGAAAGCTCTTTCACATTGCCACATGGATGGCATCATCATCTTCTTACCTCTTTCACATGTCCTATTCATGGAATGATTCTATATGACATCACCTATGAAACAAAATCTAGAGTATTTCATACTCTACAGCAACATCATTTTCCATTAAATTCTTTAATCAACAGATATGAAGCAGTCAATTATGTTTATCCAGGAATTAAACAAATTAAAATATACCCAGGGAAAGTTATAAATATTAATAGTTGGTTGACTAATGACAAAGAAGCCAAACTATTTGTTGTTCTACAAAAACATGTTTAAACTTTTGCCTGGAGTTACAAGGATATGACTGGCATTCATCCTGATGTATGTACACATAGGATATACAGTAAATATGTCAAACTAGTGAGACAATTTCAAAGATGCCTGAATGATGCTCTAAAAGATATTGTTAAAGAAGAAATTGAGAAACTTTTAGAAGTAGGATTTATTTACTCAATTTCAGACAGTAAGTGGGTTTCTTCATTGGTCATTGTTCCAAAGAAAAATGGGAAAATGAGAGTGTGTGTGGATTACAGAGAGTTAAACAAAGTGACACATAAAGACCATTTTCCATTACCATTTATAGACCAAGTGTTAGATACCCTTTCTAGTAAGAAATTATTATGTTTTCTTGATGGTTTTAGTGGTTATAATCAGATGCAGGTTGCACTACAAGACCAAGAAAAGACTACTTTCACCTGCCCTTGGGGAACATTTTCTTACAAAGTTTTACCCTTCAGTTTGTGTAATGCTCCAACAACATTTCAAAGAGTTGTTTTGGCCATATTCTTTGATTTGATAAATGAAAGTGTAGAAATTTAAATGGATGATTTCACAGTGTTTGGAGATAGTTTTGAGTATACCTTAGAACAACTTTAAAAATTTTTAATACATTGTGAAACATACCATCTGTCTCTTAATCCTGAGAAATGCTTCTTAATTACGGAGGATGAGATTGTACTTGGTCATCATATTTCCTCTTATGGGATAAAGGTTGATTCTAAAAATATGGAAGTCATTAAAAACCTTCCCCCCAAAAAAAAATCAAACTGATGTAAGGAGTTTCTTTGGACACATTGGTTTCTACTGCAAATTTATTGCCAATTTTAGTATCATAGCCAATCCAATGTTTGTATTACTAACTAAGGATTCTGAATTTACTTGGTCTACTGAGTGTCAAACATATTTTGAAGTATTGAAATAAAATTTGACAACTCCCCCTATATTGAGAGGACCTAATTTGGAATTGCCATTCCATATTCAAACTGATGCTTCCAATACTGCTATTGGATCCGCATTAGGAAAAATTGAAAATGGGGAGCATTATGCCATTTATTACATCAGTAAAAATTTGATAGGAGCTGAAAAGAACTACACCACCACTGAAAAGGAATTCTTAGCTGTGATATATGCTATTAATAAATTCCTATACTATATCAGAATATATCAAGTATTCATCCATACGGATCAGGTTGCCATAAAATACTTGATGAATAAACCTTTGGTGAGTGCAAGAATTATTCACTAGTTAATATTGTTACAGGAATTTGATATCACCATAATTAATAAACCAGGGAAAAGTAATGTAGTAGCAGATTTTTTTTCAAGGTTGCCAAATGCAAATATAGGAGAATTGGTAGAATATATGTTCCCAGATGAAAAATTGTTTGCTATTTTTGTACAATCTCCATGGTTTGCAAATATATCTAATTACTTGGCTATAGGAAAGATTCCTCTTCACTTTACTCCTAAGAAAAAGAAACAGTTAATCAAGCAAAGTTCTTCTTTCAAATGGATAGGAGGCTTATTGTTTAAATGCAGTCCTAACCATGTTTTACGCAGGTGTATTTGCAAGGATGAGGTATATGATATCTTACGGGCATGTCATGATGAACAGTCAAGAGGACATTATTCAGTAAAAAGCACCATTCAAAATATTTTGGGTACTGATTACTACTGGCCATATTTACATAAATATGTGAAAATATATGTCATACATTGTGATGCATGCCAAAGGATGGGAAAACCTACCTTCACTAGTGAAATGTCATTACAACCTCAAATAGGAATAGAACCATTTGAGATATAGGGGATAGATTTTGTAGGACCCATTGATTCTCCTTCCCAAGGGAAAGTGTATATCTTGGTATGTATTCACTATGTAACCAAATGGGTAGAAGCCTGTGCTTTTAAGCATGCTCGAGAAGAAAAAGTTGATGATTTCCTGTATTCATAGATTTTCCTATATTTTGGAGCCCCACAATCCATCACCATAGATCAAGGATCTCATTTTACCTATAGTGTTGTTGAAGCGTTTATTCAACTATATCAAATCAAGCACAATAAATCCTCACATTATCACCAAAAAGCCAATGGATAGGTTGAAGTGACTAATATGGAACTAGAGAGAATCTTAACTAAAACCATAGCAACCCATAGGACGAATTTTTTGGAAAAACTACCTTAAGCAATTTGGGCTTACAACACTACTTGGAAATCCACCACTGGATTTACACCATATGAATTTGTTTATGGTAAAAATACTCTTTTGGCTATTGAATTTGAGTTACTAACTCTTCGAACTACTTCGGATGTAGGTATTGATTTATCACAGGCACAAATGGAACAAATTCTATAGCTCAATGCATTGGATGAGCTAAGAATGGATGCATTGCACCAAATTGAGATGATCCAAGCACAAAAAAAATTGTGGCATGACAGTCACATTCAGAAACAAAAATTTTAGCAAGGCGATTGGGCTTTGTTGTTTGAATCTCATTATGAAGACTATCATGGAAAATTACAGACTAGGTGGCTTGGACCATATAAGATTGAGGAAGTGTTTGACAATGGAGCTGTTTGCCTTTCACCCATTGATGATTCACGATGAAAGTTGGTGGTTAATGGATATCTTCTTAGGATATACCATAAATCACTAACTAAAGAGGAGTTTCTCATGCAAGTGGAAAACTTGGATGTACACATGTTGGAAGAAAACACTTCTTCCACACTTGACTCAATAGAGTAACATGAAAGAAATTGAAAAATAATAAAAAATAAATAAATAAATAAAGAAAAAAAATGATAAAAAAAAAGAATAATTCAGAAAGTAAAAACCTCTTTGAGGTTCTTCTGAATTAGGCTTGCATGAAAATCAGTATTCCGGCATGTTTACCTTATTGAAATCACAATTTGGACCCGCCATCACTATTATGGCTTTTCTCACAATCACTGTTTCACCTGTTTTTAGATTGCTCTTGTCTTAGTCAGTAGAGCAGCCAACTAGAATCAACAGGAATAGCCATATGTACAAATGTAGATAATTGGTTATATCAGGTATGTACATTTTTTGTTTTAGAATATTGTGAATATCTAGTATGTAGTGTATAATATCCCTAGTTAGTATATAAGGCATAAATAAGGTTGATTCAGAAGTTATCCATATAGTCAATGGAAGATGTAGCTATGATATGATCATGAAAAGTTTTAGTCAATGTCTTCAAATCCTTTTGCATGATAATGCTCCAGAATGAGAATGTTGTTCATAAATAGAAGCTCTAGAACCAGAAGGTAGAAAGCAGCTTCGAAATGAAAAAAACCTGTGCTCTGAAATTTGAAATAACATTACGTTTTAGAATAATTCAATAAACTCCGAAATGAGTTTAAGAGCGAATTAGTTGGAAATAGAAGGTAACACGTGTCCTCTCAAGATTTGTTACCATTGGGGTTGGAAATATGAAATGGAGCACAAGTTTCAACTGTAGATTTCAAGGCAACATATGGTTTCGAGGCATGCAAAAGTTTACGGTACACGTATCAAGGTAAAGTTTGAAAAAGAAACCATCATAAGATTGGTGATTCTACATCACCTCAACAAAGCCATAATAATTCAATGACATGTAGTAAAATAGATCATTAAGGACTCCTATGTGCAATAAAACTCTACCATATGTCCAATTCACATTCTTAGACACGTTTTGAAGTCATTCCTGTGCTGCAAAAATTTACTCCTCAAAGCCAAACATAAGCTTTGAATGAAATTGATTATTCCAAATTGGAGATAACTTCTACTACCAGAATTTTGTAGGAATAAAATACACAGAGCACAAGCAATTTACAATGGGGGGTAAGAAAAATAGGGCTAAACCAAAAATTGTTGAGTATTTGGTGGAGAACAGATCTTGCATAATACAGAAAAACCAGAGAAACAAGAGCCCAAAATTTGTATTCAATACTTCGGAAGAATTTTACAAGAATATATAGCCAAACTGCCATTTGCCAACCCCCTCTCATTACAATCCATGGGTTTTTATCGAGGTCCCGATCCTCTGTGCTTTCAAACTTCCCACGATCTACAATTGCCACTTGGGACAATTCTGGAAAGTTGCATTGATGAGACTCTAGGTGAGGTGCGCGACTGGCTGCCATATCCAACGGAATCTTCTTCTCGATCTGCTACTTGCTGTTAGTTGCTTTAAACGCGTCTTCCAGATATCCTGCGTGAGTGGCCAACATGCCCGTTGAAATCCTTCTTTGGAACTGCTACTCACTGTCGCTAACTTGCCGCACACGAAGGGCCGCCTTTAAGAAAGCTGGGAGTGCGTGTTTTCCTGTTTGGTCGCGATATCGCGACATGTCACGATATCGCGACCATTTCCTTCCTATGCTTTCTCTCTCCTACTCCCGTCGCGATATCGCGACATGTCGCGATATCGTGACATTTCCTCCGTCAAGCCTTCTCTCTCCGTTTTGGCCGCGATATCGCGACCTGTCGCGATATCGCGCCATTTTTGTCTGTCGGCCTCCGTTCTCCTGCTTTGGTCATGAAATCGTGACATGTCACGATTTCACGACCATTTGTCTTCCGCGCCTTGCCTTCCCTGCTTTGGTCGTGATTTCACGACGTGTCGCGAAATCGCGACCTTTGTTCCTCCGCGCCTTTGTTCTCCGGCTTTGGTCACGATTTCGCGACCTTTGGTCTCCGCGCCTTTGTTTCCCCTGCGGTGGTCGCGATTTCGTGACATGTCACGAAATCGTGACATGTCGTGATTTCGCGACCTTTGGTCTCCGCGCCTTTGTTTCCCCTACGGTGGTCACGATTTCGTGACATGTCACGAAATCGTGACATGTCACGATTTCGTGACCTTTGGTCTCCGCGCCTTTGTTTCCCTGCCTTGGGTCGCGATTTCGTGACATGTCACGAAATCATGACATTCTGTCCGCTGCTCCCCTATCTTCCGTTTTGGTCGCGATATCGCGACACATATTTTTCTTGCAACACTTAGAAAAAAATAACATTGCAACACTTAGAAAAAAAATAACAACAAAAAGTTTGGTTGATGCTCGATTGCTTTGCTGCCCTCGGATGCTCCTGCATCAGACACCCGAGGTGGATTGAGAAGTGATCCTCACTTCTGATCTTTGGGAGGAAGACCCAGGTGGTCAACCTCTATTTTCGATAACCAAGTTGCATCTTCTACAGGTCTGCCCTTCCACTTGATCAAATACTCAGAATATTGTTTGTTCCTTGTGCTTCTGCCTTCACGAGTATCTAATATTTCCTCGATCTCGTCTTTGGTTGGGTTAGATTTTGGAATGCTCCACAATTCTGTGCTTGGTGCCTCTGTACTATCTCCTTCATGGTATTCCACTAAATCTGATATGTTAAAAATAGGTGAAATGTCAAGCCCACTTGGCAATTCCACTTCATATGCATTGCTTGAATCCCGTTTTTCCAGTATTCTGCATGGCCCAAACTTCTTCATCTTCAACTTGTTATAAGTTTTGGCTGGAAATATTTCTTTTCTGAGATGGACCATGACTTCATCCCCCACTTCGAACTCTTTGAACCGCCGCTTTTGGTCTGCTCTTGCTTTATACTGAGTATTCATTTTTGTAATTTGTTTCTTCACTTCTTCATGCAGGCTTTTCATCTGTTTCATGAATTCCTCAGCCTCTGCACTGCACTTTTCTCCTTTATCTAATTTTCTCAGCTCAGAAACGTTTCTCGGACTGTTTCCATATATGATTTGGAATGGAGATTTGTTTGTACTCTTATTGACGAAATTGTTGTATGCAAATTCTGCTTGTGGCAAAACTAAATCCCATCCCTTGGGTTTATCTGCTATCAAGCATCTTAATAAATTACCCGGACTTCTATTTACCACCTCTGTCTGTCCATCGGTTTGTGGGTGGTATGCGAACTGAACTTCAGATCTGTCTTCGACTTCTTCCACAATGTTCTCCAGAAATACCCAACAAACTTTGTATCTCTGTCAGAAACTATGCTTCTTGGTAGACCGTGAAGTCGTACCACTTCCTTGAAAAATAACCCTGCAATGTGAACTGCATCACTTGTTTTCTGCGAGGGAATAAAATGTGCCATCTTGGAGAATCTGTCAACCACCACAAATACAGAGTCATTTCCCCTCTGTGTTCTGGGCAATCCAAGAATAAAATCCATGTTGATGTCCTCCCATGGCCTCTCAGGTACTGGTAATGGCTGGTATAATCCTGTGTTTTGCCTTACGCCTTTTGCCATCTGGCATATTCTGCAACTTTGCACAAACTTTTTCACATCTTGCTGAAGTTGCGGCCAGTAGTAATTTTCATTCACCAGGGCAATGGTCTTATCCCGACCAAAATGCCCGACCAGGTCCTCCGTTGTGCTTTTCCTTGATTAAGTTCTCCCGCATGGAACTCCTTGGAATGCATAATTTACTTCCCTTGAACAGCATTCCATCTTGGATTAGGAAATCTAACCATTTTGTCCTGTCCACAGTAACAGGTGCCAAGCAAGCCGTCCAGGCTTCTGCAAAATCAGGATCTTCAGGATAAAGACCCTTCAGTTCTTCGAATCCTACCACTTCCACTGTCATTTCAATCAGCAGATTCTGCCTTCTACTTAAGGCATCTGCAACTCTGTTTGATTTCCCGCTTCTATGCTTTAACACAAAGGTATAGCTTTGGAGAAACTCAACCCACTTCATGTGCCTCTGATTCAGTTTTGTTTGGTTGTTGATGTACTTGCAATGCCTGATGATCCGTAAATAGAACAAACTCTTTTGGCAACAAATAATGCCTCCACTTCTTTAGAGCTCTGAACTATAGCATAAAATTCTTGGTCATAAACTGAATACTTTTTTCGAGCATCATTGAGCTTTTCACTAAAATAAGCAACAAGTCTGCCTTCTTGACTCAGTACAGCCCCTATTGCACTACCACTGGCATCACAGTCTACCTGAAATACTTTGTTAAAGTCTGGGAGTGCCAAAACAGGCTGTTCTATGACCCTTTTCTTTAATGCATCAAAGCTCCTTTCAGCCCCTAAGGTCCACTTGAATTCTTTCTTATCCCCTCTCATTGTTTCTGTGAGGGGTGCACAAATGTTGTTGAAGTTTCTTATGAACTTTCTGTAAAAGCTGGCTAGACCATGAAATGATCTTACCTCTGTTGTGCTTCTTGGGGTAGGCCATTCGATGATAGCTCTCACCTTCTCTGGGTCCATTTTCAGACCTTCTGCTGAGATTACAAATCCCAGGTATACTAACTCTTTCTTGACAAAATTACACTTTTTTAGATTTATTAATAACTGCTCCTCCCACAGCTTTTCAAAAACCCTCCTGATGTGCATCAGGTGTTCCTCCAGGGTTCTGCTGAATATTAATATATCATCTAAATAAAAAATGACAAATTTTCCTAAAAACTCTTTCAGTACCTCATTCATCAGCCGCATGAAGGTACTTGGTGCATTGGACAGCCCAAATGGCATGACCAACCACTCATACAAGCCCTCTCTTGTCTTGAAGGCTGTCTTCCACTCATCTCCTTCCCTGACACGGATCTGGTGGTAACCACTCTTGAGGTCAATTTTGGTGAAGTACTTGGCTCCACTCAAACAGTCCATTATGTCATCCATCCTTGGCAGTGGAAATCTGTATTTTATTGTGATCTTGTTGATGGCTCGAGAGTCTGTGCACATTCTCCACTCTCCATCCTTCTTGGGTGCTAGTACTGTAGGTACTGCACACGGGCTAAGACTCTCCCTAATCAATCCCTTCTCCAGCAACTCCTGGACCTGCCTGTTTAGTTCTTCAGTTTCTACAGGTGTCATTCTATGTGCAGCTTTATTGGGCAAGCTTGACCCTGGCACCAAATCAATATGGTGACTGATTTTTCTTATGGGGGTAAACCCTCAGGCACATTATCAGATATGATATCTGGAAATTCCTTCAATAGATCTTGGACTTCTGTTGGGGCATCTTTGCATTCTGTATCCCTGACTCTAGGAATTAATGCATAACACATATGTTCATGCTTTAAATCATCTAAAAATTTTCTTCCGTCAACCAAGCAAATTCTTGCACTGCCACATACCTTTTCTTCCACCTCCTTCAGGGGTTTCAACTTATGACGCATTCCATTCTTGGTCACGGAATAGGTGTTGGCTCGGCCATCATGAACCGCACACTCGTCAAACTGCCATGGCCTTCCCGGCAGCAAATGGCACGCATCCATGGGCAGAATGTCGCACGAGACCTCATCACGGTAATTTCCAATACTGAATTTTACCAGGCACTTGTTCATTGACCAAAACCTTATGGTCTTTCTGCAACCACGCGATCCGATATGGATGCGGGTGTTTCTTTCTCTCCAGTTGTAGCTTTGTAACCATTCCCTCTGAAACTAGGTTATCCGTGCTACCGTTGTCAATGATAATGTTGCAAATCTTACCCGCGCATTTACACCTTGTGCGGAATAAGCTTTTCCTCTGATCTGCAGCTCCCTCTTCATTCAGTAGGACTCTCCTTGCAATCATTACTTCTCCTCTCTCAGCTTCTTCAGAATGCTCAGATCCAACATCTTCATCAGCGACTGCTACTCTGGCATTTCCTTTCGGCCTCCGATTATTTCTTTCTCGTTGTTGTGGGCACTCATATTGGTGATGTCCCTCTTCCCCACACTGGAAGCAAGTTCCATGGAATCTTCCTCTTCCCTGGCCACGTCCAGCTCTGCCTCTTCCCCCTCGGTAACCATTATTCTGATTACGGGGGCGGTCTGTATTTTCTCTCCTTTGTTCTTGATTGCTGCTACCTTCTCCATTTTTTTGAGAATCTTCATTTCTTCTTCCACTGTTCCTTCCGTCGGTTCTTCCGCCATGACCTCTTCCTCTTTGCTTGTTTTCAAACCTCCTATTGAGCTTTTCTTCAACCTTTAAGGCAAATTGGTAAGCGTCCTCTATGGTGGTCATCCGGACTAGACTTAATTCTTCCTGAATACTTGCTCGTAACCCATTAATGTAACGGGCTACCTTCTCCTTGTTGGCCTCTGAGTGGCCTGTTCTAATCATTATTTTATGAAATTCTTCCATGTATTCTTTCACAGACTTGCTTGATTGCCTCAATCCTTGCATTTTCTTTAGCAGGTCTAACTCATAATCACCAGGGATGAACTGCCTCTTTAGCTTTTCTGCCATCCGTTCCCACTTAGTTATTCTCTCTTTCCCTCTTTTATTTCGCTCCAGTTGCACTCCCTTCCACCAAATGCTAGCATGACCTTTCAGTTTGGTCTTTGCGAATCCGACCCTATCAGGATCCTCAACCTCTTCGTACTCAAAGTACTCTTCCAGATCGTTGATCCGGTCGATCAATTCCTCTCGGATCAAGGTTCCCGAAATATGTGGAAACCTCCATCTTCGACCTCTTCCCAATCTGGGATATGGCTTTGTATAGTCTGGCCTGAGCAGGATCTATTGCTTCTTCTTCTTCCTTAGGTTGGTCTTCTTCTTCATCATCTTCCTCTTCACTACCTTCGTCTCTTCTTGGCTCCAATCTTCTACGCATTTCTTCTTGCAGGGCTTGCATTTGCTACTGCAAAGCTCGAACATCTTCCACTGCTGCCATGCCTCTCCCACCAACAGGGTTTCTCCTTGGAGGCATTCTGCTCACCCAATTCCAAGCCCTTCCACAGATCCTGGTGTAACTGCCTCTCCTCCGGCGATCTGCTACACACTCAGGAACTACTGGCTCTGATACCACTTGGTGGAGAACAGATCTTGCATAATATAGAAAAACTAGAGAAACAAGAGCCCAAAATTTGTATTCAATACTTCGAAAGAATTTTACAAGAATATACAGCCAAACTGCCATTTGCCAACCCCCTCTCATTACAATCCATGGGTTTTTATCGAGGTCCCGATCCTCTGTGCTTTCAAACTTCCCACGATCTACAATTGCCACCTGGGACAATTCTGGAAAGTTGCATTGATGAGACTCTAGGTGAGGTGCGCGACTGGCTGCCATATCCAACGGAATCTTCTTCTCGATCTGCTGCTTGTTGTTAGTTGCTTTAAACGCGTCTTCCAGATATCTTGCACGAGTGGCCAACATGCCCGTTGAAATCCTTCTTTGGAACTGCTGCTTCACTGCCGCTAACTTGCCGCGCACGAAGGGCCGCCTTTAAGAAAGCTGGGAGTGCGTGTTTTCCTGTTTGGTCACGATATCGCGACATGTCGCGATATCGTGACCATTTCCTTCCTATGCTTTCTCTCTCCTGCTCCCATCGCGATATCGCGACATGTCACGATATCGCGACATTTCCTCCGTCAAGCCTTCTCTCTCCGTTTTGGCCGCGATATCGCGACCTGTCGCGATATCATGCCATTTTTGTCTGTCGGCCTCCGTTCTCCTGCTTTGGTCATGAAATCGTGACATGTCACGATTTCGTGACCATTTGTCTTCCGCGCCTTGCCTTCCCTGCTTTGGTCATGATTTCATGACGTGTCACGAAATCGTGACCTTTGTTCCTCCGTGCCTTTGTTCTCCGGCTTTGGTCACGATTTCGTGACCTTTGGTCTCCGTGCCTTTGTTTCCCCTGCGGTGGTCACGATTTCACGACATGTCATGAAATCGCGACCTTTGGTCTCCGCGCCTTTGTTTCCCCGACGGTGGTCGTGATTTCACAACATGTCACGATTTCGTGACCTTTGGTCTCCGCGCCTTTGTTTTCCCTGCCTTGGGTCACGATTTCGTGACTTGTCGCGAAATCGTGACATGTCACGATTTCGCGACCTTGTGTCGTTGCTCCCCTATCTTCCATTTTGGTCGCGATATCGCGACACTTTTTGTGTCGCGATATCGCGACACATATTTTTCTTGCAACACTTAGAAAAAAATAACATTGCAACACTTAGAAAAAAATAACAACAAAAAGTTTGGTTGATGCTCGATTGCTTTGCTGTCCTCGGATGCTCTTGCATTAGTATTTGAAAAAGGATTATGAATCCCTATGGGTCTTCATGGAGGGTGGGTTCATGCTATTTCTAAGCAAGTTAAATGGATATTCTAAAGGGTTGGTAGCTGAGTTCGCCCAAACATTTAGGAACAACCAAGTCCATATCAGTGGCATGACCATCTAGGTAACTCTAGAAATTCTTAGCCATATTACTGAAATGCCTTTGCAAGGAGTTTAGATTGTGAAAACTGGTAAAAATGCTTTAGTATAAATTGTTAACCAGATTAGGGAAGAAGGAGATAGACCAATTGAATTTTTAATGATTAATATTGTTTGCAAAGGGGTTAAACGGTCTAGTCTACCACCTCCCTGGGATGATGTAGCTATGTGGGTTATTATTTTTTTAACCTATGATGGATTATTTCCTGCTCTATTTGGGAATTGTGTCAAAATTTTGAATCATTTATGGTGTGGTCATTCAAACCCGGAGGTCAAGATAAATCTTCCCTTATACCTTCACCAGGAATTGAAAAATATGAATAGAAAATACTAAGAAGGAAAGGGCACTCACAAACACCATGGGCTTATCAAGCTCATTTGCAAACACCACTTTAGGGGAAACCCAGGGTTATGCATAAGGGGTCAAATCCAAAATGTATTTATAAAAAATTGGCAAATTAGTTTCAAAATTCAGATGAATAGTGTCAAAACACATGTAGAAGGTTAACTATTATTAGGGGTAATGTTGGAAATTTAAACTTAAAATGGTCAAATTATTATAAAATTGGGGCGAATCGACCCCCCAAAAAAAATTGCACCCAAATTTTTTTTGCTAATGGACCTTGGTCAAGGGTCTCAAATATTAGCCAATTCCAAATTTCAAAAATCCTAATTTTAGCCAATTGTCTAAAAATAGCTACTATGCATAACCATGAGGAAACCCTAGGAGTTATGAATGATTTTTCTCTACATGAAATAAAGTAGAAGTTGAAAGCCCTGGATCTAAAGAAGAGTTAGAGGTTGAAGGACTTGAATCTAAAGCAGAAGTAGAAATTGAAAGTTCTGAACATGAAAGTGAAACTAAATCCTCTAAAAAAGAAATTTCCTCCTCATCACAGGGACCTCCATCCTCTAGGACCAGGAAGCAAAGAGATAAACAGTCTAAGTTTGATCCTATAGAAAATGTAACTATTTTTCCCACACAGTCCACTTAGCAATTTGGAAGTTCAAGCAAGAAATGGAAGATGGAGAAGAAAACACCTAAAGCAGACCCTATTCTAGAATTGACAAGCTCTATTCTAAAATATATAAAGAAACAAAAAAACCCTACTCTAGGATTACAGAGGTCCTCAAAACTTTGAAAATTGAGTTCCATGGAAGAAGAGATAAAAAAAGGTGTAACCGAACATATTAATTTGTTTGGTGAAGACACATTGTAGGAGGAGGAATTCACAGAGAAATCTGGAAATACAAGGGAATTCTTGAAATTCATGGAGGAATCTAAAAATACAGGTACCCAGGATGAATATACAGGTCCAGAAGATGTAGGAGTAGGCACAATAACATATTTAGATGTTGAAATGCCTATAGTCCCACTTGTTGACTATTCAAATTCTAAAGATTCTGGTTCTGACGAAGGATCCATAAAATAAGAAGAAGAAAATAACATATAAACCCAGTTACATGCTGCCAAAAGTTTCATCAAGACATAAATGGGTTGGATTGAGAAAAATGAGGCCTCCATTAAGGAAAAATATGACCTCGTTGCTAAATTATGGCAGGAAATAGAAGCAGTAAAGGCTAGACTATTAATTCTATAGCAACAACCCCCTAAATATGATTTTGAGAATGAATTGGCCAAAATTTTGCTAGACTTAGTTGTAGAACATGGAAATGCAACCTTACCTGAAAGAAACTCACCCGTAAAGGAAGCAGATACAGAAGAAGTGGCCACACAAACAACCCAACAGGATGTGGATAAAATAGAGCATGAAAATTCAGGGGCACTTGTACAATATTCTGAGGACCTATAGCAACAAGAAGAACAAGCAAAAAATATTTATGCAAGGATAAAAGTACAAGAAGAGGTAAATCCACATTCCCCTCAAGTTTTTGTTGACTTGATTTCATTTTTTGCACCTGAAATAGAAACATCAGAAGCTGGGATACAAATAGATTTACCCATTGTTGAAACAGCAGAAGTAGGCATACAAGTAAATATTATTCCATAGATGCAACCTATAATAAGGCATCCAGATATAGTTACATTAAAAAAATACAATGAGGATATAGTATACTGGATGGGGCAGTGTCATAAGCTGGAGACATAAATCTTGTCTTTAAAACCTTTGAAAGAACAACTGGAAGCTAAAAATGAAGATATCAGTAAGTTGTAGGAACAGGTACAAGAAACATGCCAAATTACAGAGTTTTTATTGCATTGTAGGATATCGGTAAGATTCTATAGTTTGATATTGAAAGAGAAATATCTACGATGGCAATTAATGAGAATTGCTTCTAGTCTTTGTTGGAATATTCAACATTGTCATAAATATATAAGTATAAAGTTAATATTTAGATTAGTTTTTGCTAAGTTAGTGGTTAGTTTAGCTTTGAGGGCATATAGTAAAATAAGTTAGAGTTTACTAAAATAGTGAATGAGTCATCTAGATTAAGTTAGAACTCCCACAAGAATAGTCTTTTGCAACCATAATGTGCTATTATCTAGTTCTTCCAAAGAACTATAAATGTAGCCTTTTTTACATGAAATTTAATGTTCATTGAGGAAATATTAATTGGTATCAGAGCATGTTTTCTCAGATGGATCAAAACCTGTGGAAAGTGACGTGAAGAGATCTGAAGCATACACTTTGTCAGAGAAACTCAAGTGGCCAGCACTGAGTAGAGTTGCAAGGAAGAGCTCGAGTAAATAATTAATATCTCATGCATCCTGAGGTATTTTATTATGAAATTTGGAGGTTTGTTATATAATTGTATAAATAGGATTCAGTAAAAATTTTAGATGAGTTGGAGCTAATTTTATGATTTTATCAGCATGTTGAGTTTTTAAATAAAAAGGTTGTATAATGTGGAAGACATGGTATTTTATTCCCAAATTTTGGGAGAAATATTATTTTTCTAAAATAATAATTTAGACAAAATTTTAGGTCATTTGGATCTGTATTTATTGATTTGTGTGAATATTGATTTTTTCTTCAAAAATCCTAGATCCGGGATTGTGATAAAAAGGGAAAAAGTAAATGATCACATATTTTTCACCTTTGCGAATTTTATTCTAAAATTTAGAGGGTTTTCATATTATTTTCTCAGGAATATAGAGTTTAATTTTTAGAAATTTTGGGTCTGTATGGATTGATTTATGTAAAAATCATTGAGGTTGTCTCAAAAACACTCTAAGATCTAGAAATGGCAAAAGTAAATTGATCACATATTTCTCACTTATGTGAATTTGCTTCTGAAATTTAGTGTATTTTCAGATACGTATATCAGAAGTCTACAAGAAAAAAATTATTTTGTTTCAATCAGTATTGGCCGATTTATGATAAATTTGGTGCTTAAGACTTTGGTAAATTAAAAGAAGCATGTATTTTTGCAATTAGAGGTTAATTCTCAGAGATTAACTTAATAGGTTGAGTAAATTGAGTAAAATAATATATGTTGTTATTTATTACAAAAAAAATTATTAGAAGCTATCTACATTATTCTAATTTTTTTTTTATTAGCATCAATGGCTGCCAATAACAATCTTCCCATTCCTGAATTTAATGGGTTAGATTACGAGTATTGGTCCATCAAGATGAGGACCTTACTCATAGTCAAGGGGTTATGGGATATTTTATAAGAAGGCTACAATTAACCTGTAGATTGGACCACCTTGAGTGCAACTGATAGAACTAATAAAAAAGGATATGAAGAACCTATTTGGAGCAAGCTACAAGGCGAGGAGAGAAAAGAGAATAAGGTGTAGCAATATGCAAATTGCTTAGCTCTTATGGATTTGAGAAGAAGAATGGAAAATAGTGTTTTTCCTCTCATATCCAATTGTATATTAGCTACAATTGCATGGCAAGTGTTGAATGATGCTTATGGGTTTGATGAGGACACCCATAAAGCCATGTGTGACAATCATGAATATTGTTTAAGCAAGGAGGAGCCTTGCTTCCTTGAAGAAGTTTCTGAATTAGATCCTTTTGAAGAAATTTTTTAAGATTCTTGTAAAGACTCATATGAAGACATGCTTTGTATTGGAGAATTATTTCTTGAAGAGGAAGATATATTTGAAGAAGAACCTTGTGTTAAAAAGATTAAATAATCCCTTCATGGAGAAGAGGATGAGAAGGAGCCTTGTCCAATTCTCATTGAAGAGAGGTATGATGAAGAATGTCTCATGAAGGAGACAAATGGAGAGTGTATTTTGGAGAATGCACCTAGATTTCTCATGGCAGAGAATAAAGAAGTTTTGTGGGATGATGATGGAGAATCAATGTTCATGGAAGACCATTGGCTCACTTATCTTGAAGACCATTCACTTGTAATGGATGTGTGCTCTCTTAAAAGAGCAAATGAAGTTATGTGGGATGATTTCCCAAGTTTAGAAGAGGAAGAAATATGAAGGGTATAATTTTCATGCTCCATGATGAAGCTTATCTCATGGATGAGATAATGAAAGAAAAATATAATTATGAGGAAGACTATCTCAAGGAGGAGATAGAAAATAGTGAGATAGTCATTAATGGACTTCATGATGTATTGGAGGTATCATAAAATGAGATTTAGAATTGTCTTAAATCGACAATTGTGGATGAATATCACTCACTTGGAGTGACTACATTATAGAAAAAGAGTTGTCTTGAAAATGCAACAATGTATGATTGCTTGAATGAATGGTGTTTCAACACACCAACATGGATTGAACAAAGGAGGAGAACTCTTAGTGAAGATTTGATGCTTGATCTTGAATCACCATACAATGAAGAATAACTGCTACAAAATAGCTTTATGGGAACCACCAAATATACTCATACTAAAGGTAATATTTTTTTGATTAATGATTTATTTTTTTGTGAGCAAGAATGAAAAGAAAGGTGATTGTTTCATTGAGATAACTCTGATGAAGAGTCTTCTTGGAGAGAAAACAGTTATGGATAACTTGGGTCACATGGATCAAAATGATGTGTTCAAAATTCCTTGTGAGAAGGATTCTTGTAAAGTCATTGTTTTGAGAGAATATTTGTGTGAGGAGCAACTTTATGTTGCATATGTAGTTGGTCATTATATGGCCATATTTGTTGTGATATTTTGTGTGGAAATATGTGAAATAGTTGTATGGTATAATCATCTATGTGATATGATTAATTGTAAATACTCATGTGGAGTATTGTTTAGTGTTGAAGATGTAAAAGAAGATCAAAATGTGAGAGCATGGTTCAAAGACCATAATGATAAAGATGTAAGAGAATGGTTGCTGAAAACCACAAGAGGAGATACTTTTGTTGAAGGGGGAGTTAATCAACAAAATAAGGCACTCAAGCATTTGCAATAAATTCCACATGAAGAGTGGAAGGAGTGCCACCATAAGTATTTTGCAAATTCTGATTTCTTGATTCAATATTGGAGGAAACGTAAGAGAAATATTTTCTTCCAACTTTGTGATGCTTAAAGAACTCTTGGATGAGTGTCTTTAGCATCAAGGGGGAGAATGTTGGAATATTCAACATTATCCTAAATATATAAATATAAAGTTAATCTTTATATTAGATTTTGCTAAGTTAGTGGTTAGTCTAGCTTTGAGGGCATATAGAAAAATAAGTTAGAGTTTACTGAAATAGTGAATGAGTCATCTAAATTAAGTTAGAACTCCCACAAGAATAGTCTTTTGCAACCATAATGTGCTATTATCTAGTTCTTCAAAATAAATATAAATGTAACCTTTTTTACATGAAATTTAATGTTCATTGAGGAAATCTCAGTCTTCCTCATAAGCTGGAATCTCCTGGAGAGTTTTTAGAAACACTTTGGCAGAGTTCAGTAGCCCAGTAGAACCTGTTATGTGAGCTATTCTTACATAAATTTTTCTTACCAACTGAAGTGATATTATTGCCACACATCTTTACAGGTGATCTCCAATTGAGGGATTTTATGTCAACTTTGCAAAACCAAATTCATTGGGAATAAAAAAATAAATTAAGGAGATGGAGCTACAAGCAGTGTTACTCATCAGACCTGTTCATTATAACCACAAAGATTCCACCTGCCAGTATTATACTCTGATGAGAGATACAAGCATCAAAAATATGTATATGGAAAATTTTCAGAGGTGTATGACTCATTTTATGGATTTTTGTGTAGAATATTTTACTAATGCTTTATCAACATGCAAAAGTAGATGGGGAGAATTACCCATATCACTGCAAAAGAGGAAGCCGATCTCTCCAAACAACCTACTATGGTCAATACAAAGAGCATAAAGTATTATCCAGACCATCCTGGAGGTAAAGGAACAATGGGTAGGTCTCAGGTATAGGTCACCAACAGTCATCACCCTTGTCCCTTATTTCTTTGACAATGATCCTCAATCTGATGAACAATTCCAAGAATGGCTTAGAGAAATAAAGGAGCATCAATGATATTATAATATTGGGGGAAGACTATGGAAGTATCATGAAATATATCTTGACATAGATCTTTGTGCCTTTGTAGCTACATAGAATGCATGAGGACATGCATTATAATAAGTTGGGGGAAATGATGAGGTTGGGAATTGCCTCATCTATAGACTATTTTGGATAACTGATAAACTATTTGACCCACCTTATGTTATTTTTTTATGCTGATTATGGTGATAGAATGCATTATATATTAGTATTTACATGTTTTAAATGTTGAAGAGCATATATTCTATTTTGACTATTTTTTTGTATTTCTGACCTGTTTCAGCTGAATTATATAGCAAATTAGGATTTATTTGAAGTTGTAATAATAGGTGTTGATATGTATTCATTTTTGAAATCATTTAGTTTGATTTAATTACCTTTTTACAAATTCAAATGCTAAAAAGGGTTCCAAAACTTGTTCAAATTAAGTTGACTGTGCATAAACATAATATTGACCATATAAATTCCAACCAGTTGTGCATACACAACATGGCTTGGAATTTATTAGGTCCATCACATGTCAATGGTGGAATAGGTATTATAATAATGGCATGAGAATTTTCACACGGTAAAAACCACTTTCTTGTGCATCAGATGCACGGATTAGCATAGGAACTATTATACTGCCTGATATTCCGAAGCAGCTCTAGAATGAGCAAAGCAAGAATAGTTCTGGTCAGAATCAGCCACATAATGGTCAATACAATGGCAAATTGTGAGATAAGAATGGTTTTAGCTATCTAAGGGGTTGTTTTAATCCTTCCAATGCCTTTATCCCAATAGTTTTAGCCCAGCAAAGCAAATGGATAAACTATAGCAGAACAAATTCCTGCATATTAGGAAAATAGTTCTGAAACAGTTGATGGCATCCCTGAAGAATAAAAACAACTCATAACAGCATTGTAATAGAATAACATAAATAACCTAGCTCCCATTCAGTTTAGCAAGTAGGATATAGGTGTAGAAGAATTCCAAAATAAATAAGTTGTTTTATTGTAGCAGAATAGTATTTTGTAGGTATTTTCTTGCACTATTGTATGCTACTGCAGAATCAATAAAGGTACAATTTTTCATTCTATTGGTATTTTGAGTGAATGTGTGAGATATTTAGATAGTTTAGAATAGTTCTTTCTAGCTTCTTCTAGTTCAAGGAGTTGTTAGTCTTACATTTAGCTCTTTAAACTTAAATTTATAGCTCTTAATACCGTAGCAATTAAAACTTATTACTAGATACAACAAGTATAACAAAAGAGCATCACACAAAATAATATTTAACAAGGTTCACCAATGTGGCTACTCTTCAAAAATTGACTGCTTGGACTACCATCCAAATCCAGCCTTTGCAAAGCACCAAATTTACAATCAATTTACCAGCACCCACTGTAAGGAGCATCAACCCCTTATTTATCTGCACCAACCCCTTATTTATCTGCACCAATAGAAAGGAGCACCAGCCCATTATTTATTTGCACCAACAGAAAGGAGCACCAACCCTTGATGCCAAGATACAACCTGGACTTCAATTTGAATCTATAAGTTTGACAGTAAGATACCTTTGCTTTTGCAAGACCCTGATTGGTATTCTTCACCTTTACGTTCTCTGTGCACTCTGCTCTCTCTATGCAATCACTTCGCACACTCTGCTTTGTTATAGTCGAACTTCATGATCATCTTCTCCCTTTTGCACACTCTGCTCTCTTTGTGAAATTTGCACTTAGCACGATTCAACACAACTTGCTCTCTGCGCACAACGACCGTATTTCACACACATTCGACTTCACTTCAATTCTCCAAACAACCCTCCTTTTATAACAATATTTTTATGATGAAAACCCTAATATTAGTCGGCTATAAATCCTAATCTTAGTCGAATTTCATAACAACTGTAAACCCTAATTTTAGTCGGCTATCATCGGTATTTGTCAACTTCAACTCAAGAAGATGTTCGATTTATCCATCGCTTGATGATTTCATTTTGGACAGACCCTATAACCGCCATAGTGATGTCGGTCCACTGTCATACTTCTCATTTCAGTCGGGTTCTCCTTCTTGACTTGCACATTTATGACCTGTCATGAAATCGTGACATTTTTGCCTCTATAGCTTCTTTTGTTGCTGTTGCCGCAAAAATACATGTCGTGATATCGTGACACTTTCGCCTTCGTATACTTTCTCTATTATTTTGTCGTGATATCGTGACATTTTTGCCTCCACAAACTTTGTTTTTTCTTTTGTCACGATATCACGATATTTCCACCTCCGTATACTTCATCTTTGCTTTTGTCATGATATCGCGACACTTCTGCTTCCATAGACTTCAACTTTGCTTTTGTCGCGATATCGCGACACTTCTGCCTCCATAGTCTTCAACTTAGCTTTTGTCACAAAATTGTGACACTTCTGCTTTCGTACTTAGCTTCTTTGCTTTTGTCATGAAATCGTGACACTTCTGCCTTCGAAGTCTTCTTCTCTACTTTTGTCATGAAATCGCGACACTTCTGCTTTCATACTTTACTTCTTTGCTTTTGTCGCGAAATCGCGACACTTCTGCTTCTGAAGTCTTGCTTTCTGCTTTTGTCACGAAATCACGATAGTTCTGCTTCCGTACGCTTCCTCTCTTTCTTTTGTCATGAAAATGCGACATGTCACGATATTGTGACACTTTTCAAACTTACTTTCTCTCTCCTATTTTAGTCGCGAAAATGCAACATGTCGCAAAATCGTGACACTTTTCCAACTTACTTTCTCTCTCCTATTTTAGTCGCGAAAATATGACATGTCGCGAAATCGTGACACTTTTCTTACTTGTTCTCTTTCTTCAAATTTGTCACGAAATCGTGACACTTTTTCTTGCTTTCTCTTTCTCTTCCAACATGTCACGAAATCGCGAAAATTTTTCCACTTGCCTTTTTCTCTTTCAACATGTTGTGAAATCAGTTTTTCCTGCTTTTTCTCTCTCTTCCAACATGTTGTGAAATTACAACAGTTTTTCCTGCTTTTTCTCTCTCTTCCAACATGTCGCGAAATCGCAATAGTTTTTCTTGCCTGATGTATATGTCGCGATATCGCGACACTTTTCTTACTTGTTTTTTTTTTTGATCTTTTGCATATGGGCCACTTCGGTCTTCTTGGAAAATCATTGTACATACTCTGAATAACCTTTGAACTCCTGTCTTCTGCATCTAAATAGCTTTTGAACTTCCTGTCCACTACATCAACAGATCTATTTGACTGTGTTGACAACAATGACAATACTATTGCTGCACCTTGCTCAACAATCTCCCCCTTTGGAATTTTTGGCAACACATGTGCAATTTTATGTAACTCTTCTCCCCCTTTGACAATAATACCAAAGGGCTACTGCAGACTCCCCCTGAGTCCATGCACAACATTCTCAGGAAAAATTTATTACACTTAGCAAAAATCATGAACATGAGCAAAAAGATAATCAAATACTTAAATTCTCCCCTTGAGAATGTGATCCCTGTAGCTAGTCAATTCTTGGGAAGTGTGACCACTCCCAATTTATTGCGAAGGTACTCAAAAACTTCCTTGGGCAATGGTTTTGTGAAGATATCTGCTACTTGCTCTGTAGTTGGAACAAAATCCAACTTAACCTCACCTTCCGCAACTTTCTCCTTCAAAAAGTGATACCTGATAGCAATGTGTTTTGTGTGTGAATGCATAACTAGATTCTTGGAGATGTTAATGGCACTGGTGTTATCACACTTAACTGATATTGGCTCACTGAAGCTAATACCAAGATCTTTCAAGGTTTGTTTCATCCATAATACCTATGTGCAATATGTTGTCGTTGCAATATATTCTTCCTCTACTGTCGATAAAGAAATTGACTCTTGTTTCTTACTGTGCCACGTGACCAATCTATCTCCAAGATAGAATGCACCTCCACTGGTACTCTTTCTGTCATCGACACCTCCTACCCAATCTACATCTAAATACGAAATAAGGGTGAAGTATTTACCTTTCGGATACCATAACCCATACTCCATAGTACCCTTGAGGTACCGAAGAATCCTCTTCACTGCTGTCACATGAGTCTCCTTGGGATTAGCCTAAAATCGTGCTACCATGCATACTACCTGCAAAATATCTGGTCTGGTAGCTATCAAGTATAGTAAGCTCCCAATCATAGATCTGTACATGGTTTGATCAATAGGTGGAGATTTGTCATCCTTGCTCAACTTGCAACCTGTCGTCATGGGAGTGCTAACTGGCTTACAATCCTCCATTGTGAACTTTTTAAACATCTCTTTCACATATTTAACTTGAGAAATAAATATGCCCTTCTTATTTTGATTAACTTGCAACCCGAGGAAATACGCAAGTTCACCAATCATTGACATTTCAAATTCTTTCTACATCTTATTTGCTAAATATTTACACGACTCATATTTGTTGCTGCCAAATATGATATCATCTACATATACAACAAGAACAATAAGATGCCCATTTTCTATTTTGACATACAAATTACTATCCACCATACCTTTCTTAAACCCTTGTTGAGTGAGATAGTTATCTAGCCTTGCATACCATGCTCGGGGTGCCTGTTTTAAGCCATATAATGCTTTCTTCAACTTGCAAACCAAGTTGGGATCATCACCAATTTGGAAACCATCCGGTTGCTCAATATAAACCTCTTCTTCAAGTTTCCCATTCAAAAACGCTGATTTCACATCCATTTGATAAACTTTGAAATTCTTGTAGACTGCTAAAGCCAGAAATATTCTAATTGACTCTAGTCTAGCTACTGGTGCAAAAGTTTCCTCAAAGTCAATGCCTTCAACTTGTGCATAACCCTTACATACCAATCTTGCTTTATTTCTGACTACCTGTCCGTCTTCATTCAATTTGTTTTGAAAAATCCATTTAGTCTCGATTATATTTTTATTTGCAGGTCTAGGTACTAATTCCCAAGTTTCTTTTTTCTCGATCTGATCTAATTCTTCATTTATTGCCTTCATCCAAATTTCATATTTGCTTGCGTCAACAACATTTTTGGGCTAAGTGCTGGATAATAGAGAGTAGTTACTTACTACTCTTCTTCTTGTCTGAACACCAACTTTGGGGTCTCCAATTATTTGCTCTCTAGGATGATTTTTTTGCCAGCTGCCTGTTTTGAATTTCTTATTTTCTTCCACTTCTAAATCACAACTTAAATCATCTGAGTCAATTTTCTGTATCTTTTCCATTTTGTTTTCCTCATCTCCTTCAATAACCTCTTCATAAATTGGGTAGTTCTTTTCATAGCTAATTACTCGTTCTCTACCTTCATCAAATTTAACATCGACATTGTCCACAATTTTCTTTAGCCTCTTGTTGTAGCATTTGTAAGCTTTGCTTTTTGATGAATAACCAACAAAAATACCTTCATCCGCTCTATCTTCAAACTTACCAAGATTATCTTCAGTTCTTTTGATGTAGCACTTGCTGCCAAAAACTTTGAGGTATTTTGTTGTTGCCCTTTTACTGAACCACAACTCATAAGGAGTTTTGCTTTCATGTGTTCTCAACATGTACCTATTTTGGATATACACCATAGTATGGACTGCTTCTTTCCAAAATCTGTATGCTACTCTACTTTCAGCCAACATAGTCCATGCCATTTCCTGCACTGTCTTGTTCTTTCTTTCTACCACTCCATTCTGCTGAGGTGTCTTGGATGCTGAAAATTGTCTCCTAATATCGTATTTTTCATAGTACTCTATAAACTCCTCTGAAATGAATTCTCCTCCTCTATCTGATCTTAAACATTTGATCCTCTTTCCTGTTTCATTCTCAACTTGGTTTTTGAAAGTCTTGAACATTTCAAAAGCTTCGATTTATGCTTCAAGAAAAATATCCATGTCATTCTGGAATAGTCATCAATGCACAACATAAAATATTTGTCACCATTTATGCTTTGTGTTCTCATGGGTCCACATAAATCAGTGTGTATTAGTTCCAAAGGTTTTCTTGTGTAGTACTCTTTTGTTTTGAATGTGACTCTAGTTTGCTTCCCCTTTTGGCATGAAGCACAAATGTTGTTTGCAGGTTTGCTGATGGTGGGAATATCTCTCACTACCCTTTTTGAGTTGATTTTTACTAGATTATCAAAACTGATATGACCGAGTCTCTTGTGCCACAACCAATTTTCTTCTTCCTATCCAATAAAACAAGCTCCTTCTGAAGTCTCTAAGAGCATGTACAGGTTTCCAGATGTCCTTGATCCAGTTGCTATCAATTTTCCACTGTTTGTTTTTCTGACTTCACAACCCTGCTTCTTAAAAACTACTTCATGACCTTTATCACAAATCTGACTTATGCTCAACAAGTTATGTTTCAAACCATCCACAAACAAGACTTCTTCTGACTTAATTTTTCCCTCACTAATTTTAATTGAACCTTTGCCAACTATCTTAGCTCCATCATTATTTCCAAACTTTACTGAACCACCTTCATATTTTTGTAACTTCTCAAATTTTTGTTTGTCACCTGTCATATGACTGGAGCATCCACTATCAAGTATCCATGGTACATATTTATTTTGTGCTTTAAATGTTGTTTGTACGATTAAGGATTCCTTTTCTTCCTTAAGTCGTTCTTTTTCTTTCCACTCCATTTTGATAGTAGTTTTGGGCTCTTGTTTTGCCTTTCCCTTATCAATAGCTTGTGCATGTTTTTTGGGAAGTTTTCTATTTTGTCTCATCCTATTTGGTTGAAATTTTCTTCCCTGAAACTGATTTGATGCAAATGTACTTCTATAGTTTCTTGCAATGTGCCCAAAATTATGACAGTTATAACATTCTACTGTATAATTCATCAAAGGAAAAAAACATTTCTACTGGTGAAATTCCTTGGTCTTACATTATATTTGCAGTATGAGATTTTATGTCCATAGCCATTGCATTTAAAATAGAAACCATAAAAGGGATAATTGAACCTGGGTGATGGTCTTTGCCATGTTGTCATAGGAGCCATAGGTCTTCTTCTTCTTTGATGTGTGACATTGGTGAATCCATCATTGTCAATTCTCCTTTCGTGCCTGGCATTATTGCTTTCTTTTGCATGAGACATTTTTCCTTGATCAACCTATTTCTTATCTTCATTCTTTATGGATTCTACATTTCTTGCCTTTGATCCATTTGATGATTCTCCTTCGATGAAACCCAGACCAAATTTGATGCTTGCAGGCCTTTGGTCATTTATAATCTTATCCAGCTTCATAGAACTTTCTTCGCGTTTGTGATAGCAACTAATTTTGTGATTCATCTCTTCTATCTGTGTCCGTAAACCAACATTCTCTTCTTCTAGTTTGTAGCAATAATCTATTTTCATGGTAATTTGTACTTCGAGATCTTCAGATATTTTCTTGTATTCTTCTGTCTATACTTTTAGACTGGTTATGATTTCGTTTGCATCCTCAAGATTTTTTGAAATTTTCTTATTCTTTTTCCTCTCTATTTTCCACTCTTCAAGTGCAGAGATCAAATCACCTTCTAGATCTACTTCAGCCTCAGGGTTTTCACCACATACTTCAGAGTTCACTCCTTCTTCCTTTTTGATTTTACTTCTTCAAATGCCATGAAAAGAGCTTCACCTGTTTCCTCTTCAGAATCCTCACCGAGCTGTCTTCTGATGAACTGGCATTCCTGGAGATGAAAATTTTCTTCTTGAAGTTGCCTTTTCTAAAATTCATTTTCTTCTTCCAGTCACTTCTTTCTTGGTGCGATCCTTCATCATTTTTGTTCTTCTCATTAAGTGGACATTTAGTCGCAAAATGCCCAATGCCTCCACAGTTGAAACATTTAAATGGTAGCTTTCCTCTGTATTTTCCTTTTCCCCTTTTTAGTTTTCTAACAAAGTTTGCTTCCATTTCATCTGATGTCTCTTCTTCCTCGGACTCTTGTTTTGTGTTTTTATTTTTAAGGGCTTTAAAATCCGCTTCTTTGTCTATGGGTTTAGATCTTCCTATCCTCATCTCATATGCAGTCAAAGAACCATACATCTCATCTATACTAAAATAATTTAGATTTTTATCTTCTTCTATCGCTGAGACTTTAGAATCAAACCTTTGAGGAAGAGATCTTAATACCTTTTTCATGACGGCAGAGTCTTTGATATCCTCGTCGAGTCCTCTGATCGCATTAATGATTCCATTAACTCTCAGCATATATGCCTCAATGTTTTCATCGTCATTCATATTTAATGCTTCGAACTGAGCTCGATGTGTCTATAACTTGGCCTCCTTGATCTTATCGTCTCCTTCATGAATACTCCTTAGTTTGTCCCATATTTCTTTTGCCATTTTATAGCTCATGATCTTTACTAGTTCACTGTCTGCTAATCTGCACATGATAGCATTCTTTGCTTTTGAGTTATTTTCAAACAGTTTCTTTTTGTCAGCCTCTTTTGGAGGAGTGATGGGTATTGTGTATCCACTAACTACTGAATCCTAGATGTCGTATCCCAAAGCACAGAGATATGTCTACATCCTGATTCTCTAGAACATGTAATTAGATCTATCAAACAATGGTGCTTTGTTTGATGAGAAGCCTTCACCACCTGCCATTGTGTTACTTCCAAGATCACCCTAGCCGGTTAAGCTTGTACAAGAACTTAGCTCTGATACCAATTATTAGTCTTACAATGACACTGAGAGGGGGGGTGAATCAGTGTAGCTCTTTAAACTTAAATTTATAGCTCTTAATACCACAAAAATTAAAACTTATTACTAGATACAACAAGTATAACAAAAGAGCATCACACAACACAATATTTAACGAGGTTCACCAATGTGGCTACTCCTCAAAAATTGACTTCTTGGACTACCATCCAAATCTAGCCTTTGCAAAGCACCAACTTTACAATCAATTTACCAACACCCACTGTAAGGAGCACCAACCCCTTATTTATCTACACCAATAGAAAGGAGCACCAACCCCTTATTTATTTACACCAACAGAAAGGAGCACCAACCCCTTATTTATCTACACCAATAGAAAGGAGCACCAACCCCTTATTTATCTGCACCAACAAAAAGGAGCACCAACCCCTGATGCCAAGCTGCAACCTGGACTTCAATTTGAATCTATAAGTTTGATAGTAAGATACCTTTGCTTTTGTAAGACCCTGACTGGTCTTCTTCACCTTTGCATTCTCTATGCACTCTGCTCTCTCTACGCAATCACTTCGCACACTCTGCTTCATTATAGTCAAACTTCATGATCGTCTTCTCCCTTTTGTGCACTCTGCTCTCTTTGCAAAATTTGCACTTAGCACGATTCGACATGACTTGCTCTTTGCGCACAACGATCGTATTTCACACACATTCAACTTCACTTCAATTCTCCAAACAACCCTCCTTTTATAACAATATTTTTATGATGAAAACCCTAATCTTAGTTGGTTGTAAATCCTAATCTTAGTCGGCTTTCATAACAACTGTAAACCCTAATTTTAGTTGGCTATCATCGGTCTTCGTCGGCTTCAACTCAAGAAGATGTTCGGTTTATCCATCGCTTGATGATTTCATTCTGGATAGACCCTGTAACCGCCATAGTGATGTCGGTCCACTGTCATACTTCTCATTTCAGTCGGGTTCTCCTTCTTGACTTGCGCATTTACGACCTGTCACGAAATCATGACATTTTTGCCTTTGTAGCTTCTTTTGTTGCTATTGCCACGAAAATACATGTCATGATATCATGACACTTTCACCTCCGTACGCTTTCTCTATTATTTTGTCATGATATCACGACATTTTTGCCTCCATAGACTTCGTCTTTTCTTTTGTCGTGATATCGTGACATTTTTGCCTCCGTATACTTCGTCTTTGCTTTTGTCATGATATCGTGACACTTCTGCTTCCATAGACTTCGACTTTGCTTTTGTCGTGATATCACGACACTTCTACCTCCATAGTCTTCAACTTAGCTTTTGTCACAAAATCATGACACTTCTGCTTTCGTACTTAGCTTCTTTGCTTTTGTCACGAAATCGTGACACTTCTACCTTCGAAGTCTTCTTCTCTGCTTTTGTCACGAAATCGTGACACTTCTACTTCCATACTTTACTTCTTTGCTTTTGTCACGAAATCGTGACACTTCTGCTTCCAAAGTCTTGCTTTCTGCTTTTGTCACGAAATCATGACAGTTTTGCTTCCGTACGCTTCCTCTCTTTCTTTTGTCACAAAAATGTGACATGTCGCGATATCGTGACACTTTTCAAACTTACTTTCTCTCTCCTATTTTAGTCGCGAAAATGTGACATGTCGCGAAATCGTGATACTTTTCCAACTTACTTTCTCTCTCCTATTTTAGTCACGAAAATGCGACATGTCGCGAAATCGTGACACTTTTCTTACTTGTTCTCTTTCTTCAAACTTGTCGTGAAATCGTGACACTTTTTCCTGCTTTCTCTCTCTCTTCCAACATGTCACGAAATCGCGATAGTTTTTCCACTTGCCTTTTTCTCTTCCAACATGTCACGAAATCGTGATAGTTTTTCCTACTTTTCTCTCTCTTCCAACATGTCGCGAAATCACGATAGTTTTTCCTGCTTTTTCTCTCTTCCAACATGTCGCGAAATCGCGACAGTTTTTCTTGCCTGCTGTATATGTCGCGATATCGTGACACTTTTCTTACTTGTTTTTTTTTTTGATCTTTTGCATATGGGCCACTTCGGTCTTCTTGGAAAATCATTGTACATACTCTGAACATGAGCAAAAAGATAATCAAATACTTAAATTCTCCCCCTGAGAATGTGATCCCTGTAGCTAGTCAATTCTTGGGAAGTGTGACCACTCCCAATTTATTGCGAAGGTACTCAAAAACTTCCTTGGGCAAAGGTTTTGTGAAGATATCTACTACTTGCTCTGTAGTTGGAACAAAATCCAACTTAACCTCACCTTCCGCAACTTTCTCCTTCAAAAAGTGATACCTAATAGTAATGTGTTTTGTGTGTGAATGCATAACTGGATTCTTGGAGATGTTAATGGCACTAGTGTTATCACACTTAACTGATATTGGCTCACTGAAGCTAATACCAAGATCTTTTAAGGTTTGTTTCATCCACAATACCTGCGTACAACATTTGTCGTTGCAATATATTTTGCCTCTACTGTTGATAAAGAAACTGACTCTTGTTTCTTACTATGCCACGCGACCAATCTGTCTCCAAGATAGAATGCACCTCCACTGGTACTCTTTCTGTCATCGACACCTCCTGCCCAATCTACATCTAAATACAAAATAAGGGTGAAGTATTTACCTTTTGGATACCATAACCCATACTCCATAGTACCTTTGAGGTATCGAAGAATCCTCTTCACTGTTGTCACATGAGTCTCCTTGGGATTAGCCTGAAATCGTGCTACCATGCATACTACCTACAAAATATCTGGTCTGGTAGCTGTCAGGTACAGTAAGCTCCCAATCATAGATCTATACATGGTTTGATCAATAGGTGGAGATTTGTCATCCTTGCTCAACTTGCAACCTATCATCATGGGAGTGCTAACTGGCTTACAATCCTCCATTGTGAACTTTTTAAACATCTCTTTCACATATTTAACTTGAGAAATAAATATGCCCTTCTTATTTTGATTAACTTGCAACCCGAGGAAATACGCAAGTTCACCAATCATTGAAATTTCAAATTCTTTCTGCATCTTATTTGCTAAATCTTTACATGACTCATATTTGCTGCTGCCAAATATGATATCATCTATGTATACAACAAGAACAATAAGATGCCCATTTTTTGTTTTGACATACAAATTACTATCCACCATACCTTTTTTAAACCCTTGTTGAGTGAGATAGTTATCTAGCCTTGCATACCATGCTCGGGGTGCCTGTTTTAAGCCATATAATGCTTTCTTCAACTTGTAAACCAATTTGGGATCACTACCAAGTTGGAAACAATCTGGTTGCTCAATATAAACCTCTTCTTCAAGTTTCCCATTCAAAAATGCTGATTTCACATCCATTTGATAAACTTTGAAATTCTTGTAGACTGCTAAAGCTAGAAACATTCTAATTGACTCTAGTCTAGCTACTGGTGCAAAAGTTTCCTCAAAGTCAATGCCTTCAACTTGTGCATAACCCTTACATACCAATCTTGCTTTATTTCTGACTACCTGTCCGTCTTCATTCAATTTGTTTCAAAAAATCCATTTAGTCCTGATTATAGTTTTATTTGCAGGTCTAGGTATTAATTCCCAAGTTTCATTTTTTTGGATCTGATCTAATTCTTCATTTATTGCCTTCATCCAACTTTCATATTTGCTTGCGTCGATAACATTTTTGGACTCAATGCTGGATAATAGAGAGTAGTTACTTACTACTCTTCTTTTTGTCTGAACACCAACTTTGGGGTCTCCAATTATTTGCTCTCTAGGATGATTTTTCTGTGAGCTGCCTATTTTGAATTTCTTATTTTCTTCCACTTCTAAATCACAACTTAAATCATCTGAGTCAATTTTCTATATCTTTTCCGTTTCGTTTTCCTCATCTCTTTCAATAACCTCTTCATAAATTGGGTAGTTGTTTTCATAGCTAATTAATCATTCTCTACCTTCATCAAATTTAACATTGACATTGTCCACAATTTTATTTAGCCTCTTGTTGTAGCATTTGTAAGCTTTGCTTTTTGATGAATAACCAAAAAAAATAACTTCATCCACTCTATCTTCAAACTTACCAAGATTATCTTCAGTGCTTTTGATGTAGCACTTACTGCCAAAAACTTTGAGGTATTTTGTTGTTGCCCTTTTACCGAACAACAACTCATAAGGAGTTTCGCTTTCATGTGTTCTCAGCATGTACCTATTTTGGATATGCTTCTTTCCAAAATCTGTCTGCTACTCTACTTTCAACCAACATATTTCGTGCTATTTCCTGCACTGTCCTGTTCTTTCTTTCTACCACTGCATTCTGCTGAGGTGTCTTGGCTGTTGAAAATGTTTCCTAATACCGTATTTTTCATAGTACTCTGTAAACTCCTCTGAAATGAATTCTCCTCCTCTATCTGATCTTAAACATTTGATCCTCTTTCCCGTTTCATTCTCAACTTGGTTTTTTAAATTCTTGAACATTTCAAAAGCTTTTGATTTATGCTTTAAGAAAAATATCCATGTCATTCTGGAATAGTCATCAATGCACAACATAAAATATTTGTCACCATTTATGCTTTGTGTTCTCATGGGTCCACATAAATCAGTGTGTATTAGTTCCAAAGGTTTTCTTGTGTACTACTATTTTGTTTTGAAAGTGACTCTAGTTTGCTTCCCCTTTTGGCATGAAGCACAAATGTTGTTTGCAGGTTTGCTTATGGTGGGAATATCTCTCACTACCCTTTTTGAGTTGATTTTTACTAGATTATCAAAACTGATATGACCAAGTCTATTGTGCCACAACCAATTTTCTTCTTCCTGTCTAATAAAACAAGCTCCTTCTGAAGTCTCTGAGAGCATGTACAGGTTTCCAGATGTCCTTGATCTAGTTGCTATCAATTTTCCACTATTTTTTTTTTGACTAAGGTGCATTTTTTGACAGATCTAATTATGCGTTCTAGAGAATCAAGATGTAGACATATCTCTGTGCTTTGGGATACTTCATCTAGGATTCAGTAGTTAGTGGATACACAATACCCATCACTCCTCCAAAAGAGGCTGATAAAAAGAAACTATTTGAAAATAACTCAAAAGCAAAGAATGCTATCATGTGTAGATTAGCAGACAGTGAACTAGTAAAGATCATGAGCTATAAAATGGCAAAATAAATATGGGACAAACTAAGGAGTATTCATGAAGGAGACGATAATATCAAGGAGGCCAAGTTATAGACACATCGAGCTTAGTTCGAAGCATTAAAGATGAATGACGATGAAAACATTGAGGCATATATGCTGAGAGTTAATGGAATCATTAATGCGATCAGAGGACTCGACGAGGATATCAGAGACTTTGCCGACATGAAAAAGGTATTAAGATCTCTTCCTCAAAGTTTTGATTCTAAAGTCTCAGCAATAGAAGAAGCTAAAAATCTAAATTATTTTAGTATAGATGAGATGTATGGTTCTTTGACTGCATATGAGATGAGGATAGGAAGATCTAAACCCATAGACAAAGAAGTATCTTTTAAAGCCCTTAAAAATAAAAACACAAAACAAGAGTCCAAGGAAGAAGAGACATCAGATGAAATGGAAGCAAACTTTGTTAGAAAACTAAAAAGGGGAAAAGGAAAATACAGAGGAAAGCTACCATTTAAATGTTTCAACTGTGGAGGTGTTGGGCATTTTGTGACTAAATTTCCACTTAATGAGAAGAACAAAAATGATGAAGGATCACACCAAGAAAGAAGTGACTGGAAGAAGAAAATGAATTTTAGAAAAGGCAACTTCAAGAAGAAAATTTTCATCTCTAGGAATGCCAGTTCATCAGAAGACATCTTCGGTGAGGATTCTGAAGAGGAAACAGGTGAAGCTCTTTTCATGGCATTTGAAGAAGTAAAATCGAGAAAAGGAAGAAGGAGTGAACTCTAAAGTATGTGGTGAAAACCACGAGGCTGAAGTAGATCTAGAAGGTGAGTTGATCTCTGCACTTGAAGAGTGGAAAATAGAGAGGAAAAAGAATAAAAAAATTTCAAAAAATCTTGAGGATGCAAAAAAAATCATAACCAGTCTGAAAGTATAGACAGAAGAATACAAGAAAATATCTGAAGATCTCGAAGTACAAATTACTATGAAAATAGATTATTGCTACAAACTAGAAGAAGAGAATGTTGGTTTACAGACATTGATAGAAGATATTAATCACAAAATTAGTTGCTATCATAAACGCAAAGAAAGTTCTATGAAGCTGGATAAGATTATAAATGACTAAAGGCCTGCAAGCATCAAATTTGTTCTGGGTTTCATCGAAGGAGAATCATCAAATGGATCAAATGCAAGAAATGTAGAATCCATAAATAATGAAGATAAGAAATAGGTTGATTAAGAAAAAATGTCTCATGTAAAAGAAAGCAATAATGCCAGGCACGAAAGGAGAATTGACAATGATGGATTCACCAATGTCACACATCAAAGAAGAAGAAGACCTATGGATCCTACGACAACATAGCAAAGACCGTCACCCAGGTTCAATTATCCCTTTTATGGTTTCTATTTTAAATGTAATGGCTATGGACATAAAATCTCATACTGCAAATATAATGTAAGACCAAGGAATTTCACCAGTAGAAATGTTTTTTTCCTTTGATGAATTATACAGTAGAATGTTATAACTGTCATAATTTTGGGCACATTGCAAGAAACTATAGAAGTACATTTGCATCACATCAATTTCAGGGTAGAAAATTTCAACAAAATAGGATAAGACAAAATAGAAAACTTCCCAAAAAACATTCACAAGCTATTGATAAGGGAAAGGCAAAACAAGATCCCAAAACTACTATCAAAATGGAGTGGAAAGAAAAAGAATGACTTAAGGAAGAAAAGGAATCCTTAATCGTACAATCAACATTTAAAGTATAGAATAAATATGTACCATGGATACTTGATAGTGGATGCTCCAGTCATATGACAGGTGACAAACAAAAATTTGAGAAGTTACAAAAATATGAAGGCGGTTCAGTAAAGTTTGAAAATAATGGTGGAGCTAAGATAGTTGGCAAAGGTTCAATTAAAATTAGTGAGGGAAAAATTAGGTCAGAAGAAGTATTTTTTGTGGATGGTTTGAAACATAACTTGTTGAGCATAAGTCAAATTTGTGATAAAGATCATGAAGTAGTTTTTAAGAAGCAGGGTTGTGAAGTCAAAAAAACAAACAGTGGAAAATTGATAGCAATTGGATCAAGGACATCTGGAAACCTGTACATGCTACCAAGATCTTTTAGGGTTTGTTTCATCCACAATACCTAGGTACAACATTTGTAGTTGCAATATATTTTTCCTCTATTGTTGATAAAGAAACTGACTCTTGTTTCTTACTATGCCACGTGACCAATCTGTCTCCAAGATAGAATGCACCTCCACTGGTACTCTTTCTGTCATCGACACCTCCTGCCAAATCTACATCTAAATACGAAATAAGGGTGAAGTATTTACCTTTTGGATACCATAACCCATACTCCATAGTACCCTTGAGGTATCGAAAAATCCTCTTTACTGTTGTCACATGAGTCTCCTTGGGATTAGCCTGAAATCATGCTACCATGCATACTACCTACAAAATATCCGAGTGCAGTAGTCATCGAGTACGATAAGCTCCCAATCACTGATCTATACATGGTTTGATCAACAAGTGGAGATTTGTCATCCTTGCTCAACTTGCAACCTGTCATCATGGGAGTGCTAATTGGCTTACAATCCTCCATTGTGAACTTTTTAAACATCTCTTTCACATATTTAACTTGAGAAATAAATATGCCCTTCTTATTTTGATTAACTTGCAACCCGAGGAAATACGCAAGTTCACCAATCATTGAAATTTCAAATTCTTTCTGCATCTTATTTGCTAAATCTTTACACGACTCATATTTGCTGCTGCCAAATATGATATCATCTATGTATACAACAAGAACAATAAGATGCCCATTTTTTGTTTTGACATACAAATTACTATCCACCATACCTTTTTTAAACCCTTGTTGAGTGAGATAGTTATCTAGCCTTGCATACCATGCTCGTGGTGCCTGTTTTAAACCATATAATGCTTTCTTCAACTTGTAAATGAATTTGGGATCACCACCAAGTTGGAAACCATCTGGTTGCTCAATATAAACCTCTTCTTCAAGTTTCCCATTCAAAAATGCTGATTTCACATCCATTTGATAAACTTTGAAATTCTTGTAGACTGCTATAGCCAGAAAAATTCTAATTGACTCTAGTCTAGCTACTTGGTGCAAAAGTTTCCTCAAAGTCAATGCCTTCAACTTGTGCATAACCCTTACATACCAATCTTGCTTTATTTCTGACTACCTGTCCATCTTCATTCAATTTGTTTCAAAAAATCCATTTAGCCCCGATTATAGTTTTATTTGCAGGTCTAGGTATTAATTCCCAAGTTTAATTTTTTTGGATCTGATCTAATTCTTCATTTATTGCCTTCATCCAACTTTCATCTTTGCTTGCGTCGATAACATTTTTGGACTCAATGCTGGATAATAGAGAGTAGTTACTTACTACTCTTCTTCTTGTCTGAACACCAACTTTGGGGTCTCCAATTATTTTCTCTCTAGGATGATTTTTCTACGAGCTGCCTATTTTGAATTTCTTATTTTCTTCCACTTCTAAATCACAACTTAAATCATCTGAGTCAATTTTTTGTATCTTTTCTGTTTTGTTTTTCTCATCTCTTTCAATAACCTCTTCATAAATTGGGTAGTTGTTTTCATAGATAATTAATCATTCTCTACCTTCATCAAATTTAACATTGACATTGTCCTCAATTTTATTTAGCCTCTTGTTGTAGCATTTGTAAGCTTTGCTTTTTGATGAATAACCAACAAAAATAACTTCATCCACTCTATCTTCAAACTTACCAAGATTATCTTCAGTGCTTTTGATGTAGCACTTACTGCCAAAAACTTTGAGGTATTTTGTTGTTGCCCTTTTACCGAACAACAACTCATAAGGAGTTTCGCTTTCATGTGTTCTCAGCATGTACCTATTTTGGATATGCTTCTTTCCAAATTCTGTCTGCTACTCTGCTCTCAACCAACATATTTCATGCTATTTCCTACACTGTCCTGTTCTTTCTTTCTACCACTACATTCTGTTGAGGTGTCTTGGCTGTTGAAAATGTTTCCTAATACCGTATTTTTCATAGTACTCTGTAAACTCCTCTGAAATGAATTCTCCTCCTCTATATGATCTTAAACACTTGATCCTCTTTCCCGTTTCATTCTCAACTTGGTTTTTTAAATTCTTGAACATTTCAAAAGCTTCTGATTTATGCTTTAAGAAAAATATCCATGTCATTCTGGAATAGTCATCAATGCACAAAATAAAATATTTTTCACCATTTATGCTTTGTGTTCTCATGGGTCCACATAAATCAGTGTGTATTAGTTCCAAAGGTTTTCTTGTGTACTACTATTTTGTTTTGAAAGTGACTCTAGTTTGCTTCCCCTTTTGGCATGAAGCACAAATGTTGTTTGCAGGTTTGCTTATGGTGGGAATATCTCTCACTACCCTTTTTGAGTTTATTTTTACTAGATTATCAAAACTGATATGACCAAGTCTATTTTTCCACAACCAATTTTCTTCTTCCTGTCCAATAAAACAAGCTCCTTCTGAAGTCTCTGAGAGCATGTACAGGTTTCCAGATGTCCTTAATCCAGTTGCTATCAATTTTCCACTGTTTTTTTTAGCTAAGGTGCTTTGTTTGATGAGAAGCCTCTTCCATGATGTATCCTTAAGGAAGGTACTCAAAAACTTCCTTGGGCAATGGTTTTGTGAAGATATCTACTATTTGCTCTGTATTTGGAACAAAATCCAACTTAACCTCACCTTTCGCAACTTTCTCCTTCAAAAAGTGATACCTAATAGTAATGTGTTTTGTGTGTGAATGCATAACTAGATTCTTGGAGATGTTAATGGCACTAGTGTTATCACACTTAACTGATATTCGCTCACTGAAGCTAATACCAAGATCTTTTAGGGTATTTTTCATCCACAATACCTGCATACAACATTTATCGTTGCAATATATTTTGCCTCTACAGTTGATAAAGAAAATGACTCTTGTTTCTTACTATGCCACGCAACCAATCTGTCTCCAAGATAGAATGCACCTCCACTGGTACTCTTTCTGTCATTGACACCTCCTGCCCAATCTGCATCTAAATACGAAATAAGGGTGAAGTATTTACCTTTTGGATACCATAACCCATACTCCATAGTACCCTTGAGGTATCAAAAAATTCTCTTTACTGTTGTCACATGAGTCTCCTTGGGATTAGCCTGAAATCGTGCTACCATGCATACTACCTACAAAATATCTGGTCTGGTAGCTGTCAGGTACAGTAAGCTCCCAATCACAGATCTATACATGGTTTGATCAATAGGTGGAGATTTGTCATCCTTGCTCAACTTGCAACTTTGTCATCATGGGAGTGCTAACTGGCTTACAATCCTCCATTGTGAACTTTTTAAACATCTCTTTCACATATTTAACTTGAGAAATAAATATGCCCTTCTTATTTTGATTAACTTGCAACCCGAGGAAATACGCAAGTTCACCAATCATTGACATTTCAAATTCTTTTTGCATCTTATTTGCTAAATCTTTACATGACTCATATTTGTTGCTTCCAAATATGATATCATCTACGTATACAACAAGAACAATAAGATGCCCATTTTTTGTTTTGACATATAAATTACTATCCACCATACCTTTTTTAAACCCTTGTTGAGTGAGATAGTTATCTAGCCTTGCATACCATGCTTGGGGTGCCTGTTTTAAGCCATATAATGCTTTCTTCAACTTGTAAACCAATTTGGGATCATCACCAAGTTGGAAACCATCTGGTTGCTCAATATAAACCTCTTCTTCAAGTTTCCCATTCAAAAATGCTGATTTCACATCCATTTGATAAAATTTGAAATTCTTATAGACTGCTAAAGCCAGAAAAATTCTAATTGACTCTAGTCTAGCTACTAGTGCAAAAGTTTCCTCAAAGTCAATGCCTTCAACTTGTGCATAACCCTTACATACCAATCTTGCTTTATTTATGACTACTTGTCCATCTTCATTCAATTTGTTTTGAAAAATCCATTTAGTCCCAATTATATTTTTATTTGCAGGTCTAGGTACTAATTCCCAAGTTTCATTTTTTTGGATCTGATCTAATTCTTCATTTATTGACTTCATCCAACTTTCATATTTGCTTGCGTCGATAACATTTTTGGACTCAATGCTGGATAATAGAGAGTAGTTACTTACTACTCTTCTTCTTGTCTGAACACCAACTTTGGGGTCTCCAATTATTTGCTGTCTAGGATGATTTTTCTGTGAGCTGCCTATTTTGAATTTCTTATTTTATTCCACTTCTGAATCACAACTTAAATCATCTGAGTCAATTTTTTGTATCTTTTTCGTTTTGTTTTCCTCATCTCTTTCAATAACATCTTCATAAATTGGGTAGCTATTTTCATAGCTAATTAATCATTCTCTACCTTCATCAAATTTAACATCGACATTGTCCACAATTTTATTTAGCCTCTTGTTGTAGCATTTGTAAGCTTTGCTTTTTGATGAATAACCAACAAAAATAACTTCATCCACTCTATCTTCAAACTTACCAAGATTATCTTTAGTTCTTTTGATGTAGCACTTACTGCCAAAAACTTTGAGGTATTTTGTTTTTGCCCTTTTACCGAACAACAACTCATAAGGAGTTTTGTTTTCATGTGTTCTCAGCATGTACCTATTTTGGATATGCTTCTTTCCAAAATTTGTCTTCTACTCTGCTTTCAACCAACATATTTCATGCTATTTCCTGCACTGTCCTATTCTTTCTTTCTACCACTCCATTCTGTTGAGGTGTCTTGGCTGCTGAAAACTATCTCCTAATACCGTATTTTTCACAGTACTCTATAAACTCCTCTGAAATGAATTCTCTTCCTCTATCCGATCTTAAACATTTTATCCTCTTTCCTGTTTCATTCTCAACTTGGTTTTTGAAAGTCTTGAAAATTTCAAAAGCTTCTGATTATGCTTCAAGAAAAATATCCATGTCATTCTGGAATAGTCATCAATGCACAACATAAAGTATTTGTCACCATTTATGCTTTGTGTTCTCATGGGTCCACATAAATCAGTGTGTATTAGTTCCAAAGGTTTTCTTGTGTAGTACTCTTTTGTTTTGAAAGTGACTCTAGTTTGCTTCCCTTTTTGGCATGAAGCACAAATGTTGTTTGCAGGTTTCTTGATGGTGGGAATATCTCTCATTGCTCTTTTTGAGTTGATTTTTACTAGATTATCAAAGCCGATATGACCGAGTCTCTTGTGCCACAACCAATTTTCTTCTTCTGTCCAATAAAAAAGGCTCCTTCTGAAGTCTCTGAGAGCGTGTACAGGTTTCCAGATGTCCTTGATCTAGTTGCTATCAATTTTCCACTATTTGTTTTTCTGACTTCACAATCGTGCTTCATAAAAACTACTTCATGACCTCTATCACAAATTCGACTTATGCTCAACAAGTTATGTTTCAAACCATCCACAAACAAGACTTCTTCTGACTTAATTTTTTTTTCACTAATTTTAACTGAACCTTTGCCAACTATCTTAGCTCCATCATTATTTCCAAACTTTCTTGAACCACCTTCATATTTTTGTAACTTCTCAAATTTTTGTTTGTCACCTGTCATATGACTGGAGCATCCACTATCAAGTATCCATGGTACATATTTATTCTATGCTTTAAATGTTGTTTGTATTATTAAGGATTCCTTTTCTTCCTTAAGTCGTTCTTTTTCTTTCCACTCCATTTTGATAGTAGTTTTAGGCTCTTGTTTTGCCTTTCCCTTATCAATAGCTTGTGCATGTTTTTCAAGAAGTTTTCTATTTTGTCTTATCATATTTGGTTGAAATTTTCTATCCTGAAACTGATTTGATGCAAATGTAATTCTATAGTTTCTTGCAATGTGCCCAAAATTATGACAGTAATAACATTCTACTATATAATTCATCAAAGGAGAAAAAACATTTCTACTAGTGAAATTCCTTGGTCTTACATTATATTTGCAGTCTGATATTTTATGTCCATAGAGATTGCATTTAAAATAAAAACCATAAAAGGGATAATTGAACCTGGGTGATGGTCTTTGCCATGTTGTCATAGGAGCCATAGGTCTTCTTCTTCTTTGATGTGTGACATTGGTGAATCCATCATTGTCAATTCTCCTTTCATGCCTGGCATTATTGCTTTCTTTTGCATGAGACGTTTTTCCTTGATCAACCTGTTTCTTATCTTCATTCTTTATGGATTCTACATTTCTGGCCTTTGATCCATTTGATGAAACCCAGACCAAATTTGATTCCTACAGGCCTTTGGTCATTTATAATCTTATCTAGCTTCATAGAACTTTCTTCGCATTTGTGATAGCAACTAATTTTGTGATTCATCTCTTCTATCTGCGTCTGTAAACCAACATTCTCTTCTTCTAGTTTGCAGCAATAATCTATTTTCATGGTAATTTGTACTTTGAGATCTTCAAATATTTTCTTGTATTCTTCTATCTGTACTTTCAGACTGGTTATGATTTCGTTTGCATCCTCAAGATTTTTTGAAATTTTCTTATTTTTTTTCCTCTCTATTTTCCACTCTTCAAGTGTAGATATCAACTCACCTTCTAGATCTACTTCAGCCTCAGGTTTTTCACCACATACTTTAGAGTTCACTCCTTCTTACTTTTTTGATTTTACTTCTTCAAATGCCATGAAAAGAGCTTCACCTGTTTCCTCTTCAGAATCCTCATCGAAGTTGTCTTCTGATGAACTAGCATTCCTGGAGATGAAACTTTTCTTCTTGAAGTTGCCTTTTCTGAAATTTGTTTTATTCTTCCAGTCACTTCTTTCTTGGTGCGATCCTTCATCATTTTTGTTCTTCTCATTAAGTGGACATTTAGTCACAAAATTCCCAATGCCTCCATAGTTAAAATATTTAAACAGTAGCTTTCCTCTGTATTTTTCTTTTCCCATTTTTAGTTTTCTAACAAAGTTTGCTTCCATTTCATCTGATGTCTCTTCTTCCTCGGACTCTTGTTTTGCATTTTTATTTTTAAGGGCTTTAAAAGCTGCTTCTTTATCTATGGGTTTAGATCTTCCTATCCTCATCTCATATGCATTCAAGGAACCATACATCTCATCTATACTAAAATAATTTAGATTTTTAGCTTATTCTATCGCTGAGACTTTAGAATCAAACCTTTGAGGAAGATATCTTAATACCTTTTTCATGATGGCAGAGTCTTCGATATCCTCGTCGAGTCCTCTGATGGCATTAATGATTCCATTAACTCTCAGCATATATACCTCAATATTTTCATCGTCATTCATATTTAATGCTTTGAACTAAGGTTGATGTGTTTGTAACTTGGCCTCCTTGATCTTATCATCTCCTTAATGAATACTCCTTAGTTTGTCCCATATTTATTTTTCCATTTTATATCTCATGATCTTTACTAGTTCACTTTCTACTAATCTACACATGATAGTATTCTTTACTTTTGAGTTATTTTCAATCAGTTTGTTTTCATCAACCTCTTTTGGAGGAGTGATGGGTATTTTTTATCCACTAACTACTGATTCTCTAGAATGCATAATTAGATCCATAAAATAATGGTTCTTTTTTTGATGAGAAGCCTTCATTGCCTGCCATTGTGTTACTTCCAAGATCACCCTAGCCAGTTAAGCTTGTACAGGAACTTAGCTCTGATACCAATTGTTAGTCTTATAATGACACTGATAGGGGGGGTGAATCAGTGTAGCTCTTTAAACTTAAATTTACAGCTCTTAATACTGCAACAATTAAAACTTATTACTATATACAACAAGTATAACAAAAGAGCATCACACAACAAAATATTTAATGAGGTTCACCAATGTGGCTACTCCTCAAAAATTGACTACTTGGACTACCATCCAAATCTAGCCTTTGCAAAGCACCAACTTTATAATCAATTTACCAGCACCCACTGTAAGGAGCACCAACCCCTTATTTATCTACACCAACCCCTTATTTATCTACACCAACAGAAAGGAGCACCAACCCATTATTTATTTGTACCAACAAAAAGGAGCACCAACCCCTTATTTATCTGCACCAACCCCTGATGCCAAGCTACAACCTGGACTTCAATTTGAATCTATAAGTTTGATAGTAAGATACCTTTGCTTTTGCAAGACCTTGACTGGTCTTCTTCACCTTTGCATTCTCTACACACTCTGCTCTCTCTACGCAATCACTTCACACACTCTGCTTTGTTACAATCGAACTTCACGATCGTCTTCTCTATTTTGTGCACTCTACTCTCTTTGCAAAATTTGCACTTAGCACGATTCGACACGACTTGCTCTCTACGCACAACGAATGTATTTCACACACATTCGAATTCACTTCAATTCTCCAAAAAACCCTCCTTTTATAATAATATTTTTATGATGAAAACCCTAATCTTAGTCGACTATAAATCCTAATCTTAGTCGGCTTTCATAACAATTGTAAACCCTAATTTTAGTTGGTTGTCATCGGTCTTTGTCGGCTTCAACTCAAGAAGATGTTCGGTTTATCCATTGCTTGATGATTTCATTCTGGACAGACCCTATAACTGCCATAGTGATGTCGGTCCACTGTCATACTTCTCATTTTAGTCGAGTTCTCCTTCTTGACTTGCGCATTTATGACCTGTCATGATATTGTGACATTTCTGCCTTTGTAGCTTCTTTTTTTGTTGTTGTCATGAAAATACATGTCCTGATATCATGACATTTTCACCTTCGTACACTTTCTCTATTCTTTTGTCATGATATCATGACATTTTTGCCTCTGCAAACTTTGTCTTTCCTTTTGTCGCGATATCATGATATTTCCACCTCCATATACTTCATCTTTCCTTTTTTCATGATATCGCGACACTTTTGCTTCCATAGACTTCGACTTTTCTTTTGTCATGATATCACGACACTTCTGCCTTCGTAGTCTTCAACTTAGATTTTGTCATGAAATCACGACACTTCTGCTTCCGTACTTAGCTTCTTTGTTTTTTTTTGGAAATCATGACACTTTTGCCTTCAAAGTCTTTTTCTCTGCTTTTATCATGAAATCACGACACTTCTGCTTCCATACTTTACTTCTTTGCTTTTGTCATGAAATTGTGACACTTATACTTCTGAAGTCTTGCTCTCTGCTTTTGTCACGAAATCATGACAGTTTTGCTTTCGTATGCTTCCTCTCTTTCTTTTGTCGTGAAAATGCGACATGTCACGATATCGCGACACTTTTCAAACTTACTTTCTCTCTCCTATTTTAGTCACAAAAATGCAACATGTCACGAAATCGTGACACTTTTCCAACTTACTTTCTCTCTCATGTTTTAGTCGCGAAAATGCGACATGTCGCGAAATCGCGACACTTTTCTTACTTGTTCTCTTTCTTCGAACTTGTCACGAAATCGTGACACTTTTTCCTGCTTTCTCTTTCTCTTCCAACATGTCATGAAATCGTGATAGTTTTTCCACTTGCCTTTTTCTCTTCCAACATGTCGTGAAATCATGACAGTTTTTCCTGCTTTTTCTCTCTCTTCCAACATGTCGCGAAATCGTGACAATTTTTCTTGTTTTTTCTCTCTCTTCCAACATGTCACGAAATTGCGATAGTTTTTCTTGCCTGCTGTATATGTCGCGATATCGCGATATTCCCTATTTTCAATAGTTGTTTTCATATTTTGGCATTTCTAGTTTGTATCAGTGAACTCCCTACTGTTTCGGTTTTGCAACATTTTAATTCCTATCCTTTGAATTATGTTACTGTAACTAGGTTTAATTTATGTAAAGTGTGCATTTCAATTTTGTAAAGTTTATTTTCTATTGTTTCCAGTTCTACAATACTTTATTTTTTGCAAAAGTAGATAGTTTCCTTTTCTTGCAAAGTTTTAATTCCTACAATTTCCATTTTGTAAGGGTAAATAGGAGTCAATTTCAGTTTATAGGATTTAGAGGTGACATCAAACCTCCAAAGGCTAACTATTTCACCAATAAAGCCATATCCTTAATGAACTGATCCTTAAACTGCTTACCTTTCCTTTCGTATACAGCCATTGGACATCGCCATGGATTGACAAGTATAATGACTAAATGATGAATAATTGATGACATTCATCATCAGTCATTTCTTTCATGTTTCTATTATGGGTTTTAAAATATATTACATTATTTGGTTCCTTAATAATGTACCTTCATGGGTACATATTTATATTAGGAGTATATTAGGAGTTAAGTACTTTATTAAAGCAATGTAATAAATGCACAAGTGTTAGAATGTGCATGTAGTCCACATGTACATGAGTCCTTAGAATAGAATAGTGAGGTGTCATAGGAATATTGAAGGCAAAGAGTTGCATCTCATTATAAATAGGCCTTCATAGAGTAGAAGTAAGAGAGGATTTTGGAGTGTATAGGTAGAGTAGTAGTAGATACAATGTAGACCTATTTTTGCAAAATGGAGAGGTAGTGACCTCCATTGCATGGCATTGTATATTTTTGTGAGATTTCATATATGAGCATTTCTTGAGCATTGTTTCAAGTTTTCTATCATATTTTCATGCATATTATTTAGCCATTATCATAGTTATAACATTGCATGCTTATTTCCATACTTGTGGTTGCATTTCCTTTAAGTTTAAAGCTTCAAAAGCTAACAGTGGTATTAGAGCACATGGTAGATCAATAGGAAATAGAGAGAGCCACAAGAGTGATTGAGAGGAGATTGTAAATCTCATTTTTAGATTTCTAAAATTTACTATTGGCTAGAGTTTTTCCACAGAGTTGCAAAAAAACTTGTGAAGACTAGAACTCAACATTGAATCCACTAGATTGGCAATCCAACTAGTGAAGATTGTTTTCTATAGATTTACAAAAATTTCTATTTCTAACATTTTGTTGCAGAAAATTAACTCCTAGAAGTTGAGAAACTTCCTACAATAGATAGAGAAGAATTTCACCTTCATTACCTAAAATTCTATGTGCTTTCCTCACACAAGGATTAGTTCTTTGTTATAGAAGAGTAGAGATTGAAGGAAGAAGAGACTCAAGGAGAAGAGTCCTAGTGAATATTGGAGATTGGTGATCTCCATTGAAGATTGAAAACTTCACATTGAGGAAGAGGTCCATAGAAGGCCCTATTGAAGAACTTCCATAGTGGAAGATTGAGCATTGAGAAGGACTAACAAAATTCCTATTGCAAGATTTCAATAGCAGTGGATTTAGGAGATCCAAGGAGGAGATCTCATTGCAAAACTTCCATAGTTGAAGATTGAAGAGATCAAGGAAGGTCTCATTGAAGTTTTAGAAGCTACAAGTTTGAAGACCTTGGAGAGGTCTCAAGGAGAAACAAGGAGAAGGCTTGGTGAGCCTCATTGGAAGAGTTCCTAGAAGAACTCATTGGAGAAATTTTCTACCAAGGAGAATTTTTTGATAAAGAACTTGGGACAATTATCGCCATCCGACAACAAGCCCAAGAGAGAAGGATTTGGCAAGAAGCTTGCCAAATTTTAGAGAAGAAAAGTGTAGACCTCAAGACAATCAAAATATTGAGAAGAAGGCCATTAGATAGGCCAAGTTTGAAGTTAGAATTTGACAAGAGAAAAGAGATAGACCATCGAATCTAAGAGACTCAAGGACAACATTTCGGTGAAGTTTTTTGACTGCTTTACAATCTGAAATTTTTTAGATTTGAGGATAGAAAAAGGTAGCAATTTGGGCAGCATTAGTAGCTGCTAAGGATCAGATTTCAGAAGTACATTCTGAAGAGAAATTGGAGCCACCAAATCATAGTATTGGGCAGCAGATTAGTGGAGTGTTAAAGCTACAAAAGGTGAGCCAAAGAGCTATTTTTGGACAGCCTAGAAGAGCTACAATATCATCTACAAAAGGCAGCAATTTAGGTGACTTAAATCACCATCATCATCATCATCTATAGAGGAGAAAAGGTATGCAACAAAGGTGCAAAAGGTTCATTAGTTGAACTTTTATATTTAGTTTTTTATCAAGTTTATTGAGCACCAGTTTCAAAGGTTAAAAGGTTGCATAAATAAGTTTCAGTTCAAAGTCTTCAAGGTAGTGCAGAAGTTATTGTTTACAAGTTTCAAACCTGCACAAGAAAAAATATAGAAGTTAGATATATTTCGAGAGAAAGAAACATATCAACATTCTATTGTCTATTTCTAAGCAAAGAAGACTCTACGTTTTTGCATTTCCTATAGTGCAAAATACAATATTGAAAGCTTGGATTTATTAGTGTAAACATAGCCAAGCAAAGGAAAATATTGCCAAGGGTTTGGAGGTAATATTGAACCCTGTATTACCCCACTCATCTCAGTTTGCAAAAGAAGTGGAAGTCACCATTTCGAGAAGGGAAGAGAACCGGTTCAAGACCATAGGGGGCAAACATCTACACCATCACATTTTATGTTTGCAAGCATCTCATTAGAGCCATTTCAGATAACTCTAATAGTAAAGTATCTCCAAGGGAAAAGGAGATAGTTTGAATAGTTTCAACCTGCATTTTATCACCCAAGTATATTAGATATTACTTATCAAGGGAATTCAATGAGAAAGGTGAAGTAAGAGATTGATTTTTAGATTTCTAAAACTACGTATCCATCCAAGGATCATTGGGAAATAGGTAGGAGGATCAACTACACTAAGGACGTCAATACGTCTAGCATCCTAATAGCCTTTGGTGAAGGTAGGAAAAAGTACATCCAAAAAGTATTTGGAGAAGCAAGATACCTTTAACAGTTGAAAGCCTTTGGTGAAGGCAACACAGGTAGATACAACAAAGTCTATCTCCAAGCAATGCGAGCTAAAGATGCATCACAGGTGTGCAAGCATTATAGGACATAGTCCCTACTCTGCCTACGGAAATACATTGGAAGAAGCTATGTTGGCACCAATTCTAGCCACCATTTGACCCACACAACTTGCACTAAAGCAAGTGTTCCATTCAACTCAGGTTTATAGCATGGAAGTCATTTCATATTGCAAGGCAAACTCAACACCTTGCACTATCAAAACAAGGAGGAGATACATCAGTTTACAACGTAGACCATCACATTCATCTCTATCTCAAGAAAGGAGTTACTCTCCATCTGAAGCCACCTCATAGCCTTGCTCAACACTCATTCGAAGCATTGGAAGAGCAACCACTTCTACCATAGAAGCATTGGAGAATAACCATCATTCTCCTATCAAATAAGTATTGGAAGAGGAACAAGAAGGGCAGAAAACAAGCATTGGAATAGCCTACATCAGTTAGGGAAAAAGAGGTAAACTACTTGCACCACATGGGAGAAGACATTGCATGCATTCACCATGACATCAAGGACAACTCGAGAATCCTTGGACATTATTCATGTAACGCTCTTGAAGAAGCATCATTTGCAGGTCAGGGACGTTGAAGGAATCTATAACCTTACTTGATACCACTTGTCATTCAACGTTGGAAGAAGGGGAGTTAAAGCATTTTTGGAGCATCAAAATAATGCTATCGCCACTTGGCATTATCCATAGCATACTACGTTTCAATTTAGAGAGACACCCTCAAAGAGAAGCGCTTGTATAGCACCCATAAAAGCGATGTCAACTAGAAGCTGAAGGAGAGATCTTAAGGTGCATTAATTAAGTGAAGCGATGTAGATATCGAGGGAGAATAGCCAAGTAACTCATAAAGTGCTCAACCCAACACAACTTCATCAAAGAGAAGCACACACAATAGAAATTGGAGTTTGCAAACCAAGTTACAGTGTGAAAGAACACGTTTTCCAGTGAGATAGTAGCTTGAAGGTTAAGCAAAGTGATGACAAAGAGAGATCAATTATCACCTGAACCAAAGTAAAGCAAAGCACATTCACCGAGGAGAGTAGATACTCATAGGTCGAACATCAATGTGAAAGAAGCACACATAGGTCTGAATTAGACATTGGAGGAAGCACGCATACCGGTGAAGAAGGAAGGAATGACTTTACATTGCATCTTGGAGTTGACAAGAAGTCAACCATCACTAAGTCGCAGAAGGTCGAATCGATTTTAGAGAGCTTGCAAGGTTGAAGGAAAGGTAAGATTTATATTGCAAGTTTATAAGGTTGTAAAATCAACTTATACTAGAGATATTAAAATATAGGAGCAATAAGGTGTTAATCTCTAGATTGTTTATCTTGGAAAACAAGTTGAAATTAGAAGCATTTGAATCATTATTGTTATTGCTTCAAATATATTTGCAAATTTTAAAACCAAGGAGTTATAAGATAAGTTGAATTTAATTTGCAAACATATATTTATTCAAAACTTCTAACTTGGGAGATATAAGGAATCCTACATCAAACTTATATCATAGAAGTTTAGAGATTTATCATAGCATTGATTCAAAGTTAAAGTTTATTGCTTGCATCAAATACTAGTTGGAAAAGTAAAACTTATTAGTCTCATATTCAAATTAAAGAGACATAGAGAATCCAACTTAACTATCTTGAAGATATTGAGAATTCTTATCATTAAGATTTCTACAAGGAGAGATAAAACAATTGTTTTAGAGAAGTTGAACATCATCACTTTACTAGGGAGACAAAAGGGTTTCAACTCAAAGCAAAAAAAGAAAGCTAAGTATACTATCAAAGTCCTTTGATCACTCAATCATTTAAGAGATAAAAGGATATTTTTACAAACTTAGAGAAGTTATTTTAAAGTTGAAGAAGAGCATTTAATTATCCTATTAGGGAGTTATAAGGTAGACTACTTCAAAGGATCTACTAAGAATATTCACAAAAACTCTAAAGTACTAGAGCTCCATTGGTTAATCATTTTTCACAAGGTCAAGCACTATCCACTCAAACTAAGAAAAAAGGGGATAAATATGTCAACCTCAAAGAATACAATAAACAAGGATATGAATAACACCATTAGAAAGGAAAGAGCAAGTGTCATAAAAACTAGAATCAAGAATTTACTTATAAAATCTGAAGGAGACTTAGACCTTACCTCAAAAAGGATTCATAGTGAAGCTTTAAGAGATAACTTTGAAACCATGGAATACTATCTACATGCTCGACTCACTGAAGCAATTGACAATGGAAAGAGTGACATTCAAATTCCTTTAGATTTTGGTAGCATATTATATATGGCATTACTTACATTCAAATGTTACAAGGATGAGAATGTAGAACAAAAAGGATTGATAGAATTACTTAAAATGAAAACATAAATAGATGAATCATACCTAGAAAAGATATTTTCATCCTCATGCAGTATTGATACTTCAAGTTCTACTAACACAAAATATTATCATGATGCCTTAAGTGTTTGTTCAGAAGCCTCTGTATACAACAAGGATAGTAATACGAAGGACAAAGGCAAAGAGAAAATACTCATGCAGGAAATAAGTGATAGTACAACCACCTATGAAAGTGCAGTAAGTGACCTCACAGACAAGAATGAAGAAAAAGAAGATAAAGAAGAAGAATCAGATCAAGGAGGAATATAGTGCAAAGTAACTTAAAGATATTACAGAAGACCCTCATCAAGCTGAAGAATATGCAAGAGATAAAGATCCTTATTGAAGACTAAAAGTCTTCAAAACCAAATAATGTAATACAAGGGGGTGTTGGAATATATTACATTATTTGGTTCCTTACTAATGTACCTTCATGGGTACATATTTAGATTAGGAGTTTATTAGGACTTAAGTACTTTATTAAAGCAATGTAATAAATGCACAAGTGTTAGAATGTGCAATGATGTAAATGTGCATGTAGTCCACATGTACATGAGTCCTTAGAATAGAATAGTGAGGTGTCATAGGAATATTGAAGGAAAAGAGTTGCATCTCATTATAAATAGGTCTTCATAGAGTAGAAGTGAGAGAGGATTTTGGAGTGTATAGGTAGAGTAGTAGTAGATACAATGTAGATCTATTTTTACAAAATGGAGAGGTAGTGACATTGATGCAGGAGCATCTCGGGCAGTGCAGCAATCTTGCATCACCAAAAAAAAAAAAAGTTCAAAGTTGAAAAAGTTCAAAATTTAAAAAAATGACCAAGTGTAAAAATGGTCGCGATATCGCGACACCAAAGTTGTCGCGATATCGCGACGTATTTCGAGCATGGCGAAGCGAAAATGGTCGCGATATCGCGACGCAAATGTCGTCGCGATATCGCGACGTATTTCGAAGCACCATGGCAAATACAACTCTGGTCGCGATATCGCGACGCAAATGTCGTCGCGATATCGCGACGTATTCCGAAGCACCATGGCAAATGCAACTCACGGTCGAAAGTTAAAAAAAATTGCAAAAACGACTAAGTGTAACTTTGGTCGCGATATCGCGACACCAAAGTTGTCGCGATATCGCGACAAAAGTGTCGCGATATCGCGACACTTTGGCCGCCAAGGCCAAAGCACAAAGAAGTGTCGCGATATCGCGACACCTTGGCCGGCAAAGCCAAAGCTCAAAGAAGTGTCGCGATATCGCGACACCTTGGCCGACAAAGCCAAAACTCAAAGTAGTGTCGCGATATCGCGACACCTTGGCCGGCAAAGCCAAAACACAAAGAAGTGTCGCGATATCGCGACACCTTGGCCGCCAAAGCCAAAACGCAAAGAAAGGTCGCGATATCGCGACACTTTGCTGTCAAAGCCAAAAACGCAAAGAAAGACAAAGCCAAAGTAGCAGTTCCAGGTGGCGTTCCAAGTGGCAGTTCCAGGTGGTGTTCCACGTGGCAGTTCCGAGTGGCTATGCCTGAGATCGTGAAGGTCGTTCCAACGGAAGTTCCCAAAGGCCGTTCCATATGACCGTTTCAAAAACCGTTAAGGCGGTTATGAACGACGGTGCAGCACGAACCATGGAGAATAAAAAGGATTTCTTTGATGGATGGAGGAGGGTGGGGGAGAGAAAGGAAGGCCACGGCTGTATTTTACGTTTAAAGCACTGTGTATGTTTTTTCACGACATTTTATTGTAAAAGCTCCCTGTTTTGAAATTAAGAATACTACGACTTTCAAATAAAATTGCGTCATTTTATTTGTGGTAAATTGGCTCCCCATCAAGTGGTATCAGAGCCGTAAGATTCTGAGCGTGTCGAGCAGAAGCGCCGAACGGGAGGCAGCTCACACCAGGATCGGGGTTACGGGTTTTTTTGAGAAACGTGAGACAGAATGCCGCCGCGTAGAAATCGTGGCACTGGAAGGAACGTGGTTCCTGAAGGTGATTTTCGTGCATTGCAGCGACAAGTGTTAGCATTGCAGGAAGAGTTGCGCAGGGGAATAGAGCCGAGAGGAGAAGATCGCAGCGATGATGACGGTGTTGAAGATCCGTCCGAAGCGGAAGAAGAGGAAATGAGTGCCGCAGAATCGCGAATGATAAAAGCCATTTCGCAGATTGGAAAAAGACCAAAAATTGACGTGTCTACGTATGCTGGAAATTTAAATCCAGAAGAATTAATCGACTGGATTAATGACATGGAAGAATATTTCGATTATGAGGACGTTGAAGACCCTCATCGAATAAAATTTGCCAGAACAAAATTAAAAGGACATGCTGGCATTTGGTGGAAAGGAGTGCAATTAGAAAGAAACCGTAGAGGCAAAGAGAAGATTTCCAGATGGGATCGCATGGTGGAAAAATTAAAACGGCAATTTATTCCAGTAGATTACGAATTAGATCTGCTACGAAAAATGCAGAGTTTACGACAGTCCAGCAAAACTATCAAAGAGTATACCGAGGAATTTTTTAAAATTTCTATTAGAACCGGTCATACGGAAGCAACTAAGGAAAGAGTAGCCCGTTACATAAATGGGTTGCGAACCAGCGTGCAAGAGGAATTGAGTTTGGTTAGAATGAACAGCATTGAAGATGCTTATCAGTTTGCTCTGAAAATAGAAGAGAAACTGAATCGCAGATTTGACAACAAGCAAAGAGGAAGAGGTCGTGGTGGAAGAACCAGTGGAATTAAATATGATGATCAGAAATAGAATGGTGAAACCAGCAACCGCCAGGAACAGAAGGAGGAGAATGCTTACAGACCCCGTAATCAGAACAATGATTATCAAAGGGGCAGAGGTAGAGGTGGACGCGGATATGGCAGAGGCCGATTCCGTGGAACCTGTTTTAATTGCGGAGAAGAAGGGCATCGATCGTATGAGTGTCCCAAACACCAAGAAGCACCAAACAGAAGGCCTGAAGGAAATGCCAGAGCTGCAGCTTGCTGAGGATGGTGTTGAATCCGAGCACTCTGAAGAAGCCGAGCACGGAGAAGTGATGATCACCAGAAGAACTTTGTTGAATGAAGAGAAGGAACCAGATCAACGGAAAAGCCTGTTCCGCACAAGGTGTAAATGTTCAGGTAAAATCTGTAATATTATTATTGATAATGGTAGTACAGATAATTTGGTTTCTGAGGAAATGGTAGCTAAATTAAAGCTAGAAAGAAAACAGCACCCGCATCCATACCGGATTGCATGGTTGCAGAAGGATCATAGAGCATTGGTCAGTGAACAATGCTTGGTCAAGTTCCAAATTGGAAGGTACCAGGATGAGGTCCTGTGTGATATTTTGTCGATGGATGCTTGCCATTTGTTGCTTGGAAGACCATGGCAATTTGATAGACGTGCAGCGCATGATGGACATGCAAATACCTATTCCCTGACAAAAGATGGAGTACGCCACAAACTGAAGCCATTAAAGGAGGTTGAGGAAAAGGTATGCAATAATGCTAGAATTTGTTTAGTAGATGGCAAAAAAATTTTGGATGGTATGAAGAGGGATTCAATGTGTTATGCATTAATTCCTAATGTAAAAAGAGAAGATACTACTAACATTCCCGCAGAAGTTGAACATCTGTTAGCAGAATTTCCTGATATAATATCAGACAATGTGCCTGAGGGTTTGCCGCCTATGAGGAAGATTAGTCATCAGATTGACTTAATACCAGGATCTAGCTTACCCAACAAAGCAGCTCATAGAATGTCTCCTGGTGAGAATGAAGAATTGAACCGACAAGTTCAAGAATTGTTGAGGAAGGGTTTGATTCGGGCAAGTTTGAGTCCTTGTGCAGTGCCAGCAGTACTTGCACCAAAGAAGAATGGCGAATGGCGAATGTGTACTGATTCCCGAGCCATTAATAAAATTACTATTAAATATCGCTTTCCATTACCCAGAATGGACGATATCATGGATTGCTTGAGTGGAGCTAAATACTTCACTAAGATTGATTTGAAGAGCGGATATCATCAGATACGTGTTCGAGAGGGTGATGAATGGAAGACAGCCTTTAAAACCGGAGAGGGTTTGTATGAGTGGTTAGTTATGCCGTTTGGATTGACTAATGCACCCAGTACATTTATGAGGTTGATGAATGAAGTATTGCGTGACTTCCTGGAAAAGTTCGTGATAGTGTATCTAGATGATATTCTGATTTTTAGTACCACATTGGATGAACATTTGTTGCATGTTCGGACAGTTTTTGAAAAACTGCGTGAGGAGCAGTTATTGATCAATATACAGAAGTGCAGTTTTGTACAGAAAGAGTTGATATACCTGGGATTTGTTATCTCAGAGGAGGGTCTGAAAATGGATCCTGAGAAAGTGAAGGCTATCCTTGAATGGCCTGCTCCAAGGAATGTGACAGAGGTAAGATCATTTCATGGTCTTGCAAGTTTCTATAGAAAGTTTATTAGAGACTTTAGCAGTATTTGTGCACCCCTAACAGAAACTATGAGAGGGGATAAGAGAGAGTTTAAGTGGACTGCCAAAGCAGATACCAGCATGCATATATTGAAAAAGAAAGTGACAGAACAGCCCATTCTGGCACTTCCAGATTTTAATAAAGTGTTTCAGGTTGACTGTGATGCCAAGTGGCGATGCCATTGGAGCTGTGTTGAGTCAAGAAGGTAAACCCGTTGCATATTTTAGTGAAAAATTGAATGATGCTAGAAAGAAATACTCTGTTTATGATCAAGAATTCTATGCTATAATTCAGGCTCTTAAGAAATGGAGACATTATTTGCTAACCAAAGAGTTTGTTTTATATACTGACCATCAAGCTTTGCAGTATATCAATAGTCAAGGTAAACTTAACCAACGTCATTTGAAGTGGGTTGAATTCCCGCAGAGTTATACCTTTGTACTAAAGCATAGAAGTGGCAAATCTAATAGAGTTGCAGATGCCTTGAGTAGAAGGCATAATTTGTTGATGGAAATGAGAGTGCAGGTTGTTGGGTTTGAGGAACTCAAGAGTTTATACCCAACAGATCCAGATTTTGCAGAGGCATGGACCGCATGTGTGTCTCCTACTACCGTGGATCGCACTAAGTGGTTAGATTTCATGATCCAAGATGGGATGCTGTTTCGGCAGAATCAGTTGTGCATTCCCAGAAGTTCCATGAGGGAGAATTTGATCAAAGAGAAGCATAGTGGCGGACTAGCAGGGCATTTTGGCCGTGATAAGACCATTGCTCTTGTTAGTGAGAATTACCATTGGCCACAGTTGCAGCCAGATGTGACCAGATTTGTGCAGGGTTGCAGAGTGTGCCAGATGGCCAAAGGAGTCAGTCAGAATACAGGAATGTACCAGCCATTGCCTGTACCAGGAAGACCTTGGGAAGATATTAGCATGGATTTTGTTCTTGGTCTGCCAAGAACACAACGTGGAAATGATGCCATTTTTGTTGTTGTTGACAGGTTTTCAAAAATGGCCCATTTTATTCCATGTCAGAAGACAAGTGATGCGGTTCACATTGCCGGCTTGTTCTTCAAGGAGGTAGTCCGACTTCATGGTCTACCCCAAAGCATTGTTTCGGACAGAGATACCAAATTTGTGGGTTATTTCTGGAGGACTCTATGGAAGAAGCTGAAAATAGACTTGAAATTCAGTTCTGCGTACCATCCGCAGATTGATGGACAGACCGAGGTAGTCAACAGAAGTTTGGGTAATCTTCTACGATGTTTGGTAGGAGATAAACCGAAGGGATGGGATCTGATTTTGCCCCAGGCAGAGTTTGCTTACAACAATTCTATCAATCGCAGTACTGGTAAATCACCATTCCAGATTGTGCATGGATACAGCCCTAGAAACGCGTCTGAGTTGAGACCGATGGATAAAACAGACAAGTGCAGTGCTGAAGCTGAAGACTTTGCAGCACACATGAAGACTTTACATGAAGAGGTACAACAACATATCAGTCAAATGAATGCTACTTACAAGGCCAGAGCAGATCAGAAGCGGCGTTTCAAAGAATTCCAAGTAGGAGATGAAGTCATGGTTCACTTACGTAAGGAACGTTTTCCTAAGAAAACTTACAATAAGTTGAAGATGAAGAAGTTTGGACCATGCCGGATCATAGGCAAACGAGATTCAGGCAATGCCTATGAAGTTGATCTCCCAAGTGAGCTGAATATTTCACCTATATTCAATATTTCAGACTTGGTTGAATATCATGCAGGAAGTTGTAGTGAACCACCCAGTCCGGATCTGTGGAACATTCCTGCATCCACTTCAGACAAAGAAGAAATTGAAGACATACTCGACACTCGTGCAAGCAGAAGTACCCGAAACAAGCAATATTCGGAGTATTTGGTCAAGTGGAAGAACAGACCTGTCGAAGATGCCACATGGTTGTCCAAATCAGAGGTTGATCGTTTGGGTTTTCCTCTGACCATCCAGAAGTGAGGATCACTTCTAAACATCTACCCCGGGTGTCTGATGCAGGAGCATCTCGGGCAGTGCAGCAATCTTGCATCACCAAAAAAAAAAAAAAAGTTCAAAGTTGAAAAAGTTCAAAATTTAAAAAAAATGACCAAGTGTAAAAATGGTCGCGATATCGCGACACCAAAGTTGTCGCGATATCGCGACGTATTTCGAGCACCGTGGCCGAAGCGACAAATGGTCGCGATATCGCGACGCAAATGTCGTCGCGATATCGCGACGTATTTCGAAGCACCATGGCAAATACAACTCTGGTCGCGATATCGCGACGCAAATGTCGTCGCGATATCGCGACGTATTCCGAAGCACCATGGCAAATGCAACTCACGGTCGAAAGTTAAACAAAATTGCAAAAATGACTAAGTGTAACTTTGGTCGCGATATCGCGACACCAAAGTTGTCGCGATATCGCGACACTTTGGCCGCCAAGGCCAAAGCACAAAGAAGTGTCGCGATATCGCGACACCTTGGCCGACAAAGCCAAAGCACAAAGAAGTGTCGCGATATCGCGACACCTTGGCCGGCAAAGCCAAAACTCAAAGTAGTGTCGCGATATCGCGACACCTTGGTCGGCAAAGCCAAAACTCAAAGTAGTGTCGCGATATCGCGACACCTTGGCCGGCAAAGCCAAAACACAAAGAAGTGTCGCGATATCGCGACACCTTGGCCGCCAAAGCCAAAACGCAAAGAAAGGTCGCGATATCGCGACACTTTGCTGTCAAAGCCAAAAATGCAAAGAAAGACAAAGCCAAAGTAGCAGTTCCAGGTGGCGTTCCAAGTGGCAGTTCCAGGTGGTGTTCCACGTGGCAGTTCCGAGTGGCTGTGCCTGAGATCGTGAAGGTCGTTCCAACGGCAGTTCCCAAAGGCCGTTAAGGCCGTTCCATATGACCGTTTCAGAAACCGTTAAGGCGGTTATGAACGGCGGTGCAGCACGAACCATGGAGAATAAAAAGGATTTCTTTGACGGATGGAGGAGGCTGGGGGGAGAGAAAGGAAGGCTGCGGCTGTATTTTACGTTTAAAGTACTGTGTATGTTTTTTCACGACATTTTATTGTAAAAGCTCCCTGTTTTGAAATTAAGAATACTGCGACTTTCAAATAAAATTGCGTCATTTTATTTGTGGTAAATTGGCTCCCCATCAGACATCTATTGCATAGCATTGTATATTTTTGTGAGATTTCATATATGAACATTTCTTGAGCATTGTTTTGAGTTTCCTATCATATTTTTATGTATAATATTTAGCCATTATCATAGTTATAACATTGCATGCTTATTTCCATACTTGTGGTTGCATTTCCTTTAATTTTAAAGCTTCAAAAGCTAACAACAGGCTAGTTATCTTGGATGTTGTTAGGACTACTTTATTGGTCCGGTTTGTAAATTTGTAAAAGGTTTGATAATCCTTTTAAAACTCTTATTTTCTACTGGATAAAAAAAAATACATCTTTAACTTAAAAATAAATTATTTGAAAAATAAACTTTTAAAGTTTATTAGCTTTTAGGGTTTTTGGAACTTAAAAAAATCTAGGGCATCAGCTGGATTACAGAAGTGCTTTCGAGGTACGGTGGATCTGAAGGCTAGATTGGTGCCCCAGGAGGGTCCAATGGGGACTTCTCCGGCTCCTTTTCCAGGGAGTAGCATCTCATACATAGATTTGTTTAAAGAAAAATATCCTCCAAAGAACGACGAAGCTCAAAAAATGGCATATAAAATGATCTTCACGATTGCTGGGAATAGGTCGACAACACATTCTGTGAATGGATTTTTGTCGTAGGCTGAAACCAGGCCAAAAATTGTCATCGAGCCAAGTATGGTTGAAGAATCAGTCATTTACAAAGCTAATCACGATTTAATCTGCAATTTCATGGGTATACGTCCTTCCCTAAATTTTTTGCACTCTTGGATCCACCAAAACTGGGAGCCTCACGGTGAGTATTCATTGTGGTTTATTAGAAATGGATATTTTATTGTTAGCTTTTCATATTTGATCGATAGAAATAGGGATTTCGAGTCAGAGAAGAAAAATCATGGCCTGGTAGGGCTATTTTTTCAACCATGGAGAGTGGGATTCGATCCTCGAGTTGAACCTACTACTGTCCCAGTATGGATCCGACTATATGCTCTTCCAATGGAATTCTGGAGTGAGAAGGTGTTGGCAAGGATTGGCAATTCTATTGGAAGACATCTGGGTGTTGCCAGAGACACAATTGAAGGGATCATGGTGGTGTATGCAAGAATATGTGTGGAGATGGATCTCAGCTAGCCTTTGCTGGAAGAGATGGAAATTGAATTGGCAGGACTCTCCTGGATTCAATAATTGGACTATGAGGCCCTACCTTTTAGATGTAGGGTTTGCCACAAACATGGACATTTGGCCTATTTTTGCCCTAATAATATGAATGCTAAAATGGATGCCCCTTTAGGAATGCCAAACCTGCCTAAATAGGATAAGGTAACACTTAATAAAGATTCTAATAGCATCTTTCAAGGCTAGGAAGCTCAGAGAGAGGGTTTTGAATAGCCCAGAAGCAAAAGACGAACAAAGAAAAAAGAGGGAAAGGAGCAATCCCATCTTAGACCTGCCAATAGGTATGAGATATTTAAGTCACTGGTTGACGAAGAGGAACAATTTATGGAGGGCATGAAGGGTAATAAGGAAAATTCTAATATTCCCGTGCATCTCCCCCTCTCATATCCTCCCATCATATAGTAGGTAGTTGAACTCTGTGAGGTATCACAGTTAGTGTGTTCAGGGGCTTTAGTAGTGCATAACCAGGAGCAGACGGTATCTCAGGATGTCAGAATGGGAATAGCAAAGAAGAACAAGGAAAGGCCAACTTTGGGGATAACCCAGGTAGAAAAAAGATAAAAAAATAGCAATTCTCAGGGAGTAGGTAGAAGATCCAATAAGGAGTTGCTAGCAGTCCAAGGAGACAAACTGATCACGGGAGGATCGGTGAGGCCAATAGACTCTTATTGCTCCCAAGGTAACCAATGATTATACAATCATGGAATGTGAGGGGTTTAAACAGTAGAACCCATCAATCTGCTATTCGAAGACTTTTAGAGAATCATAATACTGATTTTTTTGCTTTTATAGGAGACTAAGATGTCATTAGATCTTATGTCCAAAATAGTCAAAAGAATTTGGAGGGGTGTTGGTCATATGGATGTGGCTGCCCAAGGTGCATCAGGGGGATTGTTACTCTGTGGAACTCTCTTGAATGGTCTGCAATAGAACATCTTGCCTGGAGGGGTGTTCTCACTTCTCTTTTTAGGAATAATGTCACTACGAAACACATTCTAATCACAAAATTTTATGGGTCTCAAAACCTAGATGGTTAGAGGCGACAGTGGAAGGCTGTGCATAACATGCGAACCTCAAGGGAAGATCTAGACTGGATTATAGCAGGGGACTTTAACGCTAAATTATATTCTAGAGATTAGGAAGGGGGAACACCATTTTTGGACCCAGGGGATTGTTTCATGATTGCCCAAGTCCAGGCTTTGCACTTAGTGGACATTAAATGTCCTGGCATTAACTACACTTGGACTAATAAAAGGCGGGAGCCACATAGCAGGAAGGTTAAGGTAGATCATTTTCTGGTTTTAGAGGAGGCGTTTGTAAAATGGAATATAAATTTTCAGATTTTAGAAGGCCCAATTTTAGATCACTGTCCCATTCTGTTGGAATGTGGGACTAGGATGGGGCAGCATCACAAACCTTTCATAGTTGAGAATTTTTGGCTTCAGAAATAAGAACTTCGAGAGAAAATTCCACAGTGGTGGGAAGAAGGCTACCCAGCTTATGGGAGAGCTATGTTCAGAATCCACAAACAACTACAATATGTCAAAACTCAGTTGAAGTATTGGAGGCGTGCTAATAAAATAGACTTCTAGGCCCAAAGAGCTCCATTGGTGGCCAGATGGGATGAGGTCCAAAAATAGTTCAGAGAAGGAGTAATTACAGACTAGCTCAAAGTCGAGGATGATGCCACGTGTACAACGGTTGAGAACATTGACAACCGGGGAGGAGACCTATTGGAAGCGAGAGCAAGAACCACCTGGTTATTAGAAGGGGACAGAAATACAAAATTATTTCATCGGATCGCTTGTGCTCGAAGACAGATGAACAAGATGGAGGCCCTTCAATATCAGAACGGTCATTCTTTTGATACACTTCCAGGTATGCATTCCCATGCTATGGATTATTTTTCTAAGCTTTTTAAGGAAAGTGTGGTACAATATGTAGAGGCCCAAAATGGAGTTATTTCTGTCATACCTGCTGTTATTTTTGAGGATGAAAATCAAGCCCTCCTCAAACCCATTGATAGAGATGAATTGAAAACTGTGGTCTTTGGAATGAGCACTAGTAAAACTCCAGGTCCAGACGACTTCCCAATTGAGATTTTTTAAGCTTTTTGGGACTACTTAGAGGAAGATGTAATGGTTGTTGTAGAAGAGTCCAGGAGAAAATAAGAGAATGCTTAAAGCTATAAACCACACTTTCATTACCTTAATTCCAAAAGGGGAGGAGGGGGTTCATATTTTAGATTATAGGCCTATTGCCTTATGTAATGTGTTGTACAAAATAATCACAAAGGTAATGGTTGAGCGCCTAAAACCTCTTCTTCACAACATTGTCTCCTCTGAGCAAGGGGGTTTTGTTGAGGGACGACAGATTCTTGGATGGGGTGGTTGTGGCCTAGGAAGCAATCCATTCAATGCACACTTCTAGTAATAAAGGGATGTTCATAAAACTAGACATGTCAAAGGCTTATGACAGGGTTGAATGGAGTTTCCTGGCTAAAATGATGGTAGCCTTTGGTTTCTCTCAGGACTGGATAGAGTGGGTCATGATCTGTGTCTCTACCTTGACTTACTCTGTGCTAATCAAGGGCCTTCCTTCGTAACCATTTGGAGCTACTCGGGGACTGCGCCAGGGGTATCCATGTTCTCCTTATCTTTTTCTCATTTTGGCTAAAGGTCTTGGCAGACTTTTCTTGAGGAGAAGACAACAAGGTAGATTATTGGGTATCAGGGTGGGTGACGAAGTTTTAATGCACCTATAGTTTGTGGATGGCACTGGTTTGGTGGGAGTGGCCAGCTTCAGGGAAGAAAGAATGATTAGGGATACTCTTAATGTCTATCTGAGGGCTACTCAATAGGTCATTAATGACAAGAAATCCAAAGTGGTTTTTTTTAATCTAGAGCAAAGGCTTTAGAACAAAATTTTAGAAATCCTAGGATTCACAAGGACTTCTCTCCTAGTGGTTTACTTGGGGGTCCCCTTGCACTTTAAGAAGCTGAAATTAGACACATGGAGGAATCTGTTGGAGTGTATCAAGGATAGAATTAATCACTGGTCTCACAAGTGGTTAAGTTATGGTGGCAAATTACCGTTCTTACAGTCAGTCATTCAAGCCATGCCAATTTACAAATTCTCTATCCTGGTTTCCCTGATTACAATATGGAAAGAGTTGGACAGGATGGCTAGAAAGTTTAAATGGGAAGGAGAAAAGGGAGAGAGAAAGTGGGCCTTAGTGGGCTGGGACAAAGTTACCCAACCCAAGGTTAAAGGAGGTATGGGTTTGAGAAAATCTAAGCTGAATAATAAAGCTTTGGCTAGAAAGTTGTACTGGAGATAGATCTCCCAACCCACCTCCCTTTTCAGTAGAATCCTAACTAGAAAATACCTAGGACAGGCCAACCCAAACGATGTAGCTCGCATCCCCTTAGATGGTACTGGGTCCCTAGTTTTGTAGGCTCTCAAGTTAGGGTCTCAGGTTGTTAAAGACCGCTTATTTTGGAAAGTGGAAAGAGGGGAGAAGGCCCATTTCTAGACATATTCTTGGGATCAGTTCCCACCCATCATTGTTGAATTTCTAGAATTACAGCCAATAAAAGTAGCCATTGAAGCCAAGGGATGGATCCGTATTGAAATTTATTTCACAACTACTCAATTGGGGAGTGTAAGTTTAAGCAGTTCAAGAAGTTGGATGAGTGGCCCATTTCAATCCCTCCGGATTTGACTCCCATCATGACTAAAATTTTGGCAGAAAGATTTCTTACAGGGGGAGACGTGGAGGATGAATTAGCTTGGGGCTTTGGGAGTCTTGGCGTCTATATAGTAAAGGACGGATATGACAACATTCTCCCAGAGCCCCCCCCTCATACTTTTTAGGTTGAGGACTGGAGGAAAATCTGGCACTCTAAAGGCTGGTCGAAAGTTAACTTTTTTGCTTGGCAGTGCATGCACAATGGAATCCTCACTTTTGATAATCTCAAATCAAAAGGTATCATCGGCCCTTCTCAATGTGTACTATGCTACAAGAGCGAGGAAACTGCTAACCATTTGTTGTTTGGTTGCCCTTTCACCCGACAGATTTGGCTGCATTGGTTTGCATACTTTAAAATTCAAGTAAGTGGTGACCTGAATCGGATGAATATCTGGGCAAAATTGCAAAAAGGTAGATTCAAATCTAAAGCTCTTCGTATTGGCTGGGAGCTTGGTTTAAGATTTATCTGGTGGCAAGTATGGCTAGAAAGAAATGCCAAAATTTTTAGAGAAACTTTTACTGCTCTAGACGGGGTTTGGAAGACCATTTGAAGCAAGGTTACCGAAATTGTGGCTGTTCATGTTGAGGAGGAAGCTCAAATTGACATTGGAGCTATGGAAGAACACGTTGAACTGCAAGAGGGACAGGACATAAATTGTTGGAAACCTCCCCCTGAAGGTTGGATTAAAATCAATACTGATGGAGCTGCAAAAGGCAATCCGGGTAGAGCCAAAATTGGAGTGGTGTGCCGGAACCATGCTGGGACTGTGCTCTATTGGGAATTGCAAGGTCAGGGAAGAACCACTAACAATGAAGCTGAAGCCATTACCATCAAGTCTGCTTCTGTTTGGGCAGTGAAACATGGCCATCGCAGGATTATTCTTGAATCAGACTCGCAAATAATGGTTGGAGCTCTAGACTGCATGAGGAACTTTGATCTGAAAGCTTGGAGGTTGAGGGCTTTTGTTACCCAAATTAAGGAATTATGGAAGGAATTGGAGGACGTGATCCTAGTTTATGCGAGTAGAGATTTGAACAAAGTGGCTGACTTTCTGGCTAAGATGGGTGCGAAAAAGGAGAATGGAGTTCAATTGCACAGTGACATGGATATTGAGGATGAGGTGATTAGACAGGGTCTTGAAAGGTCCTTGAGCTAAAGACCTTCGAAAAAACAGAGCACGATGGGGGACCCCATGGCAGCTAGTTTTCGGTTCACGAAAATTGGCTTTGGTGCAGTTCTTCCTTTACTATTGTATGACTGTGTCCTCTCGGACCTCAGTTGGGAAGAGGCTCTTCCCACATTGTAATTGATCTATGTCTTAATACAAGTTTTTTTTCAAAATTTACAAAAAAAAAAAAAGTTTATTAGCTTTAAGAATACATATTAACTAGTGCTTTTGTTTTTGACACACTCAAGGAGCATGTTTTTTATTTTATTTTATTATTTTTGTTGTTTTTTACTTATTTTTAAATTGGTTTTGTGTGTTTGTTTGCTCTTTGAGTATGTCAAAGGTGGTAGGCCAAGTCCGAATCTTGGGCATTTTTGGCGGAATGGATACCCCTGCCTCCTTGGATCTTACTCGAAAGTGGCATCCCTTTTGGGATGTTTTCCACAAATAAAAAAAAATAATACATATTAACTTTGATAAAGCTAGCCTACTTTTGTAAATAGCAAGCCTTGGTTAATTTTGATGGTCCATATATATTTAGACCAAATTTAAATCTAAGCTTGATGTTACTTATTTACTTTTTCATCCATTAAAAACATAAATATAAAAATTTTTCAATTAAGAAAAAAAGACTATAAAAAATACATTAAAAACATAAATATTTGTGAATATTAATGGAAAAAAAAAGACTATAAAAAAGAATAGGCAATGTTTATTTATGAAAATAATATATATATATTATAAAGGTTAAAAAATAATTTAATTTAAGTTTATGCGTAGATAAACTTTTAACCTTACTACTTTTTCGAAGGACACAACATATTATATTAACTACAAAGATAATTAAATTTACTCAATAAAATATGAAATTTAAAAAGGAGCTTTTAAGATTATATATTTTTATTTATTTTATATATTAATTATATTAAAAATGTTATAAAACTTTTTCAAGGTAGGTCAATTTTATTTTCTGCAGGTTAGATTAAACTACTAAAAATAATTATATCCATGAAAATTTACAGTAAGTTAGCTAAAACTATATTTTTAATAGACCAAAATACTTCATCATTCATACAATGATTGAGGAGCATGTCTTAATAGACCAGAATGATGCTCCTATTATTTTGGCATATTCTGACAATCACAAAGTTAGGAAAAAACAAAAAGACAGAGAAAATTACAGTTAACACAGATTCCTTATGCCTTGGCGCTCCAGTGAAGTTTCAAGTCCACTATCCCATTATCCCCATTGCGGAGCTTCAAGGTCGCCTCCTGATCGCTGCCACCTGCACAGTGGACTATGCAACTGTCTTTGTACAGACAGTTATCTTTCGTTGGCGGTAACACCTCCTTACCTTGGGATTTATCCGCCTCCAGAAGGGGTTTCAAATCCATTTCGGCATCTCCCATACGGTCATCCCTGAACCAATCTTTATCCCATACCTCCTGAAAAATTCAAACCAACACATCTGATATCATGAGATAAAAAACGAACAAAATACTGACAGTTATCTTTTTTAAATACTACTTCTTACAAACATTCACCGTGAAAATTAAACTTATCAAAAATATATATATATCTAAGAAGCTATCTTGATCCTACTGCAAAATCAAATCCACACATCTGATATCAAGTGGTTGTGAGGTTTGTTTTGCGATCATGGTTCTAGACCAACACAAATAAATAACCTCTTCGAAATTTTTAACATAGTTAAATACCTCTTGGAAACTCAAAAGTTGAAAAAAAATATAAAAAACAGCTTTAGATTTGAAGTGGTTACCACTTTAAGTCGGCAACAGTTAGGATCTGTCACAGAAAATGTAAAGTCTTCGTTCCACGATGGATTGAGGTTCTTCTCGACTACTTTTGTGGCTTGTACCTGCAACAGAATTAGCATACATATGATATGATATGATATTATGGCTCTGCACAAATTTTTGCCAACCAAAAAACAAGCTAACGGGAAAGAAACGGGCAAATAGAGTGAATTAGAAGAATACGAACTTGGCCACCAAAACGAAGTATAACATATGGATCGCTGCTCCTCGAGTCTTTTATCATTAAATTCGTGCCCTTCACTACTGTAACTTTTAGAGTTCCTGGCATCTCCAGACTTTCTTCTTGCTTGCACAAACAATTGTAGAATACTTGCACACTGGTGAACTCAAGTGGACGAGTATACTTATAGATTGTATGGTGAGGAGACAAACTAAGGTAAATGTAAAATAGTTTTAACGTTTATAAAATTAGAGATTATATGAGATGAAATGGTTTGGATGGAAGATGTTAACTTGAACTTTAATAAAGAAGGGAATATGGATTATAAAAGGTGAGGAATGATTCAAAGTAAGAGCGAGTAAGGGAATCCGATTTCTTTGGAATATCACCTTTCCTCAGACATGGAAGAACCATTGAAAAACATTAACAAACACCCCACGTTCCTTGATGCCCATGAATGATGATGTCAGCATTTATTTTTTTATATGAAAAAGTCATTATATTAATAAAATAATGTTTAATCATACAAAAAAGGGTAGGTGGGATTAGCACACCCCGTAAATCAATACAGTAACCATTGTGGTTAAGAGTATACAAGATCTCTTTAGCTAAAACGAGATCATATAATTTTTTTTTTTACTCACGTGGGCTTCTAATTAAATGTTCTCCTAAGCAAAGGAAAATGGTTTCCTTATTTTTTTTATTAGTATAAGAAACTTTTAGGATTAATTTATAAGGTTAACTAATTTTTTTTATTTATGTTTTTTTATAAAACCGAGAATTATATTTATTAATAAAGAAATTTAACATATAAACATTATACATTCACCTCCTTACCTATGTTGCGGTTTGAACCTTGGATCTCTTGAAGAAGAGCCAAAGCCCGAACCATTGCGTTGTCCCCCATGGGACAAAAGAGCTTATGTTAGCTAGTGTGATTTGAACCGGAGTTGAATGGACCTATAGTATGGATCGCAAACCTTAGTTGGTTGACTCACACCAACTCAACTACTTAATCATCTAATCATTGAATTCCATTTTATTTTAATAAAATCTTATTTTTATAAGATACAAAATTTGAATTTAATTTTTTTTAATAAATTAAAATAGTAATATCTATAAAATATCATCAGGTAGTGATATCATAATATTTCATAATATCATCAAATCACATACACATATGAAGAAAATAATAAAAGTGATTATAGTAATTAAATCTAAAATTTAATAGCTGAGCTACGAGCAAGAATAATGGAGTTGTGAGTGGAGAACATGATTGAGAGCGGGAATGGTGGAGCTACGAGCAGGATCAATGGAGCTCTCTCGAATGGTTATGGAGGGGCTCTCTCAAGTGACTATGGAAGGGTGTGGTTTTATGAAGGGGAGGGAGTTTGGAAGGGTAGGTATCCATTTGAACCAGAGGCTAAGTCCTTTACTTAAGTGATAGGATCATGTGGTACCTCTATTTTACCTCTTGATGTTCTAGAGTTAATCTTAGATAAGTGCTCCCTTTCGGTTCCTTGAGATGTTATTGAACCCTTTTTGGATGAAGGTTTGTTTTGCATTGTTGGGAAAGTTTTGGGTCCCGGTCCAAGCCTAGAGTATTTCAAAAAATGTGCCATGTTGATATGGAATCCACATGGTAGATTGGATATTGTGACCCTCTAGAATGATTTCTTTCTTGTCAAGCTATCATATGGATTCGACTTGCTCCAAATTCCTAGTGAAGGACCTTGGTTTTTAGAAGGAAGAATTTTTTTCTTAGAAGATGGGGGACTGACTTCGATCCATTTACTCATAAAATCAACTTAGCCCTTGTTTGTATTAGGCTTCCGTGTCTTCCCTTACAGTTTTGACAAATGGATATCTTTCGAGGGATTGCAAAAATCTTTGAGAAACTGATTAAAATTGATGGCCCAACTCGTTCCAATTCTAGAATAGTTGCAGCAAGAATGTGTACTGAAATTAATTTGGAAAGAGAATCCCTAATATAGTTGACCTAATTTCAGAGCTTGGAGTTCGAAAACAGTCGGTATAATTCAAAAATCTTTCTCCTAGGGTTTCTTATTTGCATCTGCTAGGTAGATGTTTGAAGCCTGAGGTGATAAATTTAAAGAAAATATGGAGGCACAAAGACTCTATGAAGGAACCAAAATAACATAACTCTGCAAGTATTGGGTCTTTAGCAACCCCAAAACTCCTCCAATGGATGAAGATATGGCTCCTCGGGACAATTCGGTGTTTGAGGAGGGTGAATACTCTACCAAAAATGGTCGGTCTCAGGTATGTACTGAAACACCTATACCCCCCGTAAAGGTGAAGGATTATTCAGGTCCTATTGTTAAGAATTTGAAGCTAGATATAGCTAATATTTTTGATCAAAATTTTCAGGATAGAGGTAAAGAAAAAGGAAAAAATGAAAAGTCCCTTACTCTAAGGAAAACTAGGGTGCTAGTAAATTTTAGTCCCATTGGTAAGCCTAAAAATCCTGATGTTGGACAAAATAAATCTAAAAGACCAACTAAATTTGAGGTTAGAAAGAGAGACAAATTTAGAGATAGCACAAGGGAAACAAGCAAATTTAAATTTTGGGGGATCACATTTGTTAGGGTTTTCATTAAATGTTGAAACACATGGGCCTCTTCGTTTGGGATAAATGGATATCTTTGACTCTTTTTCTATCCCATGAAGATACTTTGATGGAATTTTTGTGGCCTTAATGACCATCCCAAACAAAGAGTCATTGCAATTTTGAGAAGAGATGTTTCCCCAATGATTATTTTGTTGCAGGAGACTAAATTAGTTGAAACAAATATCTTGGTCATAAATAATCTCACGTAAAAAAAGGTAAATTTTGTAGCTAGGCATGTAGAGGATGCTTATGGAGGCCTCCTATGTTTATGGGACCCCTCAAAAGTAGATGGATCTATGTTATCCACCTCTGATAGAATTATGAATATTCTATTTCAGTGCAAGATTTTATACCAAATATGAGTATCAACAAATATATATGCCCCAAACTCGATTGTTGAGATAAATACTATGGAATAATTTGAGCTAGATGAGGGAGGAATTTAAGGATGAATGTTGATTATTGGGTAGTTATTTCAATACCCCCCTCTTCCACTCAGATAAAAATGGGGCAACATCTCTTGTTCTAAAAGTATGGAGGAATTTGCAAACTTTGTAAACATAAATGAACTGCTTGAATTTGACCTAAGATGAAGCAGATTCACCTAGAGCAACAAATAATATGGATATAAACTTATCCAATTTAAGCTTGATAGGTTTCTTATATCTAAGCAAGGATTAAACTTCCTAAGAAATTATTCTTTGTGTTCTCTACCTCGAATAGGCTCTAATCATAATCCTCTTCTCTTGGAATTATTTAGCTCATAGATTTTCAAAAAACCCTTTATATTTGAATCCATGTGGCTTAGATATTAGGAGTTGGAGGATAAAATTAAAGTCTGGAGGTCCCACCCTTTCCCTACTTTGCCTTTGTCCCAAATAACTAGAAAGCTGAGATATTTAAAGACCCAACTAAAAATTTGAAACATGGAGACTTTTGGGAATATCTTTGCTCAAAAAAAAAGATTCAATAGCATGTAAAAAAAAGTGAGGTAAGCTTTGAGGAGGGCATGAATTATTCTACTCTAAGGGATAAAGAAATGTAGTTTTTATCATATTTTCACATCCTAGAAAAGGAGAAAATATTTTGGAGGTAAAGATCCAAAGTTTTGTGGCTGAAAGAGGGTAACATAAATACAAAAGTTTTTCATGTGATGACCTAGAAACATAAAATTTATAACATAATTATAGAAGTGATTAATGAATATGGGATCAAAAATTCTGATACAAAGGATATTAAAGGAGAAGAAGTTTGGTTTTTTCAGAACCTTCTGTGTGCTAACTCCTAGGATTATGTTGCTACCGAAGACTAGATTTTGAGGTGTATTCTGGATTTAATTTTGCAAGAGGTAAATAATTTCTTTATCTCTCCCTTTTCTAGTAATAAAATTAAATATGTTGTTTTATCTATTGCACTTGAGAAGGCCCCAGGTCCATATGGGTTTCCTACGATATTCTTTCAAAAATTTTGGAATATTTTTGGAAATGAGGTCAAACATGCCATTCAAGAAGCTCAAAATCTTGCTCCATTTCACTTGATGTTAATTCTACTTTTATAGGTCTGATTTCAAAATTTATAGGGTCCAATAAACTTAAATATTTCAGACCTATAAGCTTATGCAATGTCATTTACAAGATTCTTTCTAAAGCCCTTGCTAACAGATTGAAACAATCCCTAGATGGTATTATTGGTCCCAACCAAGAGGCCTTTGTTTCAGAAAGATAGATATTAGAAGGTATTATCACCATGAATAAACTTATCCATTTAGTTGATAAAAGAATAATCCTAGTATGCTCATTAAATTGGATATGATTAAGGTGTATCATAGAGTTTCCTAGAGTTTTTTAAAGAAGATCTTGATCCAGTTTGGTTTTCACAGACATGGGTGAATATTATTAAACTATACTTCTCTACTCCAATATTTTCTATGATGGTGAATGGTTCCCCTATTATTTATTTTAAAATCTCTCATGGTATTAGACAAAGGGATCCTCTTTAACCTTACCTATTCATAATTCTTGTAGAAGATCTAGGTAAAACTCTAATGAAAGCATCAGACTCCAATTACATTTTTGGTATAAATCAACCTCAAGCCTAGATCCTATTATGTTCCAAAAGTTTGTAGATGATTTGTGGCTCATGATTTGTGCCATAGTCCCTGAGGACAAAGTGATTAAATAGATATTGAATCTTTATGAAGTTGCTATAGGGTAAAAAATTAACCTCAAGAAAAGCAAGACCTATTTCTCAAATACTTGTCTAATATTGAAAAGGACCATAGTTGATATTTTTGGGTGTCATATTGTTGTTTTTCCAATATCGTATCTAGGAATACTTATTTTTTTGTCTATGCTAAGGAGGAATTTTGGTTCTTGATTTGGGAAAGATTACAAAAACACTAGCTGGCTAGAAAGGGGCTTGTTGGAGCAAAATCTACCTTTGGTTACGTTTGTGCCCAAGACTTTGCCAACATTGAAAGACCAGGGTAAGACAAAGTTTACCTGGTTCAATCTCTAAAGGAGGTTGGTTCCTTATTTCTTTTAGGAAAATGGAGAAAGAGGGAAATGCAAAAAGAAAGGGAAATATAGCTATTGCTAAAGAGTTTAAATGGTATAGATTAGGTAACAACGAAGAAACTATTATAGCCTTTTATAGAGAAGCATATGACTGAACTACCAAACCAGAGAAACTAAAATTTTGGTGAAAATCTATTTAAGTGCAAGCTTATCTGTAAAGTTAATTTTAGAACTAGCAAAAATTTGTTGTAAAAATTTAGAGTAAGAATTAAAGCAAGTTACATTCAATCTAGCTTTATGTAGCAATTAACCATACATACATACTTGATTTAGAACACCAGTGAGCTAGAAACTAGAATGGATGATATTTTATTAAAGTTTCAGAAGTTTGTGTACATAGCCTTGTAAAAACCTAAGACCCAACCATTTTTTTATGTCTCTCATTCTATATATAAGATTTTTATATAACAAAAAAACTGAAATTTGTTACAACATCATGCCCATAGACTCATTATGGTTTAGAAGAAATTGAGAGAGCATGGAGTCTTCAACTAGAAGTGGTTGAGATCTTCTTGTTACGATGATATTCATTAACCTTATTAGAAACATTGTGGCCCACCTGGCCTTAAAAATATTGCGCCATCATGACTTTCCACCTTAGTTCTTCCCTTGATCTTCAAAATTTCATGCCATCATGACTTTCTTACTTAGTTCTACCCTCGGCCTTCAAAATATCGTGTCATCATGAATTTTTGCCTTAGTTCTACCCTCAACCTTCAAAATGTCACACCATCGTGACTTTCCACCTTAGTTCTACCCTTAGCCTTCAAAATGTCATGCCATCATGACTTTCTACCTTAGTTCTGCCCTCGACCTTCAAAATGTTGTGGCATCATGGCTTTCCACATTAGTTATATTTTCGGCCTTCAAAATATCATGTCATCACAAATTTTGGTCTAGGTTTGGTCCTTGGCCTTCAAAATGTTGTGCCATCATGACTTTTCATCTCAGTTCTTCTTTCAGCCTTCAAAATTTTGTGTCATTGTAACTTTTCACCTTAGCTCTATCTTCGGCCTTCAAAATATTGCGTCATCACAACTTTTCACCTTGATTCTTCTCTTAGCCTTCAACATGTCATGCCATTATAAATTTTTGCCTTAGCTCTATCTTCGACCTTCAAAATTTTATGCTATCATGACTTTTCACCTTGGTTCTACTTTTAACCTTCAAAATATCGTGTCATTGTGACTTTTATCTACACTTAGAAAAATCTTGAGAAGATTACTCCTTATCTCCCTAAATGTGGTCATTTTGATCAACATTCTTGGTGCCTCCTAGGGAAATTTTGTTAGTGGGATGTTAGAACCTAGAGCCTTTATCCATTGGGGAATGGAGTAAAAAAAACAACTTAAGAAAAAGAAGGGAAAGAAGGGGAATGATACCAAGCACAAAAATGCTTCCTACTTTGGGGTGGTCATTCTTTTGGAGTATCTTCTTCATTATATTTTTCTGCTTCACCTTGACCAGGAGTTGTTGCACTGCTTGATGAGGCTTTCTTAGCATTTTCCTGTTTGTCCTTTTCTTTTACTACTTCATTATAGGTGGTGCAGGCCTTCCTCTAGGTTTCCTCATCTGTATCTATTTTTTCTTTGAAAGTGATGTACAAATACTTCAAATATTCAACCTTGTCATATGATAAAGTTTTTGATTTCATCTACAACTCATGTAAACAAGAGTTGATCTGGGTAATATCCTGAGCCATGCCAAATATTTGTTCTTCTTGAATAGGCTCTTCCCAACTATCAATTTCTGACTCATATTCTATAAATTTCTTCTAGGTGGCTTTCAGTTTATCTTCGGCTAGGAAATTTGAATCTTTGTCCAGAAGCTAGGCATACCACAATTTTCATATATGCTTACATGTTTTAGAATTACCTTAGCTTCTGCTCTGAGCTCCTGCATGAGCTTAGCACTTTTAGTTACCAGCTTGTGCCTTTTGAAAAATATCCTGGTGACTAACTTGACCTGGGACCAATTTTTATCCCGTGCTCCGTATCCAATTATTACTTAGGTGCCATCTACCAGGACTTGAATTTTTGTAGCTACTGATAGCCTCATTACCAAGAGTTTGACTGATGCTTCAAACTCATATTCCACTTGCCCCAATGTATTTTTTATTTTGAGAAGATATGATAGTGTGGGCCTTACCTTTAGGGTCATATTGTTGATGCTTCCAATCATATCTCTCTTGAATGTCCTAGATTTCTCTTTAGATAGCCCGCTGGTATTATTAGCATTGTCTAAGAGCTAATTTTTAATATCCTCAACCTATTGTTGCAACACTTGGATCTGCTCTTCAACTTTCACCACTTTATATTTGTAGGAGACCACTTCATTGAACATCAGTTCCTATTTCTTAGCTTCATTTTTTAAAGCCTTTTTAATTGTTTTTTGCTGTGCAAGGCTTCTTCCAAACACTTTCTTGCTTTTTCAGTCTAGAGGTACTTTTCTTTATACAACTTAATGTTTAGATAAATGGTTCCCATATGGATTTGGACCTTGCCCCACTCGTTGTCCATTGGTGGCTAAGTGATATCTTTCATGATTATCTTAACTTGGTCGTCCTCTAGGGTCATTTCTTTCTCTAGATTATGTATGAGTGGGGTCATTTTCATAGTGGAACACTGCATGCTAATGGGATACAACATTATTCCTTCTCTAACATGGGCTATATCTTTAGAAATTTATGAGATCCATGATTTTAGCCATGTAGTAGTGTTCAAGGTTACCTTTTTCAAATATTTGAATTTAGTAACGATGGGTTTTCTCTCAAGAGAAGTGGTATGAATGGCTTGAAAGATCATCAAGTTGGTGGAGTAAGGGAAAGGAGCAGTGTCCAGAGATACCTCTACATTTTATTGTTCAATGAGAGAACCTATGCGGGAAGAGGAAGATGCTTTTGGAGTCTAGTGAGTTGATGGTGGAGATGGTGGAGGCTGATGAGTTAAGGTGGGAGAGGCATTGCCACGACCTTAAGAATGGGAAGGGGAATTATTTTAGGAGTGAGAAGAGGAAGAATGAGTATCAATATTTATAGGAGATATACTGGAAGCTTTTAGCAGATTGATGTCTTTGGTTCCTTATCACTTCTATGGTTCCTTAATATAAGCTTCTGCTATTTGCTTCAGACTTGAGTCATCGACACTAGTTGCTACTTTTGCTAGGATTTATTCCACGTTAGAGGTTCCTTTTATTGTGGGAGGCTCTTCAGTCATCCCAAAAACTTGTTTATTTATCTCCTGAGGCTCAGACGTTTGCTCAGAGCTCTCCCATGTTCCTTCCTGGTCCCCTATTTCTTGATGCTCCCATGATTCTTCATGTTCCTCTAATTATTCATACTCCTCTGATTCTTCAGAGGGTGTTTCTTCTCATTTTATTTTCTTTTGGTCTCCTCCATTAACCAAATATACTTTTCACTTTATGTATTATGCTTTCTATCTCCTATGATCGAGTTGAGCATCATCATCGATCTCCATATCTAATCTAGAAGGGAGAGTGAAACTTCGAGTTTTTCTTATAGGGACTTCTATTTTCTTAGTGGTGACCTCTTTTCCTTTATCTTTTTTAGTACATGTTTTACCTCCAATTTATTTGATGGGGATGCCATTGATTCCTAGAGAGACTTTATCTACAAAGGTTTTAGACCATTCATCATGGTTGTTCATGTATTTTCTGATAATTCCTTATCAATTTTTGTCCCATACCTGGAGAATGTTTGTAGGTGGCATCTCATTTGCCACAATGCTAATATCTTAGTGTTATCCCAATTCTCCCATCTTTTCTTGGTACTTTTGATGGTTCTGTTACTTAGCTTGTGGGTTGGATTCACCTCAGGACACCAATCTACCAAGTGTAATTAAAAATTGTACCATGGAGGTAGTGGCTGCATTTTTTCAATGTACCATTCTAATAGTTGGTTCTCTTCATTGTTCATGCCTTATTTATCGATTTACCTATCTAATGAATGAAATTTCTTGAATGGTGCTTTATTGAGGGTAGCTTGCCTTTGAGCGAATTTATTTACAGGATTATATTTCTAATTTTGTGGTAACTCTCAACTTCAAATTTATCAAAGTTCAAAAAATTCGCTTATGGTCTCCTTTCTTCGATACTGATACATCCTCAAACTGGAAGGGCATGAGGCAAGTACCTATCTTACTAGCACCTGTACCGAATATGTTATTGTTAAATTTAGTTTACCTTACGTATTCCAGGGTGAATAATGCTTAGTAATATAATAAGGAAACAAAAATGGCTTCTTCATGAAGCTATAGAGTTTGAATACCAATCTCTATGTCAAAATAAACCAATCCCCCTCTTCTGCATGGAGGTGTTGCAAAGTATCTCGCATCTGTTGGCGAATTCTTGGCATGGTGCCATACATGAGTTTCAATGTGGGGCCCAATAATTCCATGTTATAGTGATAGTATGAACCCACAATTGAAAGGAGTGGCATCCACTCACATACAAGTAGGAGGTCTCCCTTTTGGTATTTTGTGTGGTAGGGATAAAACCCAAATTTTTTTCCTAAAAGAAGAAGAAAATCCATAACAGGTTAGAAGAGAACTTGAAGGTGTCTGAGATATATTTTTATAGTTTGAATAGCCCTACGTGCAACCACTAGGCTAGGTATGCTGGTTAGTCAAATAATATTGGCACTTTACTCAGGTCTACATATTCTGCATCGTAAAACTTGGGATTAGATATGCATTGCGTTATCACAACTTGTAATATATAGACCTGTGTGTCTATTTCTAGCCACACCACCATGGCTAGTATGGAAAAGAGATCCTTGTTCTTGAATGTGGCCAAGGGAATTGGGAATTTTGGCACAGCTCCCTTAAGAAGATATTCTGACAAATGCTCTTACAAGAATAGTTAGATTTTTAGGGTATTGGTGTAATACTTTGTAGACTTAGTAGGATCAAACAGAATGGGGTTTACTGCAAGCTTCCTACCACAAGTGAAGGCAACCCTAATTGAGTCGGCATTGAGCATGAATATGAACCCATTCTTGGATTTCTTGACTATTGTGTTCATAATGTCATAGAATTCTACCATTGCCCTGATTAACCTGGGGTAGGGGTGGACTTGGGGGCAGATGTACTAGTAGAGATGGGAGTTGTAGGAGAACATGATTGGGCTTGATGGGGAGATTTTTATGGTGATCCTGGCTGCTATATCCTTTAAAATTCATTTTGGTTCCTTCATGTAAGTTTTGTATCAGTGATGTGGCTATTAGGGTCCATGAAATTGCTTCCCTTTTTGGTCGACCCTCATTTCACCTTTGAAGTAGTAGTTTGAGGTGTGGCCTTCATGGTTGTATTCTATGATTTGGTAGTAAAACTAGTTTGGACATGCTTAATAGAGTGTTGTAAAGATTTATGAGAGAACAGGGAGCATAGTGAGCAGAAGGGAAACAATGTAGAATATGGAAAGGTGAAAAAAAAATGTGATATATCCAGTTGTGCATGCACATGCCAAGGTGATGTGTAATAACTATAGTTGGTGGTACACACCCCAATAGTATTTTTGAATGTTGTCAGATGTCTCGATTAATGTGCCCCTTCAATAAGCAAACTACCATATTACCATTTTGTTTTAGACCAACGATATTTCTTTGCTACTATCATGGGCCAATAAATTAGTGTCATTTATGCTTTGGACCAATCAGCAGGTATGGCGGTACCTTAAAAGCAAGACTTTTTTATAATGTTGAGAAAATTACTTTTCTTGCGATAAGTTCTTAGTTGGTTTGAGGTGGCCTTTGGTTGCCAAAATATCATGCCATCATGATATTTTTCCTTCGAGTGGCCATCAGTTTCCAAAAAGTCATGAATCATGAATATTTTAATTGAAGGGGCCTCTGGACACCAAAATGTCATGCCATCGTGATATTTTTTCTTAGAGTGTCGACTACCAAAAAATCACGCAATAGTGATAATTTATGTTGAAGGGGTCTCTGGGCACTGAGATATCACACCATGCAACATGTGTCCTTGGAGTGGCCATCGACTTCCAAAAAATTATGAAATCATGATAATTTACATTGAAGGGGCCTCTAGGTGCCGAAATGTTGTGCCATCATGAAATTTTTCCTTGGAGTGGCCATCGACTGCCAAAAAGTCATGAAATCATGAAAATTTTCATGGAAGGGGCCTTTGGGTGTGAAAATATCACGCCATTATGAAATTTTTCCTTAGAGTGGCCATTGACTGCCAAAAAGTCATGAAATCACGATAACTTTCATTGAAGGGGCCTCTGGGCATCAAAATGTTGTTCCATCATGACATTTATCCTTGGAGTGGCCATCGATTACCAAAAAATCATGAAATCAAGATAATTTACGTTGAAGGGGCCTCTATGCACTGAAATGTTGCACCATTATGAAATTTTTTGAATACTGAAAGAAAACAAATATTTACATAAAATACATAAGGTAGAGGGAAACCTTTTACTTGTAGTATAGCTTCAGGTGGAAGTCATTGACTAGGATAGGTTAAACCTGACCCTGTTTGTTTCTCAACTAGAAGGATTTTTACTATTTTTCCATACTATCTCAAAAGGGCCTTCCTAGAACACGTCAAATTTGTCATAATTTCTGGGTTTTGACTTCTTTTCATTCCATCTTAGGACCAAGTCTCCTACCTTGAAATTTCTTAAAGTGGCATTTTTATCAAACTATTTTTTTGTGGCAACCACATATTTTTTATAGTGGTCATAGGATTGCTCCTTTTGTTCTTCTAACTGCAGGAGTTGGATCAACCTATTCTCCATTGGTTCTACTTCCTCTGTACCAGTTTGATTGAGTAGTTTTAGAACTGGTATCTCTATATGTATTGGAAAAACCACTTCTTTTTTGTAGACTAGAGAGTAGGGAGATGTTTTGATAGACTTATTGATAGTTATTCTATCAGTCCATAGTTCTTGGTTGATCAGAGAGTGCCAACTTCTCTTGTTGTGCTTTAGATTTCACTTCATGATATTGAGCAAGTTTTTGTTTGTTGATTCAGCTAATCTGTTTCCCTGCGGATAATAGTTTGAGGATATTTTTAAGTAAATCCCATATTTACACATAAATTCGATCATATTGGCACCTACAAAAGATGAGCCATTGTCCATGACTAATGCATCTAGGACGTCGAATCTCATGATTAAACTTTCCATAAATTCCATTACAACCTCCTAGTCTTCTTTTTTAGTGGGTATTACTTCTTCCCACTTAGTAAAATAGTTAGTAGCTATCAGGATGTAGTTATGTCCAGTAGATGAGTTAAGCTCTATTATTCCAATTAAGTCCAATCCCCATTGTTCAAAAGGTTCTTCAACCTGGACAAATTTTAGGGGTATCGAAGCATTCATGTTTCTCCCAATGTATCTTTGGTATTCTTCGTAGTTCCTTGTTATTTTGAAGGTGTCTATGAAGATAGTTGACCAGTAGCATCAAGTTATGATGATCTTTAAGGCAGTGGTCCTCCCTGAGTAGTGTCCTCTAGATGAGCCACTATGGAATTCCTCCAAGATCCTTTGTTTCTGATTCTCATTTATGCATCGAAGCAACACTCTATCTAAATTATTTTTGTACAACCCTCAGGTAGAAGAGTGTATTTTAAAGCTTGGATCCTATACCTTATTCTTTATGAAGCATTCAAGCTTACTGGGCATTTTCTAGTTTGGAAATACCTATTTAATTCTTCTTCCCAGTCAACCTATTTTAAAGTTTGATCATCATCTGAGGATGCTTCTTGAGTTTGGCAGGCTACGTATTCTGATGAAGCTTGCTTGGTGAACTCTTGGTACAGTGCTCTACCACTTACCAGCTTTATTGGGTGTATTTCTACGTCATATTCTTATATTTTTTTCACCCAACAAGCTCTTTTGTCATTGAGATCCCCTTGTATGATGAAGTTGTGTATGTCGGGGTGAACTACATAAATGATAGTCCTACTCTGTGATAGAAAATGCCCAATTTTTTTTAAAGACTTAATTATTGCATAGATCTGTTTCTTAATGAAGTTATACTTTTATTCATGTTCTTGCATAGTTTGACTCAAAAAAGCTATGGGTCTTTCTTCATTGTTAGTTCCTTTCTGTGTGAGCACTACGACGTAGCTTTCTTGTTTGCCTACAACATATAATATGAAACCCCTGGAGTAGTTTGGGTTCACAAAGATGGGGGATTGAACTATTTGTTCCTTGATCCATTGGAAGGCATATTTCCTTGTATTTGTCCACTTGAACACAACATATTTCTTCAACAACTTGATCATGGGTTTGATGATTTATGCGAAATCAGCTATGAATTTGTGCATGAAGTTGATTTGGCCGAAGAATGAATGCAAGTATTTTTTTTTGTGGGAAGAGGGAGTTCTAACAGTGCTTTTACCCTGTTAGGGTCTATAACTAGACTAGAATTAGAAACAACATAGTTGAGTAAAATTCCTTCCTCCACAATGAAGATAGATTTCTTGGGATTTAATTAGATGCCAAATTCTCTGTATTTTTTGAACACACTTTTGAGGTGTCCTATGTGATCCTCTTTTTGGTGAGAGAACACTGTCATATCATCTAAATATATCATTATTATTTTATTGATGAGTTCTCTGAACACTACATCCATGGATCTTTGAAATTTTGCTCCAACATTGGATAACCTGAAGGGCATTATCTGGTAAGCAAACATTCCCCACTTGGTTGTGAACACGGTATTGAATTTATCTTCATCCTTGAACTATACTTGATTGTATCCCAAGAATCCATCAAGGAGTGAGAACCTTTCTGCTCCTGCTACTATGTGTAATATCTGGTCGATCTGCGAGAGAGGGTAATGGTATTTTAGCAAAGCATTTTTCAAATTGTAAAAATCAATGCACAGTCAGATATATCCATTATTATTTATAATAGGGACTAGGTTAGCGACCCAAGTTGAATGCTTTATTGGGTAAATAATTTTAGCTTCAAGCAATTTTAGCAACTCTTGCTTCATCAAAGATTTTATTTTAGGATTTATCAGTCATTGCTTTTGTTGAAATGGCTTTACACCTTCCTGTTGGTCAAATATCTGCTTAATTGCTAAACATTGTGTTTATGCGCCCTAGATACGGCCAACATTGAAATGTCGAAGGAAAGATATGTCCTCCGTGCCAATATCCATAGAGGGCTGGTTCCCTAACTAAATCCTACACTAGTAAAAGACTAGGGATGCAAGAAAGAAATTGGAAATATGCAAAAAGAAATGGAAAATATGGCCACAGGCTGAAGTGCAAGGCTGGTGTTAGACTAACTAGCATGAAAAAACACAAGCACATGTTAGTCTTACAATGGCACTGAGAGGGGGGGTGAATCAGTGCAACTATTTAAAATTTAAATCTGCAACACTTAATGCTGAAATAATGCAAGCTCAAAATAGATATAGCAAATATAACAAGAGAGCATCACACAACACAAGATGTAACGAGGTTCACCGATTTGGCTACTCCTCAAAATAGACTGTTTGGACTTCAATCCAAATCCAGCCTTTGCAAAGCTTCAACTTTACAAATAATTTACCAGAGACCCACCGGAAGGAGCACCAACCCCCGATTTATCTTGCTACAACAAAAAGGAGCACCAACCCCTTATCCCAAGCACCAACTTGGAACTCTATATTCAATCTTAGATTGACATAAGAATGCCTTCTCTTTTACAAGACCCTTACTGGTCTATTGCTCATTCAAATCAATCTCATAGAAGCATAAGGAGAATTGTTAGAAACTCAATATGTTCTATTCTGATCAATCACATAGAAGCATAAGGAGAATTGTTAGAGACTCAATATGTTCTATTGCTTACAAAAACCTCTCTTTTAATTTGCATAAACAAAACAAGGTTTTTCTCTACTGTTACGGTTTTGCCTACCGCACTCTTACGGCTTTCTCACAGCCCTCTTTCTGTGCTTCTTACAACACTCTTTCTGTGCTTCTTACAACACTCTTTCTGTGCTTCTTACAACACTCTTACTCAACCTTTCCTTTTAATTTTTCAAGATTAATCAAGGTTGCAGTGGTAACCCCATTACCGCACTTTTTTGGCTCTTTATATCGGCACATTATTTTCGGCTCATAGCAACGGCTCATTTCAAACGACTCTCCTTTTCCCTCCATTTTGCCAGGCTTTCTCAGTTGCATTTCATTTGATGCACTGCAGACCTACTACTGTACTCATGCTGCCGTGTTCTTTCTGTCACACTGTCTCTAACGTGCTCTGTCTTTCAACCACTTTCTTTCTGACGCACTCTAACAGTCTCTGCTCACTCTGACAGCCTTCTCTACGCATTTTTCGATGCTCTGTCATTCTTTTCTTTTAACCTTTATGTAACTGCCCTCTCGGCACCTTTACACTTTCCGATGGCACTCTTTTCAAATTTGAATCGAACTTTCTCTTCTACCCGTAACTGCCATTTCTGACACACGCAACCTCCGAGAGGATTTCTCGTTTATCGAGATTCTTGGTATATCTGCACTTTTGATAGTCTTGCAACATCACGGCCCTGTAACAACCGTTCTTTTCTTTAATGCACTGTTCTGCCACCTGTAACTTCAGTTCTGACTTCAGATAACTCTAACATAACTGGCTGCATGATTTTCTTCTACACTTTCTCCTTGCAACTGTCACTGTGTATGCTTCTTGGCTTTTACCTGTGCAACTAAGACATGTCGCGATATCGCGACATTTCTGCCCATTTGACCTTTTCTCGGACGAGCTTGACCATGAAAACCTGACCTGTCGCGATATCGCGACGTTTTCTGCCTCCTAGTCCTTATCACGGCATGCACCCGCGAAAATAGAACATGTCACGAAATCGCGACACATTCGCTGCCTCTCGCTCTTTTCTGCCTCTTGCCCGCGAAAACGGGACATGTCACGAAATCGCGACGCATTCGCAGCATCGAGCTCTTTTTCGTCACTTGCCCGCGAAAACGGGACATGTCACGAAATCGTGACACTTTTTGCTTTCCTGCACTCTACTTCGCTTGCACCCGCGAAAATGGAACACATCGCGAAATCGTGACACTTTTTGCTGTCGTACACTTTTCTCCGCATGCCTCAGTGAAATCGAAACATGTCACGAAATCGCGACGCTTTTCTGCCTTAGCGCTGTTCTTTGCCTTTCGCCCGTGAAAATGCAACATGTCGTGAAATCGCGACATCTTTCGCATCCGTACAACTCTCTCTTCATGCACTAGCGAAATCCAGACATGTAGCGAAATCGCTACACCTTTTTCCCTTTGCAATTTCTTTTGTTGCGGCCTCCGAAAATCCAACATGTAGCGAAATCGCTACAACTTTTTGACTTAGCACTTTCTCCTTGCTTCGACCAGTGAAAATTCAACATGTAGCGAAATCGCTACAACTTTTCGACTTAGCACTTTCTCCTTGCTTCGACCAGCGAAAATCCAACATGTAGCGAAATCGCTACAACTTTTCGCCTTTGCACTTCCTCTCTGCTTCAGCCCGTGAAAGTCCAACATGTAGCGAAATCGCTACACTTTTGCTCCTTGGCATCTAAACTCTGCTTCGGCCCGCGAAACTTCAACATGTAGCAAAATCGCTACACTTTTGTTGCCGTACATTCTCTCTCCTCTTCGGGTCGCGAAAACCCGACGTGTCGCGATATCGCGACACTTTTCGCCCTTGACGCATCTTCTTCAAACTTGTCACGAAATCGCGACACTTTTCATCCTTGGCGCATCTTCTCCAAACTTGTCGCGAAATCGCGACACTTTTCCATGCACTTTCTCTCTCCTCCGTTTTGTCGCGAAATCGCGACAGTTTTGGCTGTGCCTTCTCTCTCCTCAGTTTTGTCGCGAAATCATGACATTTTTGGCTGCGCCTTCTCTCTCCTCAGTTTTGTCGCGAAATCGTGACATTTTTGGTTGCGCCTTCTCTCTCCTCAGTTTTGTCGTGAAATCACGACATTTTTGGCTGTGCCTTCTCTCTCCTCAGTTTTGTCGTGAAATCATGACATTTTTGGTTGTGCCTTCTCTCTCCTCAGTTTTGTCATGAAATCGCGACAGAAAACATGTCGCGATATCGCGACAGTTTTCTTACTTGTCTTTTTCTGGAAATTTCTGAATCTGGGCCACTTCTTTCTTCCTGGAAACTTACTGTACCTGATCTTACTGACCTCTGAACTCCTGTTCACTGCATCAACTACATCAATCTGTCTGTTTTGCCAATAATGACAATACTTTGGCTGCACCTTACTCATCAATGAACTCCTGTCCATTGCACTTTGGCTGCACCTTGCTCATCAATTAACTCCTGTCCATTGCATCAACTGATCAACCTTGATCGTGTTGACAACAATGACAATACTTTGGCTGCACCTTGCTCATCAATCTCCCCCTTTGGAATTGTTGGCAACACACATGCAATTGCCTGTAATTCTTCTCCCCCTTTGACAATAATACCAAAGGGCGGCTGCAAACTCCCCCTGAGTCCATGCACAACATTCTTAGACAAAAAAAATTATTATTGCTGTTAGCAAAAATCATAACTAGGAGCAATAAGACAAGCAAATGCATAAATGCTCCCCTTGAGATCAAGACCACTTCATTCACTTTTTGCTTATCAGGCATCAACAATATCACAAATGTGAATAGTAGTAATAGCAAGTGAATGACATCATCACCATCAGACTGTCTTCTGAGCAACTACCCTCTGTTGTTCTGCAGTCTCAAACTTATCCACTGTTAATGAAGGCATACAATGTTCAAATATAGCCAACTTTTGTTCGGCAATGCTAGCAACTTCTGCATGTGCATCTTAGATATTCTCAACAAGCTTGAACCCTTATGATAGTTGTTTGTCTCTCTGAAAATTTGTACTCAATTTGTATTGAAGTAACTTCCTACACATGTGGCCGCTTTGAATGTAATAGTAAAAGGTGAGCTTTCTGATTTTCCACGCGAATCAAATATATTCACCAAATAGAGCATCAATCCTCTTTTGTTCTTTCGGATATCGTAACCCATACGCCAAAGTACCCTTGAGGTACCGAAGAATCCTTTTTGCTGCTGTCACATAAAATCCAAGTACCTTTAGTTCAAAATTCAGCATGTAACTCTTCCCGGATTGCTTGGAATTATTCACTTGTACCAACTTTTGTCCAACGCTTAACCAACACTGCAATTCCACTGTCAACTCTGTGCATGCACCAAACACTATATCTCAAAGCACAACCAAATCCCTTTTTAAATTTACAACCTAATCTATGGTTTCTACAAGCTACTGCTGGTCACACCTTGCTTTCCACTATGCAGATCAGGAGAAGACATTTTGTCAAACACTTCATGTCCAACCATAGTGCACCTTTCTCAACCTCATACTTCGTAATCTCGGATTGGCATTTTATTGAACTGTTAAAACGAGGTTGTCTGTGAATTAAACATTCTCACCAAGGCGTCATGAAAGATCTAACAATCTTCAGACCAATGTGTAGTACAAACACACGCTGCTTTTATCGAAGCACATATGTGCAGCTAGGGCAAACATTCTTTCTGCTCAACTAAAGCATCTGAATTATTATAATCGTAAGTTCGAGCAGTGGCAGTGAGACTCATTAACAGCACAACAATGACATATAGCAAAACTATCAATGGTGACAGCTCTCCATTTAATCACCAATGCAATGAATAACTTGCTCAAATCAATCGCAATGAAGTAAGCCCAAAACAAGTATCAAGTAAAGCATTAACTTGATCAATACAACCTCTATGAAAGCAACTCAACCATCAATCTCAAAACAACCAACTAAGGGTTTCACCATCTCAATGCAAGTAGCAAGACTTACTAACATAAACCCTGGTGCAAAATGCTTCCTCTTTGTTTGAGGAAGAAGAGAATAGTTCCTCCATTCCCCGCCCCCACCCCCCCCCCCCTCCCCATCGTTAGGGTTAGATCAAAAAGAAACCCCCCAAGAATTTAATTCATATAACACCTTATGACCCAATCCTTAGAAGTCCATTACCAAACAAATATAAGGCATACACACAATATACCCTTTTACCCCTTACCCCACTCCCCCTTCCCCCCCGCCTGTGGAACCTTAATCTAGTCCTCACCCCCCGTTCGCTTCCTCAGGCAATATCTCGCATTCCTCAAATAATGCAAGACTTTCTTAGGTGCATAGGCATCTTGTCCTCCTTGACGCTTCACCACCTGGGCGCTAATGTTCTCTTATGCCAAATGATGTGTTATAATTTTGGTTAAGAAATGCACGCCTTCCCACTCAGAACATGGATTCTATTTTATCTGTAGATTGGAAAAGTTACAGGCTTCAAAACCAGTATCTGCCAGCTTATGCTTCCACGATACGTCGACCTGTGTTGCATGTTCTATCCCAGATAACGCCTATCAGCTGCTGCATCAAAAACCTAGCTGTTCACCATGTTGTTCTGCTTGAGGCACATCAGTTTGATACTATCTCCACAAACATCTACAAGAACTGGACCACATATTGACAACTATACGACAACTCCCCGACTACTTTCCTTTCATCCTCAGATAATTACACAAATACATAGGAGCATTAAAATAGACTTTAATATTGCTCCCCCTGAGGATGTGCTACCTGGAGCTTCTTAGTGCAATAGAGAAGTAATCTCCTTCTGTCCAAGGAGACACGATTTCCTCTCTTCTTTCTTTCTCCAAGATTTCTTGAACTTGGGCTTGAGTTTTTCAACTGCATCCCTGTTTTGAACCTTTTCATGAACTTGAACATTTCTCTTGGATGGTTGTCTCTTGTACATCCTTGATGGCTGATTCTTTTCTTTTCTTTGATGCACATGATTTCTTCCCTGATATTTATTTTTTGCACATGTACTACGACAATTTCTTGCAATGTGTCCAAAGTTATGACAGTTATAACATTCTACTGCAAAATCTATCAAGGGTGAAAAGACATTTCTACTAGTAAAATTCCTTTGTCCTACTTTATAATTGCAATCTGAAATTTTATGACCATAAGCATTGCATTTAAAACAATAACCAGAAAAGGAACGATTGTACCTGGGTAACGGTCTTTCCCATGTTGTAGTAGGTGCCATCGGTCTTCTTCTTCTTTGATGTGTGACTTTGATGAATCCATCATTGTCCGTACTCCTTTCGTGCCAGGCCTTATTGTTTTCTTTTGCATGATTAAATCTCTTTTGTTGAGGCTGTTTTGTTGTATATCTCCATTGATGTTTTCTTCCTTTTGAAGATTCAGCTTCAGACTTTTCTGGCTTCGATCCTTCAGCAGTGGACTTTTTCATTTTGCTTTTGGAAGATGAAGGTTGTTCAACTTCAGATTTTTCTCCCTTCGATTCTTCAACCGTGAACTTTTCCTTTTTTCGTACATTTGGAAGATGACAGTTGTTCAGCTTCATATCCAAGACCAAACTTAACTGTGGAGCTTCTTTGTTGGCTTATCATTTTTTCTAGCAACTCTGTGCTATTCTCAAATTTGAGATTTGTATTGGCCTCTTCTAGTTGTTTCTTCAATGAAACAATCTCTTCTTCTTGTTGGCAGCAAACAGTCTTTTTCTCATTGATCTGAGACCTGAGGATTTCTTCAACCCTTTTGGACACTTCTACTTGCAGCTTCAGATTGCTAACAGCTTTGTTAGATTCTTCTTCACGTTTGCTATAAGCATCGACCTCAGCATTCAGCTGTGTCTTCAAGGCTTCTTCTATTTTCTTGGCCTCTTGAAGTTGTAAACAGAGATTTTCAATCTCATCCCCATATTCTTCCAACTTTTTGGATAGTCTGTTGTTCTTTTTCTTTTGTATACTCAACTCTTCAAGTGCGGCGATCAACTCACCTTCTAGATCTACTTCAATCTCCAGGTTTTCATTGCATACTTCAGAGTTCACTTCTTCTACCTTCTCTAGTGCAATTTTCTCTTCTGCAGGAACTGAAACTGATTGAGATGCCTTATTGGAGGATGATCTATTCTTCTTACCCATTGTATACTAATCCAAGATCAACCCTGACTGATTTAGCCCTGGATCGGGAACTTGGCTCGATACCAATTGTTAGTCTTACAATGGCACTGAGAGGGGGGGTGAATCAGTGCAGCTATTTAAAATTTAAATCTGCAACACTTAATGCTGAAATAATGCAAGCTCAAAACAGATATAGCAAATATAACAAGAGAGCATCACACAACACAAGATGTAACGAGGTTCACCGATTTGGCTACTCCTCAAAATAGACTGTTTGGACTTCAATCCAAATCCAGCCTTTGCAAAGCTTCAACTTTACAAATAATTTACCAACACCCACTGGAAGGAGCACCAACCCCTGATTTATCTGCTACAACAGAAAGGAGCACCAACCCCTTATCCCAAGCACCAACTTGGAACTCTATATTCAATCTTAGATTGACATAAGAATGCCTTCTCTTTTACAAGACCCTTACTGGTCTATTGCTCATTCAAATCAATCTCATAGAAGCATAAGGAGAATTGTTAGAAACTCAATATGTTCTATTCTGATCAATCACATAGAAGCATAAGGAGAATTGTTAGAGACTCAATATGTTCTATTGCTTACAAAAACCTCTCTTTTAATTTGCATAAACAAAACAAGGTTTTTCTCTGCTGTTACGGTTTTGCCTACCGCACTCTTATGGCTTTCTCACAGCCCTCTTTTTGTGCTTCTTACAGCACTCATTCTGTGCTTCTTATAGCACTCTTTCTATGCTTTTTACAGCACTCTTTCTGTGCTTCTTATAACACTCTTACTCAACCTTTCTTTTAGTTTTTCAAGATATAATCAAGGTTGCAGTGGTAACCCCATTACCGCACTTTTTTGGCTCTTTATACCGACACATTGTTTCCGGCTCATGGCAATGGCTCATTTCAAACGACTCTCTGTTTCCCTCAATTTTTCTAGGATTTCTCAGCTGTGTTTCATTCGATGCACTGTAGAACTACTACTGTACTCATACTGTCGCATTCTTTTTGTCACACTGTCTCTGATGCGCTCTGTCTTTTAGCCACTTTCTTTCTGATGCGCTCTGACAGTCTCTGCTCACTCTGACAGCCTTCTCTGTGCATTTTCGATGCTCTGTCATTCTTCTCTTTTAACCTTTACGTAACTGCCCTCTCGGCACCTTTACACTTTTCGATGGCACTCTTTTCAAATTTGAATCGAACTTTCTCTTCTGCCCGCAACTGCCATTTCTGACACACGCAACCTCCGAGAGGATTTCTTGTTTATCGAGATTCTTGGTATATCTACACTTTTTACAGTCTTGCAGCATCACGGCCCTATAATAGCCGTTCTTTTCTTTAATGCACTATTCTGCCACTTGTAACTTCGTGTTCGACCTCGAGTAACTCTTACCTAACCGGTCGCATGATTTTCTTCTGCACTTTCTCCTTGCAGCTGTCACTGTGTATGCTTCTCGGCTTTTACCTGCGCAACTAAGACATGTCGTGATATCGTGACATTTCTACCCATTTGACCTTTTCTGGATAGTTGACCGTGAAAACCTGACCTGTCGCGATATCATGACATTTCTCGCCTCCTAGTCCTTATCTCGGCATGCACCCGTGAAAATAGAACATGTCACGAAATCATGACACATTCGCTGCCTCTCGCTCTTTTCTGCCTCTTGCCCACGAAAACGAGACATGTCACGAAATCGCGACGCATTCGCTGCATCGAGCTCTTTTTCATCACTTGCCCATGAAAATGGGACATGTCACGAAATCATGACACTTTTTGCTTTCCTGCACTCTACTTCGCTTGCACCCACGAAAATGGAACACGTCGCGAAATCGTGACACTTTTCGCTGCCGTACACTTTTCTCCGCATGCCTCAGCGAAATCGGAACATGTCGCGAAATCGTGACGCTTTTCTGCCTTAGCGTTGTTCTTTGCCTTTCGCCCACGAAAATGCAACATGTCGCGAAATCGTGACATCTTTCGCATCCGTACAACTCTCTCTTCATGCACTAGCGAAATCCAGACATGTAGCGAAATCGCTACACCTTTTTCCCTTTGCAATTTCTCTTTCCTTCGGCCTCCGAAAATCCAACATGTAGCGAAATCGCTACAACTTTTCGACTTAGCACTTTCTCCTTGCTTCGACCAGTGAAAATTCAACATGTAGCGAAATCGCTACAACTTTTCGACTTAGCACTTTCTCCTTGCTTCGACCAGCGAAAATTCAACATGTAGCGAAATCGCTACAACTTTTCGACTTTGCACTTCCTCTCTACTTCAGCTCATGAAAGTCCAACATGTAGCGAAATCGCTACACTTTTGCTCCTTGGCATCTAAACTCTGCTTCGGCCCATGAAACTTCAACATGTAGCGAAATCGCTACACTTTTGTTGTCGTACATTCTCTCTCCTCTTCGGGTCGTGAAAACTCGACGTGTCGCGATATCGCGACACTTTTCACCCTTGACGCATCTTCTTCAAACTTGTCACGAAATCGCGACACTTTTCGTCCTTGGCGCATCTTCTTCAAACTTGTCACGATATCGCGACACTTTTCCATGCACTTTCTCTCTCCTCCGTTTTGTCGCGAAATCGTGACAGTTTTTCATGCACTTTCTCTCTCCTCGTTTTGTCGTGAAATCGTGACATTTTTGGTTGCGCCTTCTCTCTCCTCAGTTTTGTCGTGAAATCGTGACATTTTTGGCTGCGCCTTCTCTCTCCTCAGTTTTGTCGTGAAATCATGACATTTTTGGCTGCGCCTTCTCTCTCCTCAGTTTTGTCGTGAAATCGTGACATTTTTGGCTGCGCCTTCTCTCTCCTCATTTTTGTCACGAAATCACGATAGAAAACATGTCGCGATATCGCGACAGTTTTCTTACTTGTCTTTTTCTACAAATTTTTGAATCTGGGCCACTTCTTTCTTCCTGGAAACTTACTGTACATGATCTTACTGACCTCTGAACTCCTGTTCACTGCATCAACCGCATCCTCTGTCTGTGTTGCCAATAATGACAATACTTTGGCTGCACCTTACTCATCAATGAACTCCTGTCCATTGCACTTTGGCTGCACCTTGCTCATCAATTAACTCCTGTCCATTGCATCAACTGATCAACCTGACTGTGTTGACAACAATGAAAATACTTTGGCTGCACCTTGGTCATCAGCACAAAATAGCATTTAAAAAATAAACAGAATAGAACAAGCTCATTATATGGCCATAACAACTATCAAAATGGCACTCCAACATTTACTTTCTCATTAGCAATTTTAAATCCAATGACTGAATTTAAATAGAGTAGCAAATAAGATGAGCAAATGAAAATAGAATTACACTACACAGAAAGTAAACACACACAATATCACTTGCAAATTCATAAATCTGATGCCTTGTATTAATGTAGAGAGTTTGGAGAAATTTCTCGCAAAATGTCTAACCCCCACTTTACAATGAAATTTATCTAGTATTTATAGAGGTTTCCACCTCTTTCATTTTATACATAGGAAAATAAAATATCCTGAGATCAAATACCAATGCTTCCACATAGCGTTCACAATAAATCTATTCATCACACATGAATGCAACAACCCACTACAAATTTTAAGCTCCAATGAACAAAAAATACTAGAAAAAATAATTACATATAAGTTAGAATGTCCATATGGAAAAATAATGACTGATCGTGAGCAATAGCCCTCCCCGTGTGGCTATTGAAGAATATTGCAGATACCATCAAAGTTGAAAATATCACCTTAGACGTATAGTAGACCAGCCAACCATCTGCCTAGTTCATCCACCAGTAAAATATCACACAAAATCGTGCGTCTTCCTAGTTCATCCATCGGTAAAAAAAATTTGGCCAAATAAATAGCCATTCAAGTGTACGATCAAAATGCGTTCATGCCTTACATTTGTCCATGATCATCATAACAACAATGACAACTTTAACAATTTGTGTGAAGATAGATGCGATGCTTTGCGATCATCTCCAAGTCTTGTGCACGAAATATTCAATGACTTCTTATGTAGTGTTCTAGGTGAAAAGGTGGTAAACACATGCAACTCTAGATGCATCACCTCCATAGCATTTGCAGGCTCTTCCATCTAAGATGACGAATATAGTAGAGTAGGAATGCAATAGGATGTAAAAAAATTGATTTACACTGCAGTGTCAAACATCAAATGGCATGAAACGTCCTTGTAGGTGGTCTCTTATAGGGTAGGTCATGCATTCTCTTCTCTTACTTCAATGCATCATGGAAGAACCATGAGCTAACAGTGCAAGGTTTGCATTTAGATATTTATTTCTTAGCTCCTCGGTGGTAAATTTTTGTTTTTCCATCAACCTTTGGTGTTTTTGTTTAATGAGAAGAATCAAACATAATTTGTAGATGCTTGCACATTACCAAATTCTACATATGTAAAATAGCAAGATCATGTAGCGAGCGTATTTGATATGTCTTTCATGTGTGATGACGTGTTTGAATTGGCTATAGTAAAAAACAAGGCCACCAAATCGCTATAATATTTTGTCATGCAGTAGGGTTTACCACCCTCTACAGGCACATCCAGAGCACCAACGATGATCAAGACTCTATATTTTCATTCTCCCAATGCAGAGAAGGCATAGTAGCTCCTACCAATTTCATCTACACATGCATTGTGTACATATTTTTCACTATAGAGCTACAACAGTTGGCATCCACAAAGGCCCTACTTCCTATGGCTAATGTTGATGCAACTCTTTTACATACTTGATTGTGTGATCTCTGATACAACACACAAAAACCATAGTCATTTTTTTTATTATTTATTGCAAATATCTATGTTGTATATTTTTACAGTGGTCGCACGTTCCTACAACTAACAATAGCATGATTCACATAGTGTTCGACTCACCAAATGACGTAAAAAAATACACCTTTACACGAAGGAGATCACTACCTGGAATAGTCATAGGTACCTTGATTTCTGTCATGACCACCTACAATGGCAGACCATCAAAATTATGCCTACATATCTTCTTTCAAATCTACTGCACACATAAATAGATCAAAAAATATTAAAAAAAAAATTAGTATCTCATTTTTCATTTCTCTATGGAGAAACTACTTCTTTGGATGGATACATAGAGAGAAAAAAAATAATGGTAGCCATGGATTTTTCCATAAAATGTCTGGTTTCTGATCCATCAAAATATGGAGAGCATACTCCTGATTTGAAAAAAAAATGAGGGAAACGTTAAGGAGAAAAAAATTGGGGGAGGAGGGATTTCCATGAGGGAAATCTCCCCTTAAACTAATAGGGCAGGGAAAGCCTACTCTAATACCAAATTTTGGGAATGGAAAAGTATGATATATAGTATTGATACAAGAATGAAACATTATATAGGTAGTAGGCCTATATGAATACATGAAAAGTGTCAATAACAAGGCATAATGCACACTATATTCTAACATATTCATGCATTATTTACATATTTGCTATGTTTCATACATTTGCTTGGAAATCAACCTCATCATGAGAGGTTTCATGTGCTACTAATGTGCTTTGTTGTTTCCTTGCATGTAGGTGACAAATTTATTCAATATTCAAAGCATCAAGATCACATTTCTTGATATCCAAAAGAGGAGGCAGCTCATAAGCCCTCTTATAAAAAAATTAGTGGGAAGAGTGAAAATATCTTGCAATGCATCTCTCCCTTTTGGAAGGGTTACAAATTTGTAATGAATTGTATCAAATTGAGGGATTCCCTAAGAGGGAAAGAATGTAACCTTGACTCATTGTGATTAATAAAGAGCACTCCATTTGCAAATCATTTCTTTATCTTGCAATAGTTACATTATCTTTTAATTTCAGTTTGATTACACGTTTTTATTTTCACTATTTACAAACATGTTTCTAATTTTTATTTACAATATAACCTCATCTATGACATGGAATTTATTTATGTATCAACTAGTGAGTGCTCAAAGATGATTTGGAGAGCACACTTCAACAAATTAGTAGACCACTTTGGAGGTTCCTCAAAAGTACTCATATTAACCCTAACTTAGGAATAATATCAACAAGTACATCAAGTAACATAACCCCTATACTATATATAAACCAATAAAGAAGTAAGTAATGTACACATCATTGTTAGTGTCATTCAAGCATTGGGAATCTATCTCCATGGATTTCCTCTTAATTTTTTCCACATTTAAGCTTAGCAATGATTATGTTTTTGTAATAATTAATTATTTTTCAAAATATCTATCACTATGACATTTAAGAATTCCATTTGCTTTGAAAATACTACTAAACTTTATTTTAGTGATGTTTGGATCAACTTTGACTTTCCAATGTCCATTTTATTTGATGGGGATAGAAAAATTTTAAGCATTTTTTGGTCCACTATGGGGCATGATGGACACCAAATTAACCATGTCCACAACCTTCCATGCTTAGATTGAGGGGAACACAAATGTTGTGAATTAATTGAATGTACATCTTGAAATATATAATTCTTAGTATCCATGCACATGGGATGAGATACTTCCCTAAATTTAGCATGGGTAGAATCAAATACAACCTAATTCATATCTATTTTAGGTTCCAATACTTTTTAAAAACTAATGTAGCTCTTCCTATGCAACCAATAGAGTACTAGCCTCATGTAGAAAGAACAAAAAAATATAGTAAGGTTTATGAAATAAATTTTACAGATCCAACAAGTCCATGACCTCGTAGAAAATATGAAATAGAAATACAAGCAATGCCATGACGAAGATGAGTCCTACATCAATTCAAGGTTGGGGACAAGGTATGGTTATGTCTTTTGAAAAATTATAAAACCCCATAGGAATATCAAACCTCTTTGTTATGGACCATACACCATAATTAAAGATGTGGGATATAATGACTTTGAATCAATTATTCTATATTATCTTGGTTTACATCCAAAATTCAATGTTGAAATTATTAATCCCTATTGCCCATCTCTATTGGACACTTTTATAGGATTAACATAGGTGAAAATGAAGAACTCAATCTAGATAATTTTTCACATTGAAAAAGTATTATACCATTGACACGTGGACTAACACCACCATAAGGTAGTCCATTCAAATGTACAATGTGATCTAGGTAGGAAAACTTGGTCAACAAAAGAATGGCTCAATAAAATTGCATAAATAAATAGTTTCCACACACATCAAAATTTAATGATCTAGGCATGTGACCTTTTTGGGACATGGATTTATGCCTAAAAATATTTTTTTAAAATCTAACGACACTATTATGGGCATAAATGTATGCTAAAATATTATTTTTGATCTATTCAAGAAGCAATAGAAATATTGGAGGTAGAAAAATCATTATGGTAAAAAAAATTATTATTTTAATAACTTGTTACAATCCTAACATAGCTAGTCGACTATGTTGATGCTTCCAAATAATGATTTAATTGATTTACTATTAATATAATTTAGAATTTTATTTATTTCATTATATTTTATCATTTTAATTCATTTGTGATTCCTCATAGACTTGGCCCTCCTAGAGGCAAGGACGTATCCCTCCTTAAATGGAGAATATACTTTGATTTCTTCATTTCCTATTTTTGTTGTTGAGAGATCTGTTGTCATTTAGTTATTTGTATATATGCATGTTAAATTAATTGAGATAGGAATATCCTATCAAGTGGTATCAATATATATGATCCAGGGGTGGTGTTGTGGTAGCCAACGCTCGGTTGTTTACAAAGAATAATACGTAGGTGCAACAGGTTGTGTTGTGGTAGCCAACACTTGATAATTTTTAAAGGAATAAATATAGGCGTAGTAGGTGGCATTATGGCAGCCAACGCTCGGTTGTTTGCAAAGGATAAAACATAGGTGCAACAACTCTCTTAGAAAATTACTTCATGCCTTAGTGGGAGGCTACAGTTTGCTTCGTTAACAAAAGGTACCAATTGTCATTTACCTATAGTGGACAATTATAAAATTACCATAGCAAGTGTAGGGATGAAGTTAAAACATTCAATGCACCTCAGATTCATGACCAACAAAAAAACCATAGGATAAATATGGTTGCTACATACGAAATTTGAATTAGGGTTTCATTGAAATAAAATAGGCGTCGCATAGAATGCAGTATCATTGATAGTTTCACATCATATCCAGTCATAACACATTTAGAATGTGTGTTTTGTGCATGATCATAAGAATTACTAGGTCCCTGAAGAAACCTGTAATCACAAGTAGAATAGCAAATCAAAGAAACTCCAAGGTTGATTAGCGTTATCAAACATCACCATCATACAATCACAAGGCTAGGTAACCCTAAAATATAATTAATTCCTAAGGTTAAGCAATTAATGTTTTGGCATCAGATTCTTCTTTATCCAAAATGGGCTAGAGAGTTGGTTTAAGTATAATTTATATTGGCATTATCACATTTAGTAACTTGTGGCTTAGGCCACATGAACCCCTTCTCCTCGCGTGAATGGTGGTCCTAGTCAACTCCCAATATTAAGTCATCCTAGGGTTCTAATCGTTATACATGTCCACTGTGCTTCCATTGAAACATCCTATTTACGTAGTCTATGTCTTATTGTGTCATCCACATGTCCCTCTTGCATCATGTGTCCATGTTCCACTGTCACCTTGTGTCCCACTTGTCTTGTCCAGTGTCCATCCTTCCTCTTGCTTGTCTTATCTAGTGTCTGTGGGTCATCGTGTCCTAGTCATAACCTTGCTATCGATTTTTTTTCTTATCATGTTATTCAAATTCATGGATCCCTATCGTTTCTAGCCATTGGTTCTATTTTTATCGTGTCCACCTATCATCTAACGTACGACTAACCGTTGGTACCCCCTCAGTTGCATCTATGTGTCATCAGATCTTTGTGTCTAGCCATTAGGGTTAGTGTGTCTTATAGTGTCTGAAATACAACCTATCTGCTTGAGGTTAGGATATTTCAAACTAACCATTGAAGTAGTTGGAAATTGTCCAAAATAGCCATTGAAGGAGTTGGATTCAAATTCGAAAGTAGCAATTGAAAAATTCAAATTCAAAATTTTGCATCATGATTGGAGCGATAGTTGAAGCAAAAAATCACACAATTTTTTGCCAAATTTAACCAATTTTTTTGCAGAAATTGAAGATAAATTTTTTTAAGCAGGACTTATTGGCAAGTGCATGAGTGGAAGGTGGACCAAAGGACCAAACGGTCGATTATCAAGCTCAGATAATCCAAATGAAGGGCTCCTAAGATCACCAAGAAGACCTCCCAAAAACAAAGGTACACAATACAACTCTCCTTTATGCATTAATAGTTTTGATCCCGATCATCCAATTCTTAACACCATGGCCCCCATTCCTTCTCCTACCTCTTCCCATGAGAATCTCACACATGAGGAAATAGAAAACCCCAATGCAAATAGCCAAAATATGCAAAATTGTGTCACCCAATTACTAGAGGGCATGAATAATTTGACTTCAATGTTGACACAACTAATGACCAACCAAAACCAAACAACCCCTCTTGCCCCAAATCGCTCCCATAGACAGAGGAATAATGAGGATCAGGATAGAGATGAAGTTTATGAACAACCAAGAGGTCCTACTGGTGTTGCCCCAAATTACTTCCATAGATAGAGGAATAATGAGGATCAGGATAGAGATGAAGTTTATCAACAACCAAGAGGTCCTACTGGTGTTGCCCCAAATCGCTTCCATAGATAGAGGAATAATGAGGATCAGGATAGAGAGGAAGTTTATCAACAACCAAGAGGTCCTAATGGTGTTAATTTCCCATGCATTGATATGCCCACCTTTGAGGGTAATGATCCACGTGGGTGGTTAGCTAAAATGGAAGGCATTTTAGATTTATACTAGATTCCCGAATTCGAAAAAGTTCCTTTTGCTTCCTCCAAACTAGGTACTGAAGCTTACCAATGGTTTGCATGGCAAAAATGTGAGCATAGGCATCCCATATTATGGGATGAATTCAGCACACTTTTCCTCAATAGATTTGATGAGGGATCTTCATCTTCTTACATGGTTCGGTTGTTGTCACTTAAGCAAACAGGATCAGTAAGGGAATATATTTTAGAATTCACTAGTTTGCTTTCATACGCAAGGAACTTACCATCCGATGTGGTGGTATCCACTTTTAGAAATGGGTTGAAAGAGAATATTCAAATTGAAGTTGACTTGCATGATCCATACACTTTAGATACCTGTATAAAGGTTGCCAAGTTGGTTGAGAAAAAGGTGCAATATGGAACATCTGTCCGACGTGATTCCTATAGTCGACATCAATATCGCAACAACTCTTTCCATAGAAATGATCAACCATCAAGATATTACTACTATAAATGTCACAATCACCATCCAAAATATCAAGCATGTGTACCAAGACAAAACTTTCAAATAGAATATGATGACAAGGAAGATGAAGAGGAAATAGAGGATATCAATTCACCTGACTCTCCCATAATAGAAGAACAAATTGAACACAGGGAGGTGGTAGTTGAAGAGGACACTATGGCAATTTTAGTACATGCTCTTATGGGATTATCAGCTCACCATACAATCAAGGTATCAGGATTCATTCGACAAAGGAAGGTAAATGTGTTGATTGATTCAGGAAGTACTCATAATTTTATCGATACAAAAATAGCCAGGGCATTAAACTTACACATTAACTCCTCCAATCAAGATAAGTTTCAAGTTATAATTGCAAATGGAGGAAATGCTCAATGTATCGGTAGAACATCTCCAATTTCATTACAAATGGGAAGTTATACTTGGCATGGGCCTCTCTTTGTTATGAATTTAGGGAATTCATAAGTTATTTTGGGAGTTGAATGGTTAGAACAATTGGACACGATCAGTTTTAATTACAAGCAGCGCTTTGTGGAATGGAAAGAAAATGGAAAGACCATTCACCTCCAAGGAATTCCAACACCTCCATCAAGGGTAGTAAGTTCTCACAGCATGGAGAAAATATTAAGAAAAGGTAGTTACGGATTCATTGCTCAAATTAATTGTATGGAAAGGCAAGCACAAGATATGCCAAAAATTCAATCAGAAGATCTGCAAAACATTGTGGCTAACTATGATGATGTCTTCCAAGAACCAAAGGGACTACCTCCCAAAAGATCTCATGACCATGCCATACACCTTGTCCTAGGAAGTCTTCCTCCTAATGGTCATCCTTATCGATATCCCCAACCTCAAAAAATAGAAATTGAGAAAATTGTCCAAGAACTTTTAGAACATGGAGTCATCCATCACAACACTAGTCCTTATTCTTCACCAGTAGTTTTGGCCCATCGCAAAGATAATTCTTGGTGTATGTGTCCTGATTTTCATCCCCTTAACAAAATCACCATCAAGGATAAATTCCCTATCCCTGTCATTGATGATTTACTAGATGAACTACATGGTGCAAATTTTTTTACAAAATTAGATTTACGTTCTGGTTTTCACCAAATTAGAGTTAGGGAAGAGGACATTCCTAAAATAGCTTTTCGTACTCATGAAGGTCACTATGAATTCCTGGTCATGCCTTTTGGTCTCACTAATGCCCCATCCACATTCCAAAGTCTCATGAACCATGTGTTTCATCCATTCCTTCACAAATTTGTCCTAGTCTTTTTTGATGACATACTCATATATAGTAAAACATGGAAGGATCATCTGATGCATGTGGGAAGGGTTCTTCATATACTACACAAGGAAAAATTATTTGTCAAATGCTCTAAATGCTCTTTTGGTGTTCAAGAAGTTGAGTACTTGGGTCATATAGTTTCTCAGGAAGGTGTTAAAGTGGATCCTAATAAGATAAAGGTAATTCAGGATTGGCCCTTACCTAAAACCATCAAGAAACTTCATGGTTTTTTGGGTCTTACCGGTTACTATCACAAGTTTATGCGTAACTATGGAAAAATTGTAGCTCCTCTCATGACTCTTACAAAAAAGGATGCTTTTCATTGGTCGGAAGCAGCCACTCAAGCATTCGAGGCCCTCAAAGAAGCAATGTGTACTACTCTAGTTTTGGCAACTCCGGATTTTCACAAACCATTCGTGATTGAATGTGATGCTTCAGGAACAGGTATTGGGGCAGTACTAATGCAGGAAGGTCATCCTTTGGCATTCGAAAGTAAACAACTTTCAGAAAAATTTTGGGAAGGTCCACATATGAGAAAGAAATGTTGGCTATTCTACATGCAGTGGAGAAATGGAGACACTACTTAATCAGTAGCCGCTTTATTATTAAAATCGATCATAGTAGTCTCAAGCATTTTCTAGAACAACGATTTTCTTATCCAGAGCAAAACAAGTGGTTAAAAAAATTGTTGGGATATGATTTTGTTATCGAGTATAAGAAAGGGAAAGAAAACATGGCAGTAGATGCATTATCATGAAAATATGAAGATGAAGTGGTTATTAATGCTATTTCAGGTCCATGTTCCCAATGCATTTCTCAGCTTCAAGAAGAATGGTTGTCAAATACAAAAACTGCTCAAATAATTCAGGAATTGTTGTTGGGTTCATCCAAGCATCCTCTTTTTTCCTATGATGACAAGGTTTTAAGAAGAAAGAATCGCATTTACATTCCACACAATTCTACAATCAAATCCTAGATTCTGGATGAATCACATGCTTCTCCATCAGTAGGACATTCAGGTTTTTTGAAAACATATATGCGGATAAAACAATCCTTTTATTGGAAAGGATTAAAAGTAGAGGTTAAACAATGGGTGGTTGAATGCGAAGTATGCCAATGCAATAAGGGTGAAATAGTCAAATCACCAGGATTGCTTCAACCATTACCTATTCCAGATCATCAATGGGAACATATTTCAATGGATTTTATTGAAGGTCTTCCTAAATCAGAAGGCAAAATAGTAATTTTTGTGGTAGTGGATCACCTCTCCAAATATGCTCACTTCCATGCTTTACAACATCCATTTTCAGCAAGCAAAGTGGCTAAGGTATTTATGGATTCAATTTTCAAATTGCATGGAATGCCAAAAAATATTGTAAGTGATCGTGATCCCATATTTACTAGCAATTTTTGGAAAGAATTATTTCATCTTAGTGGTACCAAGTTGAATATGTCCTCTGCATACCATCCACAAATAGATGGCCAAACTGAGATAGTTAACAAATGTTTGGGTACCTATCTAAGATGTTTTGCTCAGGATAAACAGTATCAATGGAGTCATTGGCTTTCCTTGGTAGAATGGTGGTACAACACTTCGTACCATTATTCCATTAAGATGTCTCCATTTGAAGCATTGTATGGAGTCAAACCACCAACAATAGCAGATTATGTTCCAGGTTCTTCCAAAGTGGCCCAAGTAGATGATTGGTTCCAACATCGACAGTCAATGCTCAACATTCTCAAAGACAACTTGGTCCAAGCACAAAATCGTATGAAGCAGCAACAAGACACACACCATTCGAAAAGATAATTTAATACAGGTGATATGGTGTTCCTGCATTTGCAACCCTACAAACAATTGTCATTGAAGATCAAGACCAGTCAAAAGTTGGCTCCACGATTTTATGGCCCTTACAAAATAGTGTGTCGCATTGGAGAAGTGGCATATCAACTAGAGCTTCCTCCCTCATCTCGTATACATCCAATATTTCATGTTTCCTATCTCAAAAATGTGATCGGCCAAAAAGTACATTCTCAATCAGAATTACCAGTACTCGATGAAGAAGGACGTATATATCTCCAGCCTAAAGCAATTTTACAAAGCAGAACACGTATGTTGAGATCTCATCACATCAAAGAATTCCTCATCAAATGGTAGGACCTACCTAAAGAAGATGCTACATGGGAACCTGAAAGTATTTTCCAGACATTTCCAGCTTTGAGGACAAAGCTTTTCGAGGAGGGGAGCCATGTTACAACCCTAACATAGCTAGTCGGCTATGTTGATGCTTCCAAGAATGATTTAATTAATTTACTATTAATATAGTTTAGATTTGATTTATTTAATTATATTTTATCATCTAAATTCATTTGTGATTCTACATGGACTTGGCCCTCCTAGAGGCGAGGATGCAACCCTCCTTAAGTGGTGAATATATTTTGATTTCTTCATTTGCTATTTCTATTTTTGAGAGATCTATTGTCATTTAGTTATTTGTATATATCTACATGTTGAATTAATTGAGATAGAAATATCCTATCATAACTTTATGAAAAACTGATTTGTATGTTGGACTAGTAGGATGCTAGATAATATTGTACTAATCCAAATTATATATATATAATGAAGGTGTATGTGGTTGGTTTGATTAATAGACTATCAACCAATTATTTAGGTACAAGTCTCAAATACCTAACTCTAGCTACATTACATGATGTAATAGTTTTATAACATTCACCCCTTTATTTTTTTATTAGATAGAAATACTAGGGGTTTTGAAAGGCTCCCCCAACCTTGTGCAAAAGAGACCCAAATACTGCTGCAAATAAGAGACAACAAGACATAGATTACAAGAACCAGGGAAACACTAATAGGAGACAGTGAAGATAAAACCCACTAAATATATCAGGAAAGAACCACCGAAGCCAAAGCTTAATATTGTGAAGAGTAACATTCATCCCCTTATTACATCATACTTAAACAAGGGAAAAAATTAACAACTCAAAAATATAAAAAAACATTACTAGGACACACATATTCCCAGGATTTACACCATAATGAAAAAGGATAAACTCAACTACTCATCTTAGTGGAACTAAACATACTATACTCAATCAAGAAGAGGGACAAACACAAATATCTAATATTTTACATCATAAATGTGTAGGGAGACACATACTATCTATTTACATAGTCTCAAAGGGTAGCACACTCATCTATATATAAACCTCTATGATAAAAGACACACTCAACCAATCATAGGTATTATAATTTGCTTATGAATGAGGACACACACAACTGTCTATAATATTATATGTAATTAAGGACACACTCTACTATTCACAAGATAAAGGATCTCCACTTCTATATAATGAAGCATATCTCACATAAGCATTGTTGTATAATTTAATTTTTAAAATACATAATAAATGACTCAACCATATAGCTGAAGAACACAAGATTATACTGAGAGGGTGGGGGGGTGAACAATATAAGATCAATTTTTATTTTTATTTTCCAAATAGTATTATCAAATATAATCAATGGCAATATCAATGTCAATAATCAAAGTAATGCACAAATCATCACACACAATAGAAACACCAATTTAATGTGGTTCACCCAATGTGGGCTACTCCATGGAGAAAATATTTCACTAAAATTTTCTCAATCAGTCTCTTGGGAATCCTTTTCCTATTACAATGTTTATGGACCTATGTCCAAAGAAGACACCAATCCCCTAATAAATTTCATGGATCTCTATTCACAAGAGACACCAATGTCCTAACTCTGCTCTGGCTGGTGATACTCTAGAAGATATATACCTCCACTAACCTTAGAAAATGGAACTATATCCACAAAAGACACTTATCCTCTCTACTCTGGCTATAGATCTTTGTCCTTAACTCTGTCACCTCAAAATTTTACTCTTAGCTCTATCTCAAATTTGTACTAAACACAATCATTCGATCTAGTACAAATCTACTCTCAATATCTGTCTCTGGTATGGCATAAACCTATCCTCAAATATGACCCAAAATCTATCCTTGAATCTATACTAAATACAGTCCTTTGGCCTAGCACAAATCTATCTTCAATCTCTATCTCTAATCTGGCATAAACCTGTCCTCAAATATGTACCAAACTTTGTCCTCGAACCTGTACTAAACATAATCCTTTGGTCTAGCACAAATTTATCCTCAATATTTGTCCTCAAACCTTAAATCAAATCTTGACTCAATATCAAATCAACACTGTTGGATCTGCCCCGAAAATTTACTCAAGGTTTGAACAAATCAATCAATCAACTTTGCTCACAAGCCTTCTCAATGACTTATCTCAAATTTGCCTTGTAAGCTTCCACAAAAGCTCACACTAATCTATCCTCAAGTCCTCTCTAGAACTTTTCCAATCTACTCAATAAGTTTTTACAATAACTTATCCAAATCTGCTCTCAATCTATATTGTAAGCTTCCACAAAAGATTACCCAAATATGTCCACAAGTCTTCTCAAAGACTTACCTCAAATCTGCTCAACAAGTCCACACTAGAACTTGTCCAATCTCATAGAAACATAAAGAGAATTATTAGAGACTGTTGGAAATTTAGATAATTTGAGGAATTTTATGTTGTCATTGATGTCACATGGATCATTGATGTCACATGGATCACATTGATTTTTGGTGGCCAAAATATTTCATAAATAAGCAGTTATGATATTTTGGAAAGCATGGCTATTTACAAGGTTTTTGTGAAAACCAAGGCAGGCAAAATAAAAGGTTTTATTTAAAACCATGGATGGCAGATTTGAAATGGGTTTTTCTTAAAACCTAGGTTGGCTTTTTGTTTCATCAAAAAATGTGCCTCGGTGAAGGAGAATTAATTTTAAATATTTAAGTTTAAATTTTAATCATTTAAAATTAAAATTAATATTTTATTATTGCCGACGTCAAAAAGGAGGAGGAAAATAATATTAAGTTATATCCGACGTCAAAATAAAAAGATGGGCATATATAAATATGCCACTGAAATTTTATTTTCCCTAAGTCCTCAATGAAGATAATCCGTTCGAAGCGCTAAGGGAGTAGAAGTGTCGTATTCGTTCAAAAACCAACGAAGATAAGAGGGAACAAAGGTAAGGGAGGTTCCTTACCTATCACCATAGGCACTTGTGGCCTAGCAACAAGAGGAAGGCACGTAAGGCATTTAAGCACCAGCAGATCTGAAGTTCGAATCTCGCTGATGTTGGTTTTGCAAGGTAAAAAGAGAGAACCTTTTGCGCGCATGGTTTTTGAGGGCATTTGGAGGAAGCAAGAAGGAGGTCTTGCACTCTTGGTTTCTATGTGATATGTTGGCTCAGGTGGTTATTAGCACTGCAATTTGAGTGGTGTAGGGGCAGCGATAGGGGATTGAATCCCGCTGAGGTTAAAGGCAAGTTATTAATATTTCCAAATATTTTATTTTTTCTAAGGTTACCCTAGGAGAGATAAGGTTTGTGGTGCATGTTGTGAAAAAGAAAAATTTATGGTGATTTTCCTTTTAGAAGTATATCATATTATATATCATTGGAAATCTTATTTCGATGGATATTTGATTAACCTACCTAAAAGAATAAATAAGGTGTGTGTAAAGAGAGACTTATGATTTTGTAAAGAGGTTTCAAAAGTGAAGTTTGCCTTGTTCTTTTTCAAGAGGACTAATTATTCCATGAGGTGACAAGGTATGCAATATTGTGATTTGTTTTATTTTAAGGTATAAGTGGTTTTGGGAGTGATAAGGTTATGCAATATTTTGATTTATTTTATTTTATGGTACAAGTGGTTTTAGGAGAGATAAGGAAGTTGTGAAATTAAAATCCTTTGTGATTATTATTGAGAAGTGGAGTAATGTTGATTTTTTTGTGATTTATCAACCCTTGTGAATATTGGCAAAGGAAAGTTGTGTTTAGTGTGGAAAATTTTGTGGACAACTTCTTGGCATCATAAAAGATATGGGCACATTATTGATTATTTATGGTGGTTGATTTTTGAAATATCATTGGAGTGAAAAGGGTTGATTGTGGTTTCCTTTTCGGAAGTGGTTGAGTGATGCTTCAAGGTTTTTTGAATTGTGAGTTGTGATTAAAACTTGTTTTATAAGCATAGTTGTTGAATCCCATTGGTTGTGAAAGAATTATAAAAGAACATGAGTATCATTATTATGTGAGATTTTTGGTTGAGCATTGTTGGAAACATTTGAGTTGGTTGATACATACTTGGACTAGGGTTGTGTGAGGAATAATTGTCCCTTGTGGTGATTAGTTGAGATTGAGTTTAGAACATATTGAGTCTCTAAAAATTCTCTTTATGGTTCTATAATACTTGGGTTGAGTTGAGTTGAATAAGCCTAGTCAAGTGATGTGTGAAGTGATTGTTCAAGTCCTATGAAACAAACTATTCCATTATTCTTATTTGAGTTGAGTTGAGATTGAGCCTAGAACATATTGAGTCTCTAACAATTCTCTTTATGCTTCTATGAGTTGATTTGAGTTGATTTCAGTTGAGATTTAGCCTAGAACATATTGAGTCTCTAACAATTCTCTTTATGCTTCTATGAGTTGATTTGAGTTGAGTTGAGATCATTGTGAATCATTGTTGTCATCCATTTAAGAGTAAATTGCCATTCATTGTTGAGTTCATCTTTGAGATTTGCCTTGATAGATTTGTGGATGTGATTTGAGTGCTACTTGAGCATGATTTATTGAGCCTTTGAGAAGGCATTTGTGTGTAGTTTTGAGAAATCTTTGTGCATAGTTTTGGGGTAGATTTTTGGGAAGATTTATGGGAAGATTTTTGGATAGATTTGGGATAGATTTGGGCAAGTTCTTGGTGAGATTTCTAGAGCATATTTGGGCAAGTTCTTGGTGATCTTACTAGAGTAGATTTGGGAAAGTTCTTGGTGATATTTATTGAGCAGATTTGACAAGTTTTGTGTGAGCTTGTGGAGCAGGTTCATGTGAGCCTATTGAGAAGGTTCTTAGTGAGCCTATTGACAAATATTTGGAGGTGATAGAGTACAGAGGACAAAGTCTTAGTGGATAGAGATCTAGAAGCCAACATAGTTGAATATAGATCTGAGTGAGGAGTCTTCAAGTGGAGAGAGTTCCACCAGTTAGTACAACAGAGAGACTTAGTCTTCTAGAAAATCGCATAGCCAGAGCATAATGGGAAAGATTTCTCATGTGGAAGAGATCCATGAAATTGATATTATGGGATCAGCATCTCTTTTGGACAAAGATCCATAAACATTGTAATTGGGTGTGATTCCCAAAGAGATTGATTGAGAAATTTTTAGTAAAATATTTTTTTCGTGGAGTAGCCCACATTGGGTGAACCACATAAATAGTGGTGTCTCTATTATGTATGGTATTTTATGCATTGCTTTGATTAATTCTATTGATACTGCTATATATACACAACATAATATTGAATTGGAAGAAAATTAAAAAAGTGGTCTTATACTGTTCACCCCCCCTCTCAGTATAAGCTTGTGTTCTTCAAAGACTCAATATGCTCTATACTCATCACAATGCTTAATCACTTTCAATCACTCTTTCAGAAACATACAGAGAATTGTTAGAGACTCAATATGCTTCACATTCACCTCAATGCTCAATCACTTTCACTCACTCTTTTAGAAACATAAGGAGAATTGTTAGAGACTCAATATGCTCTATACTCATCACAATGTTTAATAACTTTCAATCACTCTTTTAGAAACATATAGAGAATTGTTAGAGACTTAATATGCTTCACATTCACCTCAATGCTAAATCAATTTTACTCATTCTTTTAGAAACATATAGAGAATTGTTAGAGACTCAATATGCTTCAAATTCAACTCAATACTCAATCACTTTCTCAAATAAATTCAGAATATAGAATGTTTTATGGAACTTGAACAATTACTTCACACATCCACTTGACTAGGCTCAACCAACTCTACTTAACCAATCACTCAATGAAACAATCCTTTCTTACAAACCCTAGTCCAAGCATATAAACCTTCACTCAAAATGTTTCAGCAATGCTTATCAACCGATCTCACATAACAATGATACTCATGTTCCTTTCAACCCCTAGTTCAAGTTCTTCACTCAACCAATGGCTTCAGCAATAATTCTTATGAATAAGATTTTAACAACAACTCTTTATTCCAAATAAATTGAAGCATTAACTCAACACACTCAATAAGTAAATCCTAATTAAGTCCTTTTCACTCCAAACTTATTTTCCAGAAAACCAAACAATCAACTCAACTATGGAAGAATGTGCTCATACCTTTTTCTTGATGATGAAGGAACCTCAAACATCTGCCACAACCACAAACACTTCTTTTCCATGCTCAAAGAAGTTAGATAACAATACAAAGCATAAAATAACTCACAAATACACCTTATTACTCCTTTCTTAAAATAATATCCAACACCACAATAGTTTAAATATTAACTTCTCAAAACCCTAACTCATCACAATTTTATCTCAACCATTCAAATTTGACATAAGCTACTTCAGAAAAATATCCTAAAAAATTAACCCAATTTCTACTTATAACTCCCTAATTTAATATTGCATTTAAAAATAATTCTTTTTAAAAATAATGCAATAAATAATTTTCCTTTCTTCTAAGGTAAAAATATGTTTACCCACAAATTAATCTCAGCAAACACCTTTCATAAAACTCATAAAAATTCTCTTTAACTTAGGCTAAACTCCAAAAAAGAAATATTCCCCTTATTTATCTTAATACAAACTTTTGCGTAAGAAAAAATAAAATTTAATAATTAAAAAGCTTTACCACTTTGTCATGCGTGTGAGTCAAATCGAGCACATCTCTCCCACTAGCACCTTGACCATGACTTCCATGTTGTGGAGCCACGTGCTCCTCTTGGAGCCTCTAAGTGCCTTCAGCACTTTGAAATTCTAAAACACATGAGCTAAAAGATGGCTACTTCACCCACACTGTACGAAATGTGTTGCACGAAGTTACTACCATGAGGAATGCACATGAAATAGCATGTGATAGTATTTAGCGAATTGGGTGGATAATTTTACCTTTTAAAAGGTGATGGGATATTATGCCATATGCCTTCCAATGTGCTCCCACATTGGTGGATGAAGACATTGATAATGCATGCGATGAAGTCGACGGAGGGAGACATCGAAAATGTATGCAAAAGAACTGATGCCTAACATTAGACTTTGGCCATTATTTATTAATATAATAAATTAAATTCTTTTAAGAATTTAATTATTATAATTTAATAATTAAATGGAATTTGGCCTTTTAAACCAAACTTTAGGTAAGGGTTTGATGAGGAAAAACTACTCTGCTAGGGTTTGATGAAGAAAAACTGCTCTGCGAGGATGGCAGCAACTTTCAGAGGAGGTCTAAAAAATTGGAGGAATATCGTGATTGCATGGGGTCCGACACAGAGAGTGCATGCTCGTAATATTTTTTCATCTGAAAATTATTGGAAGGAACAATATTTTCCAGTGCATGTCAGGAACCACTTGTTAAAGAACAATGGATGTTTGGAATGATGTGAAGCTAGGCCAGTTCTAGTGGTTCAACCAGACTGGGTGGTGGAAGATGTGGAGTATCTAACCAAACATGCCCTTATTGGAAAATTTTTGGGCATCCAAATTTCTCTCCCCTTTGTGGAGGCTTGGGTCAGGAAAACTTGGAATCCTAAAGGCGATGTGGAGGTGATGCTGAGTGTGAAAAGCTATTTTATGGTGGTTTTCTCTTGTATTGCAGATCATAACAAAGCATTTGAAGGGGGTACTTATTTCTATAACCAAGTGAGACTCTTTATTAAACCCTGGAATATGGATGTCAACCCATCAGAGGAGCAACCATCGTGGGTTACAGTATGGGTGCGGCTTCCATGGCTTCCATTGGAATTCTGGAGAACTGATATCTTGCATAAGATTGCCCTTCTATTTGGGAAGCCGATTGGACCATCACAACATACAATGGATAAAAATGTAATATATGTTGCTCGTATTTGTGTTGAAATTGACTTAAATAATCCTATTCCAGATTCTATTGAAATACAATTTGGATCAACTACATCGATTCAAAAACATGACTATGAAGCTCTTCCATTTCGTTTCCAGATTTACCGTGAATATGGCCACCTGCAAAGAAAATACCCTAAGTTTGTCTCACCTGTGGCTTCAAATATTGGGCCCTCTCGGTTTGGAAAAATTTTGGATAAAGGAAAAGCCCCGATAAAGGAAGGGGAATGGGATAAGGAAGGTTTTTTTTCTGATAAAAGCCCGAAACATAGGACGAAGGGCAAAATAAGACCTTAAGGATAACCAGCCAAATGCTCTACTCAATCGTTTTGAAATATTAGATGATCTTGATTAGTTCATGGAGATACCTGAAACTTTGCTACCTGATGCAAATATAAAAAGGCTGAATCAGATGTCTCTTCTTGAGGGGGAACTTAAGGAATCAGATCTAGGGGGTTTAAATGAAGAACAAAGGGCTTTAGATCTGAGTATAGGGGACATGGTTGGGTCTAGCCCTATAAGGGAAAATATTTTAGAAAGTTGTAAAAATTTAGTTATGACCTCTCCTACTCAGGCACTGATGCAGTCATCCTTGGACTGCAAAACTCCTACGATGTTGGGATTGCAACAAAAAATAATTAAAAAAATTTTTCGGATAAGAATATGAAGGTGGGTCGGAAGAAGGACCAGGATAAAATTAAGTTAATGGGGGAGACTTTTGTGGAGTCATGCTTGATGAGAACATTGGACTACCATTTTTATAACCCATAAAAATAATTATCCTCTCATGGAATGTAAGGGGGTTGAATAGCATCCCCAGACAAAAAGTTGTTCGTGATTTGGTTTGTGTGCATTCTCCGGATGTGGTGTTTATTTAGGAGACTAAATTGGCTATTGATGGTATGTTAAATATTGCTACCAAGTTATGGAGAAGGGGCTAATGCCAGTGTATTGGTGCATGTGGATATGTTGGGGGCATCACTTGTTTATGGGATCCGGTTAAGATATCCCCTCTTACTTGGATTTCTAGCAGATCGTCTATTTCAATGGTCGGGCATGATAATGAATCTGGTGAAATCATCCTACTTAAAAATGTGTATGATCCTATTGAATACAATGGTAAAGTAAATTTGTGGAAGCACATTTTCTTTGTGAGAAGTTTGGTTCCCTTGTACCCATGGATTTTGGTTGGAGACTTCAACTCTATCACTTGTCTAGAGGAGAAACGTGATGGGGTGGACTGTATCGAGCTTTTTTCTTCTATATTCAGTGCTCATATCCAGGGCCTAAACTTGGTTGACATCAAGCTAAATAATGGGATATTTATTTAGCACAATAGAAGGTGTCGGGAAGCTTCCATCTCATAGAGACTGGATAGGTTTTTGATATCCAGTTATTGGATGGGTAATAATAGAGGTGCTAGTTCTGTGATTCTAGAGGGTAGGGGATATGATAATTGGCCTATCAAACTCTCTACTTTGGAGTTAGGGCTAAAAAAGAATCCCTAATTTAAGTTTCAACTTATGTGGCTTTGTAATCCTAAGCTTCATGATTTCATGCGAGGCTGGTGGACCACTAGCAAACCTCCTCATGGCACCGTTATGTATTCCTTTATGAAGCGACTACAATTTGTAAAACATAAATTGAAGAGATGGAATAGACTAAATTTTGGGAATATTTCCTTGGCTAAGTTGGCAGCTCTTAGGAATATGGAAGAATCTTCAAGGAAGATTAGAGATTAGGGATTCACGAAGGGGCTTCATGTTGAGGAATCTGAGGCTGCAAAAGACCTTGCTAAATGGGAACTGAGGGAAGAATTTTTTTGGAAACAAAAAGCTCAAGTAGATTGGCTTCAGGAAGGGGATAGGAACATAGCCTTATTTTATAACTTAGTTAAGGCTCAATGGTAACCTGATTACCTCTCTTGTCAATTCTCAGGGTGCCCTGCTCTCTTCTTTTAGAGATATTTCAGAAGAGGCTAAAAGGTATTTTTCCTCTCTTCAAGGAGGACTCCCTATAAAATGATGAGAATGAAAAGCTTATTCTAAACTGTATTCTAGCAATTGTTTCTAGAGAGATGAATGAGCACTTAATGGGTCCAATTTTCCTTGAGGATTTGGAAAATGTTGTATTCAATATGAAAAAAGGAAAAGCCCCAGCACCAGATGGATTCCCGATTGAGTTTTATCTAGATTTTTGGGATTTAATCAAATTTAATGTTTTGGAGGTGGTCCATGAGTCCCAAAAGAACAAATAGATGCTAAGGGCCCTAAATTATACCTTTGTGGTGCTTATACCCAAAAAATAGGGAGCAAATTCCTTGGATATGTTTAGGCCTATTGCTATCTGCAATATTGTGTATAAGATCATCACAAAATTATTGCTGAGAGGCTGAAGATATGGTTGAGAAAAATCGTCTTTGAGCAACAAGGAGGGTTTGTTGCTGGCTAACAAATATTGGATGGGGTTGTTATTTCTACAGAAGCTATTCACTCAATTGAAACTTCTAAGGAGAAAACTATGTTTATTAAGTTGGACATGGCCAAATCCTATGATTGGGTCAGATGGTCCTTTCTTCAAAAATTTCTTGTTGCTTTTGGATTTGAGGAGGAATGGATTAGATGGGTGATGAGTTGTGTTTCTTCTTCCTCATTATCTATTCTTGTTAATAATGAGCCATCAGAGCTATTTGAGGCCTCAAGGGGATTGAGGCAAGGAGATACTTTATCTCCTTATTTATTTATCATTATGGCGGAAGGGTTGGGAATATTTCTCAAGTCTCAAGTCATGCAAGGTCTCATTCAGGGGTGGAAGTGGGATAGTAGTTTGCCACCTCTTTCCCACCTTCAATTTGTTGATGATACTACTTTTTTGGGAGTTGCCACTATCGGGTAAGCTGGAAACATTATACAGTATCTTGATATATATCTTAGTGCTTTTGGACAGTTGATTAATGAGGACAAGTCTTCTATTTTCTTCTTCAATACCCCTCCTCTTATTCAATCCAGGATTGCTTGCATTCTAAGATTCCAGGTTGGGACTTCCCCCTTCATTTATCTTGGTATTCCAATTTCATCTCACCCTCTACCTAGATCTTCTTGGTAGTCTATGCTTGATAAGTTTAGAAGGAAGGTGAATCACTGGACTTTTAGATGGCTATCCACTGTAGGTAGAGTTTTTCTTTTAAAATCTATTATTAAAGATTTACCCATTTATAGATGTTTTGTACAAATAGATCCCTCTCACTTCATCAAGGACATGGATGCTTTGTCAAGATAATTTTTATGGTCTAGAAAACTTGATCAATATAAATGGAGTTTGGTTAGGTGGGATTCTATATGTAGGTCGGTGCAAGAGGGAGGCCTTGGGTTGCAACAGACAACTCTTTTTGGGTAGGATTTGGCTGCAAAAAATTATTGGATATGGTGTACCTCTCAAGATCATATTTGGGCTAAAATATTATCTTGTAAATACTTGAGAGGTATTTCTGAGGCTGAAATCCCTAGAGTCAGCTTGGTTGGGAAAGGTTCAGTTATCTAGGACACTCTGAAAAGAGGAGCTAATTTAATCAAGCAGGGATTGTTCTAGATTTTCAATCAGGGATCAAATGCTCTTTTTTGGGAGGATTCTTGGGATGGCCACCCTCATATCTAGATCAATATCCTAGGTTACGTTCCCTAAGCATTTTTTTCTTGGAAGCAGACTGGTCTCGTGTGGAGGACTTCAAAAAAATCTAGTATTTTGGAAATATGGAGATGTACAGGTGGAAATATTCGTAAGAATGGCCCAAGGGGGACTAGCCAAGGACATAGAGGTGCTTGCTCTTATTCTTATGGGGAGGATTTTTTCTTCATTTAGGGGTAAATATATTCTGGCTTAGAACCCTGATCCTAAGGGAACCTACTCGGTATCCTATGGTTATCAGGTTCTTGATAAGCAAAAGTATGGGAGTCTTCCTATCACTTGGTGGAAAAATGTGTGGAACAAATTTACCTGGCCAAAATGTAACTTCCTTCTCTTGTTGGTAGCTCGTAATAAATGCTTCACTTGGGATAATGTGAGGAAGAGGGGATTTTAGGGTCCCTCTTTTTGTGTCCTTTGCAGTAAGAATGAGGATGACTCTTCTCATTTATTTTTCCAATGCTCATTTTCCAGATACATTTGGCACCGTTGGTGAGCACTTGGAACCATCCATGTTTTCATATGTTGTCCTTGGTGGAGTTTTGGAGTAGTCTAGGCAGACCTCCGGCCAAGGCCCCCTTCCTTTGGGTGGCTTGGAATTTGGGCCCTTATTGCATCATCTAGAAAATTTGGCTCGAATGAAACCAATGCATATTTCAAGGTAGTTATTTGGTTGTTCAATAGATCTAGTAAAGGATCCTATATATGGTTCAAGAAACCATCCATAGCAAATATGATGTGGACCCTCTTTTGGATTCTAGGGAGGAGAAGGTACAACAAGCCCTTGGTCTCTTTGGGGATGGTGTGAACTCTTCTAGCCCTAGTAGGGTTCCTTAGCTCAACAAAAAGGTTAGGAGAGATGGTAGGTGGAGGCCACCCCCTAGAGGAGTTTTAAAAATTAATATTGATGGATCGTCCAGGGGTAATCCTGGACATGCTGGCATTGGCGGTGTTGGGAGAGATTCTATTGGTGGTGTTAGTTTTTTATTTTCCATTTATAAAGGTGTTCACTCCAACAATTTTATGGAATCTCTTGAAATTATTGAGGCCTTACAGAGGGGGTTTTCTCTTTACTGGCATAGGATTATCTGCGAGTCTGACTCTCAAATTGTGGTTAATATTTTAAACAGTAAAAGGGTGGAGAAAGTTAATTGGCATTTGGCCTCTGTAGCCATTCAGATTATCATAATGAGTGAAGAATTTGAATTTATATCCTTTGTGCATATTCCAAGGGAATGAAATGTGGTTGCTGATTACCTGGCCAAAAGGGCTTCTGAGCTGCTAGATCCTTGGAGTATCGATAATTGGGAGAGTCTCCCATTTGGGGACTCTCAATGCCTGTGAGAGTTGATCCACAAGGATGTATAGACTTAATGTGGTTTATTCTTATTGTCTTTTCTAGGTGTCATTCTAGTCTAGTGGTTTTAGCCTATTTGGCTATTTATTTGAGTCCTGGTTGGAAGCTCAGTTGTATTATGTAATCCAAACTTTTTATCAATAAATTTTACCCCTTTATTTAAAAAAAAACCAAACTTTAGGGCCTCCTTGGTTTTTAGAAAACCTTACAACTTGCCCACATGGTTTTAATGAAAAAAACCCTTTATTTTTGCCAACATTGGTTTTAAGGAAAACCTTTTATTTTTACAAAATATGGTTTTAATAAAAACCTTTAAACTTATGCTTCCACATAATATTAAAATTATTATGAATATATTTTTCCATTAACCTTTGCATTGTTCCTTTTGACCTTTTTATATCAATGGTAGATTATTCCTTGACATCAATGACAACTTCATTTCTTGACATCAATGACAAATTTGGCTCAAAAAGTCCAACAATATCCCCCTTTTTCATTGATGGAACCCCAAATTATTTTTACCAAAAACATAACCTTTTCTTTGTTCTACTCCTCCTGGGACATTGCTCCCATGGCTCAATGCTCTTTTTGAATATCTTCTCTTTACTCAAATAACAAATCTCTCCCCATTTGCCATCAATGGAAAAGGGTCACCTTTGGGGCTCAGGGCTAAGAATGATTCTCTTAACCCTTCTCCCACATCTTCTTGAGGTGGTTAATTCTAGGGTGGGAGTATTTCTACTCCTAGCAAGTACTGCTCTTTACCTTTATCCTCTTTTATTCTTATCTTATCCTTTTGATTCCTCTGACTATTACTTTCCATGTCCATGCTCCTGTCCATGTCCATATTCTTATTCTTGTTCCTATTCCTATTCTTGTTTATGTTCATAACCATATTCCTATTCCTATTCCTGTTCATATCCATATCTCTTTTCCTATTCTTGGTCATGTTCCTGTTCGTACTTGATTCTGGAATGTCTGCTCTACACTATTTTGATGTGTGTCCATCATTATTGCACATATAACACCTAATGTTATTATTCCTTGGAGGTGCAAATATCTTAGGATTTCTCCTAGTGAAGCTATATCCTTTTCTATCATGAACCCTGTAATTCATTGCCTTGTGACCAAATTGTTTACATGAGTAGCAATAACCATGGAAAATTTATTTGTTCCCATATTCTTGTCTTTCATGTGTCTTGCACTATGAAGCCATGTGCCCAAACCTGTGACATGAAAAACATATTCCATTGAAGTTTTCTTGTATTGAACTCATTGGTCTCTTAGTTTCTTCTTCCCTGTGTTGTTTCTTATTCCATATGTTACTCATTTGTGCATTGTTCCTTTCCCTATTGATATTTCTATTTTCCAACTTATCCTTAGAAGTCTCACTTTCTCTTTCATTCTTCTTTTTTGAAGCTTCTTCTCTTTTGGTGCTTGAGCTTGACTCTCATTTTTTTGCTTCTTGTTTCCCTTGTTCTTTTTTAGAACTAAATCCTATTTTGGTGACTGATGATATTTGTGCATTGATAATCTTGTTCAAATTATTTGAATTTTCCTCAGACTTACGTAGCTTGTCCTTATAATATTTTACTTCCATCCTTAGTGAAACTATCTCATGCTCTAATCTTTCACACTCTAGATATTTTGTCTTTAATTTTTTGGTCATACCTTCTTCAATTTTCCTTGCCTCTTCAACCTTGATTTTGAAGTTGGTGAGTTCCCATAGAAAATTTGTTTTTGTTTTCTCATCTTCTTGAACTTGAATCTTTAATCTCGAGTTCTCCATTTTTAATTCTTTGATATCAAAACTAAGTCTTTTACATTCTTGCTCTTTTACCTTTGACTTTTCAACCATATCCTTTTCATATCTCCTTGCCTTTTCAACCTTATCTCTCAAGTCAGAGAGATCATGTAGAAGCTTTATCTTACATTTCTCATCTTCTTGAATTTAAGCCTTCAATTCTAAATTCTCTTTTTTCAATTCAACAAGTTCCTTAAGAGTGGCTTCCTCTTTTTCTTTTTCTAAATCTTCCTCTTATTTTTTTCTTTGATCTTCTATAGGAGTATCTCCTTTTTCTTTTATTATTGAAAGTGCAATTTCTTCTTCATACCTATTTTGACTATCCTTGTTATCATTTAGATCCATTTCATCTTCACTACTACTGAACCCATAACAATATCTTGCATAATGACCAAGTTGACCACAAATAAAGCATTATTCACCTTCTTGTGGATAGTAAGTTGCATGGTGACCTGTATTCCTACATCTGGTACAAAAATTTATCAATCTAAATTTTTCTCTACTGCTTGATTCATATTTTGAATCTATTTTCATTTTACCTCCCAACACAACAATATCAAACTCATATTCCTTTTCTTTCATGACCATGTGAGTTATTTTATTTTTGTGTCTCATGGTTTTGCCTTTGCTTTTCTTTGTCATTTGTGTTCTTGTAAGATATTCCTTCAAGTTGTTAAACCATTTTCGAAGGAAATGGCTCTGATACCAATTAAAGAACACAATATTATACTAAGAGGGGGTGAATAGTATAATACTACTTTTTACTTTTATTTTCCAAATAGTATTATCCAATATAATCAATGGAAATATCAATAACAATAACCAAAGTAATGCACAAATCATCACACACAATAGAGACACCAATTTAATGTGGTTCACTCAATGTGGGCTACTCCACGGAGAAAATATTTCACTAAAATTTTCTCAATCAATCTCTTGGGAATCCTTTCCCTATTACAATATTTATGGACCTCTATCCAAATGAGACACTAATCCCCTAATCAATTTTATGGATCTCTATCCATAGGAGACACCAATATCCTAACTTTGCTTTGGCTGGTGATCCTTTAGAAGACCTCTACCTCCACTACCCTTAGAAAATGGAACTCTATCCATAGAAGAAACCTATCCTCTCTAACATGGTTGGAGATCTCTATCCTTAACTCTATCACCTCTAAAGCTTGCTCTTAGCTCTATCTCAAATATGTATTAAACACAATACTTCAGTCTAACACAAATCTGCTCTCAATATCTATCTCTGGTCTAGCACAAAACTATCCTCAAATATGCACCAAACTCTATCCTTGAATCTGTACTAAACACAGTCCTTCAGTCTAGCACAAATCTGTCATCAATCTCTATCTTTGATCTAGCACAAATATGTCCTCAAATCTGTATCGAACTCTATCTTCAAATCTATACTAAGCATAGTCCTTTATTCTAGAACAAATATATCCTCAATATCTATCCTCAAGCCTTAAATCAAAGCTTGAATCAATATAAAATCAACTCTACTTTATTTGCCCCAAACCTTAACTCAAGGTTTGAACAAATCAATCAATCAAATCTGCTCACAAGCCTTCTCAAAGACTTGTCTCAAATTTTCCTTGTAAGCTTCCACAAAATCTCACACTAATATATCCTCAAGTCCTCTCTAGAACTTGTCCAATTTGCTCAATAATTTCTCACAAGAACTTATCCAAATCTGCTCTCAATCTGTATTGTAAGCTTCCACAAAAGCTTACCCAAATCTGTCCACAAGTCTTCTCAAAGACTTACCTCAAATATGCTCAACAAGTCCACACTAGAACTTGTCCAATCTCATAGAAACATAAAGAGAATTGTTAGAGACTCAATATGCTCTATACTCATCATAATGCTTAATCACTTTCAATCACTCTTTCAAAAACATACAAAAAATTGTTAGACACTCAATATGCTTCACATTAACCTCAGTTCTCAATCACTTTCACTCACTCTTTTATAAATATAAGGAGAATTGTTAGAGAATCAATATGCTCTATACTTATCGCAATGCTTAATTACTTTCAATCACTCTTTCAGAAACATACAAAAAATTGTTAGAGACTTAATATGCTTCACATTCACCTCAATGCTCAATCACTTTCACTCATTATTTTAGAAACATACAAAGAATTGTTAGAGACTTAATATGCTTCAAATTCAACTCAATACTCAATCACTTTCTCAAATCAATTCAAAATATAGAATAGTTTATTTTTATGGAACTTGAACAATTACTTCACACATCCACTTGACTAGGCTCAACCAACTCTACTCAACCAATCACTCAATGAAACAATCCTTGCTTACAAACCCTAGTCCAAGCATATAAACCTTCACTCAAAATGTTTCAACAATGCTTATCAACCAATCTCACATAACAATGATACTCATGTTCTTTTCAACCCCTAGTTCAAGTTCTTCACTTAACCAATGGCTTCAACAACAATGCTTATAAAATAATGTTTTAACAACTCTTTATTCTATAAAAACTTAAAGCATTAACTCAACACACTCAATAAGGAAACCCTAATTAAGTCATTTTCACTACAAACTTATTTTCTAGAAAACCAACCAATCAACTCAACTATGAAAGAATGTGCTCATACCTTTTTCTTGATGATGAAGGAACCTCAAACATCTGTCACAACCACAAACACCTCTTTCCCAAGCTCAAATAAGTTAGATAACAATACAAAGCATATAATAACTCACAAATACACCTTATTACTCCATTCTTAAAATAATATCCAACACCACAATAATTTAAATATTCACTTCTCAAAACCCTAACTCATCACAGTTTCATCTCAACCATTCAAATTTGACATAAGCTAATTTAGAAAAAAATCGTCAAAAATTAACCCAATTTCTACTTATCACTCCCTACTTTAGTATTGCATTTAAAAATAATTCTTTTGAAAAATAATGCAATAAATAATTTTTATTTCCTCTAAGGTAAAAATATTTTTACCCACAAATTAATCTCAGCAAACGCTTTTCATAAAAATCATAAAAATTCTTTGTAAATTAGTCTAAACTAAAAAAAAAAATATTCCCCTTATTTATCCTAAGACAAAATTTAGCCTAAGAAAAATTTAAATTTAAAAATTAAAAAGCTTTACCATTTTGGCATGCCTGTGAGTCGATCCGAGCACATCTCTCCCACTAGCACCTTGACCATGGCTTCCATGTCGTGGAGGCACATGTTCCTAGTGGAGCCTCCAAATGTCTTCAGTGCTTTGACCTTCTAAAATACATGAGCCAAAAGATGGCTCCTTCACCCATGCTCTGTGAAATACGTTGCACGAAGTTACTGCCATGAGGAATGTGCACAAAATAGCATGTGAAAGTCTTTAGCGAATCAGGTGGATAATTTTACCTTTGAAAATGCTATGGTATATATATGCCATATGCCTTCTAATGTGCTCCCACGTCAGTGGAGGAAGACGTAAACAATGCACACGATAAAGTTGGCAGAGGGAGACATCGAAAATGTATGCGAAATAACCGGCGCCCAACATTAGATTTTTACCATTATTTAATAAATATAATAAATTAAATTATTATAAGATTTTAATTATTATAATTTAATAATTAAATGGACTTTGACCTTTTAAACCAAACTTTAGGGCCTCCTTGGTTTTTAGAAAAACCTTACAACTTGCCCACATGGTTTTAATGAAAAAAACGCTTTATTTTTGCCAACATTGGTTTTAAGGAAAACCTTTTATTTTTCCAAAACATGGTTTTAATAAAAAAATTTAAACTTATGCTTCCACATAATATTAAAAATATTATGAAGCTCTTTTTCCATTAACCTTTGCATTGTTCCTTTTGAAATTTTTACATCAATGGTAGCTTATTCCTTGACATCAATGACAACTTCGTTTCTTGACATCAATGACAACTTTGACATAAAATGTCCAATGATAGCCCCTCTAAAATTGAACAAAGTTTTTGAACATATGTTCTTTAAATTTCCTTGGCATCCTTCTTTAATAGAAAAATTACATCGGGATCAAAAAATGCTTTTTGATTACTATAGATATGTCTATACTCCACAAAAATGTTGAAATTGTAATTTGATTCATCACCAAGACTAATATTATGTGACGTATTGGATAGGACTAGAGGCATTTCTCTATATAATTTGTTAATTATTTGTAATATTATAGTATGTAATCCCTATGGATTGTGGTTAATCTTATTATGGTTAAACCATCTTTATAACTTGTAATTAACCTAAAGCCCTCCTGTTATGTTGGTTTAGGTTAAACATTATTATGTAATTGGGTTTTTTGTATTGCTATAAATTATCAAAGTGTATAATATCATCTAAAAATATGATGATTATTTATGGTGCCTATGGGTTCCCATCAAATCATTCTTTTTATTATTTTTTATTTTTCTATAAGATTTGAGTGAATAGATTGCTTTTGTTTATTTTTAGAAAATAGTGTAAATTCCAACATGGTATCAGAGTGGGTATGGAGTAGTATCACTTAGTCAAATGGAAATATAACTTGGTACCTTTAGTTTTTCTTCCAAGTTTTGAATAAATTATTCCTCAAATATCCATAAGCTTCATTTGTAGAATAAACCAAAATGAAACCCTACCCCATGGATCTTTTTTTATCCTTCAAACATATTAGAGAATTTTTACCTTCTCATTATATCTATAGGTTTGTTTTCATGCATAATATCATTGTGTTTCCATGGCTAAAACTCATGAAGGGAGATAAATAGGAAATTTTTAAATTTGAATGTTGCCCATCTCCCATGTATTATCACTATAATGTTGCATCAGTGGAGCAAGGCAATCATTTTCAAAGAAAAGGTGCCCCATAAAATAAATCCACTAAGAGTAGTAAGGAAATCATATTATGAGACAATATTTTATATGTCATGTGTTCAAAAATATGCTATGCTTTGGTTTCTTATATTGTTTTAATTAAGGATGAATGGCTATGTTAGCATTTTCACTACAAATCAAACCAAAGGTGGACTAGCCAACCAAAATGGCATTAGAAAATTGGATGTGTTTAGGACTATGTCCAAATTTTTACCTAGATCTTTCATCATCTTCCATAGGGTTATGGAGACCTTTTGCCTATCATATTGGTCATAGTGTCTCAAGTAGGAGACTTGGATTATTATATGTGCCAAGGAAACTAAATTTTTAGCAAGGGAAGTGACTCATGTTTAAATCCTTCTATTGCCTACTTTTACACTTAATTTTGTCTCTGAGATGAAAATTTATTATTGGAAGAACCTTAAATAGCCCAATATATATTATGCTATCTTAGATAGCACATTTTTTTTAGGCTAGTAAATAAATATGATTGAATTCTTTTAGCACAATGCATTAAAGGAAAACATTATATGGTTTAAATGGTGATTGTTGTGGGGCTTTCATACACCATAAACAACAAAATTTTCCATATTTAGAAAGCCTTAACCAATCAAATGCTCACAAATTTTGATGATGATATGAACCAAAGGAGCTAAAGTGGCAAAGTGTGAGCAACAACAAATAAAAATTTTCCAAGTGGTAGGTTTAGATTGGATCTTGCAACCCTAATGTTTGAGTATTTAGTTTTTAACTTTTTTGGGGTTCATTAGGAAAACCTTCTAGAGGCTATAAATTTTGCATAAAGCATTTTGATCCCATTTGTTTTCACATAACATTATTTTTAATCCCTCTATATTAGCTATATTAGTTCATAGACTTGATATACTTGTAGGGATTTTATTATATAAGATGAACCATAAAGCCATGATTGCTCACCTTAATGGGCATAATTATATTATTTGGTCAACTCAGATTATTAGTCTAATACAAAGTACGAACCTATGATGCATATTTTGAGAGGATAAAACAATTTTTGTTTATGATAAAACTTACCATTGAAGAGAAGAAGAGGCTCCTGGTCTATTTTCTTTGCTCATTGAACTAGAGTTACTTTTCCAAATCAACTAAGAGAGTGATCCTATCAAGGTATGGATAAATTTGTGTAAAAAAATGGGAAATCAATTGGAATAGGTTCTCTACCATCTTAAATTTATTTATTTTGGTTATGTTGAGGACTATATTATGCAATTCAAGGATTTGAGGGTAGATATTGCATCTTCTAGAGGAAAAAAGAAATATAATGTAGAGTGTATAAAAAATTCCTTTGTTAATATCTCCCACTCTTTTTAGATGGTAAGCCTAATGGTTCATATGATTCATATATTTACATAATCTCAAAAAAATCTTACTCTTGATCAACTTTTATCTCTTGTAGTTCACTTTCTAGTGGAAATATGAAATTAAGGTGCATCTCCACATCTAAAGGCTCATGAAAAGGAATTCAAATTTAAGGAGGTTAGGACCTATGGGTTTAAGGTTCTGTCTAAGTATTGAAACAAATAACAACAACTTGTATATACTATAAGAGGTAGGGACATCTAATGAATAATTTATTGCTAAAGCTACAAAGGATTGAAGTTGAGTCCTTGCAGTTAGGTGGATGTCTTCCAAATAATGAGGGATATTTTAAAGGATCTACCTCAAATGTAGAGTCCCACTAGAGCATCCATTATCATGGAAAGTTATTATTGTTATTAAAGTCTTATCTCCTTGGTTGCGTAGTTTATGGTGAGGTTTTGAAATTATAATTTGATTAATGGACAAGGCTAACATATTGTGATGTATTGGATAGGCTTAAGATAATTTCATTGTATAATATATTAATTATTTTTAATATTTCATTATGTAATTCCTTTGGACCATAGTTAACCTTGTTATGGTTAAACCTTCTTTCTAACATAATTAACCTAAAGCCCTCTTGTTATGTTGGCTTAGGTTAAACTTTGTTATGTAATTGGAGTTTTGGTATTACTATAAATACCCCTTCCTAGTACTCATTTATTTATTGGAGTTTTGTGTAATATTATCTATGGATATATTAATTATAATGATGCTTCTAGGTACCCACCAAATATTTATCTATTTTCATCATTTTTTCTTTCTATATAAGATTTGAGTGGATGGATTGCTTTTTTTTCATTTCTAGAAAATAGTGTGAATTCTAATAACATAATGGTAGGAAAAATAATGAACTTATTCCAAGCCTAGTTCTCCAAATCTGAAAAACAAGATTTAATGGTGCCAAATTAAAAAATAATAAAATTGGTTTTATTCAATTCAATATAAATCATTGGGTAGGATAATTATCAATCTTTAATTGATCAATCAACAATAATATACCAGAATCACAAGGTTTAAGCATATCACCAATTAATAAACATTTAAGTGCACCAATAAAGCATGATGGATGGCTTGAGTACCTCACTCTTTATAAGTGCAAACAATCTCTCACTAAAAACCTATATAAGCACTGAAAATAGCTTTTGCATAATCTATGTAGGATAGGAAGGAGGATTTAGAAAAATATCATCATGTTACATGAAAGTTATTGTAACTCTTTGGGAAATATTTTTTCAACATCTAAGGTTAATAAAAATGTACAAATAATTGTCTTATCACCTACATTTAATAACAATAAAAAATATATATTTAAAAATATTGTTGTCTCCTTTCCATTTTTGAAGGACATATTATTTGCATGCAATAGATAACACACAACACTTTCCTCCAAGTTAACTATAGGTAATAGTTTTTAAAATTTTATTTATTTATTTATTATTTTTAAATGCATGGCACAAGCCATCAATAAGAAACACTTCACTAGAATTAAAATTTTAGATGACCTATGCATTGATTAGATGACAACTACTATAGACAACCCTCATGCATCTTTAGACAACCTTGTTGCTAGATGACTAGTCAATGGATGAGATGGTCAATGTTCACTTTAGATGACCCATTTTCTAGATGACAATATTAAATTCATGTCAAAGAACAATATTTTATGATGGCAACTAAATATGGTTGTTCTAAATGGCAAGTTATGTGATGTGACCAATGTCTTCAGATGGTGTGTCTTCTCTAGATGACAACTCTAGATGATAGATTTTCTATCAATGATAGCTCCAACCCTAGATAATAATTTTTCTCTAAATGATAGATTTTATCCATATGGAATCTCTATATATAGCTTTTATCTACATGGAAACTCTAGGTAGCAATTCTAGATGGTAGCTCTGAATAATAGCTCCAAATGGAAGCTCCAAAAAAAAACTATAGATGGCACTTGAGATGAAAAAATTTTATGATAACATAATTGGATGACAACAATCACATACAACTGATATCACTTGAATCGTATGCATATTTAACATAAATAAGGGTAGTAAGATACAAAGAGGATGATTCTCAAAACTCTTCCTAATACAATTATCTAGACAATAGTAGCAAACTAGAAATCCAAGTTCTCTTACAAAACTAAAAAAATCATTAAAAAAATATTTTTTTGTCTTATACTTTGTGATTTATTTGCAAGACAATATTTAATGTAAATTTTGAAGACACGAGTTTGCCTTGTTCTCCATTATTAAAAAAAATAACATAATACATTTTTACAAAAAAAAGAGAGGAAGATAAACATGCCATGTTGCTAATGCCATAATTCAAAAAACCATTCTTGTCAAAATAGAGTGGGAACCTAAGAAAAAAAATTATGACTAATTAACACTACCTTATAGAACTGATGGTCACCAAAACTAACTAATTACATAATGATGAGGCTTTATTATATGGGTTTAGCCACCCCTAGGACTGATTCCCACCCAATAGTAGTATCAAGAGACTTTGACACTGAGTCCCTCCCCTGTCAAAAAGTGTTGGGAACATCCTCCCAACTATAAAAAAATGGCTCTTGTTTGCAGTAGTTGTCAAAGCTTCTAAATTATCCCAAGCATCAAGTTGAGGAGTTGGAGGGAGAGAGGAATAGTCAAGTAGCCATGACCATCTCTGTAAGGACCTTGAGTTGGGATAGGAGTGTAGTTTTAGAGCAAGTGACACTATTATCTAGACCTAGAATAGTTTTGAGGAGTATCTTATGTAAGAGGAACCTGATTGACTATGCACAATACCTTCCCTCACTAATAAAAAATCTCCTAAATATAAGTGAGCTCCATGGCCATCTTATTGTCTTGAATTGTAATCTAAAAATACATAGAAGAAATAATATTAGACTTCACAAAAATAGAAATGTGCAAAGAGGAAGAACACTTACCTAAGGAGTTAGGGGGGAGAGAGGAATAGTCAAGTAGCCATGACCATATCTGTAAGGACTTTGAGCTGGGATAGGAGTGTTTTTTGAGAGCAAGTGACACTATTATCTAGACCTAGACTAGCTTTGAGGAGTATCATGTGCAAGAGGAACCTGATTTACTATGCACAATACCTTTCCTCACTAATAAAAAAGCTCCTAAATATAAGTGAGCTCCATGGCCACCTTATTGTCTTGAATTGTAATCTAAAAATACATAGAAGAAATAATATTAGACTTGACAAAAGTAGAGATGTGCAAATAGGAAGAACACTTACCAAAGATACAATCATTTCTAACTCTTCATATGTTGAACATGTTCATCATACAAAAAAATTGCCACACTCCAAAGAAAATAGAGGATAATGATAGGGGGTATCCCAAAATGATATGCTTCCACTCAAATGGGGTGAAGGAATAGGGTCTAAAAAAGCAAAAAGCCACTGCCAAAGGGAATGAGCATGAGTACAAAACCAAAAAATATGGATGAAGTCTTTATATTGAAGAAAAAAAAGACAAAAAGGGTTAGGGATGCCTAAATACTAGAGACACTCCCCAACAAGAAGCCCTTGGTGCAAAAGACTCAAGGAAAAATATGAAAGTTTGGACTCCAAAGGAGCCCAAGTAGTCTAGAACCTATGTATCCAAACATACTGATGGGAGGATACATTACACCATTGATTGAGATTATTAATCATGGGGAGGCAAGGAGATAACCATCCATACCCTAATTGAGCCTTATATTTTCATATAGAAGTGTATGGATACCACTTCTAGTGCTTCCACCAAGGTCATTGAGAAAGCACATAAATATTGTGTAACATGGAGTTAGGGAGAGTAACCTTGACAACGTCAAAAGTATCCCTGTCAGAGTGACTAAGCCAAAATTTGGCTCTATAGTCATACCAAGAGAGCCAATCCATGCTATGACAAGAAAATAAATTAGTGATGCATCACAAAAATTTATGAAAGAATCTAAGCGCATGAACCCATGGAACCATGGTAGGTGATAATAGGTGACCACCAAACATTCATCTAGTTTATGAAGAGCACATGCTAGAAGCTCTAGCCATTCCATATAAGCCAAGGATTAACACTATCCTATAATTTCCAAATGCTCCTAATTGCAAAGGATCTTGATACTTTGATAAACACAAGGACAATGAGGTAAGCGAACCCCATGCTCATCCAACTCTTACATCCAAAATGGTAACCTTTATTGATATAGTATTGAATGAGAATATTCCAAGCCTCATTTTCTATGAGGTATCTGATGAGACACTTAAAATATAGGGCTAAATATTAATGTTGCTTATTGTGAATGCCAAGCCTACCATGGCTTCTAGGAAGACAATAATATTCCCAAGAAATAAAGTAGAATCCTAAACCATTAGAGGACCATGAAAAGTCTCACAGAAGCTTATCAAGCTTCTTATAGTAGTCTTTGGATGGGATCTAGAAGGAAGAATAATAAACATGGGTGGACATAGGACTTTGGTACAAATTTGGAATTTACCAGCAAGGGAGATCTTCTTGGTTGACCAGTAGGTTAGTTTTTGTTCCACCCTATTCATAACATACTTCCATAGCTCTTGAAATAAATTGTTAAAAGCACAATGAATACCTAAAAATGAAATATTCCTCCCCTTGGATGATCTTCCACTAATATTGACTAAGCTAGTGAGGTATCATGTCAAGAGACTATCTATAAAATTGATTCTTTCTCCATTGAATGGATGATCCAAAAGCCAAACAAAAAGTATCTATAAAAGCAAGCACTTGATTAATTACACCTCCTTCTTCAATAAGAGTAAGAAAAGAGTTATCAACAAAATAATAATTAATCAACTAAGTATCACCTTCGAGGAGATAAATTCCTTGAATAGACCCCTGAGAAGCATGGTGAGCTAGTAAATAGCCAAAAACTTCAATAGGATATAAAGGAATGGAAATAAAGGATAGATTTGTTTAATGGATCGAAAGAGTCCAATGATTGAGGACTTGTGTTTATTAATGGAAAAAATAGTTGAAGCCTTAGAAAACAATATTTTCATAGAACTAATGAAAAAGGGCCCAAAACTAAGAGCTTTAATCATGGCTAGAATAAATGACTAGTCATCCTATCATAGGCTTTCTCAAAGTTAATTTTGATGAATACTGATCATTGGTTGGAATTGTGATCCCACTCCATGCCCTCCTAGATAGAAATAATATTGTCAAGAATGAACCTACACCGAATGAAGCTAGTTTTCTCTAGATGCATGATAATAGGAAGGAGATAATGAATGCATAAAGCTAGGGCATTGATAATTATTTTCTATAAAGCATTAAGAAGAGTAATAGGCCTCCAATTTGTGATGATTTCAGAATCACCAACCTTGGGGATAAATTTAATAATACTTTGATTAATACTAGGGCCCAAATAACCCTTAGAGAAGACCTCTTGATAGACTTTGAGAAGATCAGGACCAATAGTGTCCTAAAGAGACTTGTAGAATTCATAGAAGAAACCATAAAGACCAGGGGACTTATCTTTGGCCATCTAAGAAAGATCTTCATATAAATCCTTCAAAGAAATGGTCTTTTCATAGGTAGCTCTTTGAGACTTAGAAAACCTCTTTAGGACAATAGAAAGGTAAGATTTAAGAGCTTGGTCACATTGTGAGGAGTGGGCTTGAGTTGCAAACATAGTTTGGTAGTGCTCTTCAAACGTAGATAGAATATTAGGAAGTTTAGAAATATGCTCTCCATTAATTTTAAGGAATTTAATGCCCAAACATTTATTACGAGGATGTAAGAAATGAAAGAATTCCTTAGACATCCAGTCTCCAAATTTGAGCCAGTGCAACCTCATATTTATTTATACCCCTTTGGAATCATAGTGCTTTGCAATCATAAGTTGGTTTTTAACCATAACACAGTACCTCTTAAGCTCCTCATTGAAAGGATTAGATTTAAGCTAAGTTTATGCCACTTCCAAGTCCCACCTAAGAGTAGTGTTGGAGTGATGATAAAACTTAGCAATATTATTCCCAAGTGAGTGTAGGAATTTGGTAGTGCATTGGATAGTAGCATTCCACAAATAAATCTAGCCTAAGGCTCTTTTTGGTCTAGGGACTAGGTTCCAAATTTTGATAACATAGGCACTCAACATCGAGTGGTGCAAAATAGAGGTATTCAGGTAAAATTATGATCACAAAAGAGTAGGGGTAGAAGAAACCATAATAAAAAAGGAAATGGGAGAATGATCAAAAAAGTAGATCTCAAGGTAGATAGAGACAAAGGGAGAAGAATATGAGGGCTATTGAGAATCACAACTCATTATATTGATTTTCTTTCACAAGTTACAATTTATAGGAAATGAAAGAACCTATTTTGAACAACAAAGATGGCCTACACTTATTCTCGTAACCAAATCATTATTTATTAGCTAGACACCCTAACATAGAAAAGTCTAATTTATATCCTATATGCTCTCAAAAAAATTCTAGAATAACTCCAACTTTAGCTACGTAGGAACATGAGTTCAAATTCCAACATTCTCCCCTTTAAATTTGAGAGGGCTGACAAGACAATCTCTTAGCTTTATATATTAAGATTTAACAACTCCTTTGGTGAAGATATCCGCTATGTTGTCCAAAGTGCTGCAATGCTTTAGCTCAACCACCCTTTTCTCCACCATGTATATTATGAAGGGATACTTCATGTTGAAATTCTTGGACCTGTTGTGGTGGATAGGATTATGTGCCAATTGGATGGCATTTATTTTTGGACATTTTGAGTTCCTAAGCTAAGAGTTGTCATTGATGTCAAAAGGATCTATGTAAGCTAACACTATGTTTGTGTAGAAGCAAAGGTTTTTTATCAAAGTTTAAAAATAGGATGCATGACATTTGGTTCCAAAAAGGAGCTTCAAGGGAAGCTTAGCAAAAGGTTTTTTTCTTAAAACCCAAGTTGGATTTTTGTTTCATCAAAAAAGGAGTCCCAGTGACAAATTTATTCAACTTTGAAGTTTAAGTTTTAAATTTTAATATTTTAAAATTAAAATTAAAATTTCCAAAGTGGAAACTCCCACCGATGTCATAAAAATTGATTAAGGGCCGACGTATGAAAAGTCAAGGCAATATGTATAAATACCCTTGCCAAAAATTCATTTGGTAATAATTCGAAAGTGTGAGTTTCATTCGAACAAAGAAAAATGATATTTTAGTGCAATTTAAACCTATGAAGAAAGGGAGAAATATAAGGAAGGGAGGACCCTTCCCATACACCGTAGGTGCTTGTGGCCTAGCAGAAAGAAGGAGGCAATCAAGCTGTTGAGCGCCATCCAAAGTTCGAATCCTACTGACGCTGGTTTTTGTGAAGTGGAAAGGAAGTACACCTTTTGGCGCATGTGTCTTTTGGGGCACATTTGGAGGAAGGAAAGCATAGTGGTTGCACTCACCATTTCATGTGAGTTATTGGCTCACGTGGTTAGTGGTGTCGTGGTGAGAGTGGTTCTTGGACAATGACAGGGGATCGAATCCCACTGAGAAGAAAAAGGTAAGTTAAATTTTTATTTTAATATTTGTAAGAAAATCTTTGAGGAGAAATAAGGCTTATGAGTTTTATAAAATTCTGAAATTACTATTCCTTTTAGTTTTGTAAGGGTAGCATATTATATATCATTGTAAAGCAAATTTTGAGAGCTATTTAATTAACTTGCTTAGAAGGAGAAATAAGGGTTGTGTAAGAAGATATTTCAGGTTTTGTAAAGGAGTTTCCAAAAGTAAGTTTGATCCATTCTATTGAGGGTTTATTTCTTGCATAAAATAACTTTGGTGGATGTTAAAATAAAGTAGGAGTAATAAGGTGTTACTTGGATATTTTTGTTGTGTTATTACTCTAACCCTTGTTGAGAGTTGAAAAATAAAGTGTGTTGAGTGAGATAGATTTTGTGGATAACAAATAAGGAATCAAAAAGTTATGAGCAATATTCTCCATTGATTTTATTTGGGTGGTTGATTTCTGAAATATCATTGGAGTGAAAAGGATTGATTGTGGTTTCCTTTTCAAAAGTTGTTGAGTTAATGTTTCAAGGTTTTATGGCTTGATTGTTGTGATTAAATATTGTTTTATAAGCATTGTTGTTGAAGCCATTGGTTGTGCAAATAACTTGAACTTGAGTTAGAAAAAAAAATATCATTGTTATGTGAGATTTGTTGTTGAGCATTGTTGGGAACATTTTGAGTTGATTGATACATGCTTGGACTAGGTTTTGTAAGAAAGAGTTAATTATTGTGGTGAATGGTTGAGTTGAGTTGATTGAGCCTATTCAAGTGGATGCAAGTGGTTGTTCAAGTTCCAAGAAATAAACTATTCTTTATTCTAATTTGAGTTGAGATTGAGATTAAGTATAAAACATATTGAGTCTCTAACAATTCTCTTTATGCTTCTATGAGATTGAGTTGAGAAAGTGGTTGAGCATTGAGTGTAGAACATATTGAGTCTCTAACAATTCTCTTTATGTTTCTGTGAGATTGGACAAGTTTCGTGTGTAATTGTTACACAGATTTGAGCAAGTCTTTGAGAAGACTTGTGGACTAATTTTGTGTAAGCTTTTGTGAAAGATTGCTATGCAGATTTCAGCAAGTCCTAGAGAGAACTTATTGAGCATATTTGGACAAGTTCTGAGTGAGCTTGTTGAGCAGATTTAAGCAAGTTTTGAGTGACCCTATTGAGCAGATTCGAGTAGGTTCTGAGTGAGCCTATTTAGGATATTTGAAGAGGTTATGAGTGAAACTATTGATAGAGCTTTGAATATTATAGAGTATAGAGGATAGAATCTCAGTGGATAGAGATCCAACAACCAGGACAATTGAAGAAAAATATGAGTGAGGAGTCTTCAAGTGGAGAGATATCCACAAGTCAGTGCAACAGAGAGATAGAGTCTTTTATAAGATAACTAGCCAGAGCATAAGGAGAAAGAGTTCTCCTGTGAAAGAGGTCCACGAACTTGAGATTTAGGGGATCAACATCTCCTTTGGATAGAGGTCCATAAACATTGTAATTGGGAAGGATTCCCAAGAGATTATTTGAGAATTATTTAGAAGAAATATTTTTAGTGGAGGTAGCCCACATTGGGTGAACCACGTTAAAAATGATGTATCTCATGTGTGTGATGCTTTATGTGATGTTTATTGCTTTATTAATGTTGATTCTACTATTTGGGGAAAAGTTTTATATTATACTGTTCACCCTCCCCTCAGTATAAACACATGTTCTTCAATTATATTGTCACAATAAAATATGGTAGGATCATTTTTGTCTCTCACCTATTTCTTCTAGTACTTTTCTGAACCATAAGGATTAGGTACTAGTATTTGTGATTGATATGTACTCAGCCTCAGTAGATGATAGTGCTACAATAGTTTATTTTTTAGAACTCCAAGTAATTAGTCCTAACCCAAGAATAAAACAATTCCCTGAAGTAGATTTACTATAATTTATATTGCTGCCCCAATCACTATCACTAAAGCCAACTAATTTTACATCATCATTTTTGTGGTAATGGATCCCATAATCCATTGTACCCTTTACATATCTCAAAATTATTTTAGTTGCTTGTAGATGAAGTTTAGATGGATTAGCCATATACCTTGATACTAGAGAAACATCATATTGAATATCCGGTTGTGTGTTGGTGAGGAACATTAGACTCCCAACCATGCTCCTGTAAGTGGTCTTGTCAATTTTTGGTGCTCCATCTTCTTTTCTTAATTGTATCCCATGACCTATTGGAGTTGCAATAGACTTGCATTGCTCCATAGAAAATTTATTTATCATGTCATGAGCATATTTATGTTGACATATGAAGATCTCATTTCTTGTTTGATGTACCTCCATTCCTAGGAAGTAATGCATTAAACCTAGATCCTTATTTTCAAACTCTTTCATAATGGAGTTTTTGAAATCCTAATTAATTTTAGCACTACTACCCATGAATATTATATCATCCACATATAAGCACACAATGAGAATGTCTTTACCTTGTTTCATGTAGTAGAAATTAGGTTCACTTTTGCTCCTAATAAATCCATAGTTTTGAAAGTAACCATCAATGCGTGAGTACCACGCTCTTCGTGCTTGCTTGTAGACAAGTTTATACTTACCTTGTTCTTAAAAGCCTTGAGGTTTTTGTAAAAAAACCTCTTCATTCAAGTACCCATTGATAAAGGTACTCTTAACATCCATGTGTTGAATGTTCCACTCTTTGTGGGCAGCCAAAGAAAGTACTAGTTTGATGGTCTCTTGTATAGCAACAAGAGCAAAGGTTTCCTCATATTCAATCCCATACTTTTGAGTAAACCCTTTTGCTACTAGCCTTGCCTTGTATATTTCAATGATACCATCACCATTTAACTTGGTCTTGTAGACCCATTTACATCCAATACATTTCTTTCCCTTATGAAGCTCCACTAGCTCCCAAGTGTCATTATTTTTATAGAGGTCATTTCCTCTTTCATGGCTTGTTTCCATACATCATGATTACATGCTTTTTATTAACTATATGGCTCTAGCTCTACGTCATTAAAGCCTAGTTTACAACATCTCCCTTAGGTTCTTGAGAGTATTCATCACCATACATGTGCAAATTTTCAAGTCTTTTCAATACTCCATTCATCTCACTAGCTTGACTTCTAGTGTACCTTCTTTGAAAATTCTTGTACATCATTTGAAAAGAAGGATGGTATTGAAGTGTTTGCTTACCTCTTGATGGTGGATCTAGTTCCATTAGAGAAGAACTTGCTGATATTTGTGGAGAAGAAATTCGAGTAGCACTTGTTGTACTTGAAGTAAAACTCTTTCTTGGACTTGGAGGAGGACTTCCATTGCTATTTTTGTTAATGGGATGCATTTGGGAGGAGCTTACACCTTGAGATCCATCATCAAAAAAAAGTTTTTGATGACCCATACCCCTTCATCAAAAATTAAATCTCTTGAGATTACAACTTTGTGTGGCTTTTGGATTTTAGAGTCTATATGCTTTTGAAGACTCACAATACCCAATGAAAATACATGCTTGAATTTTGGGGTCAAGTTTCTTTCTTGTATAATCAGGAAAGTGTGCGTATGCAAGACAACCAAAAACTTTGAAGTGCTTTACATTTGGTTTTTTGACATACCATACTTCATAGGGAGTTATCCCATCTAAAATAGAAGTAGGACTCATATTAAAAATGTAAACACTTGTTCTAATAGCATCAATACAATACATGTTACTTAGTTTCTTTTTTTGAAGCATTGATCTAGCCATTTCTACAATAGTGTGGTTATTTATTTCAGCCACACTATTTTGTTGTGGGGTGTAGGCAGTAGTGAATTACCTTTTGGTCCCAAAATATTTATAATATTTGAGAAATGCATTTGAAAAAAACTCCCCTCATCTATCAGCCCTTAATATTTTTACAACATACTCACTTTGATTTTCTACATTATTTTTGAAATCCTTGAAAAATTCAAAAGCTTCATCCTTAGTTTTCAAAAAATAAATCCAACACATTCTAGAGAAATCATCAATGAAAGTGAGAAAATAAGAATTGTTACCCAATATTTTGGTATTCATTGGACCACAAATGTTCAAATGTACCAATTTTAATGGATGGCTTTCTCTCCATGCTTGATATCTTGGAATGTTCTTGAGTACTTTTCCAAAACATATCCTTCACACACCTCCTTTTGTTCTCCAACTTTTGGTAATCCACACAGCATAGATTGTGAATTCAACAAATTCAAGCTTGAAAAATTAAGATGACCATATCTCAAGTGCCAAAGCACACTTGGATTTTCTATGGCTACACTAGCAAGTTGGGAACCTCCTTGTTCCCCAAAATTAAGAGGAAATAACCTATTATTTGTCATAGGTATATTTTTGACAATTCTATTACAATTTTTTTTGTCAAAAATTACACATTTTCCATCTCCAAAAACAAGTTTGTAGTTCTTTTCCATGATTTGTCCAGCACTAAACAAATTATGTTGGAGTTTAGGAGTGTAATAGATATTATTCACCTTCTTTGTGCCTTATTTTGTTGGAACCTCCATGGCCCCCATACCTTCAAATTGTAGAGCTTTGTCATATCCCAATTTGATCTTGGACTTGTATGTGGAATACATTATAGAAAATAACTCTTCTTTACCACTCATATGATTTGAGCAACCAGTATCCAAAATCCAAGTTTCATTAATATTTTGATCTGATTTTCCATATGTGAGGAAAAAATTTGAAGAAGTTCCTTCCTCTTCTCCATAGTTTCCATAATTATTACTTCTCCCTTCTTGATAAGCCTTGAGTCTACAATCTCTAGAAAAGTGACCAAGCTTACCACAATGATAACAAGACTTGTTTGATTTATCACCTCCTCTTCCTCTTCCTTTTCCTTGGTAGCCACCTCTTGATCTACCTCTTCCTCTTCCTCTTGAATATTGTCCTCTCCTTTGTCCTCATCCTTGTCCTCTTCATTGTGCATTGCCATGAGTCTCACCTTCATTGGATGAGAATGCTTTTTCATCACCTCCAAAGCTTGACTATGTAGAACCTTGGAGTCTCTATTCATGGGACATCAACAAACCAATTAGTGCATAAAATGTTAGAGTAGAAAGATATTTAGATTCTTCAATAATAATAGCAATATAATTCCACTTATGAAGAAGTGTTATCAACACTTTCTTCACAACTAATTCAATTTTTACATATTCTCCAAGTGTCTCCATTTTGTTTACAATTGCTTTCACTCTCACACAATAATATCCTACTCTTTCATCATCTTGCATTTTCAGATTTTCAAAATCTCTCTTCAAAGTTTGAAGCCTCACTTTCTTCACTTGATTTCTCCCTTGATAGCTATCTCTCAAGGCATTCCATGCTTCTAGGGCAGATAAACAAGAAGCAATCCTTGGAAAGATGCTTTTCTCCAAGGCTGCTTAGATATGGTAGAGAGCAAATGAGTTCTTATTTTGGGCATCCTTATTAGCAGTTCTATCATCTGCATATAAAACAGTCCAATCTATTGGTTCAATGTTGTCTTCTTCTACTATGTCCCATAACCATTTTCCAATGAGTAAGGTCTTCATATTGATAGACCAATACTCATAATATAGCCCATTAAACTCAGGAATAGGCAAGTTATTATTACCAACCATTGCTCACTAATTAATCAATCAAAATTTATATAAAATTTATGCAAAAAATACCTTTTTCCCTATTTTAATTGCACCAAACAACAGTAATTCAGTAGCAGGAAAAAATAATTCAGCAGGTACTCTATTTGAAAAATAATAAATACCTCTTCTCCTTAGCACGGTGCAGCCGTCAATCTCCTTTTTTAAATGCATCTTTTCTTAAGCGATTGACACCACTATGTCAGATGCAACATATGCTTAAATAACAATTTTTTTTTAACTCCATACAACATACACCCTTCAAACTCTAGGTATTATTACGGTCTCATAGTATAAACATAGTCTCCAAGAGACTCTCAGAATATACGCAGAAATTACCCCATTATCTCAAAATATGGCTTGTCAAACAAATACTTCTCTACGCATTAAATATTTTATTTCTGATCTCCTTACAAGTGATGTGATGTCCAAATATTCTCCAGGCTTGCTACCCTTTAAAGTTCTAGGATATCCTTCAACGTCATGCAATTAGCTCTCTGTTTTTAGATGTTTTACAGGTTGATCTTCACGTTCTACAAATTGCAGATCCAGATTTTTCAAAAATGTGATAAATCAACTTCCCACCTATTGACCTTTTTAGATGTTTTACAGGTTGCTCTTCACGTTCTACAAATTGTAGATCCAAATTTTTCAAAAATGTGATAAATCAACTTCCCACCTATTGACCTTCTACCCGATGATTATGATGCCTCTATGGATGCAGGACTTATTAACAAACGTGGGTGTATCCTTCTCTTCCTGGTGCAGGATCTAAAAAATCTGCTGACTGGCAAGCTTTAAAAGTTGCTTCTCTATCACTAGCTCCAACATTTTGTATTACCAATAATCATACACTTATCTTTTGGTTTTGCACCTCCACAGACAGACATGAGCTTCTCTTCATGAACACGAACATGATCCTATCTTTTCTACTCTATAGTATCCACCATCCTTGTAGATCTTGTATGCTACACCTCCTTTAGCATTCTAATCTCCTCCATATTTTGGCTCATGTCCTTGTCCACGTAGCTTGTAAAACATGTTTCTTGACACGCGTATCCCAAAAATGCCATAGAAAAAAAAAGTATTATTTTGTTTTTTTTACGTGTTTCCTTGGCGCTCCACCAAGGTGCTCTATGATCACGGACTGCAACAACTCTACCAATGACAATCGCGATGCTTCCTCCAAGTTCTTTGGTTCTCGTGGTCAGGGCGACACTCAAAAAGTGGTGGTCTTCTACATTAGTGACAAATTTTACCAGAAAGCTTCTTCTTCAATCAAAAATTTTATCACAAAAAAAAAATGTAGATCAACCATGCTTTGCACTTGCTTTATCTCTGCAATATGACTATTATTGTGCAGCATATCACTTACATTCGGTAATAGCATATAGTTGGCTTATTATCGGGAGTTTGAACGTCGCTCAGGAGATATTAAAAAAATGCTCTCTTAATAAAAATATGTGCATACACAGTGGTAAAAAAAACATGGACCTTCTTGCACTCCGATCACACACACACTCCTAGCACGTCTACACAGTTTTCTTTAACCAAGCACAATGCATGTTTTCCATACATGCACTCCTTGCTCCGATACCACAATGTGAATCACAAATCATTATATTGATTTGCTTTCATAGGTTACAATTTATAGGAAATGAAAGAACCTATTTTGAACAACAAATATGGCCTACACTTATTCTCGTAACCAAATCACTATTTATTAGCTAGACACCCTAACATAGAAAAGTCTAATTTATATCCTATATGCTCTCAACAACATTCTAGAATAACTCCAACTTTAGCTACGTAGGAACATGAGTTCAAAGTCCAACAACCATTCAAAGGAGAAAATATGAGAATCTGATAGCATGACTCTATTCAATATTTTTGGAACATGAATCTCACCCTATTGGTTGCTAGACCATGTGAAATAGGCACTAGTAGGGAATGAAGAGGGTAAAAAGTAGCTATTAGGGTAAAAAATCCCCAACATGTTTTTCATGAAAAAAATATGCTTCTTTTTCCCTTTTTTCCCACCTCATGGAAAGAAGACCCACCTTGTCATGTAGAAATTTGATCATATTGAAGTCTTCATATAACAACCAAACAATAGGGGAAGAGAGAGCATCACCCACCACCAAAGTGCACAACGGTCATTGGTATCATTAGGTACATAAATTTTAAACACACCAAGAATATAGCTATCAATATCTATAACAACCCAAAAAATATGATTAGAGGGGTCACAACCCCAAGATATCATTCTATAATGATAAGGTTTTGAAAGGTATATGACTACCCCTCATTTACTTATGCCATGCATAGTATGAAAGGTGTGGCCTCGAGGCTAGAGAAAGGAACAAGTACTATATAAAATAGATCTAGTGAATTTTACTTCTTGAAGGTAAACAATATTAATACTACCAAATTTGATCTTGAATTCATTCAAATCTTGATGCATTATGTACTTGCACATAGGATCTATCAAACCCCTAATATTCCAAGACATGCAATTCATGATAAACAATCGAGGAGCATATTTCCTTTGAAGTCCTGAAAGTCCTTAAAATCTACCAAATATTCAAAGGTGTTTGTGAAAAATCTATTATGATTTTTACAAAAAAAAAATCTATCATCACTTCTCCAAAGGGATGTATGAGGCCTCCCTAATTGGACTACAAGAGTAATGAGGATTTCATGAGAGAACTTCACTAGGCATATTAAGTGGAGAGATAGGGCCTCCAATTGAGGGAATGGACTTTGGCATAATTGATATATTAGCCAACTGGGAGGCTTGAAGATTTGGAGAAATATTTTTGTTATTACCACTAGAGGTACCTATAGGAAGAGAAGCATCAATTTATTTTGTAGAGTTGGGAAAACATTTTTGTTCTATATTATTGCTTTCATACCTATAAACAACCTTGATGTTCCTCATAGTGCTACTCTATGGAGTGTCAAACTCTCATACAAAACCTTTATTCAATCTCACATAGCTACACATCTTTAGTTTTCTCTTCTAAGATTGAGCATTCTTGTGAAATATCTCACCTTCTCTTTGATGGTGAGGCTCTTCTTTAAACAACATTCATTGTACTCTGCCACTATAAAATCTTATTTTATTCTAATATATATCTACAAAAAAAACTCTTAAAAATTAAGAGATAAATATACTATGATATAAATGATCTTTTTTTGTATTATCTAGGAATGATGTAAGTTCCAATACCATACATTGGACTAGCAAAATGTTAGATAAGATATATATATATATATATATATATATATATATATATATATAAAATTAGGGTGTAGGTGGTTGATTTGAATAATGAACTATCAACCACCTATTTAGGTACAACTCCCAAATACCTAACTCTAACTATATTACATGATGTAATAAATTCCTAACACTAGAGCCCCTTGAAAATATATAAAAAATATATTTCATAAAATTATAAATTTCTCTATTCAATTAGATTCAAAGAGTTGTGGAGTAGTTATGTGAACAAGGAAAATGTGGAGTAATTGTGGGAACAAGGAAGTTGTAGGAGCAAGGAAGCAAGGTGGTGAGGTTGTTTGGTTTGGGAGTGAAGGTTGTTGATTCTACGGGTTCCGCTAGTGAGGGACCCAAATAAGATGGGTCATGGGTCTTTGGTTGGTAATTTTGAGAGTGGGACCCCTAACCATGGTCATCAAAATATTCTCAAACCCCTTGATCTTGGTGACTCATATGCCATCATGATTTCTAAAGGTGATTATTTTTGTGGTCTTGAAGCTCTTTTTGACCTATCTCTTGTTAATAATGAAATATGTATTTTGAGAGAGCTTATCCAAATCATCCTGAATAAAGTCAACTATAATATGGTGGGTAAATTTAGGGTGGAAGACAAGATCTAGACTCAATTAGAAGATGGGCTATGACAAAATGGAAGCCTTTGAGATCAATCAATGGAAATTGTAGTAGCTCCTAAGGATTTTTTCATTATGAAAGTAAATTGTATGGAGGATTCAAACCACATATTAGGAGGAGGCCCTTGTGTTCTTGGCAAAATGGGACTATTCCTATGTAGACGGAGCCTCAATTTTAATCTTCTTACTTAGAAGGTTAAGTCGGTCCCTCTTTGGATACAAATCCTTGCCCTCCCATTATAGCTTTGGCATGAGGATATTTTGAAAGCATGGAAAAATAAATGGGAGATCTATTAAAATTTATTTGGTAACCAAAGTGAAATATAGAATGGTTTTTGCAAGAATGTGCATCATGGAAGACCCAAAGGTAAATCTTCTTTCTTCTATCAAACCCACCTATTATCAGGTTCTTGGATACAACCCATTATCTATTAAAATATAACATTTGCTTGCCTCGATTGTGGTAAAATGGATCATATCCTAGACTATTGTTCTCTAAAGAAGAAATAGGGGGAAAAATAAATTCAAAAAAAAAGTTGAAAAGTAAGAAATGGGTCCCTCAGAGCGCTCCTACCTTAAAAGCACATAAGATTTATGGTTGTGAATCTTATAAGGCTAGGTAGGAAAATACCTAAGATTTGGGGGTAGGTGACCCACCACTTCAATCCTTAGAAGTGGTTAATTCCTTGACTCTAGAGAAGGCTTCCAAGAAAAATAGATAGACTCAGAGTGAGGAAAAGCTAAATCTGGTTAAAAATCCTAATACTTACGAAGACCTTTTGGCCCTTATGGTTGAGGTAAGTCCTTTGAAACTCCTTTCAAAAGTTATTTTTGAAAAAAACTTCTTCAAAATTCTTTTAGTTTCTTAGAGTTAGTTTCAAACCATATGGAGAAAGATTTACCCAAAAAAATTATCTCCTTGTCTAGAGCTCCAATTTCATACTTTGAGAAAGGGTCTCCAGGTGCTAAGATCTGAAGTAAAAAAAAAATATCCATTGACATGGGCATTCTAAATAATGTTGGTAATCTCTCAAATAAAACCTCAAGGAAAAGAGAGTTGAACTTCGAGATTGCTAAAGGGTCTTAGGCTCTATTAAAGGTTGAGAAAGGTTAAGATTTGGTTGCGAAATTGAGATTATAATTCTTTTGTCATCCTCCCAAATATTTTTTTGGAGGTAGAAAGTCCCACCTAAAACTTTTGAATAAAGTTCCCCTCATGTGTTTTTAGGGGCTTAAATGATAGGTGTACCATTGGGATTTCTATGGCAGTACCCATGGTTCCTAGGGCTATATATCTTGTGATCAACATATTGGTCTTTGGAGGCTCATGATAGCATTGGCTATCACTGGTATTTTTGGTTCAAGTGCAAATAATGTGATTTTTAAATATTTTCAAGGACTTTTTTTGCTATGAGAGGAACCCTAGACATAACTTTATTGTTAGCCCTTGTTTTTCTTGGTCCATCATTATGGGTCCTCTAGAGAAATTCTAGATCTTATAGATGTTTTGTCCTTTAGTATATCTAGATTTATAATTGTTGAAATTTATTTTTAGAGTTGGGGAGTGTTGCAAGTGTGAAGAGGGTTTCAACTTAAGTGGCTTAGAAAAATCTCTTTTCTAGCCCTAAGTGTGAAATGTCTTTAGGTTTGTCGGCAAATTTTGTCGACAATTTTGTTTTATTTTTTCCCTAACTCTCTGTAATAATTCGGAACTAGCTATTGTATTATTCATCAGAGTTTAAATAATATGTTACAGTGCCGGGAATAGAACATCCGGCGTAACTGAACTGTTACGTTGTAACAGTGTAGCAACAATAGCATTTGTTACAACAGGAATAACAAATGCGTGCAATAAAACAAAATAGGAAATAGTACGCTAACATCCCCCTTTATTACATTATTTGGGTAATGTAATAACTAATAGCTATACTAACATCCCCTTACATTATTTTGCAATACAAAGTGAGTTGCGAAACAATTCAAATTTGACACGTCCAAGTGCCTTAGTGAAAATGTCTGCAACTTGAGCATCGGTGGGAATGTCTTTGAAGCTGAATTCGGTGCTTTGGAACTTCCTCTCGAATGAAATGACATTGTGTGTCAATGTGCTTTGTTTTTTCATGATGGGTTGGATTCTTGGCGAGGTTCAGAACACCTCGATTGTCGCAAAACAAGTGTATTGGAGATTTTGATGGATGGCCCATACTTGTCGAGAATGCGACGTAACCATATCACTTCGCACACGGCTTCACGTGCGGCGCGATATTCTGCCTCTGTTGAAGAAATAGCAACCACCTGTTGCTTCTTGTCTGTGCCAAGAGACGAGGACCGGATCCCGGATGAAAAATGTATCCGGAAGTTGACTTGCGATCATCAAATGATCCGGCATAGTCGGAGTCCGTGTATCCTTGCAAGAAGAATTTGTTGTTCCTCTTGTATTCTAGGCCATATTCTATAGTACCACGGACATAGTGAAGAACACGTTTTGTTGCTTTCCAATGAATAGTCTTAGGCTCCTGCATGAACCTCGAAAGATAGTTTACAGACAAATACGAGATCTGGCCTAGTATTGGTCAGATATATGAGACTCCCAATCAACTGTCGATAGAGAGTGCCATCTACCTAGGGTGAGTCATCATATCGCGATAACCGAAGTCCATTCTCCATAGGAGTTGCCATTGGCTTGCGGTCGGTCATGCGATATTTATCGAGCAATGTCTTGGCATACTTTTTTCGAGACACTTTGATGGTGTGCTCCTTCGGCTGAATTCCGGACCAAGACGAGTAATGGAGAAGTCCAAGATCTGTCATCTCAAAAGATTTGCACAAGTTTCTTTTGACGGTAGAGATCATATCTTCGAACTCCCTGTAATGAGCGAGATCATCCACATAGAGTACAAGCAACACTATCTCGAGAACCACTGTTTCTTGAAATAGAGGTTTGCATCCGACGGACATCTCTTAAATCCATGCTTTGCATTAGGTGATTGTCCATTTTTATATACCAAGCTCGAGGAGCTTGTTTCAGACCATACAAGGATTTTACCAATTTGCAAACTTTCTGCTGTTGGCCTTCCACTTCAAATCCTTCAGGTGAGTCATATAGACTTCTTCTTGGAGATCACCATTAAGAAAGGCACTTTTGACATCCATCTGGTGAAATTTCCACCCATATTGTGCTGCCATAGCACACATAACCCGAATTGTGGTCATCCGAGCTGTAGGTGCAAAAGTTTCTTCATAGTCGATGCCTTCCTTTTGAGCATAGCCCTTTGCAACAAGACGGGCCTTATGCTTATCAATTGTTCCATCTGCCTTGTACTTGACTTTGTATACCCATTTGCAGCCAATAGGTTTCTTTCCATGCGGCAGATCAACAAGCTTCCAAGTTTTATTCTTCATCAGAGACTCATACTCTGTATCCATAGCGGCCTTCCACTGAGGCTCACTAAGAGCATCTTGCAGCGATGCAGGTCCAAGACTATCTATGGTAGACATGAATGCCCTGTCATCATCAATATCCATATCCTCAACTTCTCTACTTGGAGTCACAGAAAGTTCCTCAAAAGATTGACAAAGATCATCAACCTCACCAGTTTCTCTGGCTTCTCTTTCCTGTTGAGCCATACTGCGTGTACGAGGTCTATCCAAATTCAAATTGGGAGGAGTGGATAAATTTGCATCTCTGATTGTATTTGTACACCATTTAGGATTATGCTTCGGTGGTGGTGAAGAAGATGTAGAAGGACCTCCTGTCTGTGTTGACGAAGGAATCTCCTCTTCCTTTGGTTCCACAATATCCTGGTGTATTGTAGATGTGCTCTGTGATGTGAAAGCTTCATCAAAGACAACATCTCTGCTGATATGAATTTTCTTGGTCAAAGGATCTATCAACCGATATCCTTTAGAGTGCTCAGAATATCCAAGAAAAATACATCTCAGTGTTTTCTCATCTAGCTTCTTCCTTTTTTCTTTCGGTATGTGCATGAAAGCTTGACACCCAAAAATACGTAGATGAGATATGGAGGGTTTTCGACCACTCCATGCTTCTGTGGAGTCATTCCTTTTAGGGCCTTTGTGGGTGCCCTATTCAAAAGATACAACTGCGGTGGTGACGGCTTCTGCCCAATATTGTTGCCCAAGAGTTGCAACTGTGAGCATACAACGAACCATTTCCATGATAGAACGGTTCCTTCTCTCGGCAACTCCATTCTGCTTGAGGAGTATAGGCGGTTGTTAGCTTGTCTCTTGATCCCATGTTTATCTAGGAATGCAGAAAATTCATTAGAGGTAAACTCTCCCCCTCGATGCGAGCGGAGGGTTTTGATAGAAGCCCCCGACTCCTTCTCAACGGATTTCTTGAGCTGTTGGAAGAATGCGAAAGCTTGATTTCGGTTTGAGAAAGAAAACCCACATCTTTCGTGAGTAGTCATCTACGAATAGCTGAAAGTACCTCTTCCCTCCACAACTTGTTGGGTGTGAAAGGACCGCATAGATCGGTGTGAATTAGCTCCGGAGGTTTTCGTGCTCTTGTAGAGCTCTTCTCAAATGGTACTCTATCTTTGCTTTCTCGCTAGCGGTCGAGCACACTGCGGCAATGTGGCGAGAAAGGGAAGGAAGACCCTTTACCATCTCATACTTGCTGAGCTCAAGTAAGTAGCAGAACTAAGATGCCCATATCTCTTGTGCCATAGGGAAGTTGCCTCCTTGGTAGAGGCAGTCATGGCAACATGTGGAGTAGAGATAGCATCTAGTGCAAATAAGCCATGCTTATATGAAGCTGTTGCAATCTGCTTACCCTTCCCGGTAATTGTACAACACTTCTTTCCATTCTCAACACGAAAGTTGACAACCATATTTCTGTCCAGGATTTGTGTCACTGACAACAAATTGTTGGCCAATCCCGGAACATAGAGGACCTTGTCAATCTGACACTTGCCATCAGGAAGAGTGACTGAAGCTGTACCCTCTCCACTGAACCACTGTGGGTTTTATCATCGGCAATGGTGACGGGTTTGCCCTCCTTGGCCACAAATGATTCAAACCACGATCTATCGCCGGGTCATATGTTTACTAGCTCCAGAATCGACATACCAAATAGGATCCCTCCGAGTGGAATCTGTGGTAGTCATGAGCACCTTGTGTGCCCATTCGAGAATCCGAGTCGGATTCTTCAACGACAACATTCACCTGGGGTTGCTTGTTCTTATTTTGTGGTTTGTTTTGGCCTTTTTGCTTGTTCTTATGCCAACACTTTGTTGGTGTCATGGTTGTCTTTCTCACGGATCTTGCACCACCTCTTCTTCGTTGAGGTTGCTTGCCTTTTCCTTTCGTATCCTGTTGAGAATTTCCTCCTTTCCGAAAGTTGCCTCCTTTTTGCCCATTACCTTTCTTCCTAGAACCCTGGCTGTTGGTGTATAGGGCTGTATTGGAAGAATCATCCTTGTGAAGTTGGCGTGCCTCCTGTTGTTGAAGCAGATTGACCAACTCGATGTAGGTAATTTGTCGTTGGGACACCTGGATGGAGGTTATCAACATGTCAAATGAAGAAGGTAAAGCTCTCATCACAAGTGAAATGAGAAGCTTTTCATCCACGAGTATCTCCTAGAGAACTCAATTTCTCTTTCAACTCGGACACTCTGCACGAAAGAGTTCAAGCTGTTTCACCACTGTCTCAAACTCGGGTTATGAAGTTGTTGTTGAAGATGAAGAATGGTGGATTCATTCTTCCCCTCATAGATGGTTCTAAGGGCATCCCATGCCTCTTTACCACTTGCTTTATCGGCTATATGAGGTTGCACTTCATCCGAAACAGACAAACAAAATGAGCACCTTTGCTCTCTTGTCTTTCTTGTCAAAAGCAATCTGATCTGCTTGAAGGACACTGTGGATCCTGCTTGTTGGTGAAGGCCTTGTTGCTACTCCGAGTAACAATATCCCACAAATCTTCCATTTGGAGAATAGCCTTCATCTTATGTTTCCATGGTGTATAATTTGGACCTTTCAATAGCCGATGCGGATCGGTCATCAATTTTGCAACGACGGCCATAGTGAAGGTTCCTTATATCACCAAATTGGTCCCCCTTTCGATATACCTTTTGCTAGGCCAATATACCGTACAAAATACCCGCCCTTACGTGAGGGAAACTATAGGTATTTAGAAAGATCAACAAAAAATCACCCGCCCTTACGTGAGGGAGACTATAGGTGAATTTTAGAGATCATACGATACGTGGAACATAAGCGGTGCTGAAAGGGAATCGCCTTGTTGATGGCACCTACCATAGAAGATTCTTCTCATGCGTGGGGCGTAACTTCCCCTAAACACTATGAAGAATACTTCGTCAGGATTTACGCCTAAACACAAGTGCGATAAAGGGTAGTGGATGGAGTAAAAAATGCAAAAATGGCGTACTTATTCCTCCCAGACGATTTATAGAGAACAAGCTCGGACGTCGTTATAGCGGCTATATTAGGCGGCGGATACGGTAGCCAAATCACGACGGCTTTACACTGTAAGTGCTGGCCGGAGGTATCGCAAATACCGAGCAGCTGCGAGTGCAAATAAATTGCACGAGATGGGTTTTATATTCCGGGGACTTTAGTGAGTGTTTGATTTTAATTTTTAATGTTATAGTGCAAAAATGAAATATGCAACATACAACAAAAAAAATGCCCACTAGAATAACCCACAAGGTGTCGGTCACAGCCGAAAATGCACCTTTTACAATGCCAAATTGCTATTTTTCATAAAAATTACTCTCAATCCCCCTTTGATTTTTTTGAAAAAAAAATCCCCCCTTAAAAGGCTTTCTTTAACAAAGCATTTTTATAATTATTATCAATTTTAAAATTAAAATAAATAATTTTAATTTCTATAGTTTTAAACTTTAGAAAAAATAAATTAAAATTAAATTTAATTTATTAAAGTTTAAAAACTATATTAAAAAAAAATTAAAATTAAAAATTTTAATTAAAAATAATAATAATAAAAAAATGACTTTGACAAAAAAAAATTATACCTTGGGGGAGTCGGCGGGATTCGAACCCCCGGCACTGTGGGCTCCCCGAGCCTTACCGCACGGCTCACGACCACGTGAGCCGGCGGGCTGATCCGAAAAGATCAGTAGACCTCCTCCCTTATCAACCCGAATCCTCCTCCTCCTCGGCCTCTGCCAGTGCCGGCGCTCCTCTCTGCGAGGCGAAACACCGCTCCTCTCTGCAGTTTGCAAAAAAAAATTCTTCCACGGACCAACTTTTTTTTTTTTTTTTTTTTTTTTAACGGGAAGGGGGGGTGGCTCTGTGTTTTTTTTTTTTTTTTCTCTTGCCGCGCGCGCGATCGCGTCGTGCGCCGGGTGGGGGGGTTTATACCCCCTCCAATTCCCGCGCGGGCGGGGATTTAAAAATCCCGCGCGGGGGGTCCCTCCTCTCGCGCCGGCCTGTCGCCTGGCGCGACCGCGGCCCGTCGCGGGATTTAAAAAATCCCGCGCGCGGGGGGTTCTCCCCTCCTGTCGCTGTCGCAAGGCGCGACCGCTACGCGCAAGGCGCGGGGGGGGGGGGTTTATACCCCCTCCAATTCCCGCGCGGGCGGGGATTTAAAAATCCCGCGCGGGTGGGGTCCCTCCTCTCGCGCCGGCCTGTCGCCTGGCGCGACCGCGGCCCGTCGCGGGAGTGCGCGCTGTCGCACGGCCCTGCGCGCACTGTCGCGTAATGCGACAGTTGCTTTGTCGCGCGGGCCTGTAGCGTCCTCTTCGGGCGGGGGGGAGCGATTGCCGCGCCTCCTGCGCGGACGTCCCCTTCCTGCGCTTCTGCGGCCACGGACCGCCAAGGAGCTTCCAGCGACCTGCGCGTCCGCGGGTGTTTTTTTTTTTTTTTTTTAAATCACGCAATGGCGTGAAGAAAAAAAAATAATCCCGTCGCAACACAGCCACCTTTCACCGCTCCCTGCAATCTTCTCGCCCAGAATTTCCGAGTGGCTCTGATGCCATGTAATAATTCGGAACTAGCTATTGTATTATTCATCAGAGTTTAAATAATATGTTACAGTGCCGGGAATAGAACATCCGGCGTAACTGAACTGTTACGTTGTAACAGTGTAGCAACAATAGCATTTGTTACAACAGGAATAACAAATGCGTGCAATAAAACAAAATAGGAAATAGTACGCTAACACTCTCCTCCTATATTCTTTCCTCCTTATCCCTCCATTTCCTCCGTTATTCCTTCATTCCCCTTATCCCTCCAACTCCATTTCCCCTTATCCCTCCAACTTCTCTTCACCGACTTCGTCCCTTTCCTCTATTCTCTCTTTTCCATAGCTATATAATAATCATTGTCTATGATGTAAGGTTAGCAAGGGGTTCAATTTAATAATCAAATAATTTTTCTGCTGCATTAATTTCTGAGTTGATTTGTTTTGTGTTGCGATTGAACCTGTTCTATCACTGGTATCAGAGCCAGTTAGTCTGCCAGTTAGGCACGGTTCCTGAGGCGAGGCCAAGCGGGCATGCATCCCGAGGCAGGAGTCACCAGTAGGGCTCGGATCCTGAGGTGGATCACGAGCAAGATCAGGCATGGATCCCAAGGTGGATCATGCACAGCAATGGCACAGATATCAAGGTGACACATGGTAGCAGACAGTAGGCTCGACACAAATTTTGAGGTGACACATGGCTGTTAGCGAGGTGCTTATTGGGTGGCACGTGGATTGAGGCAGTTGACATGGCGGCGTGTGACGTGGCGGTGGCGTGTGACTGGTTCAAAATTTTGCCACATGGCAGTTTGTGATTCGTCGACGTGGCAGCTAGCGATTGGCTGTGTTGGTGGCAAAAAGACGCGTGTGATTTCCTGAAGGCAATCGAATCTTCATGCGCGTCATCAGGTTTAAAAACCCTCTACGCGGCCGTCTCCTACTGAATGTGGGATAATAGCAGGTTTGTTTGTTTTTTTTAAATTTTGCTGCCACGTAGCTTAAACTAATTCCTCGTGCCTTTGAATACACGTCTGCGGGACGTGGTGCAGCGACCAAGGTGGTCCGCTAGCGGGGATACAGCCCGGGATCGAATCCCGCCGGTAGCAATAACAATATATATATATTTTTTTAAATTGTCGCCGTCGAGGAATATAGGGATCGTGGTCCCTGTTAGTTTCAAACAAGCTGCTTGGTGAAGCGGAAAAGTCCGCCCGCTTCTAGTTTGGAGGTCGTGGGGTCGAATCGCCCGCCCTGCAAAAGGTAAATTTTTGTTTAAATTTTTTTTTTTTAAGATTTTAAAATTTTTTATTTAAAGTTTTTAAAATTATTTAATAAATTTAAATTATATATATTTTTTAAAATATCTTTTTAATAATTAATTTAAAAGGTAATTTAAAAAAATATAAAAATTTATTAATTTTTTTTTTTTTAAATACTTTATAAAAATTTTAAAAACCTTGTTTGAAGAGAAATAATGTTCCCGTGAAATGTTAGATGATCCGGTCAGGGGGGTGTTATAATGCACTTCTCTCTATTTTGAGATGAGAGACACCAGAATCCTTTAATGAAAGGGTTCGATGAACAAGTCTCCATGCAGTGTTTTGTCAGCTGGAAAATTAGGTGATTGCTCATCTGAGGAAACCGGATTTAGGGTACAAGGAAGATTTAGAAGACAAAATTTTTGGACAAAGAATTGAAGAGTCCGAGACTGTGGAAGTTGTACCAGAGGAAGTTGTTCCAGAGGATCAAGCAAGTGCCAGTTATACACCTGGTATACGGGTAGCAGAATCAAGTGAGAGCTATTCACCACGCTCTCCTGAACCAGAAGCAGCAACAAAAGAAGAAGACGAAGAAGAAGAAGACAAAGAAGAAGACGAAGAAGAAGAAGCAGAAGAAGAAGAATAAGAAGATCCAGAGGAAGTGGATCCGCAAGAACCTGAGGTCATAGTCATCAGCAGTAGTTTTGAAGTAGAACCTAAATGTACTAAAAAGGCAAGATTTGATTTGAATCATTAATCTCTTTGTACTGCTTTATAGTGCTTGTTTGCTTCAAATAAAGTTTGTTTTTTTATTCTGCAATGGCATCCAATACTAGTCTTACGATTCCTGAGTTCAATGGAGGAGACTATGAATATTGGTCTATTAAAATGAAAACCCTTTTTATAGGAAAAGGTTTATGGGATGTAGTCGAAGAGGGCTATACTGAACCTACTGCCGCTGAATGGGCAACTTTCTCTAATGCTGATAAAAAGGCTAGAAAAGAAGCACAAAAAAATAATGCTTTTGCCCTTTATCACATACATGCTGCCCTAGATAAAAGTATCTTTCCTAGGGTTGCCTCTTATGTAATTGCACAAGATGCCTGGAATGCTCTAAAAGAAAGCTATCGAGGTAGTGACCAAGTAAAACAAGTAAAGCTGCAAACATTGAAACGAGATTTTGAAAATCTCAGGATGCAAGAAAATGAAAAAGTGGGAGATTATTGCGTGCGAGTGAAAGCCGTAGTTGATAAAATGGTCACACTAGGGGAAGATATTAAGCCAGAGGTTATGGTGAAGAAAGTGTTGAGAACACTTCTTCCTAAATGGAATTCTGTTGCAATAATTATTGAAGAATCCAAAGACTTAACCTCATTGTCTTTTGATGCCCTAACTGGTTCACTTCTCTCACATGAAGAGAGGTTACAGAAAACTCCTACCACTAGTTATGGAGGAGATGATAAAGCTTTTGCCACACATGAAGGAAGAGGTAGAGGCCGTGGCAAAGGACAACAAAGAGGCAAAGGTAGGAATAATCAAAGAGGAGGAACTCCTAACAGAGGAGGATCATCCAACAGAGGAGGAAATCAGAATAGAGGAGGACAGTAGCAAAATAGAGGGAAACAATCTGGCAAAGGAAAATGAGGAGATAAATCAAAACAAGTTTGCTACAATTGTGGCAAACCTGGCCATTATGCTCGAGATTGTTGGTCAAAGACTTCGCAAGGAAGTAGCAGCAACCAGAGCAATCAGTTTGGGAATTTTGGAGAAGAGGAAGAGTCCACAAATCTCTTTCTTTCTTATGGCCAGACAGAGCAAAATATGAATGATACATGGATTTTGGACACTGGGTGTTCAAATCACATGAGTGGCAAAGAAGAACTCTTTGCTACTTTAGACTCCTCATACAAATCCAACATCCGATTGGGTGATGACAAATCATTGGCAGTTGAAGGCATTGGAGCCATGGAGGTTCCAACGAAAGAAGGTGTCAAGCAAGTAAGTGATATCTATTACACACCTCATCTTTAACACAATCTTTTAAGTGTTGGTCAAATGCTTGAAAAGAATTATAAGTTGATTTTTGATGAGGGTAAATGCACCATTTTGATAAGAACAATAGTAATAGAATCATTACACAAGTGCCAATGTCAAAAAATAGATTATTCCCTTTAAATTTTGGCCATCCAGGAGGAAATAAGTTAGAAAATGTTGCTATTACCAATCCAAGTGTCCTATGGCACTTGAGATATGGTCATTTAAATTCAGCAAGTTTGAAATTGCTAACTTCACAAGCAATGGTAACTGGACTTCCCAAAATTCAAGATAGTAAGGAAGTCTATGAAGGGTGTGCCTTGGGCAAGCATGCCAGATCAAAATTTCCTCATGGACAAGCATGGCGGGCCAACTATCCACTTCAGTTAGTGCATTCAGACATCTGTGGTACGATGCAGACCAAGAGTCTAGGTAACCACTCTTACTTCCTAATTTTTATTGATGATTGCACAAGAATGTGTTGGATATATTTTTTGAAGCATAAGGATGAAGCATTTGCATGCTTTGTTGATTTTAAAGCAAAAGTTGAAAGTGAGAGTGGATATTCTGTAAAATGTCTTAGATCAGATAGAGGAGGAGAATACTCCTCTAATCAGTTTTTGAATTTTTGTAAACATCATGGCATCAAGAGGTAGTTCACAACTGCCTACACTCCACAGCAAAATGGTGTAGCAGAAAGGAAGAATCGCACCATTGTGGAGATGGCAAGATCAATGCTTCAGACAAAGCATTTGAGTAATGCATATTGGGGAGATGCAACAAGGACTAGTGTTCACATCTTGAACAGAAGTCCTACTTCAAGTTTGAAAGGGAAGACACCTTACCAAGCCTGGTATGGTAAGAAACCAAATGTAAAGTATTTCAGAGTATTTGGTTCATTGGCATATGCTTACATTCCTGATGAGCTGAGAAAGAAGCTGGATCCAAAGAGTTAGGCATGCATTTTTGTAAGATACTGTGAAAACACAAAGGGTTATAGACTCTACAATCCTACGACTCAAAAGATAGTGGTTTCAAGGGATGTGATTTTTGATGAAGGGGGAGAGTGGGGTAAGCCCCAAATATTCAGTTATGTTGAAGCCACTGATATAGTTTCTCAACAGGTGCCACCGTAGCTCCCACAGAAAGGAAAGTAGTCTCCTCCCACACATCCTCCAAGTCCATCTTCTGATTCAACTTCTTCACCAAGTCCTTCTCCACAGCGACCAACAAGTTCCTCACCAATGGACATTGATCCTCCATCCAAAGGTAAGAGAACTCTACAATATCATCCAGCATCTCAGATGTTGGATAAAAAAATTTCAAGAAGATATACTAAGAGTCAAGCTAGTGAAATGGAATTTGTTTTACACAGATTAGAAAGTATGCACTTGTATGGTGATGATGAATCCCAGCAGGAACCTAGGGGAGATCAAGTTAAATATGCTTTGTTAACTCGTGCACAGATTGAACCTTCTAGTTATGAGAAGGCATGTACTCAGAAGATTTGGCAAGATGCCATGAAAGAGGAGATAACCTCTATAAAAAACAACGACACTTGGGAGCTCGTGAAGCTTCCTAAAGGAAAGAAATGTGTTGGTTGTAAATGGATCTTCAAGACCAAGTTTAATGCTGATGGAAGCATTGAGAAGCATAAGGCAAGATTAGTGGCAAAGGGTTTTACTCAAAAATATGGAATAGATTATGAAGAGACTTTTTCTCCGTAGCAGACGAGGAGACTATCAGAACAGTTCTTGCCTTAGCTGCACACAAAGGATGGAAAGTCCAACATATGGATGTTAAGAGTGCATTTCTCAATGGTTACTTGATAGAAGAAGTGTACGTTGAGCAACCATAGGGATTTGAAGTGCAAGGTAAGGAACACCTTGTTTACAGGTTGAAGAAAGCACTCTATGGTCTTAAACAGGCACCAAGAGCTTGGTACTCATGTATTTATGGGTACTTCAAATATTATGGGTTCACTAGGAGCAAAAATGTACTCACACTCTACTACCTAAAGCAAGGTAATGACATCCTCATAGTTTGCTTGTATGTGGATGATCTTATTTTTATGGGTAGTAATAAAAAAATGAATATGGATTTCAAAAACTCCATGATGACACAGTTTGAGATGAAGGATCTTGGCTTAATGCACTACTACCTTGGAATGGAAGTTCATCGATCGGATACGGGGGATCTTCATCTCATCAACATAAGTATGCTCGGGATATGATCAAGAAGTTTTCTATGGAGCATTACAAGCCAGTTGCAACTCCAGTTGGACATGGGATCCAATTAAGCAAAGATGATGGAGCACCAAAAGTTGATGTGACCACTTTCAGAAGCATGGTTGGGAGTTTGATGTTTCTCGCCAACACTAGACCAGATATTCAGTATGCTGTATCTCTTCTTTCTAGATTTATGTCTAATCCATCTAAGTTGCATTTGCAAGCAGCAAAAAGAGTTTTGATATATGTGAAAGGTACATTGGATTTTGGAATACAGTACAATAAATGTAACACTATCAAGCTTGTAGGCTTTAGTGATAGTGATTGGGGTAGCAATATTGATGACAGGAAGTCAACATCAGGAAATTGTTTTAGTCTGGGATCAGGACTAATAACTTGGAGTTTCAAAAAGCAGACGGTAGTAGCGCTATCTTCAACAGAAGCTGAATATATAGCAGTTACTTATGCCAGTACTCAAGCCTTATGGCTAAGGAAAGTACTAGAAGAGATTGGAGAACAACAAAGTGGTCTGACCAGAATTTACTGCGACAACATCAGTGCCATTCAATTGGCATATAATCCTGTCCACCATAGCAGAACGAAGCATTTTGATATGAAGTATCACTTCATCAGAGATATGGTGGAACATGAAATTGTTGAGCTTCAATACTGTCACACTTTGGAGAACGTCGCGGACATCTTCACCAAGGCGATGACTAAAGCTCAATTTGTAAAGCTGAGAGACTGTGTAGTCAGTCCTCTCAACTTTAAGGGGGAGAATGTTGCAAGTGTGAAGAGGGTTTCAACTTAAGTGGCTTAGAAAAATATTTTTCTAGCCCTAAGTGTGAAATGTCTTCAGGTTTGTCGGCAAATTTTGTCGGCAATTTTGTTTTATTTTTTCCTAACTCCCCTCCTATATTCTTTCCTCCTTATCCCTCCATTTCCTCCATTATTCCTTCATTCCCCTTATCCCTCCAACTCCCTTTCCCCTTATCCCTCCAACTTCCCTTCGTCGACTTCGTCCCTTTCCTCTATTCTCTCTTTTCCATCTCTATATAATAATCGTTGTCTATGATGTAAGGTTAGCAAGGGGTTCAATTTAATAATCAAATAATTTTTCTGCTGCGTTAATTTTTGAGTTGATTTTTTTTGTGCTGCGATTGAACCTGTTCTATCAGGGAGGTCTAAAGTCTCCTTGTTGGGGGAGGTCTCTATGGTTCTTCATTCAAAATGTTTGTGGATTTCTCATTTGGATAGTCTTGAGTCCCTATTAATTTTTTATTGTAGTACTAATTTGCATAGTCTTTAGTTTGTAGGTTTCCAGGTAGTGCTACCGAGTTCTCTGTACCCCCTTTGCTAGGGTGGGAATTTCTCAATTTGGAACTTTTAAATTCCTTGGCACGGATGCATCTTCCCCCCTTAGACAAAAAATTGTAAGTTTGATTTTTTCTATTTTTCTTGGAATAGCTATGTGATCCCTAGCTTGGGCAACAAGCTATTTTGAAATTTTAATTTTATAATATTCTAAGCTAGGGGAAAAAAATTGGGGATCAAATTTGATGGACCTATGGATTCTAAGATTTTCTTAACATTCACAATATGTTTAAACCCTAATTTTTTTAACTCTTGTGGTGTTTGGTTTCCCAGTTGTATGGCTTTAGTTTGGGTAGGTGTTGTTTTAAATTTGGACTCTTTTGGTTTAGTTTAGGCACGAGCTGACCAAGCTTGTTTTTAAATTTGTCAAAAGTCTGGTTCTAATTCCCTTGGGTGGGTCATGCCTATTTGTGTTTTTCTTTGGTTCCTCTTTGGATACATTTATTGCTTTTTCTTAGGTTCGGGTACCCTTCCCAAACCCCTTCTATAAGAGGTTTGGGGACCCTTTCAAAACCCCTTCTTGTACCTAATAATAAAAAAAGTAGTAATTTTCTATTCTTAGATTTTCATAGCCAAAATGCATGTTACACATGTTGTAACATTAGTAGAAGATAAAATATAGATGAAAAAGTTATTTGTATGCAATTTTTATTTAATATGCACTTTGTAAATTCGTGGAAGTTCAATAACCATATTTTTGTATGGATGGGCTTCTAACTTATGGAAGGTGAACTACCACATTTCCATATGGGTGACCTTCCATATTTAATATGGTGGATTTCCAAAACATCAATTATTATATAAAGATAGATACACTCCTAATTGTAAAAAAACATGCATAATGGATGTAATTTTATATCCTTATATACTTTAGTTTTTGAGCAATAAAATTATGCTACTTTGCTTGTATATTCTTGTGTTTTGATTTTTTATACTCCATTATTATTACTAAATTACACTCTTTCTTGAACTTCCTAAACTAAAATAAAAAAATGGATTAGGTTGGTACTCTTAAAGTTGTGTCATTCTATTGTACCATACCTATTTATGAGAAAGCAAAATATTTTTGATCTAGCTCCACTACATAAAAATAAAAGGAGGTCTGCTATTAGGAATGATATATGGTAGAACATAATAACTTAGAAACATATTTAATAATTGATGGTCTTGTCTATGTGATTGATCTCAATTCCATATGCAAAATATCTACAGTCTCAGATTCTTATAGATTCTTTATTGTTTTTAATCTACATCTCACTAGAGAGTAAGGAATGTAGATCATGCTATAGGTTAGAACGCGTTTTAGGATTTAGAATTTTGTAATTTTATGATATTTTTTAAATTTATAAAAGTTTAATTGATTTGTGCATACTATTAATATATTTGTGTCTATAGCTAATGTGAAGTGTTATAAATTTCAGTCAATGTTCTAGGTTACAGAGATATCCATAACCTAATAGAAAATAAATTAAAATTTTGTGGTAAAATCTTAATCAATATGCAAAATTCTATCACTTAATGAATGTATCACCTTCCTCCTTTGAGTTTATTTTTTCTATATTTTAATTCCTAAAAAAAAATTAAATACATTGTTATAAAGGAAGTTGTGACTCCAATATTCCAATTCCAAACATGCTAACAATAATTTAATAATAGTACCTTTGAAGGAGAAAAATATCAACATAGTCAAAAAAAAATGAGAAGAAACAAAAAAAAATAGTATTCTACATTTAAAGGCCAATATCCATTCAATCTAATGGCTCCTCTTTTAAAGGGAACTCATCCATGGGACTCATATTTATCTAATTGGAAATATTCGGCTTATATCAAACACCTTTACACACCCTAGTGTCTCTTTCCTATTATTTCCATGCTTTATTGAATGGAAAGTGAAGTTGATGCATTCCATGTTATGTATTGATCTCCACTATATTTAGATACTTCCAATAGACATTGATTTCATGGCAACAATTTTCTAGCATAAGAAGAGTTATGTGTTATTTAATGAATATGATATTGCATTATCAATAAATTTTCAAATAAAAAGAAGAATGCAGGTTAAACATATATTTCATTAAAACATATTATTCAAGGTGTTTGTTTATAAATTTAAATATAAATATGAACAACTTGAACATCTTGAATGCTCTTGTTGCAACTTCTCTCCAAAGAGTTTACACTATTTTTTCTTGCACGTATTTAGTCATATAAGAATGAAGTAGGAACTTGAGAGATATTTGTATACTAGATTTAAATTTTATTTTATTTTGTTGTTTTTAGATTTAAATAACTCTATATTGTGTTTTACATTGGACTATTAAGGATATTGACCTCATTTTTTGTGATCAAGATCATAAGTCCTCCATTCAATCTATCCTAAGTGTGGGCATATGACATGTAGGCCTACATTGTAGTGAAAAATAGTAATTATTTCATACAATAAAATAAAAGTTACATTGAATCTTGGACATACATCATAAGGTATTCATTTCTTGATGACCAAAGCTAGTGTTTAAATAAAATAACTTGAAAATGTAAGTTCAACAAAAGTTATATTCATGTTTTACATTCACATAGATCTTAAATTTAAATAGGAATGTAATCCACAAATTTTAATATGCAATATTTTGATATAACTTTAGGTGTAATATCTACAAAGTGCTCTTAAGGTGGTTTGATGGAATTATACATGTGTGGCTACTAAATACCTTGAATTGAATTGGAAGAATATTTACCTTTAGTTTACCATATTGAATGGAAATATATTTTTATGAAGAACCCTCATTAATACCCCCATTAATAATGTATGAAGAAGGACAATATTTTTCATAATTCTAATTAAAAATCAACTTTAAACATAGTTTAATCCCTATACATTAAATACAAGAGGAAAGAAGATAAACAAAATATCAAAATGAAATTAATTGTAATTTTTTTTTTTTTTTTGGTGGTGGCCACAAGGGGTAAATAGACTGTGACCACGAGGGAACTATTACATAACATATCCGCAACATGTGAGGCGAGATATTTGAACTTGGGCCTCTCAGCAACTAGAGAGGTTTAACTAGAGAGGTTTAATTGTAATTTAAAACATATTTAACTTTTTGTATTGAATAATTGCAAGAAATAACATTACTTGAGAAGAGTATTTAGAGACAATTTCTTGACTATTTAGGATATGTTCCATAATTTGAATGATTTTAGACACTAGACAAAGAAAGCAAAATATTAAGTAGAATTTATTCTAATATGCTTATGACTTTTCAATTTTCAATAGAATAAAACCATATTTTTTTCTTATAAACAAAATATTAAAATAAAGTTAAAATCAATTTTAAACATTTTCAAATTCTGTATCAAATGATCCCAAAAAAACAACATTATTTGAGAAGAGTATTTAGAAATAATGTTTTTGACTATTTAGAATATATTTCATAATTTAAATAAATTTAGACTACAAGAAAAAAAAGCAAAACTTTAAATGAAAGTATTCCAATATTTATGATCATATTTGACTTTTCACTATTCAAAGAATAAAATCATATTATTTTGTATTTATTATTTACATAAGCCTAATTTTAACCAATTTTTTTTTTTGTGAAAAACATCCCAAAAGGGATGCCACTTTCGGGTAAGACCCAAGGAGGCAAGGGTCTCCATTCCGCTAAAAACGCCCAGGAATCGGACCTGGCCTACCACCTTTGACATACTCAAGGAGCAAACAAACACACAAAACCAATTTAAAAATAAGTAAATAACAACAAAAATAATAAAATAAAATAAAAAACATGCTCCTTGAGTGAGTCAAAAACAAAAGCACAACCAAACATGCACAATAATATAAAAGAAACACAACACAAACCACATAGAAAAATACAAAAACCACATAAAAAAACACAAACAAGACAAAAACAACAGAACATTACAAAGACATAACCCAAAAAAAACATGAAAAATAAACACAACCAAAACCTAAAAATTAAATAAATAAAATAAAAATAAAAATAAAAAACAACCAACAACAGACAATAAACAAAAAATAAAAAACATAGAAAACACTCACACATAAAAACATGAAATAACACAAACAAAGAGAAACCCAAGAACAAGAACGAAAAAAACACAAGAACAATAACAAAAAACATAAAAAAACAAAACAACAAAAACACGAGAACAACAAAAAACAACACAAAGAACATAAAAACAAAACAAAACAAAAGAACCCACCCACCTTAAAAAACTAAAAAAAAAAAAACAAAGAAGAAAAAAAGAAAAAATAAACAAAACAATGACCTATCTAGACCAGAAGACTATTAAGGCAAGAAGAAAAAAAGGAAAAAAAATAAAGAATAGAATGAGCTAGGGAACTAAAAAAAACTGAATGAACCAAAGAAAAGCAAAAAAAAAAAAAAAAACAAGAAGAAACTAGGTACCTTTATAATTGGAGCCATCCAAAGAAATGATAGAAAGAAGAGCTTCCCTAATTTGAGAAGCCCACCATATAGGAGGGTGGCCATAACAAGTAAGATCACCTTTGTCCAAAGCCCATTCAGCTAAAGCATCAGCACTCTTGTTTTGATCTCTGACCACATGATTGTAATCAACTTTCAAAAATCCCATCTGGATTAACTGAATCTTCTCAATAATTATTTTTATTCTCCAATCCACCTTATGATTCTTAGGAGTATTCAAGATATTTATCATAATTTGAGAGTCAGACTCAACTAACACCTTTTCCCATCCAACCTTAGTAGCCTCCTGAAGGCGTCTGAGAATATCATACCCCTCAGCAAGGTTATTGAAAAGAATACCCAAATTCTCAAAAAAAGTAAAAACCAGGGAGCCATCTGAAAGTCTACCAATTCCTCCCACACTGGATTTTCCAGGGTTCCCTCTAGAGGCTCCATCAGTATTGACTTTTCCAAAATCCTTAAGAGGAGGTTGCCAATTTCTAGTCCTATCAATCTTATGAAAACTCACATTCCTTTTAAGATGGTTGCCCTTAGAAGGTTTAATCTTCAATATTTGCATCACTTGATCCCATATTTGATGGGAGTTTTGGGGGTGATTAAGGAGTTGATGGACTGATTCAACTAAGTTGGTTATGGTCTTTTGCCAAATATAGTGAATATTAACAAATTAATTTTTAACTTTAAATGAAAGTATTCCAATATTTATGATCATATTGGACTTTTCCCTTTTCAAATAATAATATCATATTTTTTTTTACTTATTGTTTACATAACCCTAATTTTAACTAATTAAATTCTTTATTGATATACTGATATTGCATATTCATTGCTTTTTCATGGTCTATTATAACCTCCAATTATGTTGGTAAAATTTTTGATATAATCTTTTAGTTCTACGAGGCTTGAAAAATTCTAACCTTGGTGTGAGCAGATCGGACCCTCAATCCTCCTTGTAAAAATGTACGTCTGCTCTAAAAAAAAGTCCAGTACAAACTTACTTAATTTTGATGGTGTAGATTAATCTTCATATATATTTAGGCCAAATGGAGATCTAAGCTTGATATTACTTCACTTACTATTTTCCATCTATTAAAAATAGATATAAAGAAAAAATAACCAAGGTTCTTTTAATAAAAAAAATTATAAAGCCTTAACAAAAGTGGAAAATAATATAAATTAAATTTATATATTAAAAATCATAGACCTTTTTATTTTTCCCTAACTATTATTTTAGGGACACATAATATTATATTAAGTCTAAACTTTTAGCAACAACGATGATTAAATTTAGATAAATATGAAATTAAGAAAACATATTTTTAAAATTTAATAAAAAAAATTATATTAAATATAAATATTTATTATATAAAAAGTATTATTAAAATAATATAAATAACCTAATTCACCCAAACTACCAAAGCTTAAATTGTTGTAATATTCAAACTTCACGGGACATTTCATACCGAGCTAAAATACATGGTTCATACCATGTGAAAGGCCAATAAAGTTGTAAAATTGTTTTTGCATTGCACACATGACCAGAGAACAAAGCAAAAAAATACACCTGTGCTTAGCCCTTCTGCAGCAAATGCAACAGAAATAATTTTATTTTAATTTAATATATATTTGCTTTTATAAACAAAATATAAATAAAAAAATTTCTTATAAATTTAAAAAATGTGAAACTTAAAAGTTATTTTATTTTATTTTCTGTAACTTAGTTTAAACTAATAAAAATAGCTATACCGATCAAAATTTGCAGAAAGCTAGTTAAAACTAAAAAATTTAATAGATTCATACAATGATGATTGAAGAGCATGCCTTCTTTGAGAAGAAACATCACAAGTGTCCCCAAAATGAAGCTCCTATATATAACAAAAAAAAGAGAAAATTACAGTTGAGACAGATTCCTTATGCCTTGGCGCGCCACTGAAGTTTCAAGTCCACAATTCCATTATCCCCATTGCGGAGCTTCAAGGTCGCCTCCTGATAGCTGCCACCTTCATAGTGGACTATGCAACTGTCTTTGTACAGACAGTTATCTTTCGTGGGTGGTAACACCTCCTTACCTTGGGGTTTATCCGCCTTCAGAAGGGGATTCAAATCCATTTCTGCATCTCCCATAGGGTCATCCTTAGCAAAACAATCAATATGAAAGATGCTATCTTGATCCCATACCTCCTGCAAAATTCAAACCAACACATCTAAGACAAAAGAAAGATTTTCTTGAGATTCAATTCCTACGACAAATATGTTTAAGTATTACTAAAAAAAACTATCTTCCAGAATTCAAACCCACACATCGACAAATATGTTTAAGAAGTATTACTAAAAAAAGCTATCCTCTAGAATTCCAACCCACACATCTGAAATGAATACCCTCTTATGTTTAAGAAGTATTACTCAAAAAAAACTATCTTCCAGAATTCAAACCCACACATCGACAAATATGTTTAAGAAGTATTACTAAAAAAAACTATCCTCTAGAATTCCAACCCACACATCTGAAATGAATACCCTCTTAGAAATTTTAAAGATAGTTAAATACCTCTTTGAAATTCGAAAGGAAATTATCTTTAAAAAAAAAAAAAAAAACAGCTTTAGATTTGAAGTGGTTACCACTTTAAGTCGGCAATAGTTAGGATCTGTCAGAGAAAATGTAAAGTCTTCGTTCCACGATGGATTGAGGTTCTTATGGACTACTTTTGTGCGTCGAACCTGCAACAGAATTAGCATTCATATGATATGATATTATGGCTTTGCACAAATTCTTGCCAACCCAAAAAACATGCTAACTGGAAAGAAACGAGGAAATAGAGTGAAGTAGAAGAATACGAACTTGGCCACCAAAACGAAGTGTAACATATGGATCGCTGCTCCTCGAGTCTCGAATCGCTAAATTCGTGCCTTTTACTACTGTAACTTTTAGAGTTCCTGGCATCTCAAGACTTTCTTCTTGCTTGCACAAACAATTGTAGAATACTTGTACACTGGTGTCCTCGTCTGGACGAGTATACTTATAGATTGTAGGGATAGAGAAAATAAATTAAGGTAACAAGTATAGTAGTTTTAAAGTTTATAAAGTTACAGATTATACCAGATATTTTGGATAGAAGATGCTATATATTCAATATATATCGAATCAAAGTTTTGTGATTAAAATATAATATATAACTTTATTTTATTAAATTAAAATTTTATGTATAATAAAATATGAGGAATCATTCAAAGTAGGAGTGAGGAAGGGAATCCGACTTCTTTAGAATCTCACTTTTGCCGTCAGACATGGAAGAACCGCATAAGAACCTTGACAAATACCCCACGTTTTTTGATGCCCGGAATGATGATGTCAGCATCTCTTTAGCTGATGCTCAGCATCTCTTTAGCTAAAACTATACACACATGCTATAGATTAGGTTTTTTTATTCTAGTTTTTTTTATGTTAAGTTATGTTGTATATTTATATTTTAGGGTTGGTTTCCGTTTATGGTAGGCGCAAGGTATGATCTGTTTAATTTTTTTTTATTGTTTTTTTTAACATAGGAAAGTTGGTCACAACCATATTAGTTTTAGTAATTAACAAGCTTAGGGTTCAAACCACATGGGTTTTGATTGTATGGTAGCCTTCAGCTATGATGTGTCCAGCTCTTTTTTATTGTTTTTCTTTTTTTGTAACATAGGAAATGTGTAACATAGGAAAGTTGGTCACAACCATAATATTTTTAGTAATTAACAAGCTTAGAGTTCTAACCACATGGGTTGCTTCCATCAAATCTATTCCACCTTGTTATTGTTGGCCAGATGTGTGTTGTGAATCTCTCTTCTTATACTATATATATTTCAACAATTATTCAAATAATTTAATATGCATTCACAAATAAATTAATTGCACAATAAATTGCTTAATAAAATAGAGATTGATTATACCCTTGAGGTAGAGGAACACCATACAATGCTCCTTTTGAAGGAAGCCACTCCACAAGATCTTTAACTCCACGAGCCAAGACTTCTCTAAAAATACATCATATATGACTTTCACAATGGGGGTACATCTATCTTTATACAAGAGTGTGATAGTTCACCTTCAATGAGTTACAAAGTGCATAATAATATGACAATATTCCCCAACTATTACAAATATGTTTCTATGACAAACTTATTTCTATTTTAACATGTAGCCTTCCTTACTCAATAATTAATTTATGGTTCATACGATTATACAATATAATATTAAATTATTCAATATTAAATACCTATCTTGGTACCTAACATTCTATCCCTTACAAATATTTTATCCTGAAAATATTAGAAGAGGTTAAATAATATGATATTTTGAGCCATGTTGAATACTAGTACCAATCTCGATCATCCATCCATCCTAGTGAAACTATGATTGGTGGTGGTCTTCGTTGATGCCAATGCCATGTGTTGGAAGCATAAATTTCACTTTTTTCATCCATACATGCTTATATTTATGACTTGTAGAATATCCAAAGTTTTGGATCCATTGGTTCCTTCTATGTCCCTCATTTTCCGTATGTTGCCTCAAGCCTTGTCTCCGTGGATGTTACCTCTCATGATGGTGTCGATGGTGATATATTCTAACCTTAGTCTTTTGTTCCACATGTTTTTGCTCTTTTATCGTGCTTCTTTCTTTTGATTCATCTTTTGCTTTTGTTTCTTATTTGAGATCTATTTACATCTTATCTTTATGTTCTATTTCAAGTTTTTTTTTTTGTTCTTCACTTTGTTCCCCTACAAGAGCTACTTGTTTGTTCTTACACTAAGAAATATCCTGTAATATTATCTTCTTCTTGTACCATAACTTCATGAATTGCTTTTGCACATTAATGTTAATAGTACCCAAAGAATGCAACCAAGGATAACCAAGGACAATATCTACATCATTCATCTCAATAGCATGAAAATATGAATGTAAAACATATTTATCCATGGTGATTTTCAAATATTCAAATAGTTAAACATTTTGACTCTCAAGTTGTATGTCTTTGATTGTTTTGCTTGAACTTGCAACCTGTTAATCAAAGATATTTTGATAAAATTATATGTCCTACTAGGATTAATAAAAACAATAATTTAATTGATTTTGAATGCAACCATGAACTTGCAAAATAGAATTTGTACATTCAAACAAATTATTTTATCCATTGTTTGGCCTTGACTCAATAAACTGTGGTTTCCTTAGTCTGCACATTATTATCCATTCCTTTTGATCCCTATGTTAGCCTCAGAGGGCCACTCCCTTTTGTTTTTTGTTTTTTGTTGCCCTCCCTATTTTTTTGAAGTGGCACACAAGGTGGTGCACCCAAATCCAAGCCCATGTGCTCCACTCTCCAGTGGAGCACACAAAATTCCCAAGGGTGCATGAGCCTATGCACCTCAAGCCAGGTTTGCACACTCCATGAGTGAAGTGCGTAAAAGTTTTTTCGAGCGCATGAAGTTGTGCGCCCGACTTTGGTTCATGCACTCCATTGGAGAATGAAGCGCACAAGAGCATCTAAAGGGCACACTGCTATGTGTGCACCATCTTGAGTTCACACACTCCATGGGAGTGTGAAGCGCATGAAGTTTTCATGGGGTGAATGACTCCATGCACCCCAAACCTGGTTTATATGCTCCAAATCCATGGAGCATGCAAAGGTCTTGAAGGGTGCACAAAGTCGTGAACCCATCGTAGAGTTTGTGCACTCCACTAGAAAGTTGGGTGCACGAAAGCCTTGAGGATGCACAACTTCGCATGCCCCAGTACTTGCCCATACGCTTCACTCCGATGGATCCCACGGGAGTTTTTTGGGTACACAGAGTCATGCGCCTGCCTCCCAATCTATGTGCTCCACCTCTAAGTGGAGCGAGAAAATTTTTGAAGGGCGCACAATTTTGTGCACCTCGTGTTGTATCTACATGCTCCACTCCAATGGAGCGTATGAGGGTCTAGTTTGGCGTACCAAACCGCGCGCTCAACTCCAGGTTCATGCACTCCACTAGGATGTGGAGCGCACAATAGCCTTAAGGGTGCACCACCCTGTGCATCCCATTTTTGTTCGTACGCTCCACTCCCTTATTGCACGCAAAAGTTTTATGGGTGCACAAAGTCATGCGCTTGACTCGAGGTCCATGTGCTCCACTCCCCCAATGGAGCGCATGAAGTTTTAGTGAGTGCATGAATCCGTGCACCCAATCCTATTCAAGGTGCATGAAGAATTAATGACGTGCAATTTTTTGTGCCCCATCCAAAAGGTTGCATGCCTCGCTCAAGCATACCCCACCCAAGATGATTAGAAATTACCACGTGGTTGGAGATCTCATCACACCATAAATCAACTAAAAGGGCATAAAATGTAGCCAATCCATAGCTAAAAAAGAGATTGACATGGTGCACATAGCTCCATGGCATGACCAGTCATAAATCCCTGACAAATGAAAAAGCATGCACCCCACCTAAGAAAATTAATGTAGGCTCTTTAAATAAAAGGTGATGGACCTCCCTTGTGCCATTAGCATAAATATGCATGAAAAGTGCTTTCTCAATGAGGTCAAGCATAGGAATTTGAAAACCATTTCTATCCACGGATATGTGCTCTAATGGCTTCCACCAGCACGACTGCAGCAGGAGTACCTGATGTTAAGACCTATATCAAGAGAATTACAGGGGTGTGGCCAATTACTAGAAGGATAGGGAGATACCAGGACCCAAAGGCACTGATGAACCCACTAGATTTGGATAGGGATATTACAAGAGACCAACAACGGGAGATAGAAGGCGTGAAAATTTATAGTTTTAATCCCACCAAAGAGGATAACCAATGCCACCCCATGTTGTTGAGGAGTCTATTCATGAGAGCATAGTGGGATAGCAATGAACCGAGCCCAATTTGCAACAAATGGAACACCAACCTGGGTCGGTTAACTTACCCAAAGGTCTACCACTCCTCAGACCTCCTAGCATGGTTGGCAGTGGCCTATGACTCTAGGAATAAGACTATTCATGACCACACAAGTCAAGTCATGGCCATATTGATAGCTGATAGAATTAGGTAGGTGTTTAGGCTTGCGATGGCCTCACGAGATCTATATTTTCACATGCTGGCTCTCCAGACCAATTTCATGTTAAATACTACATTTTCAAAAATTCTTTTAAAGAGAGGCAAACGTAGGTCTCGTGGCTTCCCAAATCACAAATTCCTCCTTAGGCCTTAGGCACAAGATTACACAAACATGATCAACCTGGTGCTGGGCATGAAAAATCTAAAGCTTATTATAAAGGAGGTCATGTTACCGATTATCCAGTGTAACAAAACAGATAAAATGCATCTCTACTGATGGGAAGATGTCATTAGTGACAACATGGATAGAGAATTAGTGAAATTACTCGTAGCCATACTAGCTGATAAAGAGGAGATTCCCCCATTCTCTTACTATTTATTTTTTATTCATCTAGTTATAGCTCAGTTTGACAAATCATTAGTGGCTTGATTGGGAGGAGTGATTACCACCGCTATTAAGGATGCGCTATTGTGTATACAAGAAGTATGTTCAAGCTATGCAACCTTATTTAAAAACATCCTCCCAGTGGTGCACACTCACCTATGCAACATAGAACCTGATAGATTTGGGGTTGGGGTGAGAAAATATTTGCATGAAGCGAAGGTAGAATATTTCTTCTATATAGAATAATTCTATTATATCAGGATAAATGGTTCTAAATTGCCCTCGAAGGCATTACCAAGGCATTGCCCTACCTCCATAGCTATCCTAGAGATAACTTGACAGATTTTCAAGGAGGTGAAAATCAGATTCCTTAGAAATAAGGGGAGTGTGTCGTGGCTACCTATTACTTGCTTTATGGGTCCCTATACTTATCTAGGCCATTTTGCAATATTGCGGGCCATATAGAACATGGACACCTACTGCTTCATCAAATTTACGTGGAGACCCTACGACCTCAAGGGTAACCATAGGTAGGTTGTTGCTAGCAAGCTTGCTTTCCTGCAAGTTACTCATAGGGGGAAAACTTTGTAGACAATATGCAGAAGGCCATCAAAGAAAACCAATCATTGGAATGGGTAAAAAAAATGAATAGGAGGCCTTATAGCAAGCTAGAAGCAGTTGGGGATTATGGCTCTAAGCTGAGACTACACTAGGAATTTTTAGTGGACAAGGTGGTGCCACTGGTCCTAGCTACTCCCCTAGAGGAATTCTAGGACCCCACTTTCCAAGTGGTCCATCAAGATACTGACCTATTTGAGGTCATGATGAGAATAGTGGATGAAGTGCAACAATATCAAGTGAAACTTCCCTCTTCTTCTATTTCTCCCTCTACCACTTCAAAGGGGAAGGAGCTGGTCGCTTGCTCCTCGTAGCAATCACAAAGTTTCACTTCATCAATTCAAACGTTGATGTGTCCATCCGAGCAGATCAATGTGGCAGTGGGCTAGCCCTCGTTGTTCATCGCCACCTTGGTGGTCAAAAAAGAATAACATCCCATTCCCCTAGGGTATTTGAAGAAAACACAAGAAATGGAGGGATTATCCAATGTGCTCAGGGAGTATGAATTTCAAGAAAGAAGTCCCTCATTGTCCCTCACCAAGAAGAGAGCTAGAGTTGAGACTTCAGTTGGGGGCACCAAAAATTTCACATTAGCAGATGAAGAAGATAAAATACAGGATATAGAGGAGCAAAGGTCTCCCAGTAAAGGAGTAAGCAGGCCTTGGGGGATAGTTGCACATGAAATATGCGATGTATCCATCGCTCCATTTGAAATCCCTCTGCCACCGAGCCTGAAGGAAGTAACCATTGATATCGGTAAAGGTGTAGTAAGAGAATAAGTTGGTCCAATAGACATAATGAAGTTCCACGTAGCCTCTCAAGTATAGGTGGTAGTAGTAGTGGAAAAAAAATGGAAGTTTTAAATACCAAGGTTGCAGAGGTGGGGCAACTACAACTTCAAGTGTATTAGCTTCAGGTGGGGCAAATGGTCTACTGTTTATATTTCTTCATTGAAAACACCATGGAGTGGACCAAATAAAGGTTTAAAAAAGTCACACAAGATCTCAACTTATTAATATTCACCTTAACCTTCCACGACAAAGCATGGGGCAACATTGACCAAAGTTTAGAGGACCTTGGAAGGGAAGAAGTGGGGCCCAGATCACCAGAGAGAGCACACAAGACGAGTGCAACACAACCACCTACCTAGGGTAGTGGGAGAGATAGTACACAACATTAGCCACCACCTACATAAATAGAAATACGTGGAATACATACCCATTTTTAATTACATATTGATTTGGGAGGAAGTGAGATTGAACCAGCTGGAGGAAGCAGTTACAGCCCCACGTGAGCAATCAACATTATATAAAGGAGACCACTACAGTGGTAGATTTTTTTATCAAACCTATGAGAGAGAATATTAAGACCAGGTATAACTATATTTTGAGTGTTATTTATATTTCCTTTTCTATGTCGATCACTGTGTGTCTTACAGCATCTTTTATTCTGCCATTTATCCATGAACTACCTAGGATTCTTTGTCTATCGAGATCATTTTGTACAGATGATCTAGATTTGGAGGCTTTTACATCACTACCATCAATATGGAGAGAAGTAACCCATGTTACGATATTCGAACTGGGGTTTTATTTTAAGCACTGCCATATAAGATACGAGGATTCTACCGATCTCATATGTAAATAATTTCATATTAATAGAAACTCCAACTCTATTCTTGGATTCCTTTGTGTGTTTGGTATATTTTTTTTGCTCATTTATGTGTTATAGTAATCTGAATGTATGAATAACGCCTTTTGTTGCTAGTTAAATCATTTTTATTTATTACATTATTTGAATGAATGAAAACAAACTAGTTCTCCTTTTCTTTTCTTTTCTGAGTCATTTGATATAAATCTGCTATGACTACCCAATGGACATGGCATTGATCTAGTCTTAATGTGTTTTAACAACGCCTAATTTGGTCACAAAATAATCAAAATAATACAATATCATTTAATTTGGTAATACATGGGTGATTGCATTAAAATGGAAAATATATGAACCCACTGTCTAGGGTTTCCTTACCCGACCCAGTCTATCTAGAGTCATTCTGATAATCTATTCCTAGGTCAAAGTGGTAGATCCACCAGATTCTACAATACTCATTGTAATCTTTGAGATTCCTGTGACGTGACAAATATTAAGGAGGTAATCAAGAAATCCCCACAACACCCCATTTTCTTAAAAGTGAAACCTCAAATTCATCCTCTATATGATTATATTTATTATCACAAACAAAGTCCACATACCAAGTAAGAGTTTTTTTTTATGTAAAAAAAGTATTATATATATATATAAAGCGAAAAACCCCTTGCGGGGCCGCATTGGTCTAAGAGACCACTAACAGGGGGTTCTACACCGTCAAAGTCACCCGAGGGTCGCACCCAACCCTACCCGCACCAACATTATCAATTGTATTTTGGGTACCCAATTCAGATTTTTGGTAGGGTGGAGATTTGAACTTGGGACCTCCCTTGGAGGATTGTCGTCTCCTCTCCAACTCACCTACAAAACCTAGGTAAAAACTAATTTATAGTGGAAAACACCCCTTTCGAGGTGCCATTTTCAATAGGTTGGTCATAGGAGGAATGGAGCCTTGTCGGCCTCAAAAAGCACATAGGACATTCCTAACTATACCATATATTTGCAGGATGGAGACAAGGGGAATGGAACTTGGGTCAGCCTTTACTAGCACCCAAGGCATTTACCACTACACCACAACAAGCAGATAAAAAAAAAGTATTATATTAAAGAACTAACAAAATATATTTTTACAAAAGAAAAAAATGTGGATAGACACGTCACGTGGCTTATGCCATTGGAAAAAAACCATCCCTATCAAAATAGAGTGGGAATCCAAGAGAACAATCTATAGTTTACAAAATTGATGGAAAATAGAATAAACTGATAAGGTTCAACCTCCCCTGATTCTCACCTAGAGAATTTGAAAATGAGTCCCTCCCCTGTATAGAAGTTATGAGAACATAAACCTAGCCATAAACTCTTGAGTTACCCCAGGCATCAAGTCGAGGAGTTGAAGGAGAGAGGAACAATCACATAACCATGACCACCACTATAAGCACCTTGAATTGGGATAGGAGTGTAGTTTGAGAATGAGTGACACTGTTGTGTGGACTTGGATCTAATACGAGCAGTATCCTGAATTAATAAGCATGGTGCATTCCCCAACTATTTAATAAGCTCTTGAAGATGATTAAGCTCCATGGCCATATTATTATCCTAAACTATAATCGAATAATACACATAATAAGGTCCGAGGTGTAGAACAATTGGTTCATCCAAACCCCATAATTGGGGCGGAGGTCCAAGGTTCAAATCTCGGGCCTTGTCGGACTGAACGCTTGTCCCTTTCCTGGTGCTTTTAGTGGCATAAAATGTTTAAAATTATTTTGGCATATTGGTTATAGGGGCGGACTACAGGAAGATTTGTGTGGCTGCTTCTGTGGTAGATAGCACATAATACTGTAGCGGCCATAAAATCTGGACAACCTGCCTGGATTCGTGGCGGCTATCAATTCGACCATGTAAATTCAAAAAATAAAAATAAAATAAATAATACACAAAATAAATAATATTAGACTTATCAAAAGTAGAGATGTGCAAAGAGGAAGTACACTTACCAAAGATACAATCATTTATAGCTATCCATAAACTGAACATGGTCATCATACGAAAAAAGTGCCACACTTCAAATTAGGGTATTAAAGCCCTTAACATTAATGGAGAGTGTGTTTCTAATATTCCTAGTATTCTCTCTGCTTTTGAAGAACATTACCAAATTATGTTTGCGGCTCAGGCCCGCTCCCCGCAGCATGATGAGACCCTTAAGTCCTGCCTTTCTATGGTTCCATAATGTCTTTCTAAGTCTCAAAGAGTTACCTATGATAAGGCCCTATATTTGAAGGATCTAGAGGAAGCTCTTTTCCATATGGCCAATGATAAATCCCCTAGTCTCGATGGCTTCTCTTGTGAATTATATAAATCCTTTTGGGATACTTTAGGACTTGTTCTTCTCAAATTCTATTAGGAGGCCTTCTCTAAGGGTTCATTGGGCCCTATTATTAATCAAGGCATTATTAAATTTATCCCCAAGGCTGGTAATCCTAAAATCATCACCAATTGAAGACCTATTACTCTCCTTAATGTCTCTTATAAGATCATTGTCAAAGCCCTAGCTATATGAATTCATTATCTCCTTCCTATTATCGTGTGCCCAAAGCAAACCAGCTTCATTCAGGGCAAGATATATCCTTGACAATATTATTGTTGTCTGGAAAGGTGTGGAGTGGGCTCGCAATTCTAACCAATAATCTGTGTTCATAAAATTTGACTTTGAGAAAGCATATGACAAGATTTATTGGTTCTTCATCCTAGCCATGATTAAAGCAGGGCCCTACTTCATTAGTTCTATGGAAATATTATTTTTTTAGGCTTCTGTTATTTTATCCATTAACAGATGCAAGTCCTCAACCATTGGTCTCTTTTGATCCATTAGATAAGCTTAACATTTAGCTCCTTCCCTTTATGTCCGTGCTACTGAAGGGTTTGTCTATTTACTAGCTCATCACCCTGCTCAAAATTCTATTTGAGGAATTTATCTCCCCGAAGGTGAGACTCAGTTGATCAATGGTCATTTTGCTGATAACTCTTTCCTCACTCTTATTGAGGAAGAAGGTGTCATTCAACAAGTGCTTAGTTTCCTGGATACTTTTTGTCTAGATTCTGGATCCTCCATTCAATGGAGAAAGACCCAATGCTATAGGCAATCTCTTGACCCAATGCCCCAATGGCTTAATCAATATCAATGGAATATTATCAAAGACAGATTTTTTTTATTTTTTAGGCCTTCCTTTTGTCTTTAACGGTTCATTTCCAGAGTTATGTAAGACATTTTTAATAGGGTGGAACATAAAATTACCTACTGGTCCACAAATAAACTCTCCCTTGCTGGTAAATTTCAAATGTGCACTAAAATCCTTACGACCACCCATGTTTATTATTATTCCTATTGGGTCCCATCCAAAAATTGTTATAAGAATCTTGATAAGATTCTGCGAGACTTCTTATGGTCCTCCTCCAATTATGCTTTAGGATTCCATCATGTTTCCTGGGAGTATTGTTGTCTTCCTAGAAGCCATGGTGGACTTGGCATTATTAATACCCAACATTAAGGTTGGGCCCTTTGTGTTAAGTGGTTCATCAGAGCCCTCACAGGTAATGAGGCCTGGAAGATTCTTATCTGAAATTGTATTAGTGAAGGTTCCCCTTTTGGGTGTAATAGTTGGAAGGTCATGGGGTTCCCTTCCCTCCTTATTACCATTGTGTCTATCAAAGTGGTGTATTATAACATATGTATAGATTGTTGATTGCTAATTAAGGTTAGATCGAATCTTGCTTGCTCTAATTCTTATTTTAAATTTCTATGGTAAATTTCTATTAACTCTAAAATCAACCATTCCATTAATATTATGCTTGAATAGATTTACATCAGAGGATTAGTTGTTCTGTTTGATGATTCAAATATATGCTTCTTTGAAAAGTATTGTTGAGGTTGCTTTGCTTTCATCTAATATGTACCTTTAAACGCTTCTAGAACTAGCTATATTTCCCTCTCTTTACGTATTTACCTCTCTCTCCATTTTCCTAAAAGAAACAAGGAACAAGCCTCCTCTGGAGATAGAACCGGGTAAGCTCTATCTTAGTCCGGTATTTCAATGTTGGCAAATTCTTGGACACAAATATAACCATAGCCTGATTTTGCTCCAATAGGCTCAAATCACAAGTATTTGGCTAGAAGAACTAGAGGAGTAATGAGGGATATGGAATAAAAACAGTATATGGAATAATTAAATCTCACACTTAGTAACCTAGAGAGCCAAATATCATACATTAAAATAGAAGTTAAAAAAATAAAAGAGCACATGCAGGTCCTAAAATCTGACCAACTTAAAGTCAAAATAGGGATTGAGAAAAATTCCTTGAGGCTTTAAAGCAGTTAAAGTAAGGCCCAAAATTATACCAATATAAAAACATTAAAGGACTAAGTGTTAATTCAATACATAGAGATGAAGAAATTCATCATGCTCTTTTTGACACTATTACCCTATTTTAAATGCCCAAATTGAAATTTTCCAAGTTTAATGGCAAGGACACTAATGGTTGATTGTGTTGGGTAGATCAATTATTCAAAGTTTATAATGTTCCCCAATATTTATAGATCACCATGGCATCCTTTAACTTTGAATTTGAGGCCCTATAATGATATTGATAGTTATATAACATGACTCTTGACCCTTCTTATGAAGACTTTGAGTTCCAATTACTCACTCTTTGGCCCTAATGAGTCTAATATGACAAAGGGTTTAAATGGTGATTTTTTTATAGATGTTTTATTAGTGGATTGAAATATGATATAAATGAAAAGTAAAAAATTTCAAACCACAGTCTATGATGCAAGCCATAGGAATGGCTAGACTAGCAAAGGATTTTTTTCCTATAGGTAGTTATCTAAATTCACATAGGCCAAACCTACATCTCCATACAATTTCACATAGAATACTAGAATAAATCTCCACCATTCAAGTGATTGACTAGGGAGGAAATGGATGCCTGTAGAGCACAATGATTATGTTATAATTATGGTGAGAAATATTTTCCTAGGAATAAATACATATAATATAAGTTGTTTGTATTGGATGTGGATGACTCAACAATGAATGAAATACCTAAAAAAGAAGTAGAACCACAGGAGGAAGAGCATTCGGATTATGGTGATGCAAAAAAAAGAACCACAACCAAAAAATTTTATGTATGCAAACGCAAGAATATTGACCCCTTATACGATGAAGGCAATAGGATTCTTAAAAGGGATAAGAATTATAATTTTTATTCATTCAGGTGGTACACATAATTTTATTGATCCTTGAGTAGTTAAGAAAGTGAACTATTACATGCATGCTTGCAAATATTTTGAAGTTATGATGAAAATTGGAGGAACATTACCTTGTAATAGCAAATGCCAAAATATTAAGTTGAAGATAAATTTTATGTATTTTTATGATAATTTTACAATATTTTAGTGTTATTAGGCATGAAATAAAACATAATAAAAACTATTGTGAATGGAAATCCTAGCTATAAGTTTGAAAAAATAACTTGTTATGATGTTTGAATAAGTTTCATACCCTTAACATGTGCTTTTAAGGTGATGTGACATCCAAATATGAAACTTGCACAAAATCTAGAAACTACAGACCTGCTCTAATAGAACCTGCAGGTTTTGCTTGAAAACATCCAAGTAGCAAGCTACAATATCCTATGTGGTAGGTGTAGCGCTCAAAATTAGGATTCAAAATACCTTGTCAACACATAAGGGATAGGGATGAACATATCCAAACACCAACAAGCAACCAATCAAACAATAATTGGTCTAAATTTTTTTTTTGGGTGTTATATATCAAAATATTTAGTTTGAAAAGACGAATACAGTGGACTAGGTCTCAAATTGATATTTTTTGGAACCCCAATTTTTTATAGTTACGTGTTTATTTTTCTTCTAAATATTTCCTTTATGTCTAGTCCCAAACAATTGCCTTATCAGTTACTAATCAATATATTATCCCTAAGTGCTTTGTCAAATTCTATCACTAACACTATCCTATCTAACAGTTACTAATTATTACTAACAATTGTCTCGATAGACTCTATTTTGACTATTATTGGTAATTGTCTATCTAACACTTTTCATCTATCATTGAAAATGACCTTGATTGTAACATATGATTGTAACTAGATAATACTAGGTCAAGATGTGTGTTTTCCATATCCCTCTATTATACCATAGAAATGAATGATAATTTTTGGATAAATATTTTAGACCACTACTCAAGGAGGGTTCCACACATACTCTTGAGTGCACTACCCATCTCTCTGATAGTACAAGACAATAATATTCCTAATTTTTATGCTCAATGCACTATGGATAGATAAATGATCAAAAATATTCCTACGAGTTTCTATTAATCTTAGCGAGGTCTCCTAATATACTCGAAGATATATGGGAGCTCAAATCCATATATATGTTCTATCTAAGGCCTAGGTATTAGAGCTTGATCACCCCTCACTTCTCTAAACACTTTATGGGTAATCTAGCCTAGCCAATAATAATAACTCCTTTGTGAATTTTAAATCCCTTGGCATAGGGTTTCTAACCTATTAAACAAAAAATAGAGAAAAAAAAATCAATTTTCTCTTTTTTCTTTATATAAAAATAAGTAGGAAAATGAAAACACGGAAAATTTATACCTAACAAGTCAATATGGTAGAACACAAATTTTTTACACTATAGCAATATGCATCCCTAGAAAACACTCTAATACCACTACTTTTAAACCTTGTAGTAAAATAAAAGCACATCCATAAAATATTTCAATAATAATAGAAAATAAGCTTGAAATTAACAATATTACAAGATGAAATAGAAATGCAATAAGATTATATTGCAGAAAAATAAGAACACATTATTGAATCGTAGGTCTCTTCAAGGGGGAAAAATTCTTAGAAGTAGATCTTTGATACAAAAATTATGAGATACCTTCATCTATGTCCCCTTTATTTTTAAACTCTTCATAACCCTAACTATAACACTCAAGGGTTGGCTTTACATGTAAAAAATGTATTATATTAAAGAATTAGCAACATATATTTTTATAAACAAAAAAATATATGGATAGACACGTCACGTGGATAGTGCCATTAGAAAAAAACCATCCCTATCAAAATAGAGTGGGAATCCAAGAGAACAATCTACAGTTTACAAAACTTATGGACAATAGAATAAACTGATAAGGTTCAACCACCCCTGATTCCCACCTAGAGAATTTGAAAATGAGTCCCTCTCCTATCTAGAAGTTTTGAGAACATAAACCTAGCCATAAACTCTTAAGTTACCCCAGGCATCAAGTCGAGGAGTTGGGGGAGAGAGGAACAATCACATAACCATGACCACCACTATAAGCACCTTGAATTGCGATAGGAGTGTAGTTTGAGAATGAACGATACTGTTGTGTGGACTTGGATCTAATACGAGTAGTATCCTGAATTACTAAGCATGGTGCATTCCCCCACTATTTAATAAGCTCTTGAATATGATATGGCCATATTATTATCCTAAACTATAATCGAATAATACACAAAATAAATAATATTAGACTTATCAAAAGTAGAGATGTGAAAAGAGGAAGTACACTTACCAAAGATACAATCATTTATAGTTATCCATAAAATGAACATGGTCGTCATACAAAAAAAGTGCCACACTTCAAATTAGGGTATTAAAGCCCTTAACATTATTGGAGAGTGTGTTTCTAATATTCCTAGTATTCTCTCTGCTTTTGAAGAGCATTACCAATTTATGTTTGCGGCTCAGGCCCGCTCCCCGCAGCATGATGAGACCCTTAAGTCGTGCCTTTCTATGGTTCCATAATGACTTTCTAAGTCTCAAAGAGTTACCTATGATAAGGCCCTATATTTGAAGGATCTGGAGGAAGTTCTTTTCCATATGGCCAATGATAAATCCTCTAGTCTCGATGGCTTCTCTTGTGAATTCTACAAATCCCTTTGGGATACTGTAGGACTTGTTCTTCTCAAAGTCTATTAGGAGGCCTTCTCTAAGGGTTCATTGGGACCTATTATTAATCAAGGGATTATTAAATTTATCCCCAAGGCTAGTGATCCTAAAATCATCACCAATTGAAGACCTATTACTCTCCTTAATGTCTCTTATAAGATCATTGTCAAAGCCCTAGCTTTATGCATTCATTATCTCCTTCCTATTATCATGTGCCCAAAGCAAATTGGCTTCATTTAGGGTAAGATATATCCTTGACAATATTATTGTTGTCTGGGAAGGTGTGGAGTTGGCTCGCAATTCTAACCAATAATCTGTGTTCATCAAATTTGACTTTGAGAAAGCATATGACAAGATTGATTGGTCCTTAATCCTAGCCATGATTAAAGCTCTTGGTTTTGGGCCCTACTTCATTAGTTCTATGGAAATATTATTTTTTGAGGCTTCAATTATTTTATCTATTAACAGACGCAAGTCCTCAACCATTGGTCTCTTTCGATCCATTAAACAAGCTTAACCTTTAGCTCCTTACCTTTATGTCCTTACTATTAAAGGGTTTGTCTATTTACTAGCTCATCACCCTGCTCGGGATTCTATTTGAGGAATTTATATCCTTGAACATAAGACTCATTTGATCAATGGTCATTTTGCTGATAACTCTTTCCTCACTCTTATTGAGGAAGAAGGTGTCATTCAACAAGCGCTTAGTTTCTTGGATACTTTTTGTTTGGATTCTGGATACTTCATTCAATGGAGAAAGACCCAATGCTATAGGCAATCTCTTGACCCAATGACCCAATGGCTTAATCAATATCAATGGAATATTATCAAAGAGAGAATTTTTTTGTTTTTTAGGCATTCCTTTTGTCTTTAACAGTTCGTTTCCAGAGCTATGTAAGATATTTTTAATAGGGTGGAACATAAACTTACCTACTGGTCCACAAAGAAACTCTCCCTTGCTGCTAAATTTCAAATGTGCACTAAAATATTTATGGCCACCCATGTTTATTATTCTTCCTATTGGGTCCCATCCAAAAATTGTTATAAGAAGCTTGATAAGATTCCGCAAGACTTCTTATGGTCCTCCTCTAATAATGCTTCAGGATTCCATCATGTTGCCTGGGAGTATTGTTGTCTTCCTAGAAGCCATGGTGGACTTGGCATTAATAATACCCAATGTTAAGGTTGGGACCTTTGTGTTAAGTGGTTCATCAGAGCCCTCGCAGGTAATGAGGCTTGGAAGATTCTTATCTGAAACTATATTAGTGAAGGTTCCCCTTTTGGGTGTAACAGTTGGAAGGTCATGGGGTTCACTTCCCTTATTTTTACAATTGTGTCTATCAAAGTGGTGTATTATCAAGTATGTATGGATTGTTGATTGCTAATTAAGGTTAGATTGAATCTTGCTTGCTCTAATTATTATTTTGAATTTCTATGGTAAAGTTCTATTAACTCTAAAATCAACCATTCCATTAATATTATGCTTGAATAGATTAAAATCATAGGATTAGTTGTTTTGTTTGATGATTAAATATATGCTTCTTTGAAAAGTATTGTTAAGTTTGCTTTGCTTTTATCTAATATGTACCTTTAAATGCTTCTAGAAATAGGTATATTTACCTCTCTTTACGTATTTACCTCTCTCTCCATTTTCCTAAAAGAAACAAGGAACCAGCCTCCTCTGGAGATAGAACCGGGTAAGCTCTATCTTTGTCCGATATTTCAATGTTGGCAAATTCTTGGGCACAAATATAACCAAAGGCTGATTTTTCTCTAATAGGCTCAAATCACAAGTACATGGCTAGAATAACTAGAGGAGTAATGAGGGATATGGACTAAAACCAGTATATGGAATAATTAAATCTCACACTTAGTAACCTAGAGAGCCAAATATCATACATTAAAATATAAGTTAAAAAAATAAAAGAGCACATGCAGGTCCTAAAATCTGACCAACTTAAAGTCAAAATAGGGATTGAGAAAAATTCGTTGAGGCTTTAAAGCATTTAAAGTAAGGCTCAAAATTATACCAATATAATAACATTAAATGACTATGTTTGAATTCAATAAATAGAGATGAAGAAATTCATCATGCTCTTTTTGACACTATTACCCTATTTTAAATGCCCAAATTAAAATTTTCCAAGTTTAATGGTAGGGACACTAATGGTTGATTGTGTTGGGTAGATCAATTCTTCAAAGTTTATAATGTTCCCCAATATTTATAGATCACCATGGCATCCTTTATATTTGAATTTGAGGCCCTATAATGGTATTGATAGTTATAGAACATGACTCTTGACCCTTCTTATGAAGAATTTGAGTTCCAATTACTCACTCTTTGGCCCTAATGAGTCTAAGGACTTTATAGGGGCATTAACAAAATTGAAAATAAACTCTACTATTTTGGAATATTAGACTTAGTTTGAGATTTTTTCTAATACGACAAAGGGTTTAAATGGTGATTTTTTTATAGATGTTTTATTAGTGGATTGAAATATGATATAAACAAAAAGTAAAAAATTTCAAACCACAGTCTATGATGCAAGCCATAGGAATGGCTAGACTAGAAAAGGATTTTTTTCCTATAGGTAGTTATCTAAATTCACATAGGCCAAACCTACTTCTCCATACAAGTTCACATAGAATACCAGAATAAATCTCCACCATTCAAGTGATTGACTAGGGAGGAAATGGATGCCTGTAGAGCACAATGATTATGTTATAATTATGGTGAGAAATATTTTCCTAGGCATAAATACATATAATATAAGTTGTTTGTATTGGATTTGGATGACTCAACAATGAATGAAATACCTAACAAAGAAGTAGAACCACAGGAGGAAGAGCATTAGGATTATGGTGATGCTAAAAAAGAACCACAACCAAAAAAATTTATGTATGCAAATGCAATAATATTGACCCCTTATACGATGAAGGCAATAGGATTCTTAAAAGGGATAAGAATTATAATTTTTATTCATTCAAGTGGTACACATAATTTTATGATCCCTGAGTGGTTAAGCAAGTGAACTATTACATGCATGCTTGCAAATATTTTGAAGTTATGATGAAAATTGGAGGAACATTACCTTGTAAGAGCAAATGCCAAAATATTAAGTTGAAGATAAATTTTATGTATTTTTATGATAATTTTACAATATTTTAGTGTTATTAGGCATGAAATAAAACATAATAAAAACTACTGTGAATGGAAATCCTAGCTATAAGTTTGAAAAAATAACTTGTTATGATGTTTGAATAAGTTTCATACCCTTAACATGTGCTTTTAAGGTGATGTGACATCCAAATATGAAACTTGCACAAAATCTAGAAACTACAGACCTGCTCTAATAGAACCTATAGGTTTTGCTCGAAAACATCCAAGCAGCAAGCTACAATATCCTATGTGGTAGGTGTAGCGCTCAAAATTAGGAGTCAAAATACCTTGTCAACACATAAGGGATAGGGAAGAACATATCCAAACACCAACAAGCAACCAATCAATCAATAATTGGTCTAAAAAAATTGTTTGGGTATTATATATCAAAATATTTAGTTTGAAAAGACGAATACAATGGACTAGGTCTCAAATTGATATTTTTTGGAACCCCAATTTTTTATAGTTGTGTTTATTTTTCTTCTAAATATTTCCTTCACATAAAAATAACTTTCTTATCTAGTCCCAAACAATTGCTTATCAGTTACTATTCAATATATTATCCCTAAGTGCTTTGTCAAATTCTATCACTAACGCTATCCTATCTAACAGTTACTAATTATTACTAACAATTATCTCGATAGACTCTATTTTGACTATTATTGGTAGTTGTCTAGCTAACACTTTTCATCTATCATTGATAATGACCTTGATTGTAACATATTATTGTAACTAGATAATACTAGGCCAAGATGTGTTTTTTCCATAGCCCTCTATTATACCATAGCAATGAATGATAATTTTTGGATAAATATTTTAGACCACTACTGAAGGAGGATTCCACACATACTCTTGAGTGCACTACCCATCTCTCTAATAGTACAAGACAATAGTCTTCCTAATTTTTATGCTCAATGCACTATGGATAGATAAATGATCAAAAATATTCCTACAAGTTTCTCTTAATCTTAGCGAGGTCTCCTAATATACTCAAAGATATATGGGAGCTCAAATACATATATATGTTCTATCTAAGGCCTAGGTATTAGAGCTTGATCACCCCTCACTTCTCTAAAAACTTTATGGGTAATCTAGCCTAGCCAATAATAATAACTCCTTTGTGAATTTTAAATCCCTTGGCATAGGGTTTCTAACCTATTAAACAAAAAATAGAGAAAAATATTCAATTTTCTCTTTTTTCTTTATATAAAAATAAGTAGGAAAATGAAAACAAGGAAAATTTATACCTAACAAATCAATATGGTAGAACACAAATTGTTTACACTATAGCAATATGCATCCCTAGAAAACACTCTAATACCACTACTTTTAAACCTTGTAGTAAAATAAAAGCACATCCATAAAATATTTCAATAATAATAGAAAATAAGCTTGAAATTAACAATATTACAAGATGAAATAGAAATGCAATAAGATTATATTGCAGAAAAATAAGAACACATTATTGAATCATAGGTCTCTTCAAGGGGGCAACCTTATTAGAAGTAGATCTTTGATGCAAAATTTATGAGATACCTTCATCTATGTCCCCTTTATTTTTTAAACTCTTCATAACCCTAACTATAACACTCAAGGGTTGGCTTCACATGCAAGTGGCCACCCAAGCTAGAATATTCTACCAAACAAGTAGTTACATTCTTTATAATGGTTACATTAAATGACCCCACTTGTCTAGGTGCCTCAAATGCCACATACACATTATAAAATATTACATAATATTATTAAGAGAGGGTCCCCATGTTAGGAAGTGGATAATTACATAATACGATTAGGATGGGGTCCTAACAAGAAGATGATGAGGAAAATGTATTTTAGAAGAAAATTCATGAAGTAATTTGAATTCAATCCTTAATTCCACTTGATCCAATTTTGAATCTTCAAAAAACTTGGCTAGTATCTATAGAACTTACATATTAATTTTGTATTTTTAAGAACCAATATATTATGCTCAATCATCTCATCCTTGATAATCATAATATTTAGTACCTAGTTAAGGTTTGTCAGATATTCATTCTCTTGTCCCTAGCTAGGTCATCCTTACTTCTAGTTAGGACTTTTAAAAATGAGTTTCTTACCATGCTACCTCGATTTTTGTACAATAATACTTTAATTTTTTATTTTTCCCTAAGATCTAGAATTAGAAAGGTGATTCTCATACTTTGTTTCTTGCTCACACCTAGTCCATGCTTGTGCTTGTAACACTTTTTTTTTAAAACAAGAAAAGCTAAGTCTCACTCCTACCTCACACTCACTCAAGATGAAACCTAGAAGAAACATTTTTTTACATTGACATAGCTTTGATATATATAATAATTTTTTAGTAATAATATTTTATAAATAATAATCAAATCATCAAATGACATGATGTAATATGGTTTGATATCTTAGATGATGTGTGTATGGATTCTTATAATAAAACTATGTAATTTACTGAATTAATTAACATCATAACATAATCATAACATAATCATGACATAATACTGATCTCATTTCAATATCATACAACCAACTTTAAAAATAATTAATTGATAAACTTTTATGCGAAAAACAATCAATATAATATTATATGACTTAATATTTATAAGATAAATATTATATATAACAAAGCTTATACCCATACACATATTCACTCTATTACGTTTGAGTTATATTTTACAAATTTCAATAAGGGAGAAAACATATTGTATGGTAACAAACTAAACAAACTTGTTACAACTTAAATGGTTTCAATTGTGAAAACTTTGAAACTCTAAAAATATCTAAGGTTTGGATCCTTTAGGGGTAGAATTGTACACCATGCTTTGGTAATTAAGCACTGTTGAATAACCATATACTACATATACTATATAAACAACATTCTCTATGACTTTCTCGCTAAAATCTACTTTATCTTTTACCTTTAGCAAAGGGAGCCCTTTATAACTTTGACATATATAACTATGTTTATTTATAAATGTTTTCTAAATAAAAATCAAATCATAAAATAACATGAACTCAAGTGATTGAATACCTTGATTTGAAGGAGTTTTTTTTAACATAGTGGAATCAATAGCCTTCGCGATGATCCCGACACATTGTTCGTTTTTATGGCTCCCATAGTATTTAGGCAATTCGTCTCTATAACCACTACACCATAATAATTTTAAACCGTTTACGCTCCTAAAATAAAAAAATAAAAATAAAAATAAAAATAAATAAACTTTCAATCCAACAAGGTCCACCATACAACAATCATTTAAAGCCTTTTACGTCGTTGAAATCACCTAATCCTAGAAAAGGACAAACGTTTAATCCAACGAAGCCCAATATTTGTCTGACTTTTATGGCTGCCACAATATTCGCACACCCCTATAACCACTATGCCACAATCATTTAAAACCTTTTACCTCACTCAGAGTACTTGGAAAGTAACAAGGTCTTCCCGCACTTCATCCTATAACTATCATGTCACAATCATTTTAAACCTTTTACACCCCTCAGAGTAATTGAAAAGGAACAAACATACTGTCCAATAAGACCCAAGATTTATACTGTCCAATAAGAACCAAGATTTAAACCGAGGCTCGGGGTTTAGCCACACCAATTAGTCTACACTTAATACCTTAATTTTTAGGGGTTAAATAAAATATTTATAATGGTACATAATGTTGTAGAGCCACTATGCAATTTGTTGAAATATGGTAAGACCATGACCATGACGCAATAGACTTAACACTAATTTCAATCCATACAACCAAATTAATAATATTTAAATTATAAAATTTATAGGTAAAAAACATCAAAATGACACTCAACAATTTAATATTTAGAAGATAAATATTTTAAATTTTTATATAGCAAAACCTATTTTTATTGTAATAAGGGTGAAATTAGTTTCAACTCATACAACCTCGGGTGTAATAATGATTTTGTCTCTATGTTCATAAGGCCCACTGAAGGCTGCATCTTCACCTAAATGTGTCCTTGAAGATATTCCGCGTGGTCCACTGTAGACCCTGCCTTCAATCAACTAGAAGCGCAACTGGCAATCACAGGTGTAAAACTCAAAGTCAAGCCAGAGATGACTGCTTCTGCAGGAGACTATTTTTTCTTAAATAATAAATGTGACACAACCTAATTGGTGTCCTGGACCAATTCCGCAGACCACAATTGAATGAAGGTAATAATAATAGGTACCATACTTTTGGTTATAAACTTCTATAACCCCAGAAGAACTTAATTTCAATGGCCATCTTTCTTTCTGCCCTCTTAAGCAGAGAGAAACCCTATGAAATGACCACTTTAATCAGCTCAACTGGGCACTCACGCGATCCACGCTCCACAGTAGTGGGAAGAAAGGACTGAGTTTTGTTTAAGCAGGAGAGGCAGACTCACGACGACCTGTTTTTCTCTTTGTTTTCTTAAATAGCAACTGTCGTCCTCTATGCTTGCCTTCATATCAATGTTTTGAGATACCAGGCAGAGTCCGTCAGGCGGAAGAAGTGCAATAGTACGTTGGTCGTGTTATATCTGCCATTGCATTGCCAACACGGCATATGAATTCATTGCTTGCTTCCTCCATTCATTTATTCTGAATACATCCTTCTGGAATGGCCAGTTCTTGCTGTCTCTGACATGACACGGTGTGCCCCATTTCAGAGCTCAACCTCTTCTCTGGCATGTATTTGTCTGCTACTTTATGTCCAGACAAAGGAATGAATGCATATTCTGGCAGACGACTCTTACCCAAATGACTCTAGTTGCAACCTATTTAACATGATTTTATAGCCCTAATTGGTTTAAAATGAGTGATCATAATTAATATAATGTTGTGAGTATGACATCAAAGGTGCCCTCAAATTCCAAGACCTAAAGGGTTCATGTTGAAGTCATGAGTTGGGCACTCAGACATAGTTTCTTTTAGATAAGGGAGTTGGTTACATTCATATTATTTTTTAGTAATTTTAAGTGTAGAGTTTAAATTATAAAGGCTGCTCTCAATAAGCTTATATCACCTTATTATTGTTGACCCATAAGGGGACCACCCGTTGCTTAAGATTTATACACTCATCGTTGCTTAGGATTTATACACTCATCGTTGATCAAACTTAGAGGATTCAAAACAAATTACTATCTTTGCAACAAGCATGCCCCAAGGTTTGAACCTAGATCTCTTCCTGGTAAGTGGCTAGCCATATAAGTAACTACCAATCCACCTAGCCCTTGAACATAGATTTTTTTTTTTTTTTTGGGGGGGGTTACATAGGAGAGTCGGTCACAACCACACTATTTTTAGTAACTAACAAGAGCAGGGTTCAAACAGAGGGGTTGATGCCACCAAAACCTATTCTACCTCGTCATTGTTGACTCGACATGGTCACAACCACACTATTTTTAGTAACTAACAAATGCATGGTTCAAGCCACAAATATTACTCCCACCAAACCTATTCCACCTTGTTATTGTTGACCCAATGTGGTTATAACCACACTATTTTTAGTAACTGACAAACAAGGTTTAAACCACAAAGGTTGCTCTCACCAAACCTATTTTGCCTTGTTATTGTTGACCCAGTGTGGTTATAATCACACTATTTTTAGTAACTGACAAGCATAGGGTTCAAACCACAAGGGTTGCTCTCACCAAACATATTCCACCTCGTTATTGTTGATATGGTGTGAAGGGACCACTGATCGCTCTAGATTTGTACAGTCATCATCGATCTAGCAAACCAAGGGTTCAAACAACAAGGGTTGCTCCCACCAAACCTATTTCACCTCGTTATTGTTGATTTGGTATGAAGGGACCATCGATCGCTCTAGATTTGTATAGTCATCGTGGATTTAGATTTGTAATAATAAATGATAGGTGGATTGGTAAGCACTTGTCTGGCCAGACACTTAACAAGAAGACATCCAGGTTCAAACCTCGAGGACAACTTGTCTACAAAGGTAGTAGTCTGATTTGAATCCTCTAAGTACCCACTAGACTAATGATGATAGTACGAATCTCGACCAACCGGTAATCCCCTTCATGCCAGGTCAACAATAACGATGTGGAATAAGTTTGGTGGGAGCAACCCCTGTGGTTTGAACCATGCACTTGTTACATACTAAAAATAGTGTGGTTGTGACCAACTCTCCTATATAACCCAAAAATAAATAAATTTGAAAATTTTATTTTTTAATAAAAATATAGATATTTAATTTTTTTTTATTAAGTATTAAATTATTTATTAAAATTTATATGAAAAATTATTAATTATAAAAGTAACTCATAAAAAAAAAATTGGTATATTGGTTTAATTTTATTTGGTGGTCTATTTTAAATATTTTGGTATTTGATATTCCAAATTTTTAGGATTAGATTTCTTGTTCTTATTTTTCTTTAGCTAGAACTTTGTTAGATTTCCAAACTAAGAAAGATTTTGTATTTTTCAAGTGAGTTATTATATTTATAAAATGCATAGACTATCATTTCATCCAATTCTTTGCAATTGCTATTAATAATTAAAATACCAACTAAAACATTGTTAGATTTTTGAAATCAAAGAAAGATTCTCTACATTTCAAACAAGTTCTTGTCAAAGGCATTGACTATTATTGCATCTAATAATTTGAAATTGTTGTTCATAGTTTTTTTTTTTTTTGGTAAAATTAAGGGAAGAGGGTTTTGAAAGGGCCCCTAAACCTTTTACAACCGAAAGAAGACAACAAACCAAAACAATGCACTTCAGCACTTAAATAGAAGAGTACAACAACTGTACTACAACACTAATAAAAAAAAATAGTAACTGCATTAACCGGCACCACAAACCACAGGATCCAAAGGGTCAGGAGATCCAAGAAGACCTGTGAGAGAGTCGAGGTAGTTATACAACACATCTAACTCTAGAATAATCCCATCAGATATTTGAGCCGCATCCCAACGGTCCCCAGTAGATAACCACTTCCCAAGGTAGGCAAACGAACCAAGGTAGAAACATATTCTTGATTCCTGCTCCCCATTTTCGAAATAATTCCCGCTCCTCATTTTTGAAATATTTGAAATAATTCTTGCTTCTTTTTTTTGAAATTAATTGGATATTTAAAAATACCTTTATTAATGACCTTCATTACTAAATTAAATGGGGTATTAAAAATACCTTCATTAAAGACCAATAATTAATAAATTGATTGGGTATTTAATAATACCTTAATTAATGAATTAAGTGTGATATTTAAAAATACCTTCATTAATGAATTAAATGGGGTATTTAAAATACCTTCATTAATAACTCATAATCAATAAATTGATTGGGTATTTAGAATACCTTCATTAATGACTACTGATTAATAAATTGATTGGGTATTTAAAAATACCTTCATAAATGAATAAACTTGATATATAAAATGCGTTTCCGTCAAGGAATACAAGTAAGGAAAAGACAAACCACATAATTGACAAAGAGATACAACTGTCCCACCTCTTTAAAAACTGCACCAAATCTTCTAACCAAGCAAACTACCACCACATGAGACCAATTAACCAACATCAAAATGAGCACAGTTGATGAGGTCATGTGGAAAGTCCCCTTGCCATACCTTATATCCATGAAGATTCACTCCAATATTTGTCATCACGTCAACAACAACATTTCCCTCCCTGAGCTTGTGACAAATTTGAACATCTTCCAACTCTCAATACAACTTTACTCCTTCATCAATTAGATTGGCGACCTTCCAAATAACATGGCACGCTCCAATAAACATATTAATAATGTTGCGGGAATCGTCCTCAATAACAAATTTCTTAAAATTGAATTCGTTAAGCAAGGCAATCCCGAGGTAAGCTGCCCTCACCTCCGCCACCTGCTAAGAATTCACACCCAAAGAATCAGCATACGCCAACAAACGATTTCCATAATGGTTCCGAATAACGCAAAATATTTGTTCATAGTTAACATATGGGTAATTCTTGTGAATATTTTTTAATTAAGGGAGATTATATATATTTTAAGCAAGTCCTTGTTGAAGGCATAAGCTATATTACTTCTAGTTCTTCAAAATTGTGATTAGTAACCAAAATTTCAACTAATCATGTACGCATTTTTATTTAAAATAAAAGCTTTTAATTTAATGTCTCATTGTATAAATCTCACAATAGAATAAGAATATTTGGGATGACATGTGTCTTCAAATGTTATCCAACAAAATAAATAAGTAATAGTTTAGATAATAGATAATAATGAAAAATAATAAAACATATTAAATTTTGTTCATGTTGTCATATCTATCTCTAAGGAAGATACTTTTACATGTAATCTATTTAGTTCATCATGTTTATAACAATTCTTTCAAAACTCTTAAATAAATCTCTCTCATCCATCCATCGATTATGTGTTTGATTCTGATCTAACTAGAAACAAATTGTTTCCTCAATGAAGCATCATGCTAGACATGGAAAGGTACCATATATATGATATTGTAAATATTTTGAATTGTGTGGGAGTAAGTTTACATTATTTTACTTTGATTCTTGTCATTTGATTGCTTGGCATTGTATTGGAATCCCAAACACCTACATTTCTTTTTGAATACTATAGAAAGGAACTCAAGTATTTTAATTATGCTAATGAACATGTTTGTAGTGGCTAAAATTAAATTGAATTCTTTTAAATGTTATAGTACATTGAAACTTCCCTTATAATTTGTTATTCATTTTGGAATTGAAAGATAATGGTAATAGACTAGATAGCAGGAAATTTCCTAGAAATTCCAAAATTTTGCTCATTTTTGGTGAAGTATTTCTTTAGTTATAAAATTTTTCAATTAGCTCAAAGGAGAAATTCACTCAACAAAGGTGCTAATTTGCTTGAGTGATTTTCTCAATAAAAGTGGATAATGTATTTGTTAATGCAAGTGAATCACTTGCAAAAACAAGCAAATCGCTTGGGTAGTAAAAGTGAAAATCAAAATGAATTTCAAAGAAAAAATTTCTAGAAAGTGATTTTTTTGGCATCTTATGGAGCATCAAGCATTTTTTAAGCTAGCATATAATATTTGGAAGTAAAACATTTTTCTAAATATACCCCAAAATATTTACTTTTAGTAGGAGTAATTTTTTTCACCTTAGGTAACTTAGTGGTAAATTTTTGCTATAAATAGGGGCCGAGAACCCTTATTGTAACTATCTTTTGTTCGTGAGAATTCAAAGCTACACTTTTTGAAATCTACATTGTGCTTTGTACTCATGAGGTTATAAAAAAATGACATGTCTGTATGCATCCCATCAATGGCACTACCCTCCTTGTTTGCTAAGTGTGTGGTGATTGGGTATGGCCTTTCTAGCCCATTTTATCATTTATTTATTAAATTCATAATCAAATGAATGAGTGAATAGTAATATCATTCAAGTTCTCATGTGTTGATGGATCACATGATATGCTCACTATAGTGTAAAAACTACATTTTCTTTCATATCTTAAATTGTAAACTTCACAATTTAGTTTTTCATCAATGAAAAACAAAATGGTGAAGTTTACAATTTAGGAGATGAAAAAAAATATGGCGAAGTGAGTGGGAAAACCCACTACTACAAATGAGATGCCTCCAATTTTTTTTTCAAAATATGTTAATAATAAACCTTATTTAAATCAATTAGCAACTCTTATCCATTGTAATCTCCCATCCATATGATCTGCTAATTTATTTGTAAATTGAATACAAGTAAGTTGTTGCAAGAGCAATTTTCGAAAAGAGTTGATTCTCAATTTAAATTATTCTACACTTCTAGAGTTGGATTTTGGATTTATATAGGATACCTTTATAGTATCTATTATATTAGCAATAATTTAATAGAAGCTAAAATAAATTACATCACGACCAAGAAAGAATTTTTTGTAGTAGTATAGCTATAAATAAACTTTTCCACAATATTATTGGGTATCAGGTGTTTATTCACACAGATTGTTAGCTATATATAATTTCTATTTTAATTAGACTGTTTTGTCTAATTAGTTCGGTTGGTAAATTGTTATACCTGCATCCTGTTGAGATGCGCCCAACCCGGGCTAATCCAGGAATGCAGTTGTAAACTCTGTATTATTTAAACACCCTGCTGAATAATAAACCTGGTTCGATTTTCTACATGGTATCAGAGCTCTGGCAGCGTTTAGAATAGCTGTTTTGGAGTCGCTGGTGTGGAAGCGCTTGACGGCCGCGGAGACACAGCATTTTCGGCATGTTCGAGCTGTGGTTGGGATTGACGGCCGTAGAGACATAGCTTCTCCGATCGGCTGCTTTCTGTAGACGTGTTCCCGAACAGAGTTCGAATTTTACAAGTATGGGTCCTCCAATTCAGATAACGTTTTGAAGACCATAGCGGCAGCCAACGGTGGCGTTCCAGAGAAACGGTGCAACAGAGACTTGGAAGGGAAGGAGCAACTGCTGCGGTGATGAAGAAACAACTGTCGTCTGTTGCAGACAGCAGACGGCATCCCTGACTGCAATCCATCACGCGCAGAGCAAATTCGGCGAGCAGAGATGGCGAGGCGGCGAGTTCAGAATTTTTTCGACGTCTAAATGAATTTTCGGCGAAAAAAAAATTAAAAATCTCTAAGGTTTTTTATTTGTCGTCGGCGTCGGCGATTTCCTTTTTTTTTTTTCGTTACCGCGGAACGTCGTCGGCTACCGGCGACGTTGGGAGATCTATGGGTTTAGTCCCACATTGGGTAAACAACGTCGATAGACGCTGTTTAAAAGCGCATACGCGCATATAGTTGAGTGTCTCTTGTGAGACACTCACGCGCGTGCGCGTGGGCGCCGGTTGCTTGGCGCCTTTGCCCGTTGACTTTGTTGGGAGTGGATTTCTACGACGGTAGATCTGTTGTGACCATGGACGTTGACTATCGCGGGTTTGTCACTGTTGACCGTTGATTGGGCCGTGGACCTCCGTTGAACGGGTAAAAAAAAAAAAAAAAATTACAAATTTTTTTTTGGAGGTAATATTTTTGCCATATCTTTGCATTTTTTTTCCACATATTTGCAAAATTGGCTCATTTATTTTGCCCCCAAGTCATTTTTTTTTAACATAAAGGGAAATTTCAATTTCAAAAATCAAAGGGGGGATATTGAGTAATTTTTTCAAAAGCAAATTTGGCATTATTGTAAAGGTGCATTTTCGGCAGAGCCCGACACCTAGAGGTTAATTCTGTGGGCACTTTTATGTTGTAGGCTGCATTTTTCATTCTGTTGCACTACTTCATTAAAAGTAAAATCAAATACACTCCCTAAGTCCCCGGAATAATTAAAACCCATCCGTGCAATTTATTGCACTACAGCGTTCGGTATTTGTGATACCTCTGGCCAGCACTTACAGGTAAAGCTATCGTGATTGCGCTACTGTATCCGCCGCCTAATATAGCTGCCACAACGACGTATGAGCTTGTTCTCTATAAATCGTCGGGGAGATATAAGTTTGCCATTTTGCTATTTTTTTACTCCATCCACTACCCTTAATCGCTCTTGTGTTTAGGCGTAAATCCTGACGAAGTATTCTTCATAGTGTTTAGGGGAAGTTACGCCCCACGCATGAGAAGAATCTTCTATGGTAGGTGCCATCAACAAGGCGATTCCCTTTCGATCTGCTTATGTTCCACGTATCGTATGATCTCTAAAACTCACCTATAGTTTCCCTCACGTAAGGGCGGGTGATTTTTGTTGATCTTTCTAAATACCTATAGTTTCCCTCACGTAAGGGCGGGTATTTTGTACGGTATAATGGCCTAGCAAAAGGTATATCGAAATGGGGACCAATTGGTGATATAAGGAACCTTCACTATGGCCGTTGTTGCAAAGTTGATGACTGATCCTCATCAGTTATTGAAAGGTCCAAATTATACACCATGGAAACATAAGATGAAGGCAATTCTCCAAATGGAAGATTTATGGGATATTGTTACTGGAGTAACACCTAGGCCTTCACCAGCATCAGGATCCACAGCTCCTACTGCTGATCAGATAGCTTTTGACAAGAAAGACAGTCGAGCAAAGGTGCTCATTTTGTTTGTTGTTTCAGATGAAGTGCAACCTCATATAGCTGACAAAGCAAGTGGTAAAGAGGCATGGGATTCCCTTAAAACCATCTATGAGGGAAAGAATGATTCCACCATTCTTCATCTTCAACAACAACTTCATAACCTGAGTTTGAGACAGGGTGAAACAGTTGAACTCTTTCTGTGCAGAGTGTCTGAATTGAAAGAGAGATTGAATTCTTTGGGAGATTCTATGGACGAAAAGCTTCTCATTTCAATTGTGATGAGAGCTTTGCCTTCTTCATTTGATATGTTGATCACCTCCATCCAGGTGTCTCAACGACAAATTACCTACATCGAGTTGGTCAATCTGCTTCAACAACAGGAGGCACGCCAACTTCACAAGGATGATTCTTCCAATAGAGCCCTATACACCAACAAGCAGGGTTCTAGGAAGAAAGGTAATGGGCAAAAAGGAGGCAAATTTCAGAAAGGAGGAAATTCTCAACAGGATATGAAAGGAAAAGGAAAACAACCTCAATAGAAGAAGAGGTGGTGCAAGATCTGTGAGAAAGACAACCATGACACCAACAGGTGTTGGCATAAGAACAAGCAGAGAGGCCAAAACAAACCACAAAATAAAAACAAGCAACCCTAGGTGAATGTTGTTGTTGAAGAATCTGACTCAGATTCTGAATGGGCACACAAGGTGCTCATGACTACCACAGATTCCACATAGAGGGATCCTGTTTGGTATGTCGATTTTGGAGCTAGCAAACATATGACTGGCGACAGATCGTGGTTTGAATCATTCGTGGCCAAAGAGGGCAAACCTGTCACCATTGTTGATGATAAAACCTACAGGGTTCAGGGAGAGGGTATAGTTTCAGTCACTCTTCCTGATGGCAAGTGTCAGATTGACAAAGTCCTCTATGTTTCGGGATTGGCTAACAATTTGTTGTCAGTCACACAAATCTTGGATAGAAATATGGTTGTCAACTTTCGTGTTGAGAATGGCAAGAAGTGTTGTACTATTACCAGGAAGGGTAAGCAGATTGCAACAGCTTCATATAAGCACGACTTATTTGCCCTAGATGCTATCTCTACTCCACATGTTGCCATGACTGTCTCTACCAAGGAGGAAACTTCCCTATGGCACAAGAGATATGGGCATCTTAGTTCTGGCTACTTACTTGAGCTCAGTAAGTATGAGATGGTAAAGGGTCTTCCTTCCCTTTCTCGCCACATTGCCGGTGTGCTCTAATCGCTAGCGAGAAAGCGACATAGAGTACCATTTGAGAAGAGCTCAACAAGAGCACAAAAACCTCTGGAGTTAATTCACACCGATCTGTGTGGTCCTTTCACACCCAACAGTTGTGGAGGGAAGAGGTACTTTCAGTTATTCGTAGATGACTACTCACGAAAGATGTGGGTTTTCTTTCTCCAACTGAAATCCAAAGCTTTTGCATTCTTCCAGCAGTTCAAGAAATCCATTGAGAAGGAGTCAGGAGCTTCTATTAAAACCCTCCGCTCAGATCGAGGGGGGGAGTTTACCTCTAAAGAATTTTTTGCATTCTTAGATAAGCATGGAATCAAGAGACAATTAACAACTGCCTATACTCCTCAGCAAAATGGAGTTGCTGAGAGAAGGAACCGTTCTATCATGGAAATGGTTCGTTGTATGCTCACAGGAGCTACTCTTGGGCAACAATATTGGGCAGAAGCTATCACCACTGCAGTATATCTGTTGAATAGGGCACCCACAAAGGCCCTAAAAGGAATGACTCCACAGGAAGCATGGAGTGGTCGAAAACCCTCCATATCTCATCTACGTATTTTTGGATGTCACGCTTTCATGCACATACCAAAAGAGAAAAGGAAGAAGCTAGATGAGAAAACACTGAGATGTATTTTTCTTGGTTATGATGAGCACTCTAAAGGATATCGTTTGATAGATCCTTTGACCAAGAAAATTCATGTCATCAGAGATGTTGTCTTTGATGAAGCTTTCACATCACAGGGCACATCTAAAGTACACCTAGATCTTGTGGAATCTAAGGAAGAGAAGATTCCTTCGTCAACACGAGACAGGAGGTCCTTCTACATCTTCTTCAACACCACCGAAGAAGAATCCAAAATGGTGTACAAATACAATCAGAGACGCAAATTTATCCACTCCTCCCAATTTGAACTTGGATAGACCTCGTACACGCAGTATGGCTCAAAAGGAAAAAGAAGCCAAAGAAACTGGTGAGGTTGATGATCTTTGTCAATCTTTTGAGGAACTTTCTGTAACTCCACGTACAGAAGTAGAGGATATGGATATTGATGATGACAGGGCGTTCATGTCTACCATAGATGATCTTGAACCTGCATCAGTGCAAGATGCTCTTAGTGAGCCTCAGTGGAAGGCCGCTATGGATACAGAGTATGAGTCTTTGATGAAAAATAAAACTTGGAAGCTTGTTGATCTGCCGCATGGAAAGAAACCCATTGGCTGCAAATGGGTATATAAAGTCAAGTACAAGCTAGATGGAACAATTGATAAGCATAAGGCCCGTCTTGTTGCAAAGGGCTATGCTCAAAAGGAAGGCATTGACTACGAGGAAACTTTTGCACCTACTGCTCGGATGACCACAATTCGAGTTATGTGTGCTATGGCAGCACAATATGGGTGGAAATTTCACCAGATGGATGTCAAAAGTGCCTTTCTAAATGGTGATCTCCAAGAAGAAGTCTACATGACTCATCCAGAAGGATTTGAAGTGGAAGGCCAAGAGCAGAAGGTTTGCAAATTGGTCAAATCCTTATATGGTCTGAAACAAGCTCCTCGAGCTTGGTATATAAAAATGGACAATCACCTTATGCAGCATGGATTTAAGAGATGTCCGTCAGATGCAAACCTCTATTTCAAGAAATAGGGTTCTGAGATAGTGTTGCTTGTACTCTATGTTGATGATCTGCTCATTACAGGGAGTTCAAAAACTATGATCTCTACTGTCAAAAGAAACTTGTGTAAATATTTTGAGATGACAGATCTCGGACTTCTCCATTACTGTCTTGGTCTGGAATTCAGCCAGAAGGAGCACTCCATCAAAGTGTCTCAGAAAAAATATGCCAAGACATTGCTAGAAAAATATCGCATGACTGATTGCAAGCCAATGGCAACTCCGATGGAGACTGGACTTCAGTTATCATGATATGATGATTCACCTCAGGTAGATGGTACTCTCTATCGACAGTTGATTGGGAGTCTCATATATCTAACCAATACTAGGCCAGATCTCGTATTTGCTGTCAACTATCTTTCGAGGTTCATGCAGGAGCCTAAGACCACTCATTGGAAAGCAGCAAAACGTGTTCTTCACTATGTCCGTGGTACTATGGAATATGGCCTAGAATACAAGAAGAACGACAAATTCTTCTTGCAAGGATACACGGACTCTGACTATGCCGGATCATTTGATGATCGCAAGTCAACTTTTGGATACATTTTTCATCTGGGATCCGGTCCTGTCTCTTGGCATAGCAAGAAGCAATAGGTGGTTGCTATTTCATCAACAAAGGCAGAGTATCATGCCGCACGTGAAGCTGTGTGCGAAGTGATATGGTTGCGTCGCATTCTGACAAGTATGGGCCATCCATCAAAATCTCCAATACACTTGTTTTGCGACAATCAGGGTGTTCTGAACCTCGTCAAGAATCTAGTCCATCATGAAAGAACAAAGCACATTGACACACAATGTCATTTCATTCGAGATGAAGTTCCAAAGCACCAAATTCAGCTTCAGCACATTCCCACCGATGCTCAAGTTGCAGAAATTTTCACTAAGGCACTTGCACGTGTCAAATTTGAATTGTTTCGCAGCTCTCTTTGTATTGCAAAATGATGTAATCAGGGGGGATGTTAGTATAGCTATTAGTTATTACATTACCCAAATAATGTAATAAGGGGGGATGTTAGCTATATATAATTTCTATTTTAATTAGACTGTTTTGTCTAATTAGTTCGGTTGGTAAATTGTTATACCTGCATCCTGTTGAGATGCGCCCAACCCGGGCTAATCCAGGAATGCAGTTGTAAACTCTGTATTATTTAAACACCCTGCTGAATAATAATCATGGTTCGATTTTCTACACAGATCACTCAACCATTAAATATTTAGTGAATATACCTATAGTATATGTTAGAATTATACAATGGTTATTCTTACTCTAATAATTTGATATTACAATAGTTGATAAACCTAGTAAAACTAATGGTGTAGATAATTTCTTACCAAAACTGAAGAATGTTTGTGATAAAGAGCTAGTGGAGGATACCTTCCAAGATGAGAATTTTTTTGAAATATCATCACACCTCCATGGTCTATAAATATTTCCAACTATTTGGATATAGGAAATATTCCTTTACATTTCATATTTTAAATGGATTAATGGTATACTTTTTTAATGTGGACCTAATTTGGTTTTGTGTTGGTTTGTAAAATAGAATGAAATTTTTGACATTGCAAGAACCCTGATGTTCTTGTGTAAATTTTATAAATAATTTAATATAAAAGGTAATCGCAGGACACTTTTATTCTTCTTATTTTTATGATTTGTGTGAATGGCCAACCTAATATATATCTACCCTAAAGCTACGTTGGTGAAAAGATGTGATGGTTCACGTTATGAAGAGATACGATGATTCACTTTATTAGTCAATAATATAATAATTAAATGATTAATAATACTAACTAATAATGTTAGTATGGAGGATCCTAACATGCCACCCTCCTTAAAAATAGCTTTTTCCTCAAAGCTCAAAGTGAGAAGCTTTGTCCTTTGTTTTCCAAGAAGAATTTGCGTAATTTCTTGGACTCTTTTAATGTAATCCTTTCATAGGTAGGGATATCGAGAAGGATTAAGCGTTAGCGAGGGGTTGCCAAAAAAATTAGTAAATGTGTGATGATGAGGTAAGGGCAACCCTTGGGGTTCTTCAAATGCCTTAAAATGATGCATAAAAAAAGGTGGTAAAACTTCTACATTCTCCTATTTTTCCCTGGGAGAGGTAATGGAGGAGTGTGCAGTCACCTTTCTACCTTGTTTTTGAATAGGTTTGACCCTGTGGACATAAATCACTATTGGAGATGAAATTGAGTGTAGTTCTTGTAGAGTGCATGTCTGGCCATAATGAGTCACTTCAGGAATGTCTACCTCATCCTTGCCTGATGCATTGATCACTTTTGGTATATCAACTATATTGCCTTCATCATTGTGATCAGGTGCTTTGGGTATTGCTTGCTCATTATCCTCATTTTCCACATCTTCATTATATTTCTCAACTTCCTTAGTTTCCTCATTGTTTCCATATATAGTGCTTTCTTCAGATTTATCTATAACTATATCTACCTCAATTTCATTTTCATCATTGGGAGAACTACAAGGAATATTTGCATTTGAAATATATAGTGTAGGTGTAATACATTGATTATTGCAAAACAATTCTCATCATAATGATATCAGAGACCTTTTACTTGTCGTTCTTTCATTTCTTCAAAACTAATATGTTTAATTGGTAGGGTTGGGTTAATTTTTGGGGTTGTGTAAGTCCCTTGTACCTTTCCATTATGCGTAGGTTTTGGGGTAATGTAAGTGGTTGGTTATTTCCCTACAGGTGGTCTCCCTAATAAAAATTGTGCATTTATTTTGTCTTCGACTAATTTGGCCAATCCAATGGTCTACATCATGGTATAGGGTTTGAACTTCATCACCTCCATTTTAATTTCCTCTTTCAATCCATTGATGAAGCAATATATGAGAAATGCTTCATCCAACCCTGTGTTGTGTTTGGTTATATCCTTAAATTGAATTTCATACTCATGCACGGTACTGTTCTGACAAATATATTTGATAAATCCCCACATGACTGGGTCCCACATGGCTCTAATACCAAATGCAAGAACCCTAATGTTCTTGTGTAAATTTGATAAATAATTTAATATAAAATGTAATCATAGGCCACTCAAAAGGGGGCTCCCTTGTAATCACTTTGCCACTATAGGGGGCTCCCTCCTTTAAATATTTAATACTACTTTTATTCTTATTTTGATGATTTGTGTGAATGGCCAACCTAATATGTATATCTACCCTAAAGCTACGTTAGTGAAAATACGTGATGGTTCACATTATGAAGAGATGTGATGGTTCACTTTATGAGTTAATAATATAATAATTAAATTATTAATAATACTAACTAATATTAAAGGATAATGTTAGGGTGGAGGATCCTAACATATATCCTTTAGGAATGTCACAATTATCCATTACGAGGACACTATTCTATTAAATGAACTATTCAAAAAGTTCTTGGCACATAATTTTTTGGCCCTTGTTGCCTGGGGATGTCAAGAAGTATGTGCAAAATTATGATCAATGCTAGTGAGTGGGGAAACCCACTACTACAAATGAGATGCCTCTATAGCCTCAAGTGGTTCTTGAGCCATTTTAGAAGTGAGAGCTTGATTTTATTGACCCAATGGGTAGAGGTTTACACATTCAAGCATTCTCACAAGAATAAAGTTGTAGATTTTTTGTATGGAAATATTTTTCAGTAATTTGGTGCTCCTTGTACCATTGTGTCAAATCAAGAACAATGGTGTAAATTTTCACTAACTTGTATTAGGTAAATCATAAAAAGGTGTCTCCATATCACCCATATGTAAATTGTTAGGTGGATAACAAATATATTATGACTACTTTAACAAAAACAATGGTTTCTCATAGAGAAAATTGGGTGTCCATGTTACTTGAGTTCATATGGACATACAACACTACATGGGAATTAAAAATAGGTTTCACCCTATACAATTTAGTGTATGGTAATATCCCAATAATTCCTATTGAGTTTAGACTTCAAATATATCATATGATGTTCAAGGTAGGCATGGACTTGTTGTAGGCACAACATGAGAGGATATTAAAGATAAATAAGTTACATGAACTATAGTTGGATGCACTTCACTATATAAAGGTCATCCAAAAACAAAATAAAGTATGACATGACCACAACAATAAAAATAATAAATATAAACGAGACTATTTGGCACTTCTATTTGATTCTCATTATCAGGATTCTCATCATCAAGATGTTGGAAAATTGCATAGTAGATGGTTAGGGCCATACAATATTGGTTAAGTTTTTGATAATGGTGTGGTAAGAATCTTACCCATATATGGCTCTCAACGTCCTATCTTGGTTAATGTGCATTGTTTGAGGTTGTATCATAAGCCAATCGTGAAGGAGAATTTTTCATTTCATTTGCTTTTACATTATGATTTAAATATTATGGAATAGGCTTCCTCTTCCCAATACAAAATTGAGTGTTTGTTTCCATTGACAAAAAAATAAGTTCAATAGTGAAAACCTATTTGAGGCACTATTGGACCAAAGCTTGCATGAAAACTAGTTTTTGGTATGTTTACCTTGAACATAAAAACTTGGTTGTGAAAATCCTTATGGATGCAACCAAGGTAGAAGATGGTTGAAAACTAGAAATGGTGATCTCTTCTATTTTTTAATATAATAATACTAAATAAATAAGTACTAGGTTTTTCTCTAGTCCTCTACAAGATGATCCTACTCTATGGTAGAACTTTATGGTTAGTTAATTCAATATCAATCAATCTATGGAACTATCTAGTATAAAAATGTATGCATTCAAATTTATTATTTTTTGAAAAAAAAAGGCCATAAGGGATTTTTTTTTTAGGTAGACACATTACAAAATTTCCACATCAATAGTGAGAGATCACAAGAACAAAAATAACTAAAAAAATATAAGAAAATAATCAACACCAATTTGACAATAAAATATTATGTTGGGGTCATGAGTAGGAAGGTGACACATATCACTTATCATGAGGACAAAGGGATTTGCATGATTGAGAATCATAATGGATATTGCATACCTCCCAAAGTTCACATACCTATTACACTTCATGATGTGATGACATAGAAAAATAGGTAAATTAAATCCAAAGGCTAAAATATGCACTGTGATAGAGGATGAGTCAAGATTGACATGACTATGACCATTAAGGTAAGTAATGATAGATTTATCACCACTATAATAAATTACATAATATTTTATGTAGACTCCCTATGCAATTGCCATAGCCAAACTAGGTGATGATGCAAATCCTACCCTACATAAGAACCATGAGAAGTTTAAAAACTACACCAAGAAAAACAAGCTCTTACAGTGTGTGAAATAGATATCATCACATACCCATAAAATCACTAACATCAAGGACAATATTGTATGCATGCAATAAATATTTTCAACTTATAATATAAAAATATCCTTCCCCTACCATAATTCTAGCTTGTAAACCTATTGAGTGGATATATGTGCGATTGAAAAAGAGGTGTTTATCTTTAGCTTAATGATAGATAGCATTTAAAAGGGGTCAATATCAAAGAAATATTGTGGAAGTATTTGAAGAACATAAGCTTATACTGAGAGGGGGGGGTGAACAGTATAAGACCACTTTTTACTTTTTCTTCCAATTCAATATTATGTTGTGTAAATATAGCAGTATCAATAGCAATAATCAAAGCAATGCACAAAAACCATACACAATAGAGACACCACAATTTACGTGGTTCACCCAATGTGGGCTACTCCACGGAGAAAATATTTTACTAAAACTTTCTCAATCAATCTCTTTGGGAATCACTCCCAATTACAATGTTTATGGATCTCTATCCAAAGGAGATGTTGATCCCCTAATCTCAAGTTCGTGGATCTCTTCCACAGGAGAACTCTTTCCCCTTCTGCTCTGGCTATGTGATCTTCTAGAAGACTTTGTCTCTCTTTTGCACTAACTGGTGGACCTCTCTCCACTTGAAGACTCCTCACTCAGATCTGTCTTCAACTATGCTGGCTATTGGATCTCTATCCACTGAGACTCTATCCTCTGTACTCTGTCACCTCCAAAGCTCTATCAATAGGCTCACTAAGAACCTGCTCAATAGGCTCACACAGAACCTGCTTAACAAGCTCACATAGAACTTGTCCAAAACTGAATAACAAGCTCACATAGAACTTGTCCAATTTAATAACAAGCTCACAAAGAACTTGTCCAAATATGCTCTAGCAAGCTCACCAAGAACTTGCCCAAATCTGCTCTAGCAAGCTCACCAAGAACTTGCCCAAATATGCTCTAGCAAGCTCACCAAGAACTTGCCCAAAATCTCCACAAATCTGTCCCAAAACTATCCTCAAATCTATCCACAAATGCCTTCTCAAAGGCTCAATCAATCATGCTCAAGTAGCACTCAAATATCATCCACAAATCTATCAATGCAAAGCTCAAATATGAACTCAACAATGAATGGCAATGTACTCTTCAATGGATGACAACAATGATCCACAATGATCTCAACTCAAATCAACTCATAGAAGCATAAAGAGAATTGTTAGAGACTCAATATGTTCTAATATCAATCTCAACTCAACTCAACTCAAATCAACTCATAGAAGCATAAAGAGAATTGTTAGAGACTCAATATGTTCTAATCTCAATCTCAACTCAAATCAACTCAAATCAATCTCAACTCAACTCAAGTCAATCTTATAGAAGCATAAAGAGAATTGTTAGAGACTCAATATGTTCTAATCTTACTCTCAACTCAAATCAGAATAATGGAATAGTTTGTTTCATAGGACTTGAACAATCACTTCACACATCACTTGACTAGGCTCAATCAACTCAACTCAACCAATCACCACAAGGGACAACTCTCTCTCACACAACCCTAGTCCAAGTATGTATCAACCAACTCAAATGTTTCCAACAATGCTCAACCACAAATCTCACATAACAATGATACTCATGTTCTTTTCTAACTCAAGTTCTTTCACAACCAATGGGCTTCAACAACTATGCTTATACAAAAAAAGTTTAAACACAACTCTCAACTTAGAAAACCTTGAAGCATTCAACCAACCACTTTCGAAAAGGAAACCACAAACAATCCTTTTCCCTCCAATGATATTTCAGAAATCAACCACCATAAACAATCAATAGGAGAATGTGCCCATACCTTTTATGAAGATGAAAAAACCTCTTTGTAAATCTTCCACAATCACAAAATTCTTTTGCCAATCTTCACAAGGGTTAGTAGATCACAAAATAATCAACATTACTCCACTTTTCAATAATCATCACCAAGGCCTTTAATTGCACAACTTCCTTATCTCTCCTAAAACCACTTGTACCATAAAATAAAATAAATCAAAACATTGCATAACCTTTTCACTCCCAAAACCACTTATACCATAAAATAAAATAAATCACAATATTGCATACCTTGTCACCTCATGAAAGAATTAATCCTCTTGAAAAAGAACAAGGCAAACTTCACTTTTGGAACCCCTTTGCAAAATCAGAAATATCTCTTTACACACACCTTATTTCTCCTTCTAAATAATTTATTCAAATAGCCCTCGAAATAAGCTTTCCGACGATATATAATATACCCCCTTTCCAAAATAAATTGAAACCTTTACATATATATATGCCAACCTCCATTAATTGCACATAGGTCGGCCCTCCATTAATTTAAACTTAAACTTTAAACTTTAATATCTTCATCACCGGAGGTCCTTTTTCGATGAAACAAAATTCCACCTTGGCTTTTAAGAAAAGCCCTTTCCACATAAGCCCACCATGGTTTTAAATAAAACCTTTTATTTTGCCTGCCTTGGTTTTCATAAAAACCTTGTATATATCCATGCTTTCCAAAATATCATAAATGCTTATTTATGAAATACTTTTGCCACCAAAACCAAATGTGATCCATGTGACATCAATGATCCATGTGACATCAATGACAACATAAAATACCTCAAATTAACTCAAATTTCCAACAATCTCCCCCTTTGTCATTGATGGCAACACCTCTAATGCAAACACCACAATCACTGCAAAAACCATCTCTGAGAATCAAAGTTGCTCCCCCTGACTCAATACTCTCTATGGAGGCTGCTCCCCCTAACTCAATACTCTCTTTGGAGGCTGCTCCCCCTAACTCAATGCTCTCCCCCTTACTCAAATCTCTCCCCCTTTGACATCAATGGCAAAAGGGACACCTATGGGGCTAAAAGATATGACTCTTAAGCTTAGCCCCCTCACCACCTTCTCTCTTGAGGTGATTAATTTTGGGGTGGGAGTACCTTTACTCCCATATTACATTGTTTCTTTCCTCTATCAACTTCCTTCCATGTTTTTTTGATATCCTTCTCTTGATGAATTACTTGATCTTCTTGTCTTGAACCTTTTTGACCTTCTTGCCTTGAACCTGTTTGGAATTGAGTCCTACACCATCTTGCAATATGCCCAAAGTTATTGCAATTAAAACACTTGATATTGTAGCCTTTGGTTGGTGCCCATGTCCTGAAATTATTCTTAAAATAATTTCCATATCCATTCCTTTCCTGAACCCTGTATTGTGAAGCTCTATTTTCATGACCATTATAACCATGACTTCTGAATTGTGTAGCTCTAAAACCAAAACCATGTTGCTCATTTCCTTTGCACTAAAAATCTCTATGACCAATCCTGTTGCATGAGAAGCAATGTCCCTAAAAACCATACCTTCTTCCCTTGAAGTTTCTTCTAGCAAAATCAAACTTCTTTGATCCATGGATCCTGCAATGTATAGCCCTGTGTCCAAATCCATTACAAGAAAAACAATATCCTTGAAAAGCCCTTTGTTCATGCCTTGGTTCCTCATACCTTTCTTGACCATTATCCTTATGATCATCTTCAACTTGTGCATTGCATTCTTGAACCTTCTTTGTAGCATCTAAAACCTCTTCCTTGCCTTTCTCTTCAAGAATTTCTTTTCCCTTTGAGCTTGACTTTTCTTGGAAGTAAGATACAACCTTAAAATAAGTTTCCACTCCTTTTTGAATCTTTTCATCTAATGTATCATGTCTTGTCGTTGTTACCCTTAGTTCTTCATTCATCCTCTCTTCTATCCTTTTTGCATTTTGAAGCTCTTCTCTGAGATTATTGATTGTTTGAAGTAGTTCTTCTCTGATTTTGACATCTGTTCGAATCTTGTTTTCAAGATTCTTGTATTCTTCTTTTAACCTTTTGATTTCTGATTTTTGTTTACTTGGCTCATCCTCTTCCTTTTCTATTACCAAAAATGAGACTTCTTTGTTTTCACTGCTCCTGGAATTGTCACTAGAACTATTGCTTTCTTTTTCAAATACACTTTCCTTGTTGTAATTGTTGTAGTATGTGCAATCATCATCTATATGCCCAAAATCTCCACATATGAAGCATTTTAGTATCCTTAGACCTTTCTTGTACCTATCTGCTTGCTCAATGGCTATGGCAAGCTCTTCATGTCTTTCTTCAATAGGCATATCCTCTTCTTCAATGCCTAGGAATAGGTGTTCTTGCTTTTCTTCACTTATTCCAAAGAATGTACATTCTTCTTCATCTGACTGATATTTATCACTGTAATCTGAATTATCACTTGCTTCTACAATGTAGTAAGATTTCTTTGCCAACTTTACCTTGGAATCTCCTTCATAAGTATTCCTCAACTTGGTCCACATCTCATTAGCTGAAGTACATACCATGACCTTTGCAAAATCTATCTCACGTAGCCCACTCAAAATACAATTCATTGCTCTTGCATTTATCTCAACCAATTTCCTAGTAGTCTTATCTTCCTCGGGATCACCTTCAACCTTATACTCTTTTTCAACCATCTGCCATACCTCATATCCTTGTGATATCAAGTAGTTCTTCATCCTCATGCTCCAGAAAGCATAATTGTTACCATCAAACAATGGAGCCTTATTTGAAGATAATCCTTTCTGTGAAGCCATCTGTGTTCTTGTAGAATCTGCCCTCAAGTTGTTAGCCTTTTCGAAGGAACCCGCTCTGATACCAATTGAAGAACACAAGCTTATACTGAGAGGGGGTGAACAGTATAAGACCACTTTTACTTTTTCTTCCAATTCAATATTATGTTGTGTAAAGATAGCAGTATCAATAGCAGTAATCAAAGCAATGCACAAAAACCATACACAATAGAGACACCACAATTTACGTGGTTCACCCAATGTGGGCTACTCCACGGAGAAAATATTTTACTAAAACTTTCTCAATCAATCTCTTTGGGAATCACTCCCAATTACAATGTTTATGGATCTCTGTCCAAAGGAGATGCTGATCCCCTAATCTCAAGTTCATGGATCTCTTCCATAGGAGAACTCTTTCCCCTTCTACTCTGGCTATGTGATCTTCTAGAAGACTCTGTCTCTCTATTGCACTAATTGGTGGACCTCTCTCCACTTGAAGACTCCTCACTCAAATCTATCTTCAACTGTGTTGGTTGTTGGATCTCTATCCACGGATACTCTATCACCTCCAAAGCTCTATCAATAGGCTCACTAAGAACCTGCTCAATAGGCTCACATAGAACCTGCTTAACAAGCTCACATAACTTGTCAAATGTTGAATAACAAGCTCACATAGAACTTGTCCAAATCTGCTCTAACAAGCTCACCAAGAACTTGCCCAAATCTGCTCTAGCAAGCTCACCAAGAACTTGCCCAAATATGCTCTAGCAAGCTCACCAAGAACTTGCCCAAATCTTCTCTAGCAAGCTCACCAAGAACTTGCCCAAATCTGTCCACAAATCTATCCCAAATTCCCAAATTGTCCCAAACTATCCTCAAATCTGTCCACAAATGCCTTCTCAAAGGCTCAATCAATCATGCTCAAGTAGCACTCAAATATCATCCACAAATCTATCAAGGCAAAGCTCAAATATGAACTCAACAATGAATGGCAATGTACTCTTCAATGGATGACAACAATGATCCACAATGATCTCAACTCAACTCAACTCATAGAAGCATAAAGAGAATTGTTAGAGACTCAATATGTTCTAATCTCAATCTCAACTCAACTCAAATCAACTCATAGAAGCATAAAGAGAATTGTTAGAGACTCAATATGTTCTAATCTCAATCTCAACTCAACTCAAATCAAATCAACTCAACTCAAGTCAATCTCATAGAAGCATAAAGAGAATTGTTAGAGACTCAATATGTTCTAATCTTACTCTCAACTCAAATCAGAATAATGGAATAGTTTGTTTCATAGGACTTGAACAATCACTTCACACATCACTTGACTAGGCTCAATCAACTCAACTCAACCAATCACCACAAGGGACAACTCTCTCTCACACAACCCTAGTCCAAGTATGTATCAACCAACTCAAATGTTTCCAACAATGCTCAACCACAAATCTCACATAACAATGATACTCATGTTCTTTTCTAACTCAAGTTCTTTCACAACCAATGGGCTTCAACAACTATGCTTATAAAACAAGGTTTAGACACAACTCTCAACTTAGAAAACCTTGAAGCATTCAACCAACCACTTTCGAAAAGGAAACCACAAACAATCCTTTTCCCTCCAATGATATTTCAGAAATCAACCACCATAAACAATCAATAGGAGAATGTGCCCATACCTTTTATGAAGATGAAAAAACCTCTTTGTAAATCTGCCACAATCACAAAATTCTTTTGCCAATCTTCACAAGGGTTAGTAGATCACAAAATAATCAACATTACTCCACTTTTCAATAATCATCACCAAGGCCTTTAATTGCACAACTTCCTTATCTCTCCTAAAACCACTTGTACCATAAAATAAAATAAATCAAAACATTGCATAACCTTTTCACTCCCAAAACCACTTATACCATAAAATAAAATAAATCACAATATTGCATACCTTGTCACCTCATGAAAGAATTAATCCTCTTGAAAAAGAACAAGGCAAACTTCACTTTTGGAACCCCTTTGCAAAATCAGAAATATCTCTTTACACACACCTTATTTCTCCTTCTAAATAAGTTAGTCAAATATCCCTCGAAATAAGATTTCCGACGATATATAATATGCCCCCTTTTCAAAATAAATTGAAACCTTTACATATATATATATATATATATGCCAACCTCCATTAATTGCACATAGGTCGGCCCTCCATTAATTTAAACTTAAACTTTAAACTTTAATATCTTCATCACCGGAGGTCCTTTTTCGATGAAACAAAATTCCACCTTGGCTTTTAAGAAAAGCCCTTTCCACATAAGCCCACCATGGTTTTAAATAAAACCTTTTATTTTGTCTGCCTTGGTTTTCATAAAAACCCTGTAAATAGCCATGCTTTCCAAAATATCATAAATGCTTATTTATGAAATACTTTTGCCACCAAAACCAAATATGATCCATGTGACATCAATGATCCATGTGACATCAATGACAACATAAAATACCTCAAATTAACTCAAATTTCCAACAATATTTATCACTAGCAAGTTGTAGCAAAATAATTCAACGTTAATAAATTAAATTAGAAGGATTTAGTGTTGGGTAAGTTTTAATAGAAGTTTCCAATAGATAGAGTGAGTATTCTACAAACAACAACAATATTTTTATTATCAATAGTAAGGAGTAGCAAAGAAATTATCGTAGGAGGGTAGAAAATAAATTTTAAACTAGGTGACACCTCTAAGCTCACCCAACACCTAAAAGTAGTGGAGATCTTCACTAAGCAATATGGCTAGATTCTCTACATAAATTTGAAAGGCATAATGAAGCACTAGCCAAAGAATTTGCACTCAGAATCTAGGAGAATTCCACAAAAATAAAGGGGACAAAAATAGAGGTAACTATAGAAATATTTAGTAGACTTTCTTGTATTTAGTTTTAGGGTGAGGATATTTTGAAATCTAGGACAATCATTTTTGAATTGTTTAAGAATTTTAGATACGATAATGACCCTAAGACTAATTGCATAATGCAAAAACACATTATGTAAAGGATTAAAATGTATTAATTTAATGACACCACGGGATAACATGGCCCTATGGTTCATGAAATTCATTACTTTTGATGGCCAATACAATATCCTCTTAGGGATACATAGGAAGATATTAAAACATCTCAGGAATGGTGATCATAAACCTAGTGTGAATATTAACTTACCCTTTTATCTATATGTTGCTTTACATATGATGTTAAAAATGATATAGGAAGGAAATGGTTCCTTAAGACACCATGGTTAAATTATATTGATCTAAAAATATCATTTCATTCAAAATGCAGGTGAAGAACTGTAGCACCCTAAAATTGGCGCAGTAAAACCTTAAATAATTACAATTACTCTAGTAAATATTCAAATTCAAATTTTAACCCCCAAAACCGCTCCCAAACCGTCGTTTAACCCGTTTCCTCCTTTTCTCGCGCCATTTTTAGAGTTTGTTTTGACCGTTTGACGATATCGTCGCCGATCAGACGATATCGCCTCAGATCGGACGATTTCGTCTGGACTAGGACGTCCAGACGATCTTGTCCCAAAACTGATTTTTCTCAATTAGCCTCTGTTCCAACGACGTCTCTAATCCGGGCAGAAGCGTGTCTGCACCGTTAGAGACCCTCCCCGTTGGAGATCTCCCAAATTGGGATGATCTCCAACCTCCTAACCTCCCTCCTAAGCCTATTTAAACTTAGGACTCCCCCTTGGCATCCCCCTGGCTGAAATTTCCTGTAACTTGACTTTACACGCACTAAAACATCTTGAATTACCATCTGCACTTGTCCTATCCAAATTTTGTTGCAGGAACCTTGTCATTCTTCAGCCGGAGCAAGCTCAGTTCGTCGTGGACGATCCTGTTCAATTCGAGATGATTTCGCACCAATTCGAGATGATCTCGACTGCAGTCTACATTGGGGGCAATCAGTGCCCAGAGTTTGCATTTCCTCATTATTTTCTATTGCATTATTCTGTATTTAGTTAATTTTATGATTATTCTTTATTATTTTGCATCTTGGAGTTCACCCATGTAGTTTAATTGCATAATAAGGTCATGATTAGCTATTAAAGTGTTGCAACTTACTTGCATTTCTATTCGGGATTATCTTTTAACATCCTTATTGTCATTTCACATCATTGCCCTCTATTAGCATTGTTGCATTTTTTGTATTTTGTGCCTATTTCTCTATTTGCAGGTCTCTGACGAATTCGTCTGATGAATTCGTCAGATCTCAGACGATCCTGCAGGTCGGAGACGATCCCGTCAAATTCCAGACGATCCTGTCTGCTTCAAGAATCAGAACCTCCATCAGACATCCGGATCAGGTATGGCTCTGTAATTTAGCTTTTTCTCTCTGTTTTCTGTTCAAATCTGTTTTCTGTATTTCATTTAGTCTGCATTTTCATAATAGAACAACTTAGATTCATTTGGCCAAACCTAGGACTCGAATGTTTAAAGATAAAACTGAACACATTAAACACATTCCCAACCTAGGCGTGGAAACTGCCATTCAAACGTTTCTTGGTGAACCCACCATCCATCGAAAAATCACCATAATACACCTCCCCCGAGAGGCGGGACCTTCGCAAGGCCTCTCAGTCCGAGGTACCGCGCCATCCTTTTCCCATCCTCCTTCCGGGCATGGATCCTATAGCCTGAAGGTAAGGATGCAAAAAATTTGGAGCGATACATTTTGGTGAACCCGACGTGAATGCATTTAAAACCTTTTGAAAACAAAAAAAAAACACAAAAATACATAGATGCATTTAAAATCATTATAAAACTAATAAGTTGCATATCATGTCTAGATGGTAGCTCCTAAGAAAATATTAGCAGTTACTATAAATGTTGAAAACCAATTAGCAGCCATAGAAATCAATTTTGTGCTTAGTGTGCCTGAAACAGATAGAAACCAACTTTTGTGGGACGAACTTGATAGAAGACTAGGTGTCATTTCATCTAGGTCAACAAAACTTAAACAAATCAAAAGGCTTGTCCTAGATAGAATCCTGGATCCTCATCAACTCGTCTTTTATCATGAACTTCAGAGAGCCTGCCATAGATGGTTAGCTTATAGGAGAGCTCTTGTGTCTTCAGAATTGTTCACCTTCGAGGAATACCTCGAGAACGCAGCCACTATACACCAGTTCCTAGGTCATGTAGAAGACCAAGAGGTCATTCTTACGGATAGGGAAATATGGAATAGAGTTCCTCGAGCTATGTTATATCGAGAGTATTGCCACGAGCTTTACTTCTATCAACCAGAATCTGAGACAAATAATATCACTATAGCCCTTTTCATTAAATTCTTGAAAGAAAATTTTCAATTTGAAGAAGAACACTTCATGACTCCTGAAGAACTTGAGCCCATTAATGATATTTATAAATTGTTTATAGAAAACTAGATCATTGCTTTCATTATTATTATTTCTTGCATTTTGTGTGTTGTTTGTTATCTTTATAATATTGTTATTAAAAACCAAAAAAAAAAAAACAAGAAAAACTAAAAAACATAACAAAAACCAAAACATTTCATTTTAAATATTGTAGTAGGTATATAATTAATATATACCTCTTAAGCTTGTTGCATATATATATATATATATATATATATATATATATATTTGCTGAAATCTAAGTTAAGCACAATGCCTAAACTTAGGAATGGTAAACAAACCGAAGGAGAAGAAGAAGATTGGTTAGGAGACAAAACAAGAAACCCAAATGTCCTTCCTGAGGATCCAATCCCGGAAGAAGAAACTCTAGACCAGCAAGACGATGAGCTTGCTGTAGATGAACAAGAAGAAAATGTTAAAGAGGATGGATCCTCATCCCCTAGAGTAGCTCCAGATGGAACTATTGCTTTTGATAACTTAGATCATTTCTGGAAATTTTTCAATAATAACATTGGCGCTCTTAATATGGCAGTTCGTATTGATAAAGGGCAAATTAGTGACACTCAAGCAGCCATGGAACATATGTTTGATGTGCACACTAATCCCTTGTCTTTTATTGATCAAGAAAGTGATAAGGCTGGACCATCCAATAGAGATATGGTCACTATGATTCAAAACATGCCAAAACAACAGGTTACCCAACCTCCTAAGGAACCTGTTATTGAGCCTAAAATCATTCCCACACAAAATAAAACTTCCTTCACTGCTTTACTTCGCCAAACTATTGATCAATATGCTTCAAGTAAACAAAAATCTAAAATGAAGCCAAACACCAATTTTCAACAATCTGGGATACAACATAATACAACTTCAAAATTTCTTCATAACACCTTTCCTACCAACAATTTACACAATAGCAACATAGCATCTAATCTTCATGTCCCTCCATCATATGCTCACAAATCCCATATTAATGCCCTACCGAACCAATATGGTGGGCAAACTAGTAATCTGGAAGCCATGGTGAAACAGTTAGCTTCCCGCATGGACCAGATAGATCCCTACCGTCCCTCGTACAATTATCGAGAGATATGTAGTCAACCTTTGGATCCCATAGTTGTAGCACAACCGTACCCTAAGCATTTTCCCATGCCCGTCCTGCCTATATATAAAGGAACTGAAGATCCCATAGAGCATCTTCGCATGTTTAGGATAGCATGTCATGATATATCACATGATGACTTGCTATTACTAAAAATGTTCCCAAAAAGTTTAGGTGGAATGGCATTAGAGTGGTACTATCAATTGCCCACTCATTCTTTGAGAAATTTTGAAGAAACAACTGAATCTTTTGTCCATCAATTTAGTGCCTACATCGAGAGGCATGTCACCATTAAAGATTTATACAACTTAAAACAAGACAAAGATGAATGTTTTGCTGATTTCTTAGCTAGATGGAGGCAGTTGACAGGAAAACTGCACTTTGTGCTACCTTATAGGGAAATGTTGGACATTTTTATCAATAATTTGCAAGAACAAATATCTTATGAGTTATCAACCGCTACTTTAACTACCTTCGATCAGGCTATAGATTTAGCTCGAAGAGTAGAAGATGCCCTCATTAGGAGAGGCCAACTTAGGAAGAAGGATGATGAGAAAACATCCAAAAATCAATATAAAAACAAACAAGTCGTAGGTGACGGAGTCACTGATAGCAGAAATGTTGCTAATATCAATGCAACGAAGACAACAAAAAAATTTATATTGAAACCTCCTGATAAACCTCCTCGAGAATTTACTAGATTGAATCAACCATTATCAACTATTTTACCTCAATTACTCGAAAGAGGTTTGATTCAATTACCAGCTATCCGGGAACCTGATCCAACCATACCCGGATACAGAGTTGACTTACATTGTGATTTCCATAGAGGACCTGGACACTCTACCAACGCTTGTAAAAGGTTAAAGCATAAAATACAAGATCTGATTGATAATAATGAAATGGAGGTGCAAGCCTTCCAACCTAAACAAAATGCTCCTAATAATGCTCAAAAGAACATTCCCCAAAATCAAAATCAAAATGCTAATCAATCATTAGACATATTTCAACATCCTTTACCAAGACATGGTAAAGAGGTGGCCAATCAAATTGAGCATCATAATGTTCCTCCTCCTACCCGATATGTAGGAACTATTAGCGGACATTTACCTAATCATGATCCTCAAAAATTTGACACAACTTTATCCATGGTCACGACCAGGCCCCTACATAATATTCAAACACCGGATCCTAGTGATGTAGAATCAGATACTGAAAGTGACATGGAAATCACTTCAAACCAATCGAATAGTTCTGAAAATGAATCAGATCCTATTCAACCCATCACAGATGCTATGGTTCCGGAAGAACCATTTCCTAGAAGAGTTACTACTCGACCCTCTTCTAATCAATTCCTCCCTAATGAACAAGCCATAAACGCTCAACCGAGACCGGTTCAGCGTCTTCAATATAACATTGTAGGTACCATCGGAGTCGTTACCCGACAACAAGCTCAAAATTCTCAACAAGAACCAAACCAGAATGATGGATCAGCTCCATTTGTTTTGAAAAATCCCAATAAAGGGAATCATGCTCCTAATGTTCAACCTAAACCCCCTTACAATATTAATGAGCAATTATCCAATACTACAGCCAGAATTTCCCTTTTGGATTTATTAAGATCTTCTCCTACCCATAGGGATGAGTTAATGCTTACATTAAGCCAAATGATGGTACCTCAAAATATTCAACCTGAAGCCATGGCCAATACTATCATCACTAGAGAAGTCGATTGTATTGACTTTCGGGATAAAGATATCCCACAACACAGTTTACATAAGGATAATCCCTTATATATTATTGCTCTAATTGGAGATGTAGCTGTTAAAAGAGTCTTGATTGATAATGGTTCATCTCTAAACATTTGCACTTTTGACTTCTACCAACGGTTTGGCTTTAGAAGTGATGAAATGAAGAAAACTAACATGATCATAAAAGCTTTCAATGACGAAACACAAGAAACATGTGGAGTTATTACCATCCCATTGCAAGTTGGTCCTAGAACCTTAGATACGACCGTGTTTATTGTACATTGCCCCGCATCGTACAATATACTCTTGGGTCATCCTTGGATCAATGCAATGCGGGCTGTCCCATCCACTTTACACCAATGTGTTAAATTCGAATTTAAAAATCAGTTGGTCACTATCCATGGTGATCCTAGACCCTTTGATATGTGTGCTTTGGCAGAACCTGTTGGAGTTCAATTTTGCCCCGCTCTGTCATCCACACATCCTAATTCTTATTTTTCATCTAAAACTGTGAAACACACACCCATAGCTTCACCTATTTCTCCTCCATTAATTTCACCCTCATATATAGATCAACAATCTTCTAAACAAACCACTCTAGAACCTCAAAAAGATCTTCAATCCACAACCAATCCTTCATGTTCTATCCCTATAATTTCAAAACCTATAGACCCATTCATTAACACTTCCACATTATCAACATCTATCATACCTTCCACATCTAAAGATATAGGGAATGATCCTTCTACATCTTATGCTCTTTCTGATGAACTTTTACCGGATTTATCCACAATCTTAATATCAGAAAAAACAAATGCTTTTATGCAAGATTCAATTCTTTTAAATAACTTGCCGCCATCTCCTCGTACTTTGGGCCTCCCACAACCTATGGGAAGTACTTACCAAGTCGGGAGTTGTGCCTTCATTTATAAAGGATATGACTGGGAAGAATACCTCGAAATATCAAAACTCATCATGATGGATATGCTCGATGTTATTTTACTAATGAGTATATTAAAGCTAAACCCATAATGCTTAAAATGGGATATAAAGGGAAAGGCTTGGGACCTTTCCAAAATGGTATGAAAGAACCTTTCGAGGTAGAACCGTGGCCTACCCGCTGTGGTGTGGGCCTATTTCCTAGTAAGGGTCAACCCTTTCCTTTTGAAGATGATGATCAACTCATATGTTATCAAGATTATTTGGATAGGCGTGATGATTTGCCTCTAAAAAATCAGCCATTTACATGTAACATGCTATCCATAGCTTACCCTGAAATGATTGTTGAATCCGATGATGAGTTGGAAGGAGATATCTTCCACGATGTCTCCGTTGAAGAGATGTTACACAATGGATTTTATTTTGATGGTTCTATACCAACTATAGCCCAGCTTGAGGCCACTAATCCTCAAGATGAATTATCCAAGTTAACCTTAAAAGAATTACAAGAATTGGGCGTCTCACCCGCCCCACCTAATTTTGAAAGAGATCTACACATGGAAGTAGAAAACGTCATTAAAGTTAACATTGGAACTGAGGATAATCCTCACATAATCAATATTGGATCAGAATTAAGTCAAGAAAAACAAGAGCAATACATTGCATTCCTTAAAGAATATGAAGATGTCTTCGCTTGGACATATGAAGATATGCCAGGTCTGGACCCTTCCGTAGTCATGCATCATCTAGTAGTCCATCCGGATGCTAAACCTGTTAAACAAAAACTTAGAAAAATGCATCCCAAAGTGGCCTTGCTAGTCAAAGGGGAGTTAGAAAAACTCTTGAATGTTGTTTTTATACAAGCTATTGATTATGCTGAATGGATCTCAAATGTAGTTCCAGTCACCAAGAAAGAAGCTACCAAAGTTAGGGTTTGCACAGATTTTAGAGATATTAACGTTGCATGCCCTAAAGATGATTTTCCTCTTCCAAACATGGACCAAATCATTGATTTTACTATCGGGAGTGGGATGATGTCCTTAATGGATGGATTCTCCGGTTATAATCAGATCAGGATAGCTCCTGAAGATCAGGCTAAAACAGCCTTTATTACCCCTTGGGGTACCTTTTGTTGGAAAGTGATGCCATTCGGCTTAAAGAACGCAGGTGCAACCTATCAACGAGCTATGACTTATATTTTTCATGATATGATGCATGATATCCTACATGATTATGTAGATGATATTATAGCTCGCTCTATTAATGAAGATAATCATTTAGATGATTTGAGAAAAGTTTTTAATCGATTAAGAGAATATCTTATTCGATTAAATCCAGCCAAATGCATATTTGGAGTTAAGTCCGGTAAACTATTAGGGGTTATAGTTTCTTTACGTGGCATCGAAATTGACCCTCTCAAGATTGCGGCTATCACTGATATGCCCGCACCTACCAATATATCTGAATTACGAAGTTTACAAGGTAAGCTTCAAGCTATCCGTCGCTTCATCGATAAGTTGGCGGACAAAACCGGTCCCTTTCTTAAGCTCCTTAAGAAGGATGTCCCTTTTAATTGGGATGACGAATGTAAAGAAGCTTTTGAACTTCTCAAACAATACCTCCTTAACCCACCTGTGCTTTCACCACCTAGACCTGATCGCCCATTTCTCCTGTATATTTCAGCTTCAGATTCTGCCTTAGGAGCTATGTTAGCTCAGCTTGATGATGCGAAGAGAGAACGTGCTAATTATTATATTAGCCGAACCTTCATCAGTTATGAAACCCGCTACACAACATTAGAAAAACTATGTCTAGCAGTCGTATTTTCTACGCAAAAATTATGCCATTATATGCTCAGTCAGAAAACCTATGTCATTGCTAAATATGATCCCTTGAGGTATCTCATGAGTCGACCTTATTTATCGGGTCGTACAACCAAGTGGGTTCTTGCTCTAAGCGAGTTTGACCTCACGTTCATAGGACAAAAGTCTGTTAAGGGTCAAATCATAGCAGATCAATTAGCTACTGCACCCTTAGAGTCTACCCATCCCCTCATCATTGAGTTTCTTGATGAATGCCTTCAATTAGAGGCAGACCATATTGAACAATGGTCCTTATACTTTGATGGAGCCCGATGCATGAGTGGGGCTGGTGCGGGTATTATTTTAATATCCCCACAAAAACATCTTATTCCTCTGTCCTTCAAATTAACATTTGCTTGCACTAATAATACTATCGAATATGAAGCTCTAATCCTTGGATTACGAGCTGCCTTGGCGCTAAAAATTAAACATCTGTTAGTTTTTGGTGATTCTCAACTTGTCATAAACCAAATTAATGAAGTTTATCAGACCAGAGATGATAAACTATGCCCATATAAAGCCTATGTTTTACAATTAATGTCTCTATTTGATCAAGTTACCTTGGAAGCTATTCCTCGAACTTGCAACCGTGCGGTGATGCTATGGCCATAGCTGCATCTCTCCTACCCTTGGAGTTAGATGATGAATATGCCACCATCATTATTCGTCGACTCTAAGGACCTGCTTCAAATAAGTCATGCTTAGAACCTTTGGATGTGTTTCTAATCAATGAGACTACTCCTGAACCTTGGTATACGGATATATTTGATTTTCTTCAAAATGGGACTTTCCCTCCAATTCTAATAGAAACCTGTGGTTATTACATAGACGAGCAAGTCGATTTGTAATAATTGGCAATACTTTGTATAGGAGAGTCAACCTTCTCAAAAAGTATTTGTATATATTTCTTCTTACAAATATTGCAGTTATAGTTTCAAATTATTTTGGATAAATTAGCATTTATTTGGAATCCCTCACTTTCACAAACACAAAATTAAATATCTTGATTTTTATCCGGCATGATTACTAATCTCTCTTATATCAAAGTCCACAAAATTCAATTAAATAAATTTTGAGCACAGAGAATTGATCTTGTTATTTACTTAAACCAAGCACATCCTTTCACAATAAAATGATTATATTTGTAATGTCCATGCTATGCTACATAGTAGAAGTGGTTTCTTGAGCGAAAAGTTTCCCCTACTATCCTATCATGCACATGGTCTAGAATCTTTGAGAATTGGCAAAAGGACAAGCTCACCCCTACCCGGAATAAAAATCCCTTGCTCTACAGCTAATCCGAGCAAGTATCCCTAGCATAGGAAGAAAAGCAAAGTTCAAGAAAAAGAGAAAAAGAAAAATGTTATTTTATATCATTACAACAATGTTTCAAGCATTATCTCAAAAAAATCAAGCAAAAGAAAGCAAAAGCAAAAGCAATAAAATCCCTCTCCCTACCCTTTGAAAAGAAAATAAGGGTTGATGAGCTTGAATCCCTGGAATTCTCAATTATTCGAAAACTGTGAGGTAAGCCCCATAACAAGTGGTTTGTGCCCAACCCGCTTGGCCTTGGGTAACTCCTAGCGTGGTGATATGTCTGTCACATTAGCGACCTTATTTTGTACAGACCTATGTCTGCTTATGGATTAGCTAGCTCTTGATAATCCGACTTACATAGTAGTCTGGTATGGTTATATGCATCTAAATCATGGTTAATGAACACTTATTTGGTTCATTCAAATCACTTGTATCATAGTATCTTGCTCAAACCTGGTAAATGAACAATAGCAATTGCACACACATTTGTATTTGAGAGATTTTGTGTATCATTATGATAAATCAAGATTGGAAATGAACTCACATATGCACATGGGATTCCTTATAAATCTAACTTTTGTCTTTAAGATACTTTGAAATATTTTTGCAAATTGTTTGGAATAAATTCATTTTCTTCTTTAAAGTACAATTGTTTAGTATAAAGACAACTACATGCATAATCAAAAATCAAAATTTCTTTCAAACCATACAATAAACACACAAAAAAAAAAAAAATATATATATACATTGTCGACTTTCGCGATGATGGTATAGTTCCAAAACTTAAATTGGAATTTTATGCCTAGCGCAAGTCCTCATCTTCATATTTTCTGTTTATTTTCAAAAATTAAAAATCAACCATGCAATAAAACTATTATATCAACTTTCTTCTTTGGATTTCACGATGATGGTATAAGTCTATACCTACATATTCTATGCCTAGCACAAACCATTGTACCAATTTTTATTCCCCATTTATTTAAAAATCATAAAAACATATGACTTAAATCATTATGTTATACAATTATGCTTTAAAAAAAACAAACACATTATCACTATTTCATGTCATTATGTCAATATGCAAATTTGCAATGATGGTATAATTCCTAAGGAATTATCCAAAAAATTTATCACACTTAGGAATTTATGCCTAGCAAAAATCATTTTAAAATATTTCATGCATAATATTTTCATGAAAAGTCTGAAAACAATATCATCATCATCATCATTTGCATCATCACACCAAAGTCTTAAGACAGTCTCTTAAGCACCCTTTTATTTTTAACAATATTTCTATCTTGGGATTAGCTTGACGACCGAGTGAGCGGCGACTCCATGAAATGGTCTATAACAACGACAATGTCCTTTGAAATTATTGTTAAAAGTCCCTTTTATTTTTTATCAAATTATCATCACAAACAACCAATTTGTTACATCAGATTATTTCATTTAAATTTTTAAAGCATGACATTTAAACCATAATATTTTCCAACGACATAATTACATGAATCATCAAATCAATCAATCAAAACATTAAAGCATCATAAAAACATATAAACAAGTCATATCATCATAAGACAAGTCATATGATCAAAAAATATCTCATCTATATATATATCAAATATATGTACATCATCTCAAAAATAGATTGGTATGCCACAATCTACATCTTGGCATACTCAATCCTCTCAATCATATATCCTCTGTGTAGTGTCTCGAGAACCCCTCGAGCTCTCAGCCTCATCTCCTCCCTCGCCCTGAGGTGGACGAGGTGGCCCCATCGTAGTATGTGTGGTACTGCGAGTCCTAGTCATCGATCGAGATGAAGTCCTCGATGACCCAATCTTGATCGGGTCAGCAATGTCGACTGGCATCTGTACCCTCTAACCCTCTCGCACCATCTGGAAGTAGATACCCTAGTAGAACACGGTCTGAGCAATCGACCATGCCAGCTCTTGAGTGCTCGCTCCTCCGCTCCGTGCTCTGAGGCGTGCAACCTCATCTCTGAGCTATGTAGCCTTTGCTCGATGTCATGCAGCCTCCTCCTACAAAGTCTGCACCTATGCCTAGAGACGGACAGTCTTCGCCCGGAGAGTAGCCATCTCACTACTCTCTCCTGTGTCCACACCCTTGCCCTTATCGGGCGATGGTGGTCTCTCTCTCTGTGGAGAAGGGGGTCTCTCCTCCCTCCTCTCCCGCTGCCATGGCCTCTATTGAGCTTGTGGTCTCCTCTGCTCTCTCCCTCCGTGACCCTGTGCTGCCTCAATGGCTGCCTAGCGCCACCTCCCCATCCGACGCACAACTACGTGAATCGGACCCTGAGCCCTCGTCATCCGAGGAGGGCGGATGCCTATGTACCAGGCATCATAGTCGTCGGCTACCCCAACGTCGTCCCCATCCACTAGCTGAATGGGGGCATCATCTACGTCCTGACTCCAGAATCGCTGCATATCTGGAGCCCCGCTAACTGTAGTGTTATCCCGGATAGTCCAGGAAAACTCGTAGTCTCTCAGAGATGGGATCCCCTGCTGTAGACCGAACTGCCTCAAAACTCGATCATATCGGTGGAGCTCCACCTCTCCCCTCTCCATCCTCAGCCAGCAGACTCGCTTGATGCGAGCCAGCTCTTGTCCATCCTCGGCCCACCCTGGATGATCTCTCCAAGGCCTCCAGGTGATCTGGTCGGAGACAAGGTCATCTAGTAGTCTCTGGGACATTGGTAGATCTATCCGCCGCTGTGCCCCTCTTTGGAGCCACCAGTAGAAAACTCGGGGCCTCTCCCCGTCAATCCCTATCAGTGGGAGCCCTATCGGCCTTCGCACCATGATGTGCTCCCAGCACCAAACCTGTAGTAGTGATGTCATAACCAGACATCGGCCGCCCTTGTATACGACCCCATGAAGGATCCTATACAATCGACGAGTACAAAGCTCCCCCAAGCAAACCTGTATCCGTGGTCTCTCATGTCATAGACCACATCTATCAGTACCCATGGTACCCTGCATCCGCTCTGGTGGCACAACAGAAGTCCACCTACCACCCCAGCCAAAACCCGTGTGAGTCTAGATGCCCCAGGCATCTGGCGCAGTGACTCGATGTTCACTCTGCCCTTCTCCAGGGTGAAGCTCGGATCGCCACACAGTCGCATCATCGCGTGGCCCTGATTGGCCATGGGAGTGATCAACCGTCCTTGTATGGGGATCCTCAAAATCCTCCATACATCCTCCAGTGTGGGAGTCATCTCCCTTGTCGGTAACCAGAAACAAGAAGAACCCGGATACCACCTCTCTGCTAGGGCTGTCAATAGCCCCATATCTGTAGAAACTTGTGGCATCTCTGCCACATGCTGCAAGCCGACCTGAGCCAACTGATCTCGCTCTACCTGAGATAGGGCGGCCAAGTCATCCCTTAGTCCACCGTATTTCCATTCTCTGCTCTTTAGTAATCCTCTCTGCAACATAAACAAAATCAACAATAAAAATCATTAATAAATCATTAATTAAAAATGCAAGTTAAAATAAGTTCAATTTCATAAATGATGATATCGTCCACAATTGGACGATATCGTCCCAAATTTGAGCAAATTCGTCTCCGATTTCGCCAATCGAAATCGTCCCCTTTTTGATGAAATCGTCCCCATTTCGCCGATTTCGCCTCTAGACGAAATCGGCGATATCGAGATGATTTCGATGAAATCGAGACGATTTCGTCTCGACGACGTCGACGGCCCAAAAATGGCCGCGATGCTCAAAAATCAATCAAATCTAATCTAAAAAGCATGAAATTCTAAAGTAAAGCATTCTAAATTCAGTTTAGACCCTTACCCGTAGCCCGCGCCGGACCTCTATCGATCATCGTGCGCTGTCTCGACCATCTTGTCTTCGGAGCTCTAAAAACTAGGAAAATGAACAGGTAACAATGAATTAGGGTTTTACCCTATTTTTCTTAATTTTATTCAAAAACAATTAAAAACATTTTAATAATTTTGCTTTTCCGCGTTTTTACCTCAAACGTTCGATTTGGGTAAAAACACGGAGGGGGCACCATAGTAAGTTGTCGTACGATTCGACCTAGAATCGTCGCCTAAAAATGGGAATATTTTTTGCTTTCTCGTAGATCGAGAAGAACTCATCTTTAACGCATTTTCTTCGGAAAATTCGCTAAAGAGGGGGCAAAATGTAGCACCCTAAAATTGGCACAGTAAAACCTTAAATAATTACAATTACTCTAGTAAATATTCAAATTCAAATTTTAACCCCCAAAACCGCTCCCAAACCACCGTTTAACCCGTTTCCTCCTTTCCCACGCCATTTTTAGAGTTTGTTTTGACCGTTTGATGATATCGTCGCCGATCAGACGATATCGCCTCAGATCGGACGATTTCGTCTGGACTAGGACGTCCAGACGATCTTGTCCCAAAACTAATTTTTCTCAATTAGCCTCTGTTCCAACGACGTCTCTAATCCGGGAAGAAGCGTGTCTACACCGTTAGAGACCCTCCCCGTTGGAGATCTCCCAAATTGGGATGATCTCCAACCTCCTAACCTCCCTCCTAAGCCTATTTAAACTTAGGACTCCCCCTTGGCATCCCCCTGGCTGAAATTTCCTGTAACTTGACTTCTACATGCACTAGAACATCCTAAATTACTATTTGCACCTGTTCTATCCAAATTTTGTTGCAGGAACCTTAGTATTTTTCAGCCGGAGCAAGCTCAGTTCGTCGTGGACGATCCTGTTCAATTCGAGACGATTTCGCACCAATTCGAGATGATCTCGACTGCAGTCTGCATTGGGGGCAATCAGTGCCCAGAGTTTGCATTTCCTCATTATTTTTTGTTGCATTATTTTGTATTTAGTTAATCTTATGATTATTCTTTATTATTTTGCATCTTGGAGTTCACCCATGTAGTTTAATTGCATAATAAGGTCATGATTAGCTATTAAAGTGTTGCAACTTACTTGCATTTCTATTCAGGATTATCTTATTAACATTCTTATTGTCATTTCACATCATTGCCCTCTGTTTGTATTGCTTGCATTTTTTGTATTTTGTGTCTATTTCTCTGTTTGCAGGTCTCTAACGAATTCGTCTGACGAATTCGTCAGATCTCAAACGATCCTACAGGTCGAAGACGATCCCGTCAAATTCCAGACGATCCTGTCTGCTTCAAGAATCAGAACCTCCATCAGACATCCGGATCAGGTATGGCTCTTTAATTTAGCTTTTTTCTCTCTGTTTTTTGTTCAAATTTGTTTTCTGTATTTCATTTAGTCTGCATTTTCATAATAGAACAACTTAGATTCATTTGGCCAAACCTAGGACTCGAATGTTTAAAGATAAAACTGAACACATTAAACACATTCCCAACCTAGGCGTGGAAACTACCATTCAAACGTTTCCTGGTGAACCCACCATCCGTCGAAAAATCACCATAATACACCTCCCCCGAGAGGCGGGACCTTCGCAAGGCCTCTCAGTCCGAGGTACTGCGCCATCCTTTTCCCATCCTCCTTCCGGGCACGGATCCTATAGCCTGAAGGTAAGGATGCGAAAAATTTGGAGCGATACAAGAACTATAGAAATATTTCCTTAGTTAATGAGAATTAGCCAAAACACCTAAGTTTTTGGCCCAAAAGTTTGGTGAGGGTTCTAGTTGCAATAAAAGGAACCCTAGATCTAAAATTATAAAAATTACTAATCCAACTAAGAAAGAAAAACCTACAATGGCTAGCTCTAACAAAGTAGGAAAAAAGGAACCAAATTATCGATTCAAAAAAGAAGCAAAAGGAAGACTGGGTAGAACTATCATTTGATATGTCTAGCATAGGCCAAGGGGTGAATAATAAAACTAGTTCTACCAAGGTATTAGGATAACAAGTGCCTATCCAAAAGGATAGTGCACAAAAATATTCTAGAGTAAGAGCAAGGAATTAAAATGACATAGATATTATCACTAGTAGTGAGGAGAAACTTATGTTGCTATAACAACACTCTACACCCACCTGTAGTGAAACAAGTGAATAATAAAATTTGCTATCAAAAAGTAGGAATGCAAAAACCCAAAACTACCAAATCAATATTTTTTTAAATAACGATTACAAGCAAAGGTTCACAAGGGAAAACCCTCTTTATATTCTTCCAACATACAAGGCTTCACCACATTTGAGTTCCAAGTCATTGTAGATGACACTTAGTGGATAGGAGTGGCGAACCTTACTAAACCTACATATTTAGAAGGGCACCAAAAGTGGTCTTCCGACATTTCCCATACCATCACTAGCATAGGACAATGTGGCCTTAGTGTAGGGATTATCCATTAAGGCCCATAACACTTAAAGAGAGATGCTTATTCCTTACCATACACTAAGTCCATATATAAGGTTAATAAGGTGTATATCATTGGTGCTTAGTTACCACATATTTGTGGGATAACTAATATTCTGGCCACTTCATTGGTAATGAACATGATCACCTGATACTACACATTTAAGGGATCACCACTTATATCTTGTGAATGGATCCACAACTCTTAGTTGGAGTACACTTGATCCTACTAGTTCAAGGTGCAATGAATTCACAAGAAACCTAGGTATTGTATTCTCACAAGTCCTTCTAGGTTTATGATCCTAGATATTACATTCTAACAACTCTTATGACTCATGAATACCTAGTTATTGAATTCACATAACTCCTCCTAGGATTGGGATTTAATGTATTTGAATCGGGTCCACAAGAGATTCTAACACCCCAAGATTATCATACTTAAAATAAAACTTGTATTTTAAAACATGATTTTAAAGTAAAGCAACATACATCACATCATATCAAAAGCACTTTAAATAAAATCATAATCTATCTAATCTAAAGTGTTATAGAAGATAAGCAAGGATGCCTATTAATTAAGCCACATTTTGCTTAACTCAAATGCTTGACATAAAGCTTCATAAGATGCATTCCCTTAACATAAATGCTATAACATAATAAACCAAGCATTAACATAAATATGCATTCTAGCAATTGATATAACTCAATACTAACTATAAATAAAATATTGCTAAAACACTTTAATGTACAAAACCCAAGGAAACATTAAAACAACATAATATTTCAATTACAATTGAAGACAATAGGAAACTTGTGGAGCCTATTACTTTAGAATAATTTCATTTAGCTCTTTTCTCTTTTAATAAGGATAAATACCCAAGTCTAGATGTGATATCTATATCTTTTTAACAACATAATTATGATATAGTGAAGGATTATTTATTGGTGGTAGTGGATTAGTCTAGGGTAAATCAATACATTCCTAATAAAATTAATAAAACATATCTCACTCTAATTTCAAAAAATAAGGATGTTGAATTGTTTAATTCTTTTAGACCCATAAGCCTATATAATATGGCATATAAGTTTATCTCTAAAATTATGGTGAATAGATTAAGGTCACTTTTAGATAAAATTATTTTAGAAGAGTAAGGAGGATTTGTAAAAGGGAGAAAAATTTTGGATGGGATCTTAGTAGCTCATAAAGTTATACATTCAGCAGCTTTAAGGAAAGATAAAGAAATGATATTAAAATTTGATATGAGTAAAGCCTATGATAGGGTTAGTTGGTATTGTTTTTGTAGTTTTAGAAAAGTTTAGTTTCAAGAAGAAATGGTTTATATGGATTAAATATTGTGTCTCTATAGTTTCTTATTTAGTATTGGTCAATGGTTTAAAGCCAAGAGAGGGCTTAGACAAGGATAACCTCTATCTCCTTATTTGTTCATTATTATGGTAGAGGTTTTGAGTAGGAACTTAAATAATGCTTACAAATATGAGATTATAAGTGGACTTAAGATTATTAATAACATCGATAACATCACCCACCAATAATTTGTAGATGATACAATCCTTTTTGGACGGGCAAGGATAAATGAAACTAGAGCTTTGAATAAATTTTAAAATAGTATGAAAGAGCTTCAAGGAAAAAAATAATAGGACTAAATCCAAAATTTACTTTATTAACACTCCTACTAATATCAAAGCAAGAATTTACAGGTTGCTTCAAATGGAGGAGGAAAAGTTTCCAAAAATTTATCTAGGAATGTCTCTATTTTAGGAGAGAATGATAATAGATTTATGGAATCCAGTTATTAGTAAATTTTATAATAAACTTCCAGCTTGGAAAGATAGATGGTAATCATTAGTAGGAAAAGTGCAGTTAATTAAGTCAATCTTACAAGCCATTCCAACATATTATATGTCATTGTATTCTATGCCAAAATTAATTAAAAAAAGTGTAATCTATATCATGCGATCATTTTTATGATTAGGTATACATGATAAAAATAAATGTTCTTTGGTGAAATGAAGCAAGTTGTGTGATGATAAAACTATGGAAGGTCTTGGTTTAAGAGTTCTTGCAAATGCAAACTTAGCTCTTACGAGAAAAGTAATTTAGATATTGTACAAATATAATCAAAGACAATGGGAAAGAATTCCTCCAAGTATGTTGATCCCAATGACCCAAGATTAATTTTTACTACATTTTATCTACCAAATGGTTTTGCTCTTTGGAATGGTTTAAAAAAATCTATTGATCTTATGATTAAAGGTTTAATATGGGTGGTGGGAACTAGAGAAAACAATTCTATCTAGATGGATACTTGGTGTGATAAAAAACCACTCAATTTATATCCAATTTTGAAACCTTGGATGGGATTTCTTCAAGATAAATATGGTGATAGGGTTTCAAATATTTTATACAAGGATCAGGAAGGAAGATACAATTGGAAATAATTTTTTTTACAAGTATACAAGACATGGATGCTAGGAGGCAATTGAGTATAAAGATAACAAATGTGATTATTCCGAGGGGAGCCAAGGATAAATTGATTTGGGAGTTGAATAGCTCAAGAGAATACACAATAAAAAGTGTATATAATGTAAAACACCTACAAAATAATAATATCACTATATATGGAGAGATATTTGGGATAGCCCAAGTATCCCTAAAGCCAAAATGTTTTTTTGGCTAGTAGGTCATAGAATAATTTTATCCTGAGATAACCTTATGAAAATGGGTTTTCATGGCCCATATCAATGTGTTTTTATTAAAAATATGAGAGTATAGACCATATCTTAGGATATTTTTCAATAGTCTGGAATCTATGGCAATGGATTTTTAATATGTTCGATAAATGCATGGTTATGAATAACAAAATTGAATATTGGTTAAAGTAATGGCAGCGAACTTATAAAAGTGAGGCTTTATAGATAATATAGGATATATCAAAAGATACAATACTTTAGACTTATGGCTAGAAAGGAATATAATAATATTTAAAGGAAATGAAAGTAATTTAGAGGTAATAAAAAAGAAGATATGTTTAGCCATAGAGGATTCTAAACCAACCTTATCAACGCACCTAGTCCCTAATTTTGAAGCAAAGATTCTTGATAGATGTATTCAAGTCATTAAATGGAATTATGATGTTAGGTACAAGAGAAGAAAAAATAAGATAAATAATATAAAGTGGAAACCACCAGATGCGGAGTGGGTTATATTGAATTTTGATGGAGCATCTAAAGGAAATCCTGGACTAGTAGGAGGAGGAGGAATTATTAGAAATAATAGGGGAGACATTTTATATCATTATGCTTTCAATAGTGGATTTAAGTGATATGGACATAGATTACAATGGACACGATATAGGATATAATGATCAAAAATTAAATTTTTTTATTTGAACATGCCTATAAATAGGTATTACAATATTTCAAAGAATTTTTAATGGATGCATTAAATGCAATTGGTTACAATGTTATCCTTCACAACAACTATCTAATAACTAATTACATTAAACCCTATCATTCCTCCACACTAAGAAATCATTGGTCTCCAATGTGTACAAGTGTGGAAGAGAAATATGGGTAGCTAACGAGTGTCAACTACAACTGAAAATGTACTCCTATTACAAAAGAAGAATACCAAAATAATGATCTGGATTAGGTATTCAAAAAACCAAAAACTAACACTAGCACTAAATCAGGATCGAAAAAGCTTTCCAATGACTATAAATACTGCTATACCGATAGACAGTTGGATGGGTCCCTCGATTCAGTAGAAGAAAGCAAAATCGATGGTAAAATAAATATGTCAAAGAATATTCCTTGAAATTTGTGCCAAAAGAAACAATAAGAAGTAAATGTGTAGGTTGGCATTAAATTTTTTTTAATGGATAAGAGTGCATTAAATGTGATTGGTTACAATGCTTATACTTAACAACAACTATCTAACAACTAATTACATAAATCCCTATCATTAAGACTAATAATGAGTTTGAATATTGGGCAACTTTATAAGGGTTAAAAATATGTAAACAAATGAAGTGGAATAGAGTATGGATGGAAGGTGATTCTCTCATAGTAATAAATGCAATTTTGAGGAAAGCAAAGGCTCCATGGAACATACAAGAGATAATTGTGGAAATTCAATATCTTTCTAAAGAGTTTAATGAAATAAGTTTTACACATATATTAAGGGAAGAAAACAAATTTGCGGATAATATAGCCAATAGAGGGGTTTTTATTGAAGATCGTGAAGTTAAATTCTCCTTTCCATGGTTAGAGGAAGTAGTAAGTTTAGTTGAAGCTGATAAGAAAATGTTGATTTCCTTATTCAATTAATTATTAAGATTTACTTTAATGTTTTCCATTGGTAATATCTACTTTATTTTGTAACAATAATGTGTTTTCATTTAGACTATTTATTATAATTTTTGTTTTAGGAAGGAAACTAGCAATCCATATTTGGTAAAGAGGATTATTATAGTGCGATATTTGGTAATATTACTCTACTAAATGCAATGCATAGATAGTAGAGGTGAAGTTTTGGCATTGTGAAGGCTTATATAGGAAAATTTCAAGAAAAATGCTAAAATATGAAATAATTATTTTCATAGAGAAAATTGAAAAGATCTAAAAACTGAAAATAAAGAATTCAAATATTTTATGTAAAATGATGTAGGTTTCTAGCTATGGCATCTCAATTGATATGAGAGGAGTATTTATTTATAAAATCTCAATATCTAAAGAATATAGTTGTAATTTTTCAAGGGTGGGGGACCCAAGTACAACCCCTTATTATCTAGCAAAAAAAAAACATAATCTTTCCATTTGTACAATAATCAAGTTTACACAATTCTTAGAGCAACACATTTATTTACAAAGATTTTGCTTTTCCACATCATCTATACATTCAAAGTACTATGAAGTCATTCACCAGGTATATTCAAGCCATATATAAAACTATAAGCTCCTTCATGAAATGGAATCTACCCATGAATCATGAGGAATACTTAGGGATAATGACAAATTTAAATGCAATGCAACTTAGAGATGCCACTTATATTATACAAAGCACCATGCATTAAGAAATACAGCAAGAATATAATCCCATACTTCTATTTATAATGATCCCTTAACTCACATGAGTCTCAAGGATCATTATAATAGTTTTTATTTCAAAACCAACATACAATAATCCATCTTATAAAAGAGAATTCCATACTTCTCTTTATAATGACCTCTTAACCCACATAAGCCTTAGGAATCATTATAATATTTTATCTTTGAAAACCACATACAATAATCCATATTACAATAACTTCCTTTCTACACTTTTAAAGCAAGGAACATACATCCCATTTTATTTTCCAAAGACAATATTACTATAGATCAAGAATAACTAAAGCATTTACTAATATAAAGTTCCCCAATTCCAAAACCACTTCTTCCTTAGCAAACTATAAACCAATGAAAGATTTATTTTCTAAATCCATAACTTTATCAATAAAAGAAGCAACATTCAATAACATAAATAAAAAGAGATTCTATAATCTAACAAATTTCTCCTAAGATAACTTTTATAGCTTGGAAAGAGATTTAAACAACTATTAACATGACTAAATGAAATCCATGATCACACAAAACCACCAAATAACCTAGCAATAGATCTGCATGTAAGCCAACACATAGATGCATGAAATGAATTAACACAAGCAACTCAAGCTAAGTTGTATACTACTAACGAAGAAGATCATATCCAATCCTCAAGCCACAAGCATTCTAAGGTTACAAGGCTTTCAATATACCATACTAATTTAACATAAGCATACCCAAAGAATCTAAAGTATGGGAGCATATGGGTTGGAACAGAACTAACCTATATGGTAGGGGGAAAGAATAAATATGGCTATGAGTAGTAAACCTTACAACAAGTAAGACAAAAAACTAACAAAATAAGCACATCAATCACAATAACGAGGTTGTCATGGCATTAACACTTGCAATAGCATCGAACATGGTCACATACATATTTATCCATGGAAGACCAATAATACCCCATATGAAGGAGCATCTTGGCAATGTAATTACTTCTAAAATTGCCTCCACATGATCCTTCATGAGCCGCACTTAGAGCTAGTTAAGCTTCATCAGAGTTAAGCCATCACAAGAGGATGCCTCCAAAGAAAATCGATATAAAGTATTACCAATTATAACAAATCAACACACTATTTTGCACAAAATATTATGTTGATTATGATCTAAACCATCAAGAATTAAACCATCCTTAAGTAAATTAAAAATATTGTTATATCATGGTCCATACGGGGAAGCTCCAATGGTTAGAACATCTAATGGAACAAGACTAGAACTAAGTGACTTAGGATATTGAAGTTTTCTAATGATAATAAATGCTTGATCATCATCCAAATCGAAGGAAAATAAAGATGTAGTAGTAGCCATAGTATTCACATGGTATTTGGAGGACCTAAGAAAAAAATCTATGATTACTTGATTGAATGTGGATACAAGCTTGGTGATAATATCTTTGTAAGGTTTTATTTAAATCATATCCAGTCTAATAAACATTATTAATCTGATTGACCACAAGTTGAGAGTCACCAAAAAGTAAAATAACTCTAACCTACAAGTCTAAAGCTACTCAAATACCAAGGATCAAGAATTCATACTCAGTAGTATTATTCATGCAAGAGAAATAAAGCTTGAAGGAAAGGAGGATGAGTTGTTTTTATGGAGTGACTATAATGATTCTAGCACCAACACCCTTTAAGCATCAGGCTCCATCAAAAAACAAAGTCCACGACTCTGGTTCTTGGGCTTCTACATTAAGGAACTCATCAGTAAACTCAATGAATAAGGTATGAGTTGACTCTACGGGAGTGGAGGCTAGCTGATTAACAATCACCTAAACTTTGATAGTCTTTTGACCTATAAAGGTTAAGTCAAATTCACTAAGGGATAAAATCCACTTAGCGGCTTGACTTGAAAGGTTGGGCTTAGACATTAAATAGCACAAAGGATTAAAATTTTCAACAATCAAATGTATTATGGCTAAGCATGCAGTGTCTCAATATTAAAAATAAAATGCTATGAAAAGACAAAGCTTCTCTAAGGAGGTGTACTAGGTTTCATAGGTACCCAAGGTTCTACTGATATAGTAGATGGCTCACACTTTTTTTTTGTCATCATATTGAGCTAACATGGATCCCAAAGTATGATTTGTGGCTTCTACGTAAAGCATCAAATGCTTATCCAGTCTATGGGAACTAAGATAGATGAGGAAGTGATATATCTTTTGAGTTCATAAAAATCTTACTAACACTCATAATCCCATCGAAACACATCTTTCTTAAGGACCTTAAGAAAGTTTTGGCACTTATCGGCTAACTAATCCATGAACCAAAAAATACCTTGAAGCTTACCTTGCAATCTATGCAACTCAGTTAGGTTATAATGAGGAGGTATGCCAGTGATAGTCACTATCTTAGCGAGGTTTGTTTCAATGCCTTGCCTAGACATGATGAAACTTATAAACTTGGCAAATGTGACTCCAAACACACACTTGGAGGGCTTAATATGAACTTTGTACTAACTGAAGCCTTTCAAAGTGTCTAGCTGAGATAGCTTACATTAAATTTTTCAATACAGGTAAAATTATTTAAAGAACAATAAATCTAGTATAAGTTATTCTATAACATTAATCTTCTGAATTGATTTTATTTTCTTAGTTTTGTTTGTAGGAAATAAAAATTACAAAGAATGAAGTGAAATATATATTTAAAATAAAGGTGAAATTATGATATAAACTAATTCTATGTGTTTGTGTTTTGTTTTGTGGATCCACGTGCAATTTTAACAATGCATTAACTAATTAATTATTTTATAATTTAAAATGATGCAATTTAATTTAACTTATAATCTAATATTAATCCTATGCACTAACTAATCCTAATCTATTTCAAGAGAAAGAGAGTAGGGACTAGCTATCGGAGTGGGCCCTGCCTCCTAGAGGATAGTGTAATTCTCTTCTCCCCTAATCTAATTTACTTTCAGTAAGTAATTTTCATAAAGACTATTCTAACACCATTTATTTCATTGATGCAGAAAATAAAGTGAATATTACAAAAACAAATAAATCATAATGAAACCATAAGACACAATTACCAAGTTCATGAAGAAAATATTGTTGCTTTATTGATAGATTCAAATCCTCATGTGTACAATGCTCATATGATAGATGATACAATGAATTCCAGATATTCAATAGTAGATAATAACTAGCAGACCTTTTCAAAGGTCTTTTACATTGTATTTATAATGTCACTTAGATATTTTCAATAAAAGTCTTCTATGTATGCTTTTTTGTCATCTCGAATACTTGAATATTTGGTTGCTAACTTTCATAACAAAATTAATTTTAAATTAAGACATACTAATAACTTGTAGACACCTAAAATACATCATGTTTAGGAGACTACCCATATGGACACATTCGGAGACCATATGAATCATCTTGGACCTCTCCAAGAGCTAGCAGTGGTCCTAACCACTCAAAAAGGGTAGTTCTAGCCCATCCAGGCTTAGTCACTCTCAAGCAGAGCAACCACCACATCTGGCCACTGAAGTTGACAGCGGCCACACCTAGCCATTGCTCTGAATAGTGGCTAGCACCATGCATAGTCTGGCCATGAATACGGGCCCAGATCATGTAGTATGACTACACCTTGCATTGCTTATGGGCAGATTTTGGTGAGGAACTCCCAGAGTTCCTCCTAACTACCCCTTCAATGCCAATTTGTGATTGATGCTTTCCCCCTGGGATGGTCAGTTGCATGCAATTTGGATTTTGGCTTCTCTAGGAAGCCAAGATCTAGACCTAGATCTAAAAGATAGGAGTCTACATATGGACTCTCCCAAGCAAAGCAAAGAGATCCATGAATATTCAAATCTTGTGCAGCGAAGCCCTGGCCGATCAGAGAGTGAATCCATACCCCCTTTGAGGAGCAGCGAAGCGCTGTCTGACTGAGCTACATCTATGCACCTACTTTTAGATCCATTTATTCTTCACCACCCATCAGTGTACCAGACACAATAGGTGACCCTTGAACATCAATTGGAGCAAGGAATATAGTGCTACAACCCCTGGTCCACGAGGAGAAGAGCTTCATTTCATGGCCGCTATCTTGGATAGTGGCCCGTAGGCATATCTTAGGGTATTAGACATTATTTTCCTTTGTTCTAGCTTAGATCCATTACTGCTTTAATTTATTAATTAGTTCTAGCATAGATCTGATTTCATTAACACATTTACATCGTATTTTTGAGTTTTCTATGCATTTATCGCTTAGTTTATGCTTGCATTTTAATATTATCATGCTCATATATCATGTTTATCAGATCTACTAATAAGAGCCTCTTTTGGAGAGGTGGCCCATACTACTGATAGTGCTCTATTGTTTCTATGCATGCAGGGTTATAGGTTTATAGGACCGATTCAAGGCATCCAGTGCATAAGATCCCTCCAAGGTGAGAGAAGGAGAAGGAGGCATCTATAAGCCCTCATACAAGTTCATGTGCGAGATCGGGAGGCCTACGAAGTGCACCACCCCTTTGTGAGGGGACATCATTCTTCTGCATCATTATTTCCACTTGTAATTTATTGTATCAAAACTGGGTATCCCTTAGAGGGACCGATATGTAACCGGGATTTTCCAAAGAAATTATTAATAAAAGATCTTTATTTATTTTGTCATTTCTGTGTTATGTTATCTATTGCTTTGTGTTCTTCCATTTGATATAATATTGCAAGTAGAGTAGTAGTGCAAGTGGTGCACTTCTTCTCGGGGTCGCATAGATGGCGATCATGGTGGGACCCCCACCAGGTTTTTGTTTTCTATCAATTTATTGATATTTTATTGTATTTTTTATGTGCAGGTTTGGCCGCTCTGGTCGACAATGACCAATAGAGCTTAGCTGCTCTTGTAGTCAATGGCCAACAGTAGCCACTCTAGTCGATAGTGGCTAGTAGAAAAAGTGTAATAGAGGGTAGCCTTTTCATCATCAGATGAGGATTTGAGGTTGGTAGCATTCCCTGATTTTCTATCTTTCTCTGTCTGCAACTTATTTTCAAAAAATAGCAACTTAAATCGTATTTTTATTAAGGAAATATAAGAAAATATGGAAGAAAAATGCATTTGAAGCTTCTTAGATTTTTTTAGCTTTCCTCTAGGCGCTTCTAGGAACAACGGGCCTCTATTTTCAAGGTCTACCCTAGTCTCCAACATTCTAGGCTTTTGTGTGTTTAAGCTTGCTTGCATGTGGCCCAACTAGAGGTCATTACATCATAAAGTAGAAATTGCATCAAAGTCATTTAGATCAGTTAGAGATGCATTTTCTAAAATCAAACATTCTTTTTAGGCATGTAGGGAAATATCATGAGTGCTCTTTGATGCATAGTTTTCCATTATTTTAAAAATAACCCCACACATCACGTATCACTTTAACATCAGTGGCGTTGGGCTCTCACATCCAACCCATTGATCGAGACCAATAGTGGATGTCATTACCACTTGGTTGGCTCACTTGAAAGAGTATCATTGGGACCCATCCATGGCCAAGGCTAACCCAAGAACTATCCATACCATGCAAAATAACATGCATTCCTCCTTGAGAGGTGTATCATTGCACATGGGGTGTTGGGTGAGGATTGGTAGTACCTATGCTACCTCATTGAGTATGGACTTCACTACCATATTTGGCTTGTGCAAGTATATAGGTGAAATCCCTTTAAAAATGAGTATATCATCCAATGAAATGCAAAATATATGACACAAGGTCTTCTTTATATACAATGCATCAAAACACACAAAATAGCTTAGGGAACACACATTAATCCTTAAATGAGATAAAAATTTGTTTGCTTTGCTTGTGTGGTTTGAAATTGACATAAGAAGATAATTCATAGTTCATTATGGTATACACATAGAGCAACCACCCTCGGTCCAACATCGAGGTAGAAATTGATGCTTCACACACTCACCATCATAATGGTATTGAGCTACCCACCCATAGTGTCATTGGATGAAGTTCAGCAAGTCTTAGGGGTGATAACTCAACCCTTGGGGGGACTCCTCGAGAAACCCTAATGAGAGAGCCATATCTTGGTTCCTCTCATGGTAGACATGAGGAGGCCTCAAGGCCTCCATCATCATACATACATGAGGAGGCCTCAAGGCCTCCATCATCACATAGACATGAGGAGGCCTCAAGGCCTCCCTCATCACACAGACATGAGGAGGCTTCAAGGCCTCCCTCATCACATAGACATGCGGAGGCCTCAAGGCCTCCATTATTACACAGACATGTGGAGGCCTCAAGGCCTCCATCATTACATAGACATGCGGAGGCCTCAAGGCCTCCATCATTACATAGACATGTGGAGGCCTCAAGGGAGGCCTCAAGGCCTCCATCATCACATAGACATGAGGAGGCATCAAGACCTCCATCATCACATAGGCATGCAGGGGTTGCAAGGCCCCAAAATTCACATGATACACTTAGGATAGATCAGCCCACTAAGGGGTAAGACATTAGGGCTATGCCTAGTCATAGACCTAAGACATCCTATAGCCTCCCTATATATGGGAGGATACCCCTAGATTATGAGCTCATTGGTGCTAATGGGACTCCATGGGATCAACCATGGAGGACTAGACAACTTGATGAGTTGGATCGAGTTCCCTCGAGACCAGCTCCAAGAAGCATTGCTACCACACATTCTACTTTAGGAAGTTTATGTAGCATAACTACTAGGCACACCAATGAACCAAGGGAAGCTTCAAAGTGGCCCCATAGCACATACACTACTTTCGACCATGGGGGTACACAACATAGATCATAGTACATTGAGCAAGTCACCCTAGTAGACAAGGGCAAGAACATAGCAGGAGCCTCTTTGAGAGGCCTATCCATTAGAACTCCTCACATGGAGTTAGAGAGGCATGAACCTTCAATAGAAGGTCGGTCTGACCACATACATAGGTTAGAAGAAGTATTGCATGTTGAGCGAGAGCATGTGGAAACTCTCGAGCAAGAAGAATGAAGGAAGAGGTATCTGCACCTACATGAGAAATGCTTGAGAGAAGAAAGGGTTGAGTATGAAGAGCAAGCCAATATGATTGGCTCGGGCTGACTTACACATAGGTGGTGAGGAATACCAACATGATAGATGTGTTAATTCTCAGCATGAGAGATGCACTAGACAAAGAGATGAGCACACTCACCATGCCTCACAACATCAACAATGCCTGGATCCTGAACAGACACAACTTAATGAGGAATAGGCAAGGATGGAAGATCAAGAATAGACATATCCTGAACCTCCATCCATGGTTATGGGAGATGAATACAGATACCCAAATTAGGCAAACATAGGATTACCTCCCTTACCACCATGAGTAAACCTTCAGGAATAGGAGATTATTTCCTTGAAGGTATACCAAATACTCATCGAGAGAGTCAAATCTCTTGAGAAGTAGGACATGGTTGGGAAAAAGTTGACTTTGAGAAAAATACACAACCAACCTCTGTGCCCCTCAGTACTGAGTCCTGCATACCCTAGGCACTTTGAGATGCCTAGGCTAGACAAGTTTAAAGGAGAGGAAGATGTGCAAGAACACATTACAAATTTCATGAATGCATGCTTCCAAGCTTTGAGAATGATGCCCTAATGCTAAGAATATTCATCATGATGTTACTTAGCAACTCAATGGTTTAATCAACTTCCCAAGCACAACATCATCAACTTTGAGCAACTAGTGAATGCTTTCCTTGAATGCTTCTCCTTCGATGTCAAGAAGAAGGTGAACTTGTCTGATCTGGCCAACTTAAAGCAATATGATGATGAGCCAGTTATGGACTATGGGAATAGATGGAGGAAAATCATGGCAAAACTACCATTCTCCATTCCCACTGAAGAGCTCACCCGAATGTTCACAAAGAGCTATGCCAAACACATCTCATTGCTATTGCAACTATAGTAGTATGAATCATTCAAAGAAGCCTTGGCTCAAGCCAAGCTTATAGAGGACATAAAGGTTGATGAAGGAGACCTCAAGCTCTAAAACAAGGAGTGGAATAATACCAATCATAACAAGAATCAATAGAAGTAGGCCAAGCCTGCTCAAGTCAACCAGGTCATTTTAAGCATGCCAAAGGGAGGCAATGGCCAACAACATAGAACTATCAGGCTCACCCCCATCGACTAATTATGACCCAAAGAACAACCAAGGCTAAAATAAGGAGCATCGGCCACCTCACTATTTCATGCCTCTATCTGAATCGATGCAATCAATATTTAATCAGTTGAGCAAGGCACAAAGAATCAGATTTCTTGATGCACAAATTCTTGACCCTAATCATCCCAAGCCCAAGGGATATAGGGAAGATCAATACTGCCCATATCATAGAATACAGGGGCATGACATCAAAACATGTATCGGATTCAAGAATGTTGTGCAAAACATGATTGAGAAGGGTGAGCTAAAATTTGACAACCCATTAGCACCCAATAATAGAGACATGGGTATATTCAGGAACCCATTGCCAAATCATGAGGCCCCTAGAGATCAGGGCACCCAAGTCAACCAAGTTTGAGTTAAGCCGCCCACTCATGGATGCATCAGAATGGTTGAGATAGTCAATATGGCAACTAGGAGTCGATGATATGGTCAACCAGAGCCTCCAATAGCTCCTATTCATATCTTGACTGCACCTCGATAGAGATAGGTGCAAAACAATCCTCCAGGTCTACCAACATGACCTATGGTAACTATTTAGAGTAGACTAGAACAAAATCTACAAATGACTCTAACCAAGTTGTCAATTTATGAGCTCATACAACAATCTCCTAGGCATAGGGAGACTTTGATGGAGATCTTGAGATCGATCGAGCTCCAACCCTAGAACCTATATGCATTCACACATTTTGTGGGGCAAGTGTAGTAGTGCCAAGAGCCTGTGATCCATTTCTATGATCATAAAATCAAGGTAGTGCCTACTACCATAGTAGACCCACCTTTGCATATCATCACATCAATCAATGACATACCCTTCAAGTGGGTTCTAATCGACATGGGCTCATCGATCAACATTATCATGACAAAGGCTATAGGGCACCTAAATATCCCTAGGTCCAACATTATCCCAACCTCCTACACATTAAGGGCTTTCAATGATGCATTGTGCTCCATAGTGGGTACAGTCATTCTACCTATTCAGGTAGGGAAAAAGACCATCCCCATGATGTGTCACGTATTGGAGGGGGCAATGCAATACAACATCCTCCTAGGGCATCCTTGGATAAGGGACATGTAGTGCATTCCCTCAATCTTGCACCAATGCATCAAGTATGTGCATGAGGGACAAGTTCATGTGGTTCCATCCGATGAAGAGCCATTTAAATACATGCATCAGGTTGACTTGTTAGGAGACTTTGTCCTTCCATCAACACATTTGTACATAAGGCCTTCATCCCTAACCACACAACTAAAAAACAAGAGCAAATCAGTGCGAGGTGACCCATCCACATCGACACCACCTCCTGCATCTAAGACTACTGGCACTTCTGAGAAGCCTTCAACATCTAAAGCAAAAGATAATCAGAAGTTGAAAGCACCCCTAGTGGAGGAAGGACCTAAGGAACTTCCAACTATAGCAGCTACAGAAATTCCAAATCCCATGGAGGAGGAATATTCCCAGGACATAGCCAAGGAGGTACCTCAACCTACCTCACCTGCTTCATCAACAACATCATCTGCACCGCAGGTGATAGTTCACTTAGCCAACATAGGGTTAGGTGAATATCTTGTGCAGAATATGACTTTCACACCTATTATTGAGTCTATGCAAGACATGGGATGACCAAGAGTCCCAAATTTTCTAGTAGGGATAGTAGTTCCATTAGGGGTTCCCCCTAACCAAACCAACTTCATCTATGCTAGTTTGGACTATGCCCATACTGCTTCTGATATTGAAGAGGATGAGGATGAACCATTCACCATGAATGTTCATTACTTGTCAAATCTTGAGTTTTCTCTAAGGTACTTTGAGTAGTGCCATTGGCATGGCTATGGCTTAGGTCTATATGAGCAAGGGTATCGACTTCCATTCTAGTCGTAGTACCAACTACCTACTGATAGGTGTGGTCTAGGGTATCAAATATAGAGCTATGATGATTCTTTGGTAGTAGCCCTAGATAGGCTAAGCTTGGGGTTTAGGGAAGACATTGATTGGAATCCCTATCAACCCCTTAGCAGAAACTACTTGGGTGATGGATGGGTGTCTATGGTCAATATCGAACCACCCGATGAGTATCACCTTGATTCCTCTCTTGAAGCGCACCCATCAGGAATCATCCTATGGGAGGATGAGCCAATCCATGGATATGAGTGAGAGGAATATGAATATGTCTCAAGTGAGGATGAAGATGAAATTGGCTTGGCCCATCATGGGCCTCAATATCTATAAAACCTCACTTGGTCTAGCCATGTAGAGAGTGGATACATCTCGGATGAGAGTGGCTATGAGTTAGAGGACTCAACTGAGATGGCCTTCATAAGACATGCATACCAAATCATAGGGCCAATAGTAAATGCCAATGGATTCTTCATAAGTGATGATGATTATGAAGATGAGACTAAAATGGCCTATCTTAGGCATCAACAAGTAAGTCATCACCCAATCCTAGTGGGTAGGAATGAGGGTTTCTTTATAAGTGATGATGACTTTGAGAATGAGGTTGATATGGCTTACCTTGAGCGTCACTTACATCAAGTCAATCTACTTGTTGAAAGAGAAGCGTTACTTCACACCATAGATCCTGACCTTCACTTCCTAGGAAGACCACTAAATCTAGATGTCATCTATCACATGGTCTTCCTGATCTACCAATATTTAGAGAGCTTCTTGAGCCTAATGATCCCATCATCTCATCTATCCATAGACTATATCTTGAGATCCCTATACCCCTAGAGCCTCATCGTGAGTATGGAGAGTAAACCATTGATGAAGAGTTTCACCCATGTGGTCCTAGATATTTCATCCCATCCATCAACATGATCTCCATTGATTTGACCACTCCACTTCACAACCCAACAGATCCTTCAAAACCATTGTGTCTTAACTTAGATGCTATTGATTGGGATCATGTTGATTCACCCCTAGAGCCTAAATATTTCTTCCCTAATGAAGAGATGCTACAACCATTCCATTTTGCACTAGGTTGCACACATGATGTCTATCATGCTGGTCTTGATTCTGATTTAGTTGGACCTATAAATCTAGTAGATGACATCCATTTAATCCCCACTCCTCACCAGCTTGAGGAGGGGTCACATATGGCAATAGAGGAGACTTTCAAAGTGGACATCAGTGATGACCCTTCTAATCCAAATAAAGTCAAGTTTGGAGAAATCTTATCTCTAGAAGAATAGGCCATCATTATTCCTCTATTGAAAGAGATACCAAGTCTCTTTTCTTGGACCTACAAAGATATGTCAGGACTAGATCCAAAGTTGGTTGTCCACAACCTTTCACTAGACCTCACAAAGAAATTGATCAAGAAAAAGCTCAGAAATATGCATCCAACCATCACTTTGATGGTAAAGAATGAGTTGCAAAAACTATTGGATGTAGTCTTTATTGTTCCCATCGACTATCCAGAATGGGTATCAAACATGGTGCCCATAGGAAAACCTGATGGAAGAATCTACATTTGCATGGATTTTAGGGATCTCAATAAGGCAACACCCAAGGATTCATTCCCATTGCCAAACATAGATGCTCTTGTAGATGCAACTGTAGGTCATGAGATGCTCTCCCTAATGGATGGTTTTTTTGTTACAATCAGATTCAGATTAAACCCAAAGACCAACATAAAACCACATTCACCACTCCATGGGGAACATTCTACTACAAAGTAATGCCATTTGGTCTTAAAAATGCTGGTGCCACATATCAATGGGCTATGACATACATTTTCCATGACTACATGCACAAGATCTTAGAAGACTATATCGATGACTTACTGGCCAAGTCATTGCTATGTGAAGAGCATGTTGAGATCCTCAAAAAGGTCTTCGATCACCTGATTGAGCACAATGTCAGGTTGAATCCCAAGAAATGCATCTTTGGTGTAACTTCTAGAAAACTCTTGGGATTCATCATTTCTAAATGAGGCATCGAGGTAGACCTAGCAAAGGTAAAGGCTATCCTAGAAATGGCCCCACCCACTAACATCAAAGAGTTGAGAAGCTTATAGGGCAAAGTAGCATCCATAAAGTGATTCATCACACAACTATCAGATAAATGTCGACCCATGAATCGACTGCTACACAAGGGGGTCCCATTCTAGTGGGATGAAGAATGTCAGCAAGCCTTTGCTAAAATCAAGAAGTACCTAGCAATACCACTAGTTCTAGCTCCACCAAGGCTAGACATGCCATTCTTGTTATATATATCCACTACCAATTTTGCTTTGGGCACCATGTTGGCTCAAAAGAATATGCAAGATAAAGAACAAGTGATATATTACATCAATCACACCTTGGTGAGCTACGAGATAGGATATGCATACGTAGAAAAGTTGTGCTTAGTAGTGGTCTTTGCAACCAAGAAATTGCACCACTACATGTTGAGCCATACGACGTATGTAATATCCAAACAAAATCCTTTGTAGTATATGATGAGCAAGACATATCATAATACACGTACTACAAAGTGGATCATGCTATTGATAGAATTTGACTTGGAATTCATAAGCCAAAATTCCATCAAGGGATAAGTCATAGCTGATCAGCTGGCTGAGGCACCTCTTTAGAATAGTAGGCCCCTCACCATAGAACTTCTTGATGATGCAGTCTTCACATTATCAGAAGCACCCAAACTTGAAGAACCTAAAAATGAAGTTGACATGACTTTGTTCTTTGATGGTTCGAAGTGTGAGCAAGGAGGTGGTGCAGGGATTATCTTTTTCATGCCACAAGGTGCTCCAATGCCCTTGTCATTTAAGCTAGACTTCCCTTGCATGAATAACAACACCGAATATGAGGCCCTAATATTGGGTCTCCAAACAACCATCGCTATGAAGATCAAGAGGCTAAATATCTTTGGTGACTCCCTCCTCATAGTCAACCAAGTCAAAGGACTATTTCAATGTAGGGATCCAATCTTGAAAGCTTACAAGGAGCTTGTTGACACCTATCTAGCCCAACTAGAATGGTATGACATCGAGGCAATCCCTCATTCATCAAATATATTTGTAGACACCATGGCATCTTTGGGATCCTTGATCCCTCAGAATCCATCTACTGATTTCACTACCATTCATGTGAAAATGCTCTCACACTCAATGATGCAACGTGAGGCTTTTGATAACAAAGAATCAGTCAACATGATTCATATAGAACCAGACCATGACTGGTTCTATAAAGCCAAAGACTTTTTAAAGAAGGCACCTTGGGGGTCCTTGATCTCGTAGGGTCCTATGAAGAATGGTACCATCATTCACCACAAGGTTATTTCTCAATCTACATTTGTGCACATCGAATCATAGGAGAAACAAGTCATCTTATCTATTGAGGTTGTAGCTTATCAGGATTGGCTATCCTAGTTACAAGATTTCTTGAGACTTGGAATTGTCCCATAGGGACTATCGCATGTTAAAATATGAGCATTCAAATAGAAAGTGACAAGATATGTCTTACTAGGAGGTATATTGTATCGTCGAAGCTATGATGGAGTCCTCCTTCATTGCTTAGAGCCCCAAGAATCAACTTGGGTGATTTTGCAAGCTCACGATGGTACATGCGGTGGCCACTTCAGCGGCATGGCCATTGTCAAGCGCATCCTTCGAATGGGTTATTACTGGCCCACCATGGAGAAGGATTGCTATGAGTATGTCAGGAAATGCATTAAATGTCAACATCATGCAAATCTGATGCACCTGCCATCTCAGGCCTTACAACCCATTCAAGCGGCTTGGCCATTTTCTCAGTGGGGTTTCGATCTGATCAAAAATATTTCTCCCCCATCTTCGGGCTGACACATATTTATCTTAATGACCATTGAGTACTTCACCAAATGGGTGGAAGCGGTCCCCTTAACCTCGATAATTGGACCATAAATTGTGGAGTTCATACTTCACAATATCATCTATCATTTTGGGGTCCCCTTCAAGATAATCTCGGATAATGGTCCATCATTCAAAAATAAAAATATGTGAGCTTTAATGACCAAATACAACATTCAACATAGTTTTGTGACACCATACTATCCATAGGAAAATGGGCAAGCAGAAGCCTTGAAACAAGATAATAGTAGCCATCTTAAAGAAGATGGTGAAATAAAATCATAAGGATTGGCATCTACAATTACCCCTTGCATTATGGGCTTATAGGACTAGCGTACGGATGCCCACTAGGGCAACACCATTTTTACTTGTATATGGCATTGAGGCCATTATGCCCTTAGAGTTGGAAATTCCAACATTGCGCATCACATTGAAAGAGTTCATCAATGATGACACTACGTGACAAGCTCACTTGGATCAGTTGACCCTTCTGGATGAATGTCACATCAATGCTCTTGAGCATCTTCGCATTTACCAGGATCATCTAACATGAGCTTATAATAATAAAGTCCACCTGAGAGACTTTAAGGTTGGGGATATTGTGCTTAAAGAAAACCAATAGAACTCAAATCTGCCCCCACACCTATGAGACAAATTTATGACCAATTGGATAGGTCCCTACATCATCTCTAAGAATATTGGACCTAGGGCATATCGCCTAACATCTCTAGAAGGTGTTGAGGAGCTAAAGCCTCTCAAAATTATTCATCTAAGGGTGTTTCACACATAAGCACAACAAAACACAAAAACATTCAAATAAACCAACAAAATATCAAAAACATTCATAAATTTCAAAATCACAAAAATAATAGAAAATCGTAAAAACAAAAGGCTCCAAAGGCATCTTAAAGCCCTTTGGTCAAATCACAAAAGGCTCCAAAGGCATCTTAAAGCCCTTTGGTCAAATCACAAAAAGCCCCCAAAGGCATCTTAAAGCCCTTTGGTCAAATCACAAAAAGTCCCAAAGGCACCATAAGCCCTTTGGTCAAAAGCAAAACATAAAAGCACAAAAATAGTTTAAAGTCAAAAAGTTCAAAAACATTCAAAATAATCAAAACTCAAAAACAATTGAAAGCATCAAAAATACAAAAATATTTGCATTCTGCATTTGCATTCATGTAGTTGCATTGCATATAGGCATTTGCATCCATTGCATTTACATTAGGTAGGTTGTGTTCACAATATTACAAATGACACCATATTTGTACCTCAATCATGCATCTTCAAAATCCATCATCATCCATAACCCATGTGTGTAACTATGTTTTTCAACACAACCCCTCCTGTTGCTATAAGGAATATACTAGGGTTTTTTGGTCACTCAACCATACCTAGTGGTTTTATCAAACTTTGTAGAAAGTTATCTTTGCTTTTGATAGATGAGGTTTGGTTTTGATAGCACTTGGTATATTTCAGAATCCTATCACTAATCAAAACACTAAAATCCTAGTTGGAACAAGGGAAAGATGAATGTTGTGAAGTGGTACTAGGTATCCTTAAGTGAAAAGTTTATCTTGCTCATCCCCCTGTGCGACCGGTTTGAAAATGCTGAGAATTGACAAAAGGACAAGTTCCCCCTACCCAAAGAAATCCCTTGCTTTAATCAAAACAAGCAAAAATCCTGAACAAAGCAAAATTCAAAAATAAAATAAATAGTGATTATCATCACTACATAAATCCCTTGCTCAAAGAAAAACAAAAATTCAAAATAAATAGTGATTTTCATCACTAAGTATGAGCAAGTATCCCAAATAAATATGAAGAAAAGAAGGGAGTGTTGAACTTGAATCCCTGGAGTTCTCAGCATTTGATGAACCATAAGGTGATCCTCATTATAGGTTTGGTGGCATCAAACCTGCCTAGCAATGGTGGTATCCTTATGCATGATGATATGTCTATCACATTAGCATCCTACTTTTGTATAGACCAATGTTTGCATGTGGAAGGGCTAGCTTTAGGTATCTTGTATCGCCTAGTGGTCTAATCCAACTGAGTCCAACTTAGGATCAGGATGAACATTTGAGGATCCCCAATATAACAATGGGCTGCATGAATCCCACCTGACACTAGGGTATGCTTATGTTTTATCTAATATATTCATTTGCACACACAGGGATAATGAGTATCTAGGTCTTCATAACAAGAAATTTATCTTTCAGGAGTTCTGTATGGTCAGTATACAACTTTTGATGGAGTAACTAGGGTGTTTGAGTCTCATGGAAAACCTCAAAAATCCTCTAATAGCAACAAATCATATCATCAATCACATCATCAACTTTCTTTATGAGGTTTTGTTCATTAAACGGTGTGCATGAAATAGGATAGATACCGGATGAATGTCAACAATGACATTTAGATGGCCACTGACTATTTTTGGTATATATTTTAACTTACATAAGCTTATAAAGAAAGTACATACATATCACATCATCTCATCTCACACTTGGATGTTTAAATGATTAATTCTTATTATAAGAGTTATTATTTATTCATGATTTTTATACATTCTATGGTGTCACCCATTAGATTGTTGAACTCATATCACATGCATTCCTTATGTTTTAAGTGATTAAAGCATACAAGTTCATTTCATCATAGTGCATTACACATATTGCATTCACCATATCATAACAACATAAGTTAGATGCATACAATTAGATCAAAATTAAACATGCATTTAACAATAAGCATTGCATCCATATATGCATACATCACCATAATGCATCTATACATCTAGATCATACCATCTAAGCAACCATCCATCACATAGCTAGAGCATTTAAATCAATACATCACATCATATAGCATAAAATCATAATACTGCATCACATAAACATAAAAGCAAAAATATATAGATACACATAATGAGTCTCAAAGTGTAGATATCATATATATATGTGTGTGTGTTTTGTGTGTCAAATAAGTACATAAGGGTACAAAATTTCCCATAGGCTACAACTATGTAGGTCATCTGACCTTACACTAAAAAATAAAGCTAGTACAATCAGAGCCATCAAGTTGGGCCTACACCCCCTGCCTCACCTCTGCCCTCGGCTCTATCCCTATGAGAACGATGGGAGCTAGTCCCTATGGTCTGCTCTATCCGAGTCCTGGTCCTATGGCTCGGTCACACTGATGACTGCCCTGATGTGCTTCGCCCACTCCTGTGTGACCCTCCTACTATAGGCCTATCTGGTAGATGACCTCCCAAAGCTTGACCTCATGCTCTAGTGCAAGGATGTAAGCATTATCTAGGGTGCACTACTCTAAGTCCTCTGATAGGAGTCCATGTAGATGTCTAATATCTACATCTGCATCTAGCCCACTAGGTCCCTAAGGTACTGGCATAGCTGGCACAACCTATCCCTTGGTAGCATCCCTATTAGAAGTGAGCTCATCTATCTTGAGTTGTGTAGAGTCTATCTATGTCTGGAGAGTGATCCTCTCCTCATCAAAGCTCTGAACATGTGCTTAAAGCCCAATAATGGTAGAGTCCCTCTATAATATCTGGATCTGAGCTGACTAAAGCTTAGCCTCCACATGGTGCAGCTAAGCTCAAAGAGGGGACTCCTACTCCTCTGGAGCTAACTCCTCCTCCTCCTTAGGAGAAATCTACTCCTCTACCACCTATTGCTCTACCTACCCCTAATCCTCTATTTGGGCCCACTCGATGCCCATCAGGATCCTCCTTTATAATTACCTCATCTCGATCTTAACCTAAGCTACCATCACCCTACCATAGATGTGTGACCCACCACTGAGTGTAGGCCTCTATGACCCCACCATCTATAATACCAACATCCACTACTAGAGGATCATCATCCTCTATAATTATTGTAACTTAGGGTAGTGGAAGATCCCTCTCTATAGTGATCCACCTATACAAAATAGGCTCTAGAGGTACATCCTACTATATGCCATACTATCAGAGCACCCTAGAGTAGTGGAAGAACTCCCTGATGTCATCCTTGTGGTCGATAACCCATCGATCATGCCTAGTCCTAGATCATAAACCTATCTACCTCTACCTAGGTAGGGCAATCATGATAGGGCCTCTAGATGATGTCCTTGGCCTGTAGGCTAGTCAGAGATGTTGTGTAGTGGGAGAGCTCTCCTATGTAGCACTGACTCTTGCGCTCCTTGCACTCTTAAGGCCACCTAGATCCGTAGCACTGAGCAACATCGGCTATGATAGTAATCTCAATAGGTAATCCTCTTGGGTGGTCCACCCTGATATGCTCCTAGTCCTAGATCTATAGGAGTAGGCTACAAGCAATGCTAGCTTATCCCCATTGCTAGATCCTATAGAGCTCATCATAGCACTAAGCCAATAGTGCACTCCCCCAAGCCATGATGATAGGCTCTGCACTATCAATCAAGTCCTGAACCATCGCCAAGAGGTTCCATGGGAACCTCACTCTAGAGTAGTTGAGCAAAAGAATATTATATATGACCATCAGTAAAATGGCATGTCTCCGAGAAAAGACATCCTCCTGGTACCACCGAGCCATGGAAATCCCACTAGACTAGGTATCAAGGAACATAGCAATTGCATGTGCTCCAAAGACCCTCGAAAAGACTACCTCTCTAGCATCAGTAGGGGAAGAAATAATGGGGACTCCATCAAAAGGGATCTGAAAGATCCTGTAGACATCCTCCGGTGTGATGGTCATCTCGCCCATAGGGAGATGAAAGGTGTTAGTCCTAGAGTCCCACCTATGTGCTAAGGTAGTAAGGTAGGCCTGATCCGACATGATCATCGGAAGCCTAGTAATGTACTAGAACCCATGAGCATCAAGCCAATCCTAGTCCATGTCATCCATGTCGAGTAGAAGATCCATGAGCAATTTAGGGTCTCGAGCCTACGTAGACAAAATCTAAGAGTGCAAAGTAAATGCCTAAATTAAATGCACTTAAAAGCTAAAAGAAGCAATAAAACAAAAATGGTGTAGAATTAATCTAAGATAAGCTTAAGGCTATAAAAACAATGACTAAATGCACCTAAACATTCAAAAAGATCAAATTCTACACTTCAAAATTGCAAAAAAATCAATTAAAACCTTTAAAAATTCAAAAATTTCAAAAAATAACCTAAGGTCTCGTAGTCGCTCGCACTAGGAGTGACCACACATTGACCACTAAAGCCGACAATGGCCAGCCACCAATGGTCAAAAAATTGACCATTGGAATTTGGGTTGGTCATTGATGGTGATAGTGGCCCCTCTTTGGCCATTTAGGGGCCACTCTGAGCATCAGCGACCATGGGGTGACACGCCAACGATGTCCCCCCTCAGCCAAAAATAATAAAAAATTTGCAAAATGCTAAAAATTAGGCTAGACCCACTAAAATTAACCTAAACCTAAGCCTACCTATGGTTTTGGTTCGTTGCCAATAGGTTTAGTTTGGTTCATTTACTAGTTATTTAGTGAGGTTCATTTTACCCAATAAAACAAATAAAAAGCTAGGGTTTGAGAGATACCCATGAGTCATCGACTCCTCCGCTTGTCGAAGCCTCACCCTGCTCAGCCATGGTGTCTAGTTTTGATAGCATCCTGGGTCACAATCAACTTCTCTCACCTCAAAGCTCAAAAGGTGCAATTGATAGCTGGAATAATGAAAATTCAAACCCTAAAATTCTTTTATATTTTCAATTTGTGCCTCGACCACTATTGCTATCAATGACCCACACTTTCTAGCCATTGGACCTAACAACGACCATGAAGAGGCAATTAGGGGTCGCTAGACCTGACAATGACTAGGAAACAAAGAGAAATTCACTCAATTTCTCACCATGAGGCACCTAAAAATGGGCCATTAAGCATACCTATCGGTCCAAAACAATCAAAAAGTGCACAAATACCAAAAAAATCACATAAATCAAAATAAAAAACAATATAAATTGTAGCACCATACAAATTTATTCTAGGACATCATTCCACATGCACATGCAATAGTACTAGGAGGACGTCACACACCATGATAGAGAGCCAACAAAACTCTCTTTAACACCACACCTCCTAACATTAATATATCAAAAATCAAAAACATCATAAAATTCAAATTAACAAAAAAATCAAATAACAACAAAATCTCAATTGAGCCTCGTATTCAGTTATTTACTCTATACACTTGGTGGTTGCAGTGACTAGCACTCCATGCAATCCGACAAGATGAGTAAATTACCATAAGGCCACTTGGGGCAAATTAGTTATGGTAGAATTGAGAAGCTTCACTTCAATCCTGAAGAAGGCCATGGCGGTCGGACTGCCCCACGAGAACGAAGATTCATCTCATTTCTTCTATAACATTGTTTGAATGTAGTGATTCAACACAAGCTTAAATAGAATTGCTATCACCTTGATTCCCTAAGAAGGCCATTACGGTCGGACCGCTCCATGGGATAGAGATGTACAATTACTAAAAATGGTTGAAATCACACCTGAGATGGGACCTACCCTATAACAACAAAGCAAACCTCTAAAAGGGTCCAAATCATTCATATTGGTCAAGCGACTCATCGCTTATTTCATTGTCCTTCCCTCATCGACTCGTCGTTTGAGGGGGTAGTCATAATATCAACAATCATAATCAAAATCAACAAAAGATCACTCGATCATGTCAAATTGCATTCATCTTATGAATCATTGCCAACAACTATCATAAGCTTACCCTTTGCTGGGGGAAAAAGCAAACATGATAGTTAAGTTTGTAGCTCTCCTCCTTTCGGACCTATAGTAGTACTAAAGCTACCCGATTGCCTCTGGACATGTGCAATATTTCACAAATTTAAGCCTTCCACCTTGTTGGAAGTAATGATTCTAGGATGCATGCCCTTTCTCATGACTGGGGCATCCAATGTTGATCAGATCAATGATCATCACACAACCTACAATGTGACCCTAGGTGGTCTATTTTTGCTCCACATTGTGTTTCCCACAATGCATCCCAAAAAGGGGTATCTGTAGACACCTAAAATATATCATGTTTAGGAGACTACCCATATGGACACATTCAAAGACCATATGAATCATCTTGGACCTCTCCAAGAGCTAGCAGTGGTCCTAACCACTCAAAAAGGGTAGTTCTAGCCCATCCAGGCTTAGTCGCTCTCAAGCAGAGCGGCCACCACATCTGGCCACTGAAGCTGACAATGACCACACCTAGCCACTACTCTGAATAGCGGCTAGCACCATGCATAGTCTGGCCATGAATATGGGCCCAGATCACGTAGTCTGACTACACCTTGCATTGCTTATGAGTGGATTTTGGTGAGGAACTCCCAGAGTTCCTCCTAACTACCCCTTCAATGCCAATTTGTGACTGATGCTTTCCCCCTGGGATGGTCAGTTGCATGCAATTTGGATTTTGGCTTCTCCAGGAAGCCAAGATCCTGACCTAGATCTGAAATAGAGAGGAGTCTACATATGGACTCTCCCAAGCAAAGCAAAAGATCCATGAATATTCAAATCTTGTGCAGCGAAGCCCTGGCCGATCAGAGAGTGAATCCACGCCCCTTTGAGGAGCAGTGAAGCACTGTCCGATTGAGCTACGTCTATGCACCTACTTTCAGATCCATTTATTCTTCACCACCCATCAATGTACCAGACACAACAGGTGACCCTTGAACATCAATTGGAGCAAGGAAGATCATGCTACAGCCCCTGGTCTACGAGGAGAAGAGCTTCATTTCATGGCCGCTGTCTTGGATAGTGGCCCATAGGCATATCTTAGGGTATTAGACATTATTTTCCTTTGTTCTAGCTTAGATCCATTATTGCTTTGATTTATTAATTAGTTCTAGCATAGATCTGATTTCATTAATGCATTTACATCGTATTTCTGAGTTTTCTATGCATTTATCACTTAGTTTATGCTTGCATTTTAATATTATCATGCTCATATATCATGTTTATCAGATCTGCTAATAAGATCCTCTTTCGGAGAGGTGGCCCATACTACTGATAGTGCTCTGTTGTTTCTATGCACGCAGGTTACAGGTTTATAGGACCGATTCAAGGCATCCAGTGCATAAGATCCCTCCAAGGCAAGAGAAGGAGAAGGAGGCATCTGTAAGCCCTCATACAAGTTCATGTGTGCAAGATCGGGAGGCCTGCAAAGTGCACCACCCCTTTGCGAGGGGACATCATTCTTCTGCACCATTATTTCTACTTGTAATTTATTGTATCAAAACTGGGTATCCCTCAGAGGGACCGATATGTAACCGGGATTTGCCAAAGAAATTAATAATAAAATATATTTATTTATTTTGTCATTTCCATGTTATGTTATCTATTGCTTTGCGTTCTTCCATTTTGATATAATATTGCAAGTAGAGTAGTAGTGCAAGTGTGGTGCGCGCTTCCCAGGTTCGCACATAACTAACCTTGGACTTATTGCATTTGAAATTTTCCAAGTGGTAATTTCCAAACTAACATAATCGAAAGTCCTAAATTTAAATAAGTTGTTGACAAAGTAATACAACTGTTTGTCCTCTTTTCATGGGAAGGGACAAATAAAGCTTATATCCATATCTAAGCAACTTAATAAATTAACAACTTTCAATAACAAATCATATAACAAATTTAACAAATGCTAAGTCATGTATACAATGTCAGTGTGTCATCTAATTGTGTTGACTATGTAACACACATAATAATGTCATGTTGTCATAAAATGTGGAATTCCAACGCATCAGCTGGTTTACTCAGTAAATATCCTTTTAGTAGACCCTTTCTGAAGGTAGTTTTCATAATGCCTTTTTGTAACATATTTTTGTAGCACCTTTTTGTAGCGCCTTTTCATAGACCATCTACTATGTGTGTTCTCATGAGCTGATTTACCTGATGTTTACTTTGTATCCAAATTTATTTTTCTTTGAGGTTGTCTTAGTGGGTGGCAACCTTCTTGAATGAAGATTCGATGGATATAAATATGTGGATGAACCCCTTTCATGTCCTCATAATTCCATGCAAATGTTGTTTGATGTTTTCTAAGTACTTATATCAATTGTGATTCTTGAATTCTCGTAAGCTTATTATTAATATTAAAATTATTTCCAGATGTGATGTCTATCTCTTTGCAATTTTCAACATTTGCATATATTTCCAATACTTCATGCTCAAAAATATTTAACTGACAGGTATAGGGTACTAATTTATGAGATTGACTTGTACATGCTTCATCATTAGATATAATAAGTTAATTTGAATAATTAACATTTTGTTCTTCATCAAAAAGTGGTCCTAATGGTCCTTCAATTTCTTGCTAAAAATATTCACTTAACACATTAATTGATAAAGTTTGAATAGCATCCAAATCATTAAAAAAATCATACCAAAGTTGTTTTGAAATTACTTTATCTAATGTTGACTCAAGAAATAGGCTTAGATATTTAGTATGCTTTCCATTAGAAATAGTCATATTTCAATATCTACAACTAATATAGGCATAAATTGTTGCAAGCCATGGATATCCTAGAATCAAAGGATGTCCTCCTAGCTTTTTCTTAGGTTGTAAGACTACAAATTCTGCAGGATACTCCCATGATCTTAAAAAAACTATGATATCCTCTAATTTTCCTTCTAGTTTGATAGTAGATCTATATTCAAGTTGAAGCACTATAGAAGTTGGTTGCAATTTATATTCCCCTAAATATTTTGTTGTTTCTTTGGTCATAATGTTTATGGCAGCCCCTAAATCTATTAAGACATTATGCAAGGTTGTATCACCAATATGGACTGTAAGTATAGGTATTCTAGGGTCTATATATTTTGGCAATAACCTACCTTCAGTCATTATCTATGATAATTGTCCAATAACTTGGATAGTTTGAGGTTCATTCTTCTTTTTCCTTCCTAAATTGGATGTGCAAATATTCTTTATCAACTTGGAGTAGATAGGAATATCCCTGATAGCTTGTAATAGAGGAATTTTAATGGTAAAATTCTCTAATTCTTGAATTGAAAGTTGGTTTGGAAGGTTCTTTAGGTATTTTTAGTCTTTTAGGAAATGAAACTTCCACTTCCTTCCTTTGGGGGGTTTGGATCTCTTTTTGTTTTGATGGAATATTTTTGGTAATTTTTTTGTTTCTTTTTCATTTTTGACTACTTTTTCAAATAATTCTTGGATAGGTTCTTCAACTTCTATGAGATTCACATTATTTTCCAACACTTTTCTAGATCTCAAATGGATTTATTGGCAAGGTGTCACAGATATTGAACATGTATCATTTGTTTCATAGACTTCTTGAACAGTCTTGTTATTATTAGGATTAAGAACTGATTGAGCTGGTAAAGGTGGTTTCTTATGATGGTTGTTCATATTGTTTGGAGGTGGAAGACATCTATTTTGAGGCTGATTTTGAGGTACTTTTTCCCTAAACTAGTTTTGGAATTTTTTTGTTGAGGTGGATTTAAGACTAGCTAGGTCTTCCTTGATTATATTGGTCATTCATGCTCCAACTAGGCATATTGTAACCTGACATTACTTGAATCCATGGAGGTGTACTTCCATATGCATTGGCTATAAATTGGGCCCATGGAGGTATATTCCAATCTTGGCTATTTGGATATGGGTTCCAATTTATCCAATTTGATGTGTTTAGCCATTGGTTGGGTATTTTTTGGTTAGAATAGTTGGAATTTGAACAATTATATGGACCACTGAATGGGCCATTTATTATTTCAGCTATAAAATACACATCCTCTACCTCCTCAACTTAAGGCTCTTTTATAGTATATTTCAAGGCTTAAATATACTTACAGTTAAGTAGAAATATTGGAAATATTTGCAAAGTTGAGAGGGAATTCCCTCAAGTTGTGTATTTTTCTACATCTTAGAAAATATATTTCCTCAATATATTATTATTTTAGTTTCTTATTCATGAGGTCAATATATGTAGTTAATATACTTAACATATCAATTTTTAAACTTTCCAACATATTACCAACTTCTGCTCTTGTTACTCCTCCTCCTTTAGATGAGTACTTGTTGTTCCTAAGAGGATTATTCCTTGAATAATTTTTGCAAAGATTCACAAGATATTAAAATACCATTATATGAATATCCCCCTTTACCATAAAATTTGAAATATCAAGGACATATTCTTTTAATCCTTTTAGAAATAGTTCTTTCAAGACTTCATCTAAATCAATATTTACTGTAGATCCTACAAAGTAAAATATTTCAAGATAATCCTCGAGATTATTCTTCCTATTGGTTCCTACGGAAGAGCTCAAATTTCTTGTCTCTAACTCTATAATAATCCTGATATATTTCAAGGAGTATATATTTTAATCCATGATCTCCATCTCATTGGTTGCAAACACCTTCTCCTAAGCCCATAAACCATCTTAAAGCTACATCCTTAAGGGTAGAAGGAAAAAATATTAATTTGTGTCCATCCATGGTATAAAAATAGTTTTAACACACTACTTCAAACTCAAAGAGAATAGCATCAGGGTCTTCTTGTGGTTTTCCATGTAAGGTAGGCAAAACAATAATAGAGACTAGTTTTGGTTCTCTTGTTAACCTATCTATTGGAGAAGAAATTGGAAAGGAAAAAGTTTTCCTTTGCCTACCTCTTCTTTGGTTTTCTTCTACTTCTCCATAGTCATTATTAATTTTCCTATGTCCCCTTTGGTTTCCATATACTTCTCCATGGTTATTATTAATTTACCTATATCCCATTTGGTTTCCATCTACTTCCTCATGTTCACTAGCTTGGTCAGCCATGACTGATTGGATGAATTCTAATATTGGACTTGGTATAGGGTCAAAAAATATAGTTTATGGATCAATATTATTATCGAATTTAGGTTCTCATAATAGAAATGTTTTAGGATCTTGATCTAGTACAGTCAATGGTATATCAACTTGTTCTTCTACTGGAATATCAGTCTCTTTTGATATAGAATTATCAGTATTTTTATTAGATTTTTATTTATATACTTTTATGAATCTTCATCTTGAATATCTAGGTCTACTCATAAATTTACAAAAAACTTAATTTTTTTACAACAAAAACCATTCATTCCTCCTTAAACAGTCTATGGATATCATTAATTGGATCTAGTTATTTAGGAGTTATGTAATGTTCCTTCTAAAAATAAAAATTTTGTTTCACAAAAAAAATCAATTGAACAATAAAAGCTTATTTTTTATTTGATATAGGATTTTAAAATTATAATTTATAATGTAAATCAAGACATAATTATCTAAACCACACAATTCTAGAAGGCTCGTTATATCTTTTGTTGTATTCTATATCCACTTCTCTATTTTCTATGTTTGCTAGAAATTTGTGGACAACAAGGGAGTCATAAAAGTATTTCCCCCAAGGATATGTATTTTAATTTTCACTCTCTCTTCTATATCCTAGCTAATGTTCACAACTCATCACAAGTTCAAGATAAGGTAAATGATAATATGACCCTAAGGCTTTAATTATTGAAGAACACAAGCTTATACTGAGAGGGAGGGTGAACAGTATAAGACCACTTCTTAATTTTCTTTCCCAATAAATATTATGCAATGTATATATAGTAATATCAACAATAGTAATCAAATCAATGTACAAATCACCATACACAATAGAGACATCAATTTTACGTGGTTCACCCAATGTGGGCTACTCAACGAAGAAAACATTTTACTAAAATTTTCTCAATCAATCTCTTGGGAATCCTTTACCTATTACAATGTTTATGGACCTCTATCCAAAGGAGACACCAATCCCCTAATCAATTTTATGGATCTCTATCTATAGGAGAACTCCATTATCCTTAGTCCTGATTGGTGATCTTCTAGAAGAACTATTGTCCCCATTGCTCTGGCTAATGGATCTCTATCCACTGAAGACAAGTGTCCTCACTACTCTGGCTAATGGGTCTTTATCCATTGGAGACTATCGTCCTCTATACTCTATCACCTTCAAATATCTATCTCAAATTTGTACTAAACATAGTCCCTCAATCTAGTATAAATATACTCAATATCTGTCTCTGGTCTGGCACAAACCTGTCCTCAATTTTTGCACCAAACTCTATCCTCAATCTCTATCCTCTGATATGTACTAAAAATAGTCCTTCGGTCTTGCACAAATCTATCCTCGATATCTATCCTCTGATCTATACTAAACATAGTCCTTTGGTCTAGCACAAATATATCCTTAATCTCTGTCCTCAAGCCTTAACACAAAGCTTGACTCAATCTCAAATTAACTCTCCTAGATCTGCCCCAAACCTTAACTCAATGTTTGAACAAATCAATCAATCAAATCTACTCACAAGTCTTCTCAAAGACTTGTCTTAATTCTTCCTTGTAAGCTTCCACAAAATCTTACACTAATCTATCCACAAGTCCTCTCTAGAACTTATCCAAATCTACTCAATAAGTCCTTACTAGAACTTATTCAATTCTACTCTCAATCTGTATTGTAAGATTTCACAAAAGCTCACATAAATCTATCCAAAATTCTTCTAAAAGACTTTCCTCAAATATGCTCAACAAGTCCACACTAGAACTTGTCTATTCTCATAGAAACATAAAGAGAATTTTTAGAGACTCAATATGCTTCATGTTCATCACAATGCTCAATCACTTTCAATCACTCTTTTAGAAACATACAGAGAATTGTTAGAGACTCAATATGTTTCACACTCACAAACTCTCATTCACTTTCAATCACTCTTTTAGAAACATACAAAGAATTGTTAGAGACTCAATATGTTTCACACTCACAAACTCTCAATCACTTTCAATATCTCTTTTATCATAGAAACATATAGATAATTGTTAGAGACTCAATATATTTAACACTCATCAACACTCAACCTCTTTCTTAAATCAATTCATAATATAGAATAATTTATTTCATAGAACTTGAACTATCACTTTAACACATCCACTTGAATAGGCTCAACCAACTCTACTCAACCAATCACTCAATGAAATAAACCTTGCTCACAAACCCTAGTCCAAGCATATAAACGCTCACTCAAATTTTTCCAACAATTATTATCAAACAATCTAACATAACAATGATACTCATGTTCTTTTCACAAATCTTAGTTCAAGTTCTCTCAACTAATCACTTCAACAACAATGATTATCAAACAAGGTTTTATCATAAACTATTTATTCCAGAAAATATTGAAGCATTAATTCAAGCCACTCTCAACAATGTTTACCAAACAATAATTTTTACTCTAATTTTGCATTCACAAAATTCAACAATCACTCACTAGAAATATGTGCCCATACCTTTTGTTTGATGTAGAAGTACCCTTAGAAAAACTTGTCTCAATCACAATTGTCTCCTTTGCCAATTTCAATAGTTAGATGACAAATATCACACTATCTTTCAAAATATTTTTTAAATACAACATTAATGAATCCAAAATACACCTCATTACTCCTTGAAATTAGCAATTATCAAATCACTCATTAAAATAATCACTCAAAAATATCCTTATAATATCCTAATTAATAAATCAAACTCTCAAAAATAACCCTTAAGAAATAATAATTACCTACCATTTTATCTCCATCAAAAACACAATAACCAAATTTAACTTAGGAAAAAAATAAATCTCAAAAACCCTCAAAATTTATTTTTCAACCTTAGGCACATAAAAATATTTTTTTTTCCTTCAAACTTAGCACATCCCCAAACTATGTGACAAATCCAAAAAATAACAATGCATACCTTTGTCTCATCCACTAAAAGTCCTTGGTGGATTTTGACCCTGAAACCTCTCCGTCAAGCACCTTATCAAAGCGCTAACCCACCATGTGGGCTAGGTGCTCCCACGAGAAGGGGAAGGTGCTAGCCTCCCTTTCTTCCTTGTGCTAGGCACTGTTCACAAAACACAAACCTTCTACCATGCAAAATACGAACCTCACGGGATTCAAACCTACGTCCTTATGCCAGCGAATTTCTAAATACTTATTGCCATAAATAGCTATGCTAGGTGTCTTATGTGCAAAGTGGAAGGAGCCTTAATCCTCTTTGTACCTTTTAATTCCATCGAAGACTTTTCAAACTTGCTGCTTTACTCTCTGTGCTCATTTTCAAACTTAGGGGCATTCGATAATAATTGCATTGGGGACTTAGGCAAAGGTTTTACCTTCGTTTATATACATAGTGCCTTGATGTTGCAATACGTCGGTGCTTCCCATCGAATTAATAATTTTATTTATAACTTTAATTTATAACCCTTTTTAGGGTTTATTAAATTAATAAAAATTAATTTATAATTAAATTAAAATTAACTTATAATTAACTTAAGTAACATCAGCCCCATAAGGGGGGTGGAGGTCCAAGGTTTAAATCTCGGGCCTTGTTAGACTGAACGCTTGTCCCTTTCATGGTGCTTTCAATGGTGTAAAAGGTTTAAAATGATTGTGGCATGGTGGTTATAGGGGCGGACTGCGTGAAGATCTGTGTGGCGGCTTCTAGGGCGGATAGCGCAGAATACTATGGCAGCCATAAAAGCTGGACAGCCTACTCGGATTTGTGGCGGCTACCGATTCCACCATGTAAATTCAAAAAAAAAAACTTAAGTAACATCAGAGTTAATTAAATTAACTAATAAATTAATTTATAATAAAATTATATTAGTTAATTTTTAATTAATTTAAATATCTTTTTTAATATTATAATTAATTATTATAATATTATTTTCCTAGGCCTCTTCTTTGCCCTTTAGACCTCATCTAACTTCCTGGAATCGAGTCTTTATCAACCGAAGGTGGACTTATCCTTTTGCATTTATTGGAGAACTTGAACCTAATGATTCCCACTGAAACTGCCACTGACTGATGCTGAAAAATTTACATCAATGATAACTCATCTACTCAAAATGTCCAACAATTATATCAATCCTGTCAATGTTGCTCAATTATTTTGTTCTTTCCTTAATAAAATCAAGGTTTTCCCATATACAATTCCACTATTTTCCATATGACCTATGTATTTGTTCAAAATGTAGGTTGATCTATTGTTCTAAAAATAGTTTTCTAAGGTCTATTAAAGCAGAGTAAAAATAACTCTTTACCATCTAGCTTACTTTTTTTTTTAATTTTTGTTTTGTTTTTGTTTTCAAAATATAGTTTTTAGAAAATAAATTTCATCGAGTAGTCTTACTATTATTAAGATCAAGTCTAATTTTCTAGCCAATCTTAACATAGCAAGGGAAAGTAAAATTACTATTCTAAAATAGTTCTTACTGCCACTAAAACCGGGTCTATTTTTCCATCCAGTTTTGGCACAATAAGGGAAAGTAATGTGTTATTATTACTGCTTGATTTTTAGGAACATTTCACTATGATTTTGTCACTCAATCACACCTACTTCCTTGTTTTCACAAGGTCAAAGAACCTAGACCTAAGCTAGTAACAACCACACTATGTTGAAAAGTAAATTTTCTTGAAAGTAAAAGTGCTAAAATACAAATAGTTGTTACTACTTGGTAGCTTAGGAACTATTCAGTAACACTCTCACTATTGCACCTACTCCTTGTTTTCACAATTCAAGGGACCCAAAACGAATTATGTAACAACCACAAATTAAAATAACTTGCAAAAATCAAATGCTAATCTAAGAAAGCAATAAAAAATTATACTAAGAATATGGAGTCTTGAAGTATTGATATGAAGACACTTGTTGAAACCCTATTATCCTAACATTGAGTGGCATGAACGTGGAACTCCTTGCCAATAATGCAAGTAAGTCTCCTTATCACCCCAACAATATGATTAAAAATTATGATATTGTTCTCCCTAGCAACAGTGCCAAAATATCTAGCTGATATAGCTTAAATTAGATTTGTCATAAATAGTAGAGATAAAAATAGTTTTATTTCTATTAGTATTATCGAGGATATGCCACAAATACTTGGATATTTGGCATAATGTTGGAAATTCAAATATGGTTATGGATAAACCTACTCAATAGACCATTTTTTACCTACAACTAAGATAACTCTATCCAATGGGTATATTATATGGCAGTTGTATGTGGCACCACTCCATGTTTTTAATATTATCCTAGGGATGGATTGGTTGAAGTCTCATGGAGCCTTAATAAACTTTTAAGATAGGTGGATGGATTACACTAACAAGGATAAGAGGAGAGTAAAAGTACAAAGTAGACAAGGTTATTTTCAAATGCACTTGCTTTCAACTATGTAGTTAAAAAAATCCATTAAAGGAGGTGGTATGGTATATGTAGTAAAGATCAATGGAAAGATTTGAGAAAAAGGGCATGAAGAAATATTCAAGAATCATCCAGTTATCCATGAGTCATGAGATGTATTCCTTGAACATATTCCAAGTCTACCCCCTCGATGGAAATTTGAATTCTCTATATAAATAATGCTCCAGGTTGAACCCATATCTAGAACACCTTATAGAATGATGCCAATTGAGTTGTAGTAACTAAAGTTGCAACTCTAGGATTTGCTAGAAAAGGGTCTGATCAAACCATGTGTGTCACCATGGGGTGCTCTAGTTCTATTTATGAAATTTTATGGTTTCTTGATATTATGTACAAATTATAGAATGCTAAATAAGGTAACCATTAAGAATAAGTATCCTTTACCTAGGATTTATTATCTCTTTGATCATTTAAAGGATGCTACTGTATTTTCAAAAATATATCTAAGGTAGATATATCATTAGTTAAGGATTTGAGAAGAGGATACTCATAATACAACCTTTAAAATATAATATGGGCATTATGAGTTTATATATTGCCATTTGGGATGACAAATGCACTAACAACTTTTATGAATTTGATGAATAGTATATTTAGAAAATATCTATATTGGTTTGTCTTGGTATTCCTAAATGATATTTTGATATATTATTATACTAAGGAAGAACAAAACCATCACCTTAGGTCGGTAATAGAGTTTTTGATGAGGAACCAAAAATATGGGAAGTTTTCCAAGTGTGAATTTTATACCCCACAAGTGTAGTATTCGGGACACATCATCTTGGTAGAAGGAATTATTGTGGACCCAAAGAAAATTGAGGATATATTAAGTTGGCCTCCACCAAAAAATGTGATAGAAGTAAGGAGTTTCATGGGACTCACTGGCTATTATAGGTATTTTGTGAGATATTACACTAAGGTTTCCTATTCTATCACCAATCTTCATGTTTAGTGAACATCTACCTAGTAGCAAACATACACCAATAATTAGGACAAGATGTATGTTTGTAAATGGGTAGATGTATCACTTAATAAATTTGGTTCTAGAAGGAGGGCATGAACAGTTTGATTCATTGTCACTTTAAGCTATGAATTGCTAATTTTCTAAGTTATGTGAGCCCTCGGTGCTCAACAGGATTTGGCGCTAGAAGGAGGGTATGAACGTTTCATCTCATTGTTACTTTAATTGTACATAGATTAATTATTGAATATTTTAATTCCTTTTGACCATTATCTTTGGCCTCCTTAATGCACAATAGAAAAAATGGAAATGAACTCTATTTTAAATTTTAAGCTTAAATTACTAGTTCTTAATTTCTTGAGCTTAAAATTATTTAATTTTCACTATTATATCCCACAACACCATTATATTAATCCATTTATCACTCCATTAATTACACCAATGGTAGTATTTGCACCTTGGTTAGGTGTCAATAGTCCACTGAACATACCTAGATCAACCCATGACATACCTAAGAATGTAGAGAAATATTTACCTAAGTACAGACATGATGGAGCTAGGATAGCTAAAGAACACATTCAAGCTTATAAGGATGCTTTAATTTGATTACAAGTTCAACATGAAGATGTGGCTTGTAGAATGTTTTCTTTTACCTTATATGAACAAGCATATGACTAGTATATTAGTCTACCTATAAATTCTATTACATCCTAGGTTCAGTTGGAAACAACATTCATAAATCAATTTAGGATACCTATAGATCCTACTATTATATATCATCAATTTACCTCTACCAGGAGAGAACCTAATGAGCCTCTAATGATATTAAATACCAAATTTCATAAGTTGTACAATAGGTTGACTCCACCCTACACACTTAATATTGATGTAGCTATACAAATGTACTTTTGATCTCTAGATACACTTACTTCTATGTTTGTAAGAAGAGCACCTAGTATTACCAATTTAAAAATGGTATATAATGAGGCCTTAATAATAGAACAACAATTAATGCCTCAAGATTTTGGTGTTGGTCAATTACCTCTTTCAGGACATCCAGGTGCATATTATTATTATTGGAGTAAAATATTAAATATTTCATTAAGCAAAGATTGTATAAATAATACATAAAGTAAGTAAAAGATAGCCAAGACTAATATCCCTTAATATATGCTAACCACTAACAAATAATAAAGCTGCCAACAGTACAAATGTCGATAAAGCTAACAAACTAATTAACTAGGGGTATTACCAAATAAGGTAATATACTCTAACATCCCCCCTTATTACATTATTTGGGTAATAATATAACTATCCCAATACAGTGAAGAAGAGAAATGAAATAATACTGGCTCTTACGTTGTCTTTGGCTCTGGCTCTGGCTCTGGATCTAAGCGTACCTCTAGATTTGTACCTCTAGGTCTATCTCGAGATCTTCTTGTGAATCTACCTCTGGATCATTGCCTTTGGATCTACCTGTAGATATACCTCTGGAACTTTGTCTCTGGGTCATTGTCTCTGGGACTGCCACTCGGTCTGTCATTGGATTTGCCTCGAGGTCTACCATAGGTTTTACATTTTCGGTAGAAGCCATACAACATTTATTTCATCATGGTCCATTGTGTGTGATCTGTCCATCCATAATCTATATGAACCTTGTTGGCCATTTTCACTTTATACCAACAATTGGAAGAAGAGTGATTCGTACATCCACATGAATAACAAGGATGTAATTTCCAACATCTAGCTGCAACATGTCTTGTTCTTCCATAATGACTACAACAATGCTTTTTAGGATTTGTAGTATATTTAGGTTTTACAAACATGGTATTACTAGTACTTGCATGTCCAATATAGCCAAGGTCTTCATTCTTTGCCCTGACATTTAGCATTATAAGAGTTTTAATGCCTTGTTCCTGTTTACCTAATCTCTCACCATTGAATCCCATTTTCTTCATTAGTTTGTGTGTTGTTCAAAACACCTAATTTTATCATATTCATCAATGTGTTTAATAATATGGCATTTATCACTATTGATAATATTATGGAGCTCTATTTGAGGAGGTTTAGTTGTTAAGTCACTAGTGTCACAAGCAAAATTTTCTACTAAAATGAGATCACCTGTGCTACAACTAATATCTACTATTGAAGGTAGGAGGTCACCTATATCACAACAAGCATTGGCCATCATGGGCTCAAGGTCACATGTGTCACAATAAGCATTCTCCACCATGGGCTGAAGGTCACTTGTGTCACTGCAAGCATTGACCATTAAGACCTATTTTTCCCCATTTATTTATATTTTTAATTTGTTTTGGGTAAGGTCAAGTGCAAAAAATAATAGGTATATACCCTTTATAACGCCAATAGGAAATTAAGCACCATTTTTCTGAAGATCTTTACAAGACTCAGAATCATCAAGGAGGGTTACTAAACCATTGTGTAGTGTGAGAAATGTGTCTTCCTCATAAAAATCCACCCCATCCATCTCAGGTGGAAAATAAGGACCTTTAACTGATGTAACAACATCATCAGTTGGTTTTGGGGCTTGCTTTTTCTTGGATCTGCCCATTTTTAAGGTGTCGGTTGCTACCAAAAGTTCACCTTTTACAATGAAATTTGAAAAAATAAATATCTAAGGTGTCGATCACTGTCGAAAATGCACCTTTACAAGGTTATCACCCCTTGTTTTTGCAAAATTATATCCCCCCTTGGTTGGAGAAAAACTGTTATCTCCCCCCTTTCATCCTGTTTGAATAAGTTTAGAATAAATGAACATAAAAGAAAAATGCACCTTTACAAGGTTATCCCCCCTTGTTTTTGCAAAATTATATCCTCCCTTGGTTGGAGAAAAAATGCGATCTCCCCCATTTCATCCTGTTTGAATAAGTTTGCAATAAATGGACATAAAAGAAAAATGCCCCCCTCCTTGTTTTTGCAAAATGTAGGATGAAAAATGAATTTGTGGAGGTTGTTGTTTCAAAGGTGTAAAAAAAAATTATTTGAAAGCAAGAAAATTTAATTTTTATGACAAAATTTTGATTTTAATTAAAAATAATTTCTTAATAAAATAAATAAATTAAGAAATTAAAATTTAATTAAAATAAAACTTAATCAGAAAAATAAATTTAAATACTTAACAAAAAAAATTTAATAAAATATTTACCTTTAAGGTCGAGGGGTTTCGAACCCCTGACCTATCTATCGACAACAACTTAGCTTCGGGCCACTGACCACCCTAGCTACCACTGTCTATGGTGTAGGGAAGAGAAATACCCTATTTGAAGGGGTCGCTTCTCCACGTGGGGCAGGCGGAACCTCTGTAATGTCGTCCTCTGGGCGATGATGGCTTCCTTCGAGCGGTTGCGGCTCCTTATCGATGGCGGATTTGCTTAACGGTGCCACTCCTTTTCTCTGCCATTGAACACATGGAGCTTCTCCACCTTCCACTGCTTCAGTACATCTTTGAAATCGGTGATCAGATCCTTCAACAATCTGTTTGCTATGGAGAACCACAATCCATGCACATAGTGCAACAACAATTCACATTTTCAATGCAAATGTATGAATCCACATTGTCTACGGGGTCATCCGGTGGTGCTACACCTAGTAGTCTGCTACACTCCTCCTTAGTGATCTCTTCCACATTGCTATATATGCTCCATGTTTGCCAAAACCAGATTATTTTGTTGTCTAGTTGTGTGGTCTGTACAGGGAGATTTGCGGCTAGCGTTCCTGAAGACAGTCTCTAGGGATGGTTTGTGTTTTATGTTGCAATGTTCTCCTTCAATTTGGCCCTTCAAATTTGGGTGGAAGTTTATGTTGCAATTCCTTTGTTGTGTCTCGATCCAAAAACTACTCCTTCAATGGAAGTCGACGACACTATTCGGGCTGTGACAGCTTGAAAAAAATAAAACAACGCAAATTTCCACATGCACTGTGCAAAATGCTAAAAAGATTTTATAAGAAATAACTCTCTATTAGTTAGATGACCACCTCATGGTGTTTGAGCCTCCATCCAAGCCTTTTGGTAGTCACGTGCCATGTAAGTTGTTTCTCATCCACCAAACATCCGCGCTTAGGTTGTCTAGGTGTGTTGTGCCACTTGGTGTTGTCCGTTAGGTCCTCACCCAGTCGGTCCTAGTCACCCTAGGTGTACAGTCACATGTCATTAGATCTCGATCTCCAGTTTGATTTGACCTTCGGGCCTTGACCACATCTAGTATGCTTGGCTTGCGTTGATAGGTCTAGTGTGTGCTATGCATGTCCTCAAGTCAGCAGGTCCATGCCACACCCATCAGTGTCAGTTTGCCACCTCGTTCAGGTCTAGTCCAGGCTTAGGTTGTTATCTAGGGTCCCTCGATTTAGGTCGATGTGGCTTTCAGATCTGATCCAGCCTAGGCTGTGTCTCCTACCACGTAGGTGCTCTACCAACAAGCTAAATCCTCATTGAGTTAGAGGTTAGACCTCTCTGCTCCATAGTCTAGATCTGTCTGGCTATCAACTTGGACACACCAGTTCGTAGATCATATGGATTTCCTCAGGAAGCAAGCCTAGATCAACTAATTATGTGGTCGAGCTACAAAATGAGTTCCCACCATGTTAGCTCTGATACCATATTATCAGATTTAAAAATTAAATATTTCATTAAGCAAATATTGTATAAATAATACATAAAGTCGACAAAAGATAGCCAAGACTAATATCCCTTAATCTATGCTAACCACTAACAAATAATAAAGATACCGACAGTGCAAATGGCGATAAAGCTAAAAAACTAACCTAGGTAAAGTAAACAAACTAATTAACTAGGGGTATTACCAAATAAGGTAATATACTCTAACAATGATCAAATATCTATGATTAACCAAGATTTTTTACAAAAAATTCCAATGTTGAATACTTTACCATATCCTAAATATAATCAACCATTCAATCCCTTTCTTACTCATATTTATCCTACCATTCATTCATATCTAGATTATCAATTTACCACTTTGAATACACTAACATTCCCATATATTAATTAGTCTTATAATACCCTAGATTTTCAGAATAATGATCCAAATCGAAGCACACATTCTTTCATGAATCCTATTTCATTTTGCAATTATACAAATGAGACTATTGCAGCCCAGACTAATAATACAAATTCTTAGATAGATAACCTACAGATATTAGTCCAAAATCTTAGTAGAGATATGATCGAGTTAAGAAAAATTATCTCAAAATATACCTCTTGATAACCCTACTCAAAATACAAATTTTAATTTCCAAAGAGTTAATCAATGGAATACTCACTCAAATAATGAAGGAGTTTAAAATATTAATAGCAATAAATTAAACAACTTAGGAGCATGCATAAGTTTGGTTAACCTTCCCACTACATAATAAAATGAATATTATTATCCAAAGTTTGAAACTACTTCAGATCCTATCCAGGAAAAGATAGAAATTTTGGAGTCAATATCCACCAATGAGGATTGTAGGAATTTAGTTAATCAAAATGTAGGGATAAGCTTAGTTTTAGAAACATATGAATCCTCAAAATATGAATTTGAAGAGGAATTTAAAGAAGAGATGCAAGTTCACCAACTATTTCAAGAAGTTGATGATTATATTCTTAAAAAAAAAATAGAAATCATTGATTACTTTCACACCTATTTGAGAAACTTCTATCCCACCTAAAGTGCTAGACACTGAAGTCTCCATACCACCTAAAGACCATGTAGTGCCTATGTAGTCTGAAATTTATAATTTTGGGTATGACATTATTGAAAACCTCATTGAAGAGAAGGAAAATAATCCTTTGATTGAGATAGTTCAGTTGAATAGAAGGATTTACGGATTGAAAAATAAGAAAATACAAAGGGCACTTATGATATGGTGGCTATGAATAAATAAAAGGAAGAATATTCACATTTATTTTTTACTACTAGAATTCCTAGTAAGAGTTTGCATAACTATATTTTGGATTCAAATTTTGTTGGTAATGAAATACCATGTGTTGTTAACAAAGAATTAGAGTTGACTCCTACTCATACTAGTAATAAGGTTGTTACATTGGACAAGACATAGGTAAATATTATTGAGGTGCTAAATAAAGTTCATAAATGATTGACTACTAAACTTAGGATACAAAATTATAATTATCCTCAAATGGTAAATATCCTAGATTCATGTAATATGTTGCATAATTATGATTGGTCTAAAATCATAAATACTAATCTGGCTATAAAATTTTCAGAAATAGGGTCAATATTGAAAGAACTCATATCTGATCATAAGAACAAGGATAGTATTCTAAGCACTAAATTAAAAATAGGAATTCAAACCTTGCTGGTAAAAACTATGATTGAAGATAAAAGCTCAATAATAGATATCTCACATAGTAAAAATAAAGCCATTGAAGAACAATTATGGACCTGTAAGTTTGATGAATCAAATTTTGAGTATGGCAGAGGTGATGGAATAAAATCAAGTTGGTGGGGTGAAAGAGGTAAAATGAAATCTCTCAATTTTATATTTTTTGTGTTACTATGGGATATAGCTCAATAAATCCAACATGCTTGTCATTACTTACATCTCCAAAATGATCATAACTATGTCTGGGATCCTAGAAAATGGTGAACAACCTTGTATTATAGTTTTTGTTTCTTCATGTAGGTATAGTTCCGATTTTTTCAGAATTAGTTTTGTTTTAAAAAAGTTTAGCATGTCATTTTTGTCATCATGCTTTCTATTTTATTTTATTTTATTTTATTTTATTTTGATGTGTATTTCTTATGATTTTGTTTGATTAGATAGATTTTGTTGTTAATTTTATTTTGTTTTATAGTTTTACTTTCCATATACAATTTACCAATTTATACATGCTCCTATAATTGTGGTAGTTCATTCAATTGTGATTAAATTTTGGTTTATTTAAATGAAAATATGCTTAATCAATTGAGGATGAGCTACTTATTTTGTAATTAGCTGAAATTAAGGATTAGTGAATCAAATTATTTGGTTCTATTATTTGATTATGGGGCTATAATAGATGAAGCTAAAAATAATGCAACATAATGCTAAAGCATCACAATTATTAATAACATTAAAATAATTCCTAGATAATAAGGGTAAAGTCATCTTGGTGTGATGATTAGGTGAAAAATCATACACTCTACTTTTAGCCTTATAGATACCTAAACTAAAAGCACACTCAACATTTGCAATTGATCAAAATACTTCTTAAACAAGAAGGAAAATCTTAATAATACAATGAACTAAATTGCTTGGGTGATTTGGATAACCTCTATCGGGGCTATAGACACCTATCTTGAAGTATTTAAAGGCTTGTAAGGGATCAAGGTCATCTCCACTGAGGCTATAAACACTTGAATGGCAGTGGAGCAATGCAAAGATCAATTATTTTTTATTAGTGACATATTTAGTAGCCTAATTCAAAATCAAGTGATAAAATCTTGATGGATCTAAAGAATGGAAATGAATGCATTAGTACACACTTATAGCTGAAGCAAATGGAGCATTAATTCCAAATAAATTTTGTTGAAACCCTAGTTTATCAAACAATTACTTAGTAATTTGCTATTTCAAGATGGGTTCTTTATCAAAAATGCTCAAGAGCATTTTCAAGCAAAGTCATAATTTGTTGTTTCCATTTCACAACTAACCCCAATTTGGGGATCCACTTAAACTTTTGGCTTTAATTTGAATTTTTTCTTGCATCAAGATCTTTGAAAATTTGCTTACACCAAGATTTTTAAAATTTTGATTACATTGGGGTTTTGAAATTGTTGGCATTTTGCATTTTGAAGACTCAAATTTAATTACAATGATTTGGATTGAATATTTTTGAATATTTACATATAATTTGCATTATTCTGGATTGAATTTAAAAAAAAAAATGAGATTCAAAGGTTTTAGAAAAATATAAAATAAATTTCATTTTAGGGTTATTCAAATTTTGTCACTTTTGCCCTACAATTTGATGAAAATTTAAAATGGCCATAACTCTTGCCACAAACCTCTGTTTGAGATGATTCAAAAACTAGTGGAAATATCTTGAGCTCATCTTCACAATGGTACCATATTTTTATAATTTTTAAAGTGAATTCTTTCCAAAAATAGCAGTTTTCCAAAGCAGCTCATGAACTTCTAAACACCATATCTCATGCTCCACAATGAATTTTTGCATTTTCGCAACATAGTTGGATACCCATTTGGCCCATTGAGACACATTTAAAATAGCATTAAATTATAGATACTTTAATGTTTGACCTATTTTCAAGCTATGAGAAATAAGAAGAAAAATCTTGACATAGAAAAATGCTCAAATATGCTAGAAAATGAGAATAAGGAAAGAAATTTCTCGAATCCACCAAAAGTATAAAATTCATGATATTCAATAGGATATAAGGGAATTATCAAATCCATGAGAAAAAGAGAAAAATCAAAAGATTTCTTAAAATCCTCAAAATCCTCAAAATCACCAAAATCCTCCAATTCACAGTAAAAAGGAAAATGAAGGAGATTTCCAAGGAATGCTTTAAGTTGTGCAAATATTGGAATTCTTTGTAAATGGAGTGTAAATAATATTTCTTCATTCCTTTGTAAGTTGTGCAAATCCTACTTTTGTTTATAAAGTAAAAGCAAATGAAATTTTGTATAAAGTGAGTGCAAATAAGATTTCCTTATTCCTTTATAAGTTGAGTACAAATGAGATTTCATGTTAAAATTAAAGAACATGAGCTTATACTAAGAGCGGGGTGAACATTATAAGATAAAACTTTTTACTTTTATTTCCAAAGTAGTATTATTCAATATTATCAATTGCAATAATGAAAAAATGCAAAAATCATCACACACATAAGAGATGCATATTTAATGTGGTTCACCCAATGTGGGCTACGTCCATGGATAAAATATTTCTTATAAATTTTCTCAAAAAATCTCCTGGGAACCAATTCTCTATTACAATATTTATGGGCACCAAATCAAAGGAGACATCAATCCCCTATGCTCAAGTTTGTGGACACCACTCCACATGAGACACCAATCCCCTCTGCTTTGCTTTTATGGACACCACTTCATAGGATACACTAATACCCTTTGCTTCTAGTTTTTGGACACCACTCCACAAGATGCTGATAGAAATATTGTATTACAATATTCAAGCACAAATATGTAGACATGTGCAACACTACAAGAATTTTAAAAGAAGCTAAAGACTATTTGATTATTCCATAAGATTGACTATGCATAAATAACAAAGTTGATCACTATGAGCCATTGGATTACAACAATCCAATAGATCTGATCTAATCACAACTAGGAGTTTACCAACCTCATGCAAGAGTGATAACTCCAAAAATAATATCCTAGTAGAACTTAAGATGTACTCTAACACCCCCCCCATAAGTGATACTAGGGGTAAGTGAAATAATAGAAATGAAGTATAAATGACACATCCATAGAAATGAGTCCCAATAACAAATCCTGATAAGGTATTCATGTACAATATATCTAGAATTTATTTTGGAACGATGATGAAAAACCACATGGAAAAATACCATCTTCTAAAAGAGATAGAAGAAGAATAAGAAGAAGAATATGGAGAGGAAGATGTCCTCATCAACACCCCCTTAGGACAACTTTTTTATCCCAAGTATCTCACCCAGTTGATGATAGTGTGTGGAAGCAAAGGGTTTGTGAAGATGTCTGCAATCTGATTCTAAGTCGGTATGTACTCCAAGCTAAGATCTCCATCCTAAATGTGTTATCGAATGAAGTGCATGTGGATCTCAATGTGCTTGGTACGCTGATGCTCAATAGGATTGTGAGAAATATGAATTGTACTCTGGTTGTCACACCAAAGTACTATAGGTTGATCATGAAAGAAACCAAACTCTACCAATATTTGACAAAGCCAAAGAGCCTCCTGACTGGTCAAAACAACTACCTCGTACTCTACCTCTGTAGATGATAATGCAATGGCCTATTGTTTTTTACAATTCTAAGATATAGGATAAGAACCAAGACAAAAAATATATCCAGAGGTGGAACATCTATCATCAATTGAACCTACCCAATATGAATCAATGTATCCCACCAGCTTTGTAGATCCTCTACCATAGAATAAACCAAAATGTGTAGTGCCTTGCAGATAGCAGAGAATCCGCTTGGCTTCATTCCAATGATTGATATGAGGTGATTGAAAAAATTGAGATATCAAACCAAAAACATAGGAAATATCAATGCGAGTATGAGTGATATATAATAGACTTCCTACTAACTATCTATATAGAGTAGCATCACAAAAATGGGAAGTGCAGGAGGAAGTCAAAGTGACCCCAGACTGAAAAGGCATAGGTGAAGGCTTACAATCAGACATCCAGAACCTCTGAAGAAGATCTAGAGTATATTTTTTCTGATATAATAAGACTACTGAATCTATTTGAGTGATCTAAAATCCAGGGAAGTAATGAGCCAAATCCAAATTAGTCATCTTAAATCTTTTAGAAAGGGAGCACCAAACAGTCTGAATGTGATAAGTAGAACTACTAGTGAGATGTAAATCATCAACATAGAGAATAAGAATGGTAATGTGCTCTCCATTTTTCCAAATATAGACTGTATCATCAGACTCACAATGATTAAATCCAATGGAGAGAAGGAAATAATCCATTTTATCATACCAAGATCAAGGAGCTTGTTTGAGACCATAGAGTGACTTCTTCAATCTACAAACAAGTGAAGAATACTAAATAAAATCAATAGGATGTTCCATATATATTTCTTCTTGTAGATGACCATGCAAGAAGGCACTCTTCACATCCATCTAAAAAATTATCCATCCTTGGGAGGCAATAAGGGCAAGTACAAGCCTAATAGAATCCATCTTGGCAATAGGGGAAAAGGTCTCTATGTAATCAATACCCTCAATCTATGAAAAACCCTTAGCTACCAAGTGAACTTTATACTTTTCAATGGATCCATCTACTGCATACTTTATGTGGTAAACCCATTTGCAACAAACCAATATTCTTACCTTAGGAAGAGGGAATAGATACCAAGTTTAATTCTTCATTAGGGAAGAGAATTCTTTTGTCATGGCATCATCCCACTCTTTTATTCCATTAGCTCTGGTTTGTGGACCTCTATCCACTGGAGACACCAATCCCCTTTGCTCTGGTTTGGGGACCTCTATCTACAAGAGACACCAATTCCCTTTGCTCTGGTTCATGGACCTCTATCCATAGGATACACCTATCCCCTTTGCTCTGGTCTGTGGTCCTCTATCCATAGGAGAAACCAATCCCCTTTTCTCAATTCTACTTCAATCCTACACACAAATATTGCTCAAATATTATCACCAAAACCTACTAAAATATGCTTAAATATTACACACAAGGCTTGCTCAAATCTGCTCACCAAAATACTCAAATATTCTCCAAGCCTTCTCACAAATATTGCTCAACTCTACTCACCAAACTAATCAAGTCTGCTCCATTCCTCTTTTTCTTCTTATTATTAAGATTTTTATAGCCTTTTCACTTCTTATAATATCTTCTTTTCATGGTCTCTTTTCCAACTGATGTATTGATTATCAAAATTTGAAATTAATTCTTTGTCTAACTTATTTACAAAGGCTTTCTTGATATTGTCATGCTCACATAATGAGACCCACCATTCTTATATTTTGTGCTCTTCCTAGTTTAGCTTCTCTTTTATATTGTTGATAAGCTTTGGGATGATCCATTTGTCTTTGTTTCTCTCAGGATCAGAAACATGCTTATGTGGATACCACATTCTCCATGGTGGCCTCTCCTACATTTACATGTAATAAAATGACACCACCTAGTCATCCACTATATTTCTAAACATTTCAATATTTGCTTTTGTCCCATGATCAAATGGAGATTCCTTATTTTTTATATTGGATAACTTTGCCTTGAAATTACCATTATATGAGGTACAATTAGTAGTTGTAGGGTAATGAGCTTACCTTCCAAGTCACGATATTTCTCTAACTCCCTTTTTGTCATGGTGATGCTTTCAAATTTTATAGGAAGCCAAAAAATCATAGTCTTCTTGATCCCAAGGCTGAAATGTTTCTCTATCACATATATCTACCTACACATTTCTAACCCAAACATCTAGTTAGTGATACAATATGGCAAGAAATATGGATTGTCTAGGAAGCCATACAACTTGATAATTATTCCTTCCTTTAGGAAGAACCAATCTCCCAGTTCTTTCTTATTTTCCCTTAATATATCTATGAATTTAGGTGTAAGTTAGGGGTATTCTCCATAGATTTGAGCAAGATATGGACCTAGGAACTGCTTGTTAAACTTCGTTTATGAGGAGATTTTTCTTAAAATAGGGATCCAATCCACTATAGGATGCACTAGACCTTTTTCATCCTTCATCTGCACATATGTTATGATTTTCTAGGGTCATGTAGAAAAATATAAGCTAGGCTAGATATAAAGAATTCATAAATAGCTCACACCCTTTCTACATGGAAACAAGCTACTCATGTATGCTCCTTGCTAAAAATTCTACCTAGTTAAAAATAGCAGGCAGATGTGTCATTTGTCTTCCATAGTTGCGAGTCTCGATGATATAATTAACCAAACCCAACTTATAGGGGTATACTAGATAACCTATCCTCAAAGCCCAAAAAAAATTCTAACATAGAAAAAATTGGTTGTGCATGTTGATCGAATTCTCCTAGATTTTTTGGCTTCATCATAAAAGTATCTAAGAGTTTTTCCAGCAATTTGGTGAGACATTACTTCACAAAATCCTTGTTCAAATACTTACTTTGTTCCTCTAGAACTATTATCTTTGATTTTACCCCTAGAATATCACCTACTACAAAAGCTTTAATAACATGAACAATGGTTCAATTTTTGAGTTGCGAAGTGTGGCAGTATCTAGATCATAGTGTTCTACTACTACCTTGACTAATTCTAGATATGAATGCACTAGTTTGAGCATAAATTTAGCCAGACCATAAATCCATGCTATGATGTCAAGGTGGTTTGGTGAGATTTTTATATCCTTTTTCTTTGAGCTATTCAAAATCCCTTATACTTCGACTTAATCATAACCACAGTTTCATGTATGCCTACCATTCCATATTGTAATTCCTTTGAATTATTCTACATTGCTAGACTTTTCTTTGCTTGAGCTATTTTTTGCAAACTCCACACTTGTTCTCTACATTTAATCTCTTCATCTCATAGAATCCTTTGTCTTTCTTCGTAGCAAACATTATAGCAGATTCATGTAGCTCAAGTTAAAGCTCTATTTATAATCTCTAACTGCTAGCTTGGTCAGTGTAGAGCCATTATTTTTTGTTTTTTACACGAAAGAGATCATGCATGCCTAGAGATATTTTCTTAGGATTGGATAAATTCATGGGACTTTTTGACATGTTTCACTTTGTGTGGTGTGACATTACCTAATACATTTCATCACATTCAAAATTTTGGTGACTCGTGACAATTTAGATCATGACTCTAGGTGTTTTTTGATTAGCTACCACTGATAACCCTAATTATTACCATGTCAACCTACTATCCTAAGATATCATGCTAACATAGGCAAATATGATTGAGGATTATCCACCATTGCATTATTAATGTTGTATACTTAATTCTGCTACATAATTAGCCAGTAGCAATTAAGAGAATGTTGGATTTAGATGGCCTATGCGAGCCAAGCCCTTCCACATGGGTGTTCTTTACTAAAATACAATCGATTAACCATTTTTTTTATTGGCTACCTTGAAGGATCATGCATATATGTGCATATATTGGTAATCATTATAGAAGCAATGATGCAAATTTAATGTAGCAACACTACTAACTAATGGCATTTTAAAGGATCTTGTACTTGGATTATTTTATGTGAGTTGTAATCCACCACTTGGGCATCCCTATTGGAAGATTCAATAATTCACTTGTATCTTCATTGAACTTATGATGATATCATGGCACATAAGCATAAATATTGTCAGCCCACAATCAACATTAGATTTACAATCTTGTAGGTTAATCATTGTAGTTACCTTTATGACTATTGAGCTTTTCTATACATATGCACAAGTAAGACATAATATTTGATTAGGTATGTCACTTTGTGAGGTACAAAATTTTTGGTATTTTAGTGATAGATTCTTGGTACCCATTTTCCCCTTAGATAGGGATAAAATTTTGGCATCTCATGCTTGTTATGGGGCGATAGGGATTTGATATATGTTCACTACCTTGCAAGATATGAAAAGTCTATCACTTTATAGACTTAGCTAAATTTTCATTGTTGCTAGGTGATGGGTTTTTTGTATTGATCCTCTACTATTGAAGGTACAAAATATTCAACAAAGACTATACTTGGCTAATTTTGGCATTTTAGCTCAACCATCGGGCAATGGGTATTTGGTACTTGTCTACTTCTAATAAGTGGACAAATGTTTTATCAGCTTTCACTACCACTTAGTGATGGGTTCTAGGCACCCATCTACTACTTAGGGTGTTACAAGAAGTTTGAAAATTTCTATACTTAGCCAAAATTTACCACTCAAATTTGCTACTACCAAGTGATGAGTATTGGTACTTTTCTTCTGTTTGGGAAGGTACAAAGTATATGACACTCTAGAAAAGGGTATTGGGTATCAATATGCTTCCACATGAGGTAAAAATATCTTATCTCACCTTTCATGAAGAGCCAAAATTTAAGGACCTGTTTGTTGCAATCCCAAAGACAAAAAAAATACCATTCTCCATACTTGTGTGTGGGTGAAGATAAAAAATTACCCATAACTACCCATATGATGGTCAAGATTTTTTGTATAGATATATACATGACATATTTACATATGTAAAAGTAAGAAACCTTATTTCTTAGGCATAATGCTTTAGGTGCTGGTTATTTATCAGGATTGGTAATACGTGGCCATCGAGATCACACAACTAAAAGGCATTTGAATATTTTATTTGTTCTATGAGATAAAAACCAAACCACATAGATTTAAATTTATCATGTGTAGCTATCTTAGCATGATTCACATACCATTTAATAGCAAGGTCCCATTCCTCAAATGATTTAGGAGCTACCCTCTTGTCAAACCATCAATTGATAGTTGTTTGGTGGTGTTAGAGATTTCATATGCCTTTTCGTGTTTCTCTTCCAACAAGATCAGGTTGGCCATTATTTTTTCCATGGGCTCTATATCTTCTAATCCATTTTCACTAATGAATTCTAATATTAGAAACTCTAAATTGATAGGTAACACTACATATTTCCCATACACTAAAGTGTAGAGTAATATTTTTAAATCCTTTTTATTGTAATCCTATCATCCCATAATGCCTAGTCTAGCAACAATTGCCAAATTCTTAGATTATATTTAAAGTTACATTTTATTATCTTTAATAAAATAATTGTTTGTAGACTTAGCTAGTATATTTCCCCAAAGATAATAGTTTGAAGATACATTCTAGTATATGCCATATTTTCTTGCAAAATTGATGGTTTAGCACCAATGAATTGATAATTGCAAAAGTTTGATTAATTAAAATAAATTAAGGTTACAGGTTAAATAGTTCAGGGAAAGGCTAGAAATAGGAAAGATAGGAATAGGGAGAGAAAATCAGGATAGAATATAGGAAGAAGAAAATTTAAAAATAAATTCAACTACCTAGTTTTCCACCATGTCTCGGATGAAGTGATACTTCATATCAAAGTGTTTTGATCTGCTATGGTGGATAGGATTATATGCCAATTGAATGGCACTCATGTTGTCATAGTACAATCTGGTAGGACCACTTTGTCATTCTCCAATATCTTCAAGGACTTTTCACAACCATAGAGCTTGAGTACTAGCATATGTGATTGTTATATACTCAGCCTCAGTAGATGACAATGCTACAACAATCTTCTTTTTGGAACTCCATGTAATTAGTCCTGACCCTAGACTAAAATAATTCCTTGATGTAGATTTTATATCATCTATATTGCTTCCCCAATCACTATCACTGAAGCCAACTAACTTGACAGAATTACATTTGTGGTAATGGATTCCAAAATCCAATGTACCCTTTACATATCTCAGAATTCTTTTAGTTTCTTGAAAATGCAGCTCGGATGGATCAGCCATAAACCTTGAAACAAGAGAAACAACATACTGAATATCAGGTCTCGTGTTGGTGAGAAACATCAAACTCCCAACCATGCTCCTGTAAGTGGTCATGTCAACCTTTGGTGCTCCATCATATTTTCTCAATTGGATCCCATGACCCGTTGGAGTTGCAACTGATTTGCATTGCTCCATGGCAAATTTCTTGATCATATCTTGAGCATATTTGTGTTGACATATGAAGATCCCTCTATCTGTCTGATGAACTTCCATGCCTAGGAAGTAATGCATTAAGCCTAGATATTTCATCTCAAATTGTTTCATCATGGAGTGTTTGAACTCCATATTCATCTTATCATTACTACCCATAAATATGAGATCATCCACATATAAACAAACTATGAGAATATCTTTACCTTGCTTTAGGTAGTAGAGAGTAGGTTCACTTTTGCTCCGAGTGAATCCATACTCCTTGAAGTAGCCATCAATGTGAGAGTACCATGCTCTTGGTGCTTGCTTGAGGCCATATAGTGCTTTTTTTAGTTTGTAAACAAGGTTCTCCTTACCTTGTTCTTTAAAACCTTGAGGTTGTTGGACATAAACCTCTTCAATCAAGTACCCATTGAGAAAGGCACTTTTTACATCCATGTGCTGAATTTTCCACCCTTTGTGGGCAGCCAAGGAAAGTACTGATCTAATAGTTTCTTGTATGGCAACATGAGCAAAGGTCTCCTCATAATCAATGCCATATTTATGAGTGAATCCTTTTGCTACAAGTCTTACCTTGTGTCTTTCAATGCTTCCATCAACATTGAATTTGGTCTTGTAGACCCATTTGCATCCAACACATTTTTTTCCTTTAGGAAGCTTTACTAGCTCCCAAGTATCATTCTTTTTTAAATAGGTGATTTCCTCTTCCATGGCTTGCTGCTATACATCATGAGTGCATGCTTTCTCATAGCTATATGGCTCTAGTTGTGCACTAGTCATTAAATCATAATTAACTACATCTCCTTTAGGATCATTGGAGTCATCATCACCATACATATGCAGATTTTCAAGTTTTTGTAAAACTACATTCATTTCACTAGCCTGACTTCTAGTGTATCTTTTCTGGAAATTCTTATCCAACATTTGAAAATATGGATGATGTTGTAGTGTTCTTTTACCTCTTGATGGAGAATAAATATCCATAGGTGAAGAACTTACTGATCTTTGTGGAGAAGGACTTGGAGTAGCTGCTGATGTACTCGATGTAGTACTTATACTTGGGCTTGGAGGAGTTCCTTTGCTGTTTTTGGGCTGCATTTGCTGCACTTGCTACACTTGTTGTACTTGAGAGGTACTTGCATCATGAGATCCATCATCAACAAAAATTTTTTGATGACCCCATTCTCCCCCTTCATCAAAAATTACATCCCTGGAAAGAATAATTTTATGTGTTTTGGGATTATAGAGTCTATATGCTTTGGTAGACTCACAATATCCAACAAAAATACATGCTTGACTCTTGGGGTCAAGTTTCTTTCTTTTCTCATCAGGAATGTGAGCATATGCAAGAGAACCAAAAACCTTAAAGTGTTTTACATTTGGATTTTTGCCATTCCATCCTTCATAAGGAGTGATCCCATCTAGACTAGATGTAGGACTCCTATTTAAAATGTAAACACTAGTTCTTACAACATCAGCCCAATACATATTACTGAGATGCTTAGTTTGAAGCATCGATCTTGCCATTTCTACTATGGTGCGGTTCTTTCTTTCTACCACACCATTCTGTTGTGGAGTATAGGCAGTGGTGAATTGCATTTTTATCCCACATTCTTTACAATATTTGAGAAAGGCATTTGAGGAATACTCTCCTCCTCTATCTATCCTTAGACATTTTACAATGAACTCACTTTGTTTCTCTACATTATTTTTGAAATCTATGAAGCAATCAAAAGCTTCATCTTTGGTTTTCAAGAAATAGATCCAACACATCCTAGAGAAATCATCTATAAAAGTGAGAAAGTAAGAATTATTACCTATGTTTTTTGTCTGCATTGGACCACAAATGTCTGAATGCACTAATTGGAGTGGATGATTGGCCCTCCACGCTTGTCCTTTTGGGAACTTGGATCTTGAGTGCTTTCCCAAAGCACATCCTTCATAGACCTCCTTGTGTTCATCAATTTTGGGAAGTCCACATACCATAGCTTGAGAAGTTAACAATTTCAAGCTTGCAAAATTTAGGTGACCATATCTCAAGTGCCAAAGCACACTTGGATTTGCTATAGCAATACTAGCAAGTTGAGCACCCCCTGGTTCCCCAAAATTAAGGGGAAACAACCTATTCTTGGTCATAGGTACTTGTGTAATTACTCTATTACAATTGTTCTTATCAAAAATTACACATTTGCCTTCATCAAAAACAATTCTGTAATTTTTCTCCATCATTTGTCCAACACTAAGCAAATTATGTTGGAGTTTGGGGGTAAAATAGATGTCATTTACCTTTTTTATGCCTTCTTTTGTTGGAACCTCCATGGCTCCAATGCCTTCAACTTGCAAAGCTTTATCATCTCCCAACTTGATTTGGGATTTATAGGTGGAATCCATTGTAGAAAAGAGCTCTTTTTTGCCACTCATGTGATTGGAACAACCAATATCCAAAATCCAAGTGTTATTCAGATTTTGATCTGATTTTCCATAAGAAAGAAACAGATTTGATGTTCCTTCTTCTTCACCATAGTTGCCATATTGACCGTTGCCTCCTTGAGAAGTCTTGGACCAACAGTCTCGAGCGAAATGATCGGGCTTGCCACAATTGAAACAAGATTTCTTTGTTTTTTCACCTCCTCTTCCTTGATTGCCATTTCGACCTTGATTTCCACCTCTGCCTTGATTGCTACCTCTATTTTGATTGCCACCTCTGCTTGGATTTCCTCCTCTTGAGTTGCTTTTGCCTCTTCCTCTTCTTTGTCCTCTGCCTTGGCCTCTTCCTTGTCCTCTTCTTGCACCCTCATTGGATGAGAAAGCTTTATCATCGCCTCCATAGCTTGTTGAAGGAGATCCCTATAATCTCTCTTCATGAGACATTAATGAACCGATTAGTGCATAAAAATTTAGAGTAGAAAGGTCTTTTGATTCTTCAATGATGATAGCAATGTGGTTCCATTTATGAAGAAGTGTTCTCAACACTTTCTTCACAACCGCTTCAGGTTTGAATTCTTTGCCAAGAGTTTCCATTTTGTTGATAATTGCTTTGACTCTTACGCAGTAGTCGCCAATTTTCTCATCTTCATTCATTTTGAGATTCTCAAAATCTCATTTCAGGGTCTGAAGCCTTACTTGCTTCACCTGATCACTTCCTTGGAAACCTTCTTTCAAGGCTTTCCATGCATCTTGGGTAGTTAAACAAGAGGTAATTCTTGGGAATATGCTTTTCTCCAATGCTTCTTGGAGATGATAGAGAGCAGAGGAATTGCTCTTTTGTGCTTCTTTCTTTGTCTTTTTATCGGCTGCACTCAAAGTGGTCCAATATGAAGGTTTTGTGTAACCTTCATCGACTATATCCCATAGTCCCTTGCCTATGAGTAAGGTCCTCATCTTGATGGACCAATACTCATAATCAAACCCATTAAATTTTGGAATGGGTAGATTATTATTGGATGCCATAGCTTGTGGAAATAAACTAGAAACACACTTTTATTTCTCAATTACAATCAAAGCACTATGCTTTTCAAAAGAAGAATTACAGATTTAAATCAAATCTAACTTGATATACTCTCTCATTTATATCTTGTTCTACCTGCTGAGGTTCTCCTATCACTAGATTGACAAAGTTGTCAGCAACTAAATCATCATTGTCACTAATAAGAATGATTTCGGGTGAATATGGTTTTGGCTCCAGTATTTCAACTGAGTCACTATCATTGAGATGATTATTCTTTGGCTCCTGTGGTGCAACTCCTACAAATTTTGACTCCTCAAATCTACTACCAAAGGAATTGTCTTCTAAATTAGCATCATATCCTACATTTGGTGCTCTTTGGTGGGCTATTACTGCATTTTGCAATTGACTAAATACAATATTCAATCCATACGTTCAAACTTTTTCATCAAAGGATTCGGGGTTTTCTCTTACTAAAAGAGAACAAAGGGCATGATAGCATCCGGTTGACCTTATCATGAATGAGTACAAGAATATTCCCCTTAAGATGCAAAAATATTCCCCCTTAAAGCCTCTTAGGCTATTACAAAAAAAAAACCACTTTTAAAGCCTCTCAGGCTATTACAATAATTTCCTCTTAGGAAATGTCCTCCTCCTTTTTTTATTAAATGTTGCAAAAAAAAAAAAAAAATTATCTCTAATTGTAATTAATAATAAAATTTAATATTAATTAAAAAACATTTAAAAGGAAACCTTTAAAAATGCAATTTAATTAATATTAATATTAAATTATTAATTAAATTATAAAATTAAATTTTTTAATCTTTTGCAAAATAAAAAAATATAAAAAAAAACTGATTTTTTTAGGTCAGAGGGTTTCGAACCCGCGACCTTGCTTTTCAAGCTCTTACCTCATGGCCTCTAACCGACCGCGATGGCTCACCACCTATGAGCTAAGGTGAAGGAGGTCACCTATATCCTTAAACATCGACGCCTTCACAAAAAAAATATAAAACTTAGCTTTTTATACCTTGTGGAGACTCGAACTCGTGACCGGGCGGAGGGCAAAGATCTTCGGGCTGGCTCCTCGAGCCAGTCGGGCTACAATGCCTAAAATGAAGGCTAAAGAAATCACCTTCACTTTGTAGATGCTCTGGCTCATGACAAAGAAAAAAAATATGGGATGATTATCCCACATTTACTAGGCAATGAACGCAAGAGTGGTATAAAACCTTAAATGCGCACCATGTGTTTTGATTGCCTTTGGGTAATCGAATGCCTCCATTTTATCATCGAGTTGTCCAATCAAACCTTGCCATGTTGCCCTACCACGTCACCCTACCACCTCGATCTGTGTGTCCTCTTCTCTGTCTGCCACATGTCCACCTTCGATTTAGTGGCTTGTCACCACGTATCTATCAGGGTAGCTTTATTGTCCACCATGTCAGCTACCTCGAGAATCATACCCCTATCAAATCAGCTTGGTTGTTTCGCCATGTGTCCTTGGTCCTCATCTATTCACCATAGCAAGTCCTTGAGCTATGTGTAGCCTCAGTACCATGTGTCCTCCTTGGGATGTGTGCCTAGGGTTTTGGCTCCTCTACACACCATGTGTCCTTATCGAGATGCGTACCTAGGGTTCAAATCCTCTATGGGCCACTCCTTGGGATATGCACCTACGGGGGTTAATCCTCATCCTCAGGATGCGTGCCTGTGGGCCCTTCTCACCAGTCAGATGCCAAATAACCCTAACCCCTAATGCTACGCTCTGATACCAAAATGATAATTGCAAAAGTTTGATTAATTGAAATAAATTAAGGTTACAACTTAAATAGTTTAGGGAAAGGCTAGAAATAGGAAAGCTAGGAATAGGGAGAGAAAATAGGGATAGAAGATAGGAAGAAGAAAATTTAAAAATAAATTCTCTCACTGTCATCCACCACCTTGTCGTCCACCTTGGTGCCGTCATCGCCTGTCGTCCACCTTGGTAAGTTAAATACTAACATGAATGACTTGACATTGTCTAAAACAATTGTAGCTAAGATCTTGAACCTTGTGATTAGCATTTAAAAAAACTTAAATACTATATCCCAATCAACATGTTTGTTGGCTTCAAAAGCGTCCATTTTGTGAAATAATTCATCATCGTTAAGATGTATTTGTGTTCTACGGATGAATTAGGGTTGATGACCCCAATAAAATCTAGCCCCCATTGTTAGAAGGGTTCTTTTATAGTTATTGGTTGGAGAGGCATCGTTGGATGCTTACTTTTCTCCATGAACCTTTAACACTTGTCAAAGCCTCTAGCTAGTTTTAATGCATCTAAAAATATTAACAACCAATAATATCTAGCTCTTAGTATATTTGTAGTCATGGTTTATCCAGAGTAATTTCCACCTAAAAAACCTTCATGGAATTCTTTAAGGACTTATTCCATTTTATTTGGATGTAAACATATTAACAGTACCTCATCAATATTTCTTTGGTATAAAATGTCATCTATTAATGCATATTTTCTCACCTGTAATCTATATCTATATTTCAAAAGTAGTCCAACTACTACATAACAAATATAGCCATGTCAGCTATGTTTTCCAAGAGTGATTATTTCATATATATAAGTTAGATTTTTATTTTAATATTCATATATCAATTTATTATTTTTTCAATGTTTCATCTGTGTTATTGTACTTGGCCTTTAATGCGGAGACGTGCCCTCTATGAGTGGTGAAATATTCATTGTTATTTGATTTAAGTTATACATTAATATTTACACTACGGTATTATTATGGTTCTGAGAATTGCATCTGATTTCTATGAGTAAATTATTTAATATTGAAGAGAGAGCGTACTTGAACACTCCAAGTGGTATCAGAGACCAAGTGAAGGGTAGGTGTGTGGTCTTCCATCCAGTGGTAACTGCATCAACACCAAGTGACACGAGGTTTTCATCTAGCTGTAATGATGTCAATGACAAGCACACTCAAGGCGAGCAACAAAAAGCACCTCTCTGAAATCCGCGTAGCCTCAAAACAAAAATGGAGCAACACATCAATAGTAGGGATAATTGGCACCAAATTATGCACATGTTTGCTTTGTAAGAGCTAAATGGGATGTTGTAATAGTCAAGGTGAATTCAGGGGTGGCTAATTAGGCATAGTCCTTACCATTTGCCAAGAGCAATTTCAATCGATGCAGGGGGAATACTAAAGGATCACAATTAATCATAGATGTTCTACAGTACTGTAATCCCAATTTAATTTTTATCACAAAGGATCAATCACAGGGCAGGGTTAAATTGAATCAAACACCAAAAAATTAAGGTTCGTATGTTAATAATTTTTTTATATTTTTCGCATCTGGGACAATTATCCCACACACCGTGTGCGAGGAAAAAATGAGTGTTTATAATGATGAAGGTTTAATTATTTATATGTGACTTTGGTCACATAGAAAATCCTCCCTCGTGTGTGTAATCCTTGCTATAATTTATCTGATATGTCACCTCGTTGTCCTCTTCGATCCCACGTCTCGTCAAACAAGAGTGTCTAGTTGTCGTCTAGTCCTTTGTTGGTCATGTCTATTTGTTCATGTCCTTTGTATTCTTAAGTCATATATTTACCTAGGGTTCTAGTGTTGGGTCTCATGTCCCTTCACTACTATGTTAGTGTTAGGTTGATCGATTTGGGTCTTATCTTTCATCGGGTCATCACACCGTGTCATGTACCCTATCCGAGTTATCGTGTTTTCTCCTCCCTATATGAGCTATCGCTTCCTATTACCATAGCTTAGCTATCATATCAGTGTCATGTCTCTTCTCCCCATAGCCTAGCTATCATATCGATATCGTATCTCCTAGTCCCGAGTGCTCCTTTTGTCTGTTCTTCATCTCCTAGGTTGTTCATGTTTCAAAATTGTCCAAAACATTATAGAAAACTATTGTTGAAAAGTTGTCAAGAAACTGTTAAAAGTTGTCAAGATATTGTGGAAAGTTACCAATTCAAAAGTTGTTCTAAAATTCACAAGGAGGAGAGCCAAAAAATTCAAATCTGCATCGTAGTTGGAGCAATAATTGCACGAAATACAATTTTTTTTTGGCAATTTAACAACTTTTTTGCAGAAAATTGAAGCTCAAAGGCTCCTAAGCAGGAGATTCTAAAAAGTGCATGAACATAAAGTAGACCAAAGGGTCCAACAGTTGAATATCAAGCTTAGAGACTCCCAACAAAGAAAATTTGAAATCACAAAGAAGATCTCGTCGAAGCCAAGGTACACAAAATTCTCCTTCTCCTTTCAAAATCGATAGCTATAATCTGGGTCATCCATTGATCAACAAAATGGCATCCAATACCTCTTCAAACTCCTCACAAGAGAACCTCACTCAAGTAGAAAATGGTCACCCCAAGGTCACTGATGAATTGTTAGTCCAATTAATAGAAAGCATTAAGAATATGACTACCAACTTCAACCAAGTAGTCCACAAACAACCCCAACCAAATCTTCCTAGTCCCAACCACTGGAGTACTGACATTCACTATGAAGACTATACACACCAAAGAGGTCATAATAATCAGTCCTCAAATCTCAATGACCACATAAATAATGAGGATATGGGTAATGAAGAAGTTTTTGAGCAACAAAGGGGTTCTGATAGACCTTACCAAACTCACATCTAGCAACAAAGGAATAATGTGGAACAAGATAGGAACATTGTTCACCACCAACCAAGAGGCCCTATTGGAGTCAATTATCCATGCATTGACATGCCCACCTTTGAATTTCATGATCCACGTGGGTGGATAGCCAAAATGGAAGGCATCTTAGACTTCTACCAATTTTGGTAGGAGGAAAAAGTTCCTTTTATAGCAACCAAATTAGGCATTGAAGCTTATCAATGGTTTACATGGTACAAACGTGAGAATGACCACTAGGATATCTTTTAGAATAATTTTAGGGACACTTTTCTTTAGATTCGACAAAGGTCCCACAGGTTCATACACAGTACGGTTGTTGTCACTTAAGCAGACAGGATCAATAGGGGACTATATCTTGGAATTCACTAGTATGATTCACTATGCATAAGACCTACAATCAAACATGGTGGTAGCAGATTTTCAAAATGGATTGAAAGCGAATATTAAATTTGAAGTGGACCTACAAAATCCATCCAAGCTATATGAGTGTATAAGGGTGGCCAATTTGGCAAAGACGAAGGTGCAACTAGGTCCATCTACATGACGTGATTCATATGGCCAACCTCAATTATGCAAAAAATCTTTTAAAAAAAATGATCAACCATCAAGGTACTTCTGCTAAAAATTTTGGAATCCTCATCCATAATATCAAGCGTGCATACCACGATAAAACTTTCAAATTGAATATGTAGAAAAAGAAGATGAGGAAATAGAGGAATACAACACACCTAAGGATCTCGCAGTCAATGACCAAAGTGAACACGAGGAGGTTGTAGCTGAAGAAGATACCATGACTATTTTAGTACATGATCTTATGGGGTTATCCTCTTACCATACAATCAAGGTGGAAGGGTTCATTCAAAAAAAGAAGGTAATAATATTAATTGATTCAGGAAGTACTCACAACGTTATTGATGCAAAACTTGCCAGGGCATTAAATTTGCACTTCTACTCATCTAGTCAAGATATATTTCAAGTTAGAACAGTAAGTGGGGAAATTTATCAATGCTTAGGTAAGACATATTCAATTTCATTACAAATGGGTATGTATATTTGGAAAGGTCCTCTCTTTGTTATGGAATTAGGAAATTCAAAAGTTATTTTAGGCATTGCATGGATGGAACAGTTAGAAACCAAAGTTGGTTTTAATCACAACCATAGCTTTATGGAATGGTAAGACAATGGTAATATTATTCATCTTCCAGTACTGCCCACACCTCCATCAAAAATTGTAATTTCACATAGTATGGAAAAGATGTTAAGAAAATATGGTGGGGTATTCATATCCCGAATCAATTGCATTGAAAAATTAGAACAAGGTATGCCAAAAATCCAAGTAGAAGATCTCCAAAACATTGTGGCTAACTATGAGAAGGTTTTTCAAGAACCAAAAGAACTACCACCCAAAATATCTCATGACCATGCCATACACCTAGTGCTTGGAATTCTTCCACCTAATGGCCGTCCTTATTGATATCCCTAATCCTAGAAAATAGAAATTGAGAATATTTTCAAAGAACTATGAGAACATGGTGTCATCCATCATAGTACTAGCCCTTATTCCTCACCAGTAGTTTTGGCTCGTCGAAAAGACAATTCTTGGTGTATGTGTCCAAATTTTCGTCCTCTCAACAAAATCATGATCAAAGATAAATTTTCTATTCCTATCATTGATGATTTACTAGATGAACTACATGGTGCCAAATTATTTACCAAATTAGACTTACATTTAGGTTTTCACCAAATCTGAGTTAGGGAAGAGGCATCATATACTCCAAGAATTTGGATTGAGCAACTGATACATTATTTTGAATCTGATAGATATTTGGATGATTTGTGGATTGGAGTATTTTAAATTTATAAGCATAAGTGCTTGAGCTATTACTTATTTAATACTCTTAAAAATACTTTTTTGGACATTAATCCACTTGAAGTCCACTTTCCTTTTTAACATTTTAGTCATGGGCTTAACTATTTGAGAAAAAATTGAAATGAATTTATGCACAAAGTCGATTTACCTAAAAAATAATTGAATCCCCTTCTTTTTTAGTGGTGGAGTAAGGGCTAAAATGGCTTTCACCCTATCCAGGTCAATAGCTAGCCCTAATTTAGATACAAAATATCCTAATAGCCTTCCTTCTTACATAGAAAAAGATTGACTTCTTTGGGTTTAAATAAACCCCAAACTCTCTACACTTTTCAAACACCAATCATAGATGTTAATCATGCTTATCCTTTTGATGAGAGAATATTATCATGTCATCTAAATAGACCAGTATTATCTTATTCACTAAATCCCCAAATGCTAGATCTATTACTCTTTGAAAAGTAGCACCAAAATTAGATAGACCAAAGGGTATTTGTTGATATGTAAAATTTCCCCACTTTGTGGTAAATGTTGTCTTGTACTGGTCTTCATCATGGACCCATAGGCATTCCAGAAACTATTGGTCTGAAATCTTCCCTAGTTGAAATCAAAGAATTCATCCAAAAAGGAGAATATATTTACCCCTACTATGGTATGTAATATATAATCAATCTATGGAAGATGGTAGTGATATTTTAGTGATGCTTTATTTAGGTTTTGAAAGTCCACACAGAGGTGGATATCACCATTTTTATTTCTTATCAAAACCAAGTTAGTAACCCATGTAGAATGCTTGATGGGATATATTACTTTAGCATTTAGCAGCTTTAGTAGTTTCTTTTGATGAGTGTTAAAATATGATGGCAATATGTAGCTTTATTTCCACATTCTAAGTTACAAATATGATGTTTTGAATGTATTTTGCTGAACAATATGCATGATTTATATGATTTTTGGTAAATTTGATCTAAAAAGTACTATGTGCCATATGCTGGTAATTTTACGTAAAATACATGAGAATATTGTGTTTTTAGTATGTGGATATTGTAGGTAGTTCAAAGGGAATGTTATAGCCAAATACAGTTAAACTTATTTGCAAGAAGATGCATCAAGAGTAGGTTATGAAAAGCATCTACGAAAAGCACCTATGAAATGGTATACAAAAATTGGTTGACTGTGTAAACCAATTTGATGCGATGGACTTTCCATGTGTGCTGACAGCTCAACCAGCAAAGTGTGCAATGTAAAGTCAAAATGGTCATTATTCTATTTGTTAAACATATTTAAATCTATCACTCAAAATACTATTAGACCCTTATCGATAGTAGAATCTAGCTTAGCTACCACCAAAAATGTTGTAAGTCATTATATTTTTGGTCTGGTGGGTCTGCATAGCCTTGTGGAACATGGAATTTCAAATTTTCTAGAAGCTTTCTTAACAAGACTTCCCTTGTTAGTGTCTTTACAATATCAACAACATGATAACTCAATGGAGCTTCAGGTCCTTTCATCTTATTTAGCACTAGGTGGCAATTAAACTTAAAATTCCTCTTTTGGCTAGATTTTCCTATTGTAGTGAAATTTCGCTACATTTTGGTGACCCATAGAGGAATTTTTCTTGTAGGAGAAAAAACCCATAAATAAAAGCCTTGTCTATTGGGCATAGAGTTTATGGAGGCAAATTCTAGATTTTTGAGGCTCAAGGAGATAGAAGATAAAGTCTCTTGATTGAAGGGTAAATTTGATTGAACCTTATGAAAGGTTCAAAAAGGGATCCTTATTTTATACACTTATCCCATTAGGAAAGTTATTGAATTTACTTATTTAATCGTATCCCTTTTCTTCATCCAATCTTCTTTGGTACACTCACGTGAGATGATTTTTAATATAGCTGAAGAAACAAAGGCATGATTTATTGGAAATTTGAGTTATTTTATGTTGTCATTGATGTCACATGGATCACATTGAGTTTTGGTGGCCAAAGCATTTCATAAATAAGCATTTATGATATTTTGGAGAGCATGGATATATACAGGGTTTTTGTGAAAACCAAGGCAGGAAAAATAAAAGGTTTTATTTAAAACCATGGATGGCAGATTTGAAATGGGTTTTTCTTAAAACCCAGATTGGCTTTTCGTTTCATCGAAAAAGGTGCCCCGGTGATGGAGATATTTATTTTTAAATATTTAGTTTAAATTTTAAATTATTTAAAATTTAAATTTAAATTTTAAAATTAAATATATTAATTTTAGCGCCGACTAAAGAAAGGAGGAAAGGCTATATTAATTTATAGCGCCGACGTCTAAAGAAAGAGGAAAGGCATATATATATGCCAACAAAATCTTAGACTTCATGACCCCCAACGCTTATTTTTCGAATGCCTTCGATTGGGGAACGAATTGCGAAAAGAGAGAGAAGTGTGACTTTGGTCTATTGAAAAATCATTCACGGAGTTTAATAAGATGCATAGGCATCTTTGGCCTAGCGGTTCGTGCGTTGTGTGTTATGCAGGAGGTCCTGCGATCGAGTCCCGCCATGGTTATTTGCTTTGTTGAAGCGCTCGAAGCGTTGTTAAGTTTTTCGAAGGGTGCAGAAGTTTATGATATAAGTTTTTGTTCGTGTCCCTTTGGACACGTGAGGGCATGTGGCCCAATGGTAGGCTGGTTGTGGTTAAAGCACTGAGCAAGGAGACGTCACGAGATCGAATCCCATCAGGGACAGAGGCAAGTTAATAATTTTTTTAATATATTTTATTTTTCTAAAGTTGCCCTAGGAGGAATAAGGGTTGTGATGCATGTTTAGAAAAAGAGATATTTCTGGTGTTTCTCCTTTTGAAAGTATATCATATTATATATCGTTGGAAATCTTATTTCGAGGGCTATTTGATTAACTTGCTTAGAGGGAGAAATAAGGTGTATGTAAAGAGATATTTCTATTTTTGTAAAGGGTTTCAAAAGTGAAGGTTGTTTTGTTCTTTTTCAAAGGTGATTAATTCTTTCATGAGGGGACATGTTGTATCTTATTGAGTAGGAGTGATAAGGTGTTATTTGGATATTATTGTTGTGATATTAATCATGATCTCTAACCCTTGTTGAAAGTTGAAAAAGAAGTTTGTTGAGTGTGGCAGATTTAGTGGACATCCAATAAGGCATCAAAAGGTATGAGCAATATTCTCCATTGACTTTGTTTATGGTGGTTGATTTCTGAAATATCATTGGAGAGAAAAGGATTGATTGTGGTTTCCTTTTCAAAAGTGGTTGGTTGAATGCTTCAAGGTTTTCTGGTTTGAGAGTTGTGTTTAAACCTTGTTTTATAAGCATAGTTGTTGAAGCCCATTGGTTATGCAAAGAACTTGAGTTAGAAAAGAACATGAGTATCATTGTTATGTGAGATTTGTGGTTGAGCATTGTTGGAAACATTTGAGTTGGTTGATACATGCTTGGACTAGGGTTTTGTGAGAAAGAGTTGTCCCTTGTGGTGATTGGTTGAGTTGAGTTGATTGAGCCTAGTCAAGTGATTGTGTGAGGTGATTGTTCAAGTCCCATGAAACAAACAATTCTATAATTCTGATTTGGGTTGAGATTGAGCTTTGAGATTAGAACATATTGAGTCTCTAACAATTCTCTTTATGCTTCTATAATATTTGAGTTGAGTTAATATTGACTTGAGTTGAGTTGAGATTGATTTGAGTTGAGATCATTGTGGATCATTGTTGTCATCCATTGTAGAGTGCATTGCCATTCATTGTTGAATTCATCATTGAGCCTTGCCTTCATAGATTTGTGGATGATATTTGAGTGCTACTTGAGCATGATTGGTTGAGCCTTTGAGAAGGCTTTTGGGACAGATTTGTGGATAGATTTGGGATAATATTTGAGCAAGTTCTTGGTGAGCTTGTTGAGAAGATTTTGAGAAAGTTTTGGGATATTTGAGAATTTTGAGCAAGTTCTTAGGTGAGCTTGTTGAGATTTTGAGCAAGTTCTTGGTGAGCTTGTTGAGCAGATTTTGAGCAAGTTCTTGGTGAGCTTGTTGAGCAGATTTTGGGCAAGTTCTTAGTGAGCTTGCTAGAGCAGTTTTGGGCAAGTTCTTGGTGAGCTTGCTAGAGAATTTTGGGCAAGTTCTTAGTGAGCTTGCTAGAGCAGATTTTGGGCAAGTTCTTAGTGAGCTTGTATTTCTAGAGCAGTTTTGGGCAAGTTCTTGGTGAGCTTGCTGAAGCAGATCAGTGGATTGCCTACCTGAGCAGATCAGTGTATTGCCTAGCTTTGAGCAGATCAAAGTAATCATTTGTATTGGGATAAGGATCCTTATTTCTGTGTGAAATATTATAAGGAGATTATCTTGTGGAGTACCCCACATTGGGGGAACCACGTTAAATCTTGTGTCTCAATTGTGTGTGGTGATTTGTGCACTTGTTTACTATTGCTATCTATGTCATTAATGCACACTGCTATATTTGGTTATTGCAATTAAGGACACTAATTGATATTGGTTTGGAAAGAAAGTAAAAAGTGGGTGCTATATTGTTCACCCCCTCTCAGTATAAGCTTGTGTTCTTCAATTGGTATCAGAGCGGGTTCCTTCGAAAAGGCTAACAACTTGAGGGTAGATTCTACAAGAACATAGATGGCTTCATAGAATGGATTATCTACAAATAAGGCTCCACTATTTGATGGTAACAATTATGCTTTCTGGAGCATGAGAATGAAGAACTACTTGATATCACAAGGATATGAGGTATGGCAGATGGTTGAAAAAGAGTATAAGGTTGAAGGTGATCCCGAGGTAGATAAGACTATCAGGAAATTGGTTGAGATCAATGCAAGGGCAATGAATTGTATTTTGAGTGGGCTACGTGAAATAGATTTTGCAAAGGTCATGGTATGTAATTCAGCTAATGAAATGTGGACCAAGTTGCGGAATACTTATGAAGGAGATTCAAAGGTAAAGTTGGCAAAACTACAAACTCATAGAAAAATATTTGAGGAATTGAAAATGGAAGATTCTGAAGATATTGCAAAGTTTTTACTTCGAGTTGATGAGATTACTAACACCATGAGAGGCCTAGGATTTGAGATGAAAGAATCAGAAGTTACTCAAAAGGTTTTGAGATCACTTCCCATGAAGTATGATGCAAAGGTTTCAGCAATAGAAGAAACAATGGATATCAACAAGCTAACAATGGAAGAACTACAAGGAACTCTCACAACTTATGAGATGAGGGTGAGTAAGCATCAGGTTCCAATAAAAGAGATTGCATTCAAGGCTTCAGAGAAAAATAAAGGGAAAGTTCCAGAGACAGATAGAGATTCAGATAATGATGAGGAAGCTAACTTCATCAAAAGGAAAAAGGACTTAAGAAATTATAGGGATATGAAGAAAGTCAAATGCTACAAGTGTGGTGATTTTGGTCACTATGCACACAAGTGTCCACATGAAGAAAATAGTGATGATGAAAAATAGGGTCACAGAAGAAAAGAAGATGGAAAGCATAAGCATGACAAAGATGACAAGTACAAGCAAAGCAGGTATGAGAAGAAGAAAAGTTTTCGTAAGACAAAGAAAACTTACTACATTGTAGAAGCAAGTGATAGCTCAGATCACAGTGATAGAGACAAGTCAGATGATGAAAAGGAAGAACATCTATTCCTAGGAATAGAAGGTGAAAGAGAACAATGCTTTGTATGTGGTCAAAGAGATCACAGATCAGGATATTGCAATGGTTTCAGTGATAGTGAAGATGAGATGACACATCAAGGAAATATGCATGGTCAAAGAAATCATGAAAGTTTGTTTGCTATAGAAGATTATAATGATCTTAGTGATAGTGAAGATGAAGAAGGGTCTTTCTATGGGATAAAAGAAGTAGAAGAAGAAATCCCCCAAAAGAAGATGTTAAGCAAGAGAACATTGTAAGAAAGATACATGTCTCTAAAGGAAGACTTCAATGATATCCATGAGCAACTACAAGAGGTTAAGGAGAATCTAAAAGAATTGAGATGTTCCATACTTGAGAAGTTTGATCCATCACATGACTCAAAAGGTCAAGATATTTTCACTAAGAAGGATACATGTATTTAGAGACAATAAATATGGATGCCAATTTGCTATTTGACACAAATGAAGAGAAAGAAGAGGAAGGTCCCAAAGCACCAAAGGTCTCATATTTCCAGGTTTGGGGAAGTCACACTCAAAAGGAAAGGAAGTTCTAATAGATGAAAGCAAGGAAGCACCTAAGTTTTATGAAGAAAGTTCCAAAGTTCCTATGGCTCCAAATATTCAGTTTGGATCTTGTTTTGAGATAGGTGAATCAAGTTCAAAAGGAAAAGAAATTCTTGAAGAGGAAAGCAAGGAAGAAACTAAGGAAGAGGATTTAGATACTACAAAGAAGGTTCAAGGATGCAATGCACAAGTTGAAAATGATCATAAGGATAATGGTCAAGAAAGGTATGAGGAACCAAGGCATGAACAAAGGGCTTTTCAAGGACATTGTTTTTCTTGTAATGGATTTGGACACAGGGCTATACACTGCAGGATCCATGGATCAAAGAAGTTTGATTTTGCTAGAAGAAACTTCAAAGGAAGAAGGTATGGTTTTCAGGGACATTGCTTCTTATGCAATAGGATTGGTCATAGAGCTTCTCAGTGCAAATAAAATGAGCAACATGGTTTTGGTTTTAGAGCTACACAAATCAGAAGTCATGGTCATAATGGTCATGAAAACAAAACTTCACAATACAGGGTTCAGGAAAGGAATGGATATGGAAATTATTTCAAGAAAGAATTCAGGATATGGGCACCATCCAAAGGCTACAATATCAAGTGTTTTAATTGCAATAACTTTGGACATATTGCAAAATGGTGTAGGACTCAATTCCAAACAGGTTCAAGACAAGAAGGTCAAACAGGTTCAAGAAAAGAAGGTCAAACAAGTTCAAGACAAGAAGATCAAGTAATTCATCAAGAGAAGGATATCAAAAAAATATGGAAGGAAGTTGACAGAGGAAAGAAACAATGTAATATGGGAGTAAAAGTACTCCCACCCCAAAATTAATCACCTCAAGAGAGAAGGTGGTGAGGGGGCTAAGCTTAAGAGTCATATCTTTTAGCCCCATAGGTGTCCCTTTTGCCATTGATGTCAAAGGGGGAGAGATTTGAGTAAGGGGGAGAGCATTGAGTTAGGGGGAGCAGCCTCCAAAGAGAGCATTGAGTTAGGGGGAGCAACCTCCATAGAGAGTATTGAGTCAGGGGAGCAACTTTGATTCTCAGAGATGGTTTTTGCAGTGATTGTGGTTTTTGCATTAGAGGTGTTGCCATCAATGACAAAGGGGGAGATTGTTGGCAATTTGAGTTATTTTATGTTGTCATTGATGTCACATGGATCACATTGAGTTTTGGTGGCCAAAGCATTTCATAAATAAGCATTTATGATATTTTGGAGAGCATGGATATATACAGGGTTTTTGTGAAAACCAAGGCAGGCAAAATAAAAGGTTTTATTTAAAACCATGGATGGCAGATTTGAAATGGGTTTTTCTTAAAACCCAGATTGGCTTTTCGTTTCATCGAAAAAGGTGCCCCGGTGATGGAGATATTTATTTTTAAATATTTAGTTTAAATTTTAAATTATTTAAAATTTAAATTTAAATTTTAAAATTAAATATATTAATTTTAGCGCCGACTAAAGAAAGGAGGAAAGGCTATATTAATTTATAGCACCGACGTCTAAAGAAAGAGGAAAGGCATATATATATGCCAACAAAAGCTTAGACTTCATAAGACCCCCAACGCTTATTTTTTGAATGCCTTCGATTGGGGAACGAATTGCGAAAAGAGAGAGAAGTGTGACTTTGGTCTATTGAAAAATCATTCATGGAGTTTAATAAGATGCATAGGCATATTTGGCCTAGCGGTTCATGCATTGTGTGTTATGCAGGAGGTCCTGCGATCGAGTCCCACCATGGTTATTTGCTTTGTTGAAGCGCTCGAAGCGTTGTTAAGTTTTTCGAAGGGTGCAAAAGTTTATGATATAAGTTTTTGTTCGTGTCCCTTTGGACACGTGAGGGCGTGTGGCCCAATGATAGGTTGGCTGTGGTTAAAGCACTGAGCAAGGAGACGTCACGAGATCGAATCCCATCAGGGACAGAGGCAAGTTAATAATTTTTTTAATATATTTTATTTTTCTAAAGTTGCCCTAGGAGGAATAAGGGTTGTGATGCATGTTTAGAAAAAGAGAGATTTCTGGTGTTTCTCCTTTTGAAAGTATATCATATTATATATCGTTGGAAAGCTTATTTCGAGGGCTATTTGATTAACTTGCTTAGAGGGAGAAATAAGGTGTATGTAAAGAGATATTTCTATTTTTGTAAAGGGTTTCAAAAGTGAAGGTTGTTTTGTTCTTTTTCAAAGGTGATTAATTCTTTCATGAGGGGACATGTTGTATCTTATTGAGTAGGAGTGATAAGGTGTTATTTGGATATTATTGTTGTGATATTAATCATGATCTCTAACCCTTGTTGAAAGTTGAAAAAGAAGTTTGTTGAGTGTGGCAGATTTAGTGGACATCCAATAAGGCATCAAAAGGTATGAGCAATATTCTCCATTGACTTTGTTTATGGTGGTTGATTTCTGAAATATCATTGGAGAGAAAAGGATTGATTGTGGTTTCCTTTTCGAAAGTGGTTGGTTGAATGCTTCAAGGTTTTCTGGTTTGAGAGTTGTGTTTAAACCTTGTTTTATAAGCATAGTTGTTGAAGCCCATTGGTTATGCAAAGAACTTGAGTTAGAAAAGAACATGAGTATCATTGTTATGTGAGATTTGTGGTTGAGCATTGTTGGAAACATTTGAGTTGGTTGATACATGCTTGGACTAGGGTTTTGTGAGAAAGAGTTGTCCCTTGTGGTGATTGGTTGAGTTGAGTTGATTGAGCCTAGTCAAGTGATTGTGTGAGGTGATTGTTCAAGTCCCATGAAACAAACAATTCTATAATTCTGATTTGGGTTGAGATTGAGCTTTGAGATTAGAACATATTGAGTCTCTAACAATTCTCTTTATGCTTCTATAATATTTGAGTTGAGTTAATATTGACTTGAGTTGAGTTGAGATTGATTTGAGTTGAGATCATTGTGGATCATTGTTGTCATCCATTGTAGAGTGCATTGCCATTCATTGTTGAATTCATCATTGAGCCTTGCCTTCATAGATTTGTGGATGAGATTTGAGTGCTACTTGAGCATGATTGGTTGAGCCTTTGAGAAGGCTTTTGGGATAGATTTGTGGATTTGTTTGGTTGAGTTTGAGTTTTGAGAAAGTTTTGGTGAGCTTGTGAGGTTTTGAGCAAGTTCTTGGTGAGCTTGTTGAGAATTTTGAGCAAGTTCTTAGGTGAGCTTGTTGAGAGAATTTGAGCAAGTTCTTGGTGAGCTTGTTGAGAATTTGAGCAAGTTCTTTGGTGAGCTTGTTAGAGAAAATTTTGAGCAAGTTCTTAGGTGAGCTTGTAGAATTTTGGAGATTCTTGTGAGATTTTGGGCAAGTTCTTGGTGAGCTTGCTAGAGAAAGTTTTGGGCAAGTTCTTAGTGAGCTTGCTAGAGCAGTTTTGGGCAAGTTCTTGGTGAGCTTGCTGAAGCAGATCAGTGGATTGCCTACCTGAGCAGATCAGTGTATTGCCTAGCTTTGAGCAGATCAAAGTAATCATTTGTATTGGGATAAGGATCCTTATTTCTGTGTGAAATATTATAAGGAGATTATCTTGTGGAGTACCCCACATTGGGGGAACCACGTTAAATCTTGTGTCTCAATTGTGTGTGGTGATTTGTGCACTTGTTTACTATTGCTATCTATGTCATTAATGCACACTGCTATATTTGGTTATTGCAATTAAGGACACTAATTGATATTGGTTTGGAAAGAAAGTAAAAAGTGGGTGCTATACTGTTCACCCCCCTCTCAGTATAAGCTTGTGTTCTTCATGATTATCTGCTTTTTCTTAGTTGTCTTATTGACCCTTCAGACCTCTTTATACATATAGATCTCATGCATGAGAACTAATTGGTGCACTTTTCCAAAAATATGTTTTGTGTGAACACTATGTCATTGTTTACTCTACTCAATGGTTATGCAACACTTAGCTTTTATCAGATTTATTTACATGTTTGTTATTTACAATACGATACATGATTTTTGACACACTTCTATGTGCTAGATACTTCATATGGAACCTACTCATTACTTCATATGGATCCTACTCATTAAAATAGACAATGTATAAACCAAAATGACCCAAATTTCTATCATTCATACCTATTTTTTATTGGTTGAAAGACATGATTTTGAAAGGATCCTTGAACCTTTTACAAAAATAACACAACAAGAGAGACAATATCCTTAAGACTATCTTTTGAATATAAAAAAGGATTAGCTAATATAGGAAGATGACCTCCACAAGACCATCTACAACTAAGACCTAAAATTTATAAATGGTTTCCCACCTAAACAAGGAGAACTAGCATGTAACAAAAATGAAACTAGCACTAAGAAAGAGAACAAGGAACCTCCTGGCTCCTATTGATACAACACAAAAAATTCAAATTTGAAACCAATTTCCTACTTAGAAAACTAAATCATATTTTCCTCAAGGGAGATCCTACACAAGGGCCTTCCGTAGTCCTGAAATATGGATCGGTAGCACAAGGAGATCTCCACAGGCCATAAGATCTCACTACAAAGGATAAAAAATGCATAATTTGAGTTAGGAAATCCCAAAGGAGATTCAAGACACCATAGCACCCAAAATATAGAATCAAAATCTATCACAAGGATTACCTTTAGGAACCCATCTTCTATAACAAGAAAGCATGCACAAGGTCTTTCCCCCCAAGGCCAGAAAACAACTATAGAAAGGGCCCATAAAAAAACCACCAACAACAAATCAGTGCCTAGCCTCATCATTTTTCCATCGAGGAAGTAATCATCAGAAACTTTCAGCACATCTAAATGAAAATGTGTAGGGCCCTATCCCCAAGGGCCAAAAAATAGCTATAGAGAAAGTTTCCACAAGAAAACCCTAAAGTAGATAAGTACTAGATTTTCTAAAATGCAGAGTAGAAGACCTTGAAACTACCAATAAAATCCTAAATTGGAATCAACTGAGAGAGCCCTCTCATCTATATATATTAAAAATGAGGCACCCTCTACACGACCAAGAAAATATAGAAGAAGAAAATCATAGGCCACTTACACATCAGGAAAACAGTATGTCAAACCCCCTTCTAGAAGCCTAGTTTAGAAGAAGGGAGGAGGAAGCCACCACTATGGATAATGATTAAGTACAAGGTCCCTATCAAAAGATAAAAAAAACTTAGAGGGAAAATATCTACAATAACATCTACCAAACTAAGCTAGCAGGAATCCAACCAAAACCAAAGAGAACTAGGGAAAGAATCTCCAAGATATTTTTACTAGGTAGCAACATTCATATAGGATATGGGAAAACACTTCCTAGGAGGCCCCAGGAAGACCTTGTGAAGATCCTAGAAATGCAAAAGGCACCAAGAAGATACTAATAAGACCTTCTAGGCTAGAGAACCTCCACTGATCCTAACTATTTTATTCTAAAATATATGACTTATTTTAGCTAGGAATTGCTATTAGGTTGGCTTTCATAAAAAATGAGTTCCAAAGTCTGTATGGACTATAACATTAAAACCTAACAAGGATAACTTATCTTCATCCCATGAATTCTCTACTAGCTCCTCTAGGTATTCTAGATCTACCAGATTGATGCTTTGTTCTTCATGAATTCCTAGACTTATGTGTATTGTTAAATTAAAATTAAGCATAGAAAATTTATCTTCTATCAATGACCCTTTTGTGAGCTTCTTCGAGTATTTCAGTTGCTATTGTATATCCACTTGAGAACCTTCCAAGGCATATTCACTTAGATAAATGCTTTGCTCCTCATACCTCTTTATATGGTAAGGGTTTAGTTTCTTTGCATAGATCTAGACTATTTTCCTCTTGTATGGAATTACCATGTAAGTGCAATCTAGTGATAGATATCCCCCAAGATTTTTTGTAAACTCTGTCATCAAGCATAATCCAAATATCGATGGAAGGTCCACCATTTCACCTCCTACATCACAAAGATATTTGGAACCTTATACAAGAATATTGAAATATATTTTACACCTCCCACCATATAGACTGGTGTTCCATTTAGCTACAACACACCATAAATAGCCTAGGTGTATTCCAAGCCCATTTCATAATATAAAGCATTAGGCATGACTATAGCGAAAACTTTAAAATCTACCATGTAGATGTGTACTATCCATCCTTCCATACATATTGACATATAAAATGGTGATGGCTTGATCTTACCCATGCTAAGAGTTGGCTAATTTTGTGTCAGATTGAATTCTAGGGGATGAGTCTACCTAATGATGAACTTTTAAGAGTTGCTTTTAAGAAAACAATTTGTTTAATAATTAGTAGAGCATCATACATATTGACTCTTGATGGAGTCCTCTTCAATTCTTCCATAATAATTAATCCATATGCTTCTAGTAACTTCTCTTCCTTCTAGACTAGTTGCTTGAACGTCCTTTGATATTGTTGAGTAGCTTCTTGTATTTGTTTCTTGGTCATAAAAGGATATTGTAGCTTTCTCAATACTTGTTCCCTTGTTTCTTATTAATTGGACCTTGATGTTTTTGACATTTAGTTAACTTTGGTTGCTTTTGGTATTTTTTTGGATTTTAGTAATTTTGACCTTTGATTAGCTTTAGGTACTTTCAGCTTGGCATGCTCCTTGGATTTCTCCTTCTTTTGCTCATTTTGAGGCCACAAGGTGATTTATAGACCATCCGTATTCCATGGATTTGATAGCAAATTTGTTTTTTGGGTCTAGTCAATATGTAGGCTAGGTCATAAGTCAAATATTCCTTAGTAACTAGATTTTTCTCTAGATCAAACAAAATACCTATAAACCCCTTTGATTGCCTTTATAATTTTTTTATCTATATCTAGTTAGCATTAATGTTGATAAACCATGCAAGTTTTAAAATTGTGAGGATTATTACACACTAAGAACAATAGTTATCTAGATTTGTGGATACTTATTCTTGATTTGTAGATATAGAAACTTAATTTTTGCTAGTATTGCTTGTATAAACCCTCTAATATCTTGATATGTAGGGGAATATTCTTGGATTATATCCATCATGCCTTCTTTCAGCATTTTTTTGCTCTATTACCGTGACCTTGTTTGTTATATTATTATTACAACTTTTAGCTCTTCCATCTCTGCTAATTATTTTAGCTCTAGGGCAGACAAGGCTAGTAAATGACTTGCTAGAATAGAAATATGGCATTATGAATTTGGGGGGAAGCTTACAAACTAATATGAGTGTATTTTCCACTCTAACCACCACTTGGAATATTTGAAGAAACCTCATCTCATTGAACTATCAAATTTGAAGAGCTAAGTCTGGAGTAAAAGCATGGAGGTAGTAAATATAGGCTTGGGCATGTGATGACCTTATATCTTGAGATTTTCTTCTCCATGTTTTGTTAAATTGGATGTTGAAATCCTTGATATTCTCTTAGGGATGGATTTGAATAGAGGTGAACTGAGTGAGAAGAGAAAATAGATATCCTAGATCATTAAATTATAGGATAAAGGCTTTAGAAATTTCATCCCAAGTGCTAATTATACCTTCCTATAATGAATAGTATAGGCTAAAACCTTACCTTTGAAAGGCAAGGCCATAAACCTCACTATTTTATCCTCATGAAAAATATTATGAGTAGTTTCTAAAATAGCTAAATCTTGGCATTGTTCATAGATCATATTCTCATTACCATAAAAGGAGGATAAAGATTTCAATGTAGACTAACGAATATCATGGATATTTGGAAGATCAAGGGGTTCAACATTATTCTAGGAAAGGTATATGCATCTAGAAAGTGATTGCAGAGATATGGCCTATTAAGGAGTGGACCCTTGGATAGAAAAAACATGGATAGGGTAAAGTGATTTACCTTTCCTATGTGTCTAGATAGCTAATAGTTCAACATACTACACTACTTATTTTAGCTTCTTAGCTTGTGATCTTGCGATCATGTGATTCTAGAGATACATTCCCCCAATGGTGTTAGTGATCTTAGGTTTTTTCAACAGTGTAATTGCCAAGTGAATGGATTTTACTCTCTTTGTGAGAACAAGACATTCATCAAAATATTGATCATCCAAAAATGTGAGCATGCCAAATGCTCTTATGCACATGGTGACTTTGAATTTTGATTAGGTGACCATTATGCTTCTATCCCACCAGTGATTCTTCATGGGACAAACTATATTGGTTTTTTCTCATCGAGCATACCAAAAACTATTGATCCTCTAATTTTCCTAGGTATGAAATGTGCGCTTTAGATTGAATTCAATATTATATGACCCAAAATACATCCAAATAAACCTCTAAAGAATGATAGCTCCTTTATGATGCTTGAATATTAAAGAAAAAAGAAAAAGAGAAACAAGGGAGACATGGATGAAAATAGGATTAATGGTAGATGCAATTTAGCTAACAAAAATAATGAAGGTTGGATGGACATAGACCATCTATTATAATAAAATACATAACAAAATTTCCCTCTATCAAAGATAATATAGAAACATAATAAGAACCAAAATTACAACATCTAATATTTCAAACATTCGAACTAAAATAATCCAAATAGTTATTTCACCTAAAAGAATTCACTCTAGATGAAATTAACAAAAGTACAATTATCACATCATTCAAGACTCCAAACACTCTAATAGAAATAATGAAGAACACAAGCTTATACTGAGAGGGGGGGTGAACAGTATAAGACCGCTTTTTACTTTTTCCTTCGATCTTTCAAATTAATATTATGCAGCGAATAGATAACAGTATCAAAAACAGAAATCAAAGCAATGCACAGAATATCATCCACAATAGAGACACAGCAATTTACGTGGTTCACCCAACGCGGGCTACTCCACGGATAAAATTTTTCACTAAATTTTATCACCTCTAATTCTAGGAAACCTTTCCCGATTACAAAGTTTATGGGCACCAACCCAAAGGAGATACCTTCCCCTAGCTCTGCTCTAACTGGTGATCCTCTAGAAGACCTCTGTCTCTGCTGCCCTTAGCAAGTGGAACTCTATCCACAGAAGACACCTGTCTTCCCTGCTCTGGCTGGAGACCTCTGTCCTCAACTCTTTCACCTCCAAATCTGGTCCTCTTATCTGCACCAAACACAGTCCTTCGGTCTGGCACTAATGTCCTCAAAACTTGCACCTCTGCGCAATTACAACACTCGATCAAACATCCACTTATGCACCTCTGCGCAAACACAGCAACACTGTCTTCGCACACTCTGCTCCTCGACGATCGAACTTCTCCCCGCACTCTGCTTCTATGAAAGTCGCACTTCGAACGCACACATCGATCGATGATCAAACTCTTCAAACAGCCCTCCTTTTATAGCAATACTTTTAAGATCAAAACTTTGATCTTAGTCGGCTATTATGCAAATGCAAACCCTAACTCTGTCGGCTGCATGCCCTAATTTACGTCGGCCCAAATTTAACTTTGTCGGCTCAAAGTTAACTCTGTCCTTCAACCGCCTCTGGAACTCACCTGTAGCTTCTACCATGAAACTACAACATGTCACGATATCGCGACATTTTTGCCTACCGTACACCTTCTTTTGCCTATTGTCGCGATATCGTGACACTTTTGCTTTTGTCTGCCTTGACAACGTCCTTGTCGCGAAATCGTGACACTTCTAACTTTTTCTGACGTCATCTTCACTCCTATCGTGAAATCGTGACACTTTAGTCTTCATTGCCTTCTTCTCTGCTTTTGTCATGAAATCGTGACACATCTGCTTCTGCTGACGTCATCTCCAACTCTGTCGTGAAATCGTGACCCTTATGACTTCATGGCCTTCTTCTCTGCTTTTGTCATGAAATCATGACACATGTCTTGACGTCATCTCCAACTCTGTCATGAAATCGCGACCCTTTTGACTTCATGGCCTTCTTCTCTGCTTGCACTAGCGAAAATGGAACATGTCACGAAATCGCGACGCTTTCGCCTTCGAGCTCTTCCTTCTTCAATTCGTCGTGAAATCGTGACGCTTCTTCTATTGAAGACTTGCTAACTATTTCTGTCATGAAATCGTGACACTTTCTCCAACTGCAAGCTGCCATCTCAACCTGTCGCGAAATCGTGACACTTTCTGCATTCGCAAGCTTTCTCTTCAATTTGTCATGAAATCGTGACACTTCCTGCATCCGTACAACTTCTTTGTAGCCTATCGCGAAATCGCGACGCTTCTCATTTTAGACTCTTCCTCTTTGCTGCGTGTCACGAAATCGTGATAGTTCTCTCTTCGAGCTTTTTAGCATGTCACGAAATCATGACAGTCCTCACCTCGACCTCTGTAGCATGTCACAAAAACGTGATAGTTCTCACTTGGAACTTTGCATCATGTCATGAAATCGTGACAGTTCCTGAATAACTTTCTCTCTCTTTGATCTAGTCATGAAATCGTGACAACTCACACTGCGGACTCTCTCTTCTGCATTATGTCATGAAATCGTGACACTTTCTCGTCCGTACAACCTTCCTGGCAATGTGTCACGAAATCGTGACACTTTTCCTTTTCTGCCTTCCTACACTTTTCGAGTCACGAAAATGCGACATGTCATGAAATCGTGACACTTTCCATCTTGCTCTCCTTCTCTGCCAACATGTCATGAAATCGTGACAGTTTTGCTAGCTTCTTCTCTTTCTTCCAACATGTCGTGAAATCGTGACAGTTTTGCCAGAACTTTCTCTCTCCTCAAACATGTCGCGAAATCATGACAGTTTTGCCAACACTTTCTCTCTCCTCAAACATGTCGCGAAATCGCGACAGTTTTTCCAGCTTGCTGCAAACTTTTTCTTACTTGTCTTTTTCTTGATCTTTTGCAAATGGGCTACTAAGAACTTCTTGGAAACTCATTGTCCATGCTCTGAATAATCTTCAACAAAACAAATTCCTTGACATCAAATCAAATTGCTTCAAGAACTTCTTTGACATCAATGACAACTACTATACTTGAGCAAAGGCAATGTACCCAAGGTACCCAAAATTGCCAACAATCTCCCCCTTTGTCATTGATGGCAACCCTTTACTAAAAACACGTCTTAGGAGCTAAAACTGAAACCAACTGTGCTAACAGCTGAGAATCTCCTTTTGAAGTTTTTGCTCCCCCTGACTTGAAGCTCTCTTCTTCACTCATATCTCTCCCCCTTACTCAAATCTCTCCCCCTTTGTCATCAATGGCAAAGGGTCACCTTTGGGGCTTGGGACTAAGAATGAGCCTCTTAGCTTAGTCCCTCCCCCACCTCCTGATGAGGTGATTAAAATAAGGGTGGGAGTAAAACTCCCATTAGACACTCATCATCATCAGTGTCTACAATTTCCTTGCCAGGCCTTCTCTTGAATTCTTTGTCCGTATTTCTGTTCTTGTCACTATTTTTGTTCTTGTTCTCATTCTTGTTCTTGTCCATGCCTTGATCCACGGACCTGTTCATACCACTTTTCCTGTTCCTGTACCTTGGCAGTTCAGCTCTGCACTGTCTAGCTGTGTGACCTGCATTGTTGCATTTATAACAAGTAACAAAGTTATTTCTGTTTGGCATACCTATTCTTTGAATCCGCCTGTTATGACTAACCGTGTTCATGTAATTAGCCTTGCAAAAAATTGCCTTATGCCCGAACTATTGACAAGAGTAACAATACCCTTGAAAGAAACTAAAACTTCTGAAATTGTTGTTTACCCTCTTCATTTGATCTATGCACTGAGAAGCCGTGTGACCAAACCTGTGACATGTAAAGCATCTACCATGAAATATTCTTCTGTTTGACCTCTTGGGTCCCGAATACTTCTTCTTCGCATTCAGAATTCTATTTTCTATTTCTGCGCATTTATCACTCATGGACTCTTTCTCTGAACCACTCTCTTCATCAGAACTCTCTTCTTTTTGAAATCTTTTACTAGATTCCCCAACCTGTTCCTTGTGTGGTTTAACAAAACCAAGACCTGTTTTATCTGTTGTCTTTCTTTGACCTTTGATAAGAGATTTAACCTTTTTGGAGCTTTCTTGAAACACTGTACAGACTTATCCTTGTACTCTTTATTTTCCTCTTTCAAGGAAGCCATTTTACTGTTCTAATTCACTATACTCAAGCACCTTAGATTCTAACTCATTCTTGAGTTCTTGTGTCTTAGCCATAGAGACGTCAAGACTTTCTATAAGTTCATCTCTCTCCATACAACATTCATCTAACTTATCCTTGAGTCTAGCATTCTTCTTTCTTTCCTTTTTCAAAACACTAAGAGCATTAGTAAGTTCACTTTCAAGTTCCTCTATTTGAATGCATTTTGAATCATCAAGGCCTTTTTCAGATTTCTTATCACTAGAGGTGCTACCCTTTTCAAAAACCATACATGCATCTTCCTTATCATTTTATGAAGCATCCTCATACATACTAGCAACCAATTCATTATTTGTGCAATCATCCTCAAGGTGCCCAAAATTTCCACATCTAAAACATTTCATGATAATGAATTTATGTTTCGGTTCTTCCTCCTTTTCTGAAATGAACAACATCTCATTTTCATCATCACTAGAAGAACTTTCACTATCATTGCTAGAACACTTACTTGCTTTGTCTAGGTAGAAGCTCTTCTTGTTCTTGTGAGAATACCTCTTTCCTTGATTGTTGTGCTCATCTTTGTTCTTCCTGTAATACTTGTGCTTTTTAGAATCCTTGCTCTTAACATCCTGTATATCTTCATCACTTTCATTCTTGGAAACAGTACAGTCAGTAGCATAATGACCAAACTTTCCACAGTTGAAACATCTTATATTTTTCTTGCTTTTGTGCTTTCTAGAGAACTTGCCTTTCTTGTTGTAATATGCCTCTTCATCACTAGAAGACTCATCACTCTCTTGAATCTGTTTGCCCTTTGATTTCTTGGTAGCTTTGAAATCTGCCTCTTTCTTGACATCAACTTTCACTTGAGTTCTCAGCTCAAATGCTGCAAGAATACTATGGAGCTCATCCTTTTTCAACTTATCTAAATCTTTAGCTTCCTCAATAGCAGAAATATTTTCACTAAATCTATTAGGAAGAGATCTTAAAATCTTATCACACACATCATTTTCAGCAAGCTCAAGACCTAAGTCTTTCATGGAGTTAACAACCTCATCCATACGAAGCATGTAGTCACTAATTTTTTCATCATCATTCATCTTGAGTTGTTCAAACATACCTTTGAAGTGTCTCAACTTGGCCTTTCGGACATTTACATCACCTGTGTGAACCACCTGCAGCTGTTTCCACATTTCACTAGCTGTCTTGCAGTGAATCACCTTGGTAAGATCTGCTTTCTATAAGCCTTTCAGGATTGCATTCATTGCTTTTGAATTGTTGTGATGTAGGAGCCTATCTTCTTTAGTATAAGGACCATTTTTAGGGATAGTGTACCCGTCTTCAATCACTTCCCATACCTCATTACCAAGAGCCATTAGATAAACCTTCATTCTGGCACTCCACAGACCAAAATCTGATCCATCAAGGATGGGTGCTGCATTGCCACTTGAATAATCCATTGTGTTCTTTGCTAGTTTTTCCTTCAAGTTGTTAAACCTTTTCGAAGGAACCCGCTCTGATACCAATTGAAGAACACAAGCTTATACTGAGAGGGGGGGGTGAACAGTATAAGACCGCTTTTTACTTTTTCCTTCGATCTTTCAAATTAATATTATGCAACGAATAGATAACAATATCAAAAATAGAAATCAAAGCAATGCACAGAATATCATCCACAATAGAGACACAACAATTTACGTGGTTCACCCAACGCGGGCTACTCCACGGATAAAATTTTTCACTAAATTTTATCACCTCTAATTCTAGGAAACCTTTCCCGATTACAAAGTTTATGGGCACCAACCCAAAGGAGATACCTTCCCCTAGCTCTGCTCTAACTGGTGATCCTCTAGAAGACCTCTGTCTCTGCTACCCTTAGCAAGTGGAACTCTATCCACAGAAGACACCTGTCTTCCCTGCTCTGGCTGGAGACCTCTGTCCTCAACTCTTTCACCTCCAAAGTTGGTCCTCTTATCTGCACCAAACACAGTCCTTCGGTCTGGCACTAATGTCCTCGAAACTTGCACCTCTACGCAATTACAACACTCGATCAAACATCCACTTATGCACCTCTGCGCAAACACAACAACACTGTCTTCGCACACTCTGCTCCTCGACGATCGAACTTCTCCCCGCACTCTACTTCTATGAAAGTCGCACTTTGAACGCACACTTCGATCGATGATCAATCTCTTCAAACAACCCTCCTTTTATAGCAATACTTTTAAGATCAAAACTTTGATCTTAGTCAACTGTTATGCAAATGCAAACCCTAAACTACGTCGGTTGCATGCCCTAATTTACGTCGGCCCAGATTTAACTTTGTCGGCTCAAAGTTAACTCTGTCCTTCAACCGCCTCTGGAACTCACCTGTAGCTTCTATCGTGAAACTACAACATGTCACGATATCATGACATTTTTGCAGTCGTACACCTTCTTTTGCCTACTGTCGCGATATCGTGACACTTTTGCTTTTGTCTGCCTTGACAACGTCCTTGTCGCGAAATCGTGACACTTCTAACTTTTGCTGACGTCATCTTCACTCCTGTCGTGAAATCGTGACACTTTAGTCTTCATTGCCTTCTTCTCCGCTTTTGTCATGAAATCGTGACACTCTGCTTCTATCGACGTCATCTTCACCTATGTCATGAAATCGTGACCCTTATGACTTCATGGCCTTCTTCTCTATTTTTGTCATGAAATCGTGACACATCTGCTTCTGCTGACGTCATCTCCAACTCTATCATGAAATCATGACCCTTATGACTTCATGGCCTTCTTCTCTGCTTGCACTAGCAAAACTGGAACATGTCACGAAATCGCGACGCTTTCGCCTTCGAGCTCTTCCTTCTTCAATTCATCGTGAAATCGTGACGCTTCTTCTGTTGAAGACTTGCTAACTATTTTTGTCATGAAATCGTGACACTTTCTCCAACTGCAAGCTGCCATCTCAACCTGTCATGAAATCGCGACACTTTCTGCATTCGCAAGCTTTCTCTTCAACCTGTCATGAAATCGTGACACTTCCTGCATCCGTACAACTTCTTTGTAGCCTATCACGAAATCGTGACGCTTCTCATTTCAGACTCTTCCTCTTTGTTGCGTGTCACGAAATCGTGACAGTTCTCTCTTCGAGCTTTTTAGCATGTCACGAAATCATGACAGTCCTCACCTCGACCTCTGTAGCATGTCACGAAAACGTGATAGTTCTCACTTGGAACTTTGCATCATGTCACAAAATCATGACAGTTCCTGAATAACTTTCTCTCTCTTCGATCTAGTCACGAAATCGCGACAACTCACACTGCGGACTCTCTCTTCTGCATTATGTCACGAAATCGCGACACTTTCTCGTCCGTACAACCTTCCTGGCAATGTGTCACGAAATCGCGACACTTTTCCTTTTCTGCCTTCCTGCACTTTTCGAGTCACGAAAATGCGACATGTCACGAAATCGCGACACTTTCCATCTTGCTCTCTTCTCTGCCAACATGTCGCGAAATCGTGACAGTTTTGCTAGCTTCTTCTCTTTCTTCCAGCATGTCGCGAAATCATGACAGTTTTGCCAGAACTTTCTCTCTCCTCAAACATGTCGCGAAATCGTGACAGTTTTGCCAGCACTTTCTCTCTCCTCAAACATGTCGCGAAATCGCGACAGTTTTTCCAGCCTGCTGCATACTTTTTCTTACTTGTCTTTTTCTTGATCTTTTGCAAATGGGCTACTGAGAACTTCTTGGAAACTCACTGTCCATGCTCTGAATAATCTTCAACAAAACAAATTCCTTGACATCAAATCAAATTGCTTCAAGAACTTCTTTGACATCAATGACAACTACTATACTTGAGCAAAGGCAATGTACCCAAGGTACCCAAAATTGCCAACAAATAATCCAAATGAATTCAAGCCTAATACCATTTACTTCAACCTTCAATCGAAATAATTCAAACAACATTGAGCCTAACAAAATTTGCTACCAATAAAGCTAAAATGAATGGTTGAAAGTGTAATGTATCACTATAAATATTCCATACAAATAAATAGAAATAATCCAAAAAACCCTATGATTTATTTAGAACAACTTAAAACACTAGCTAAAAAAAAATAAGACACTAAATATTTGACCCTTACAAATAAGGAATGTTGTTACTTATATAACTTTCACTAGGTTAAAAAAATCTAATCTACTATATACAATCATTGGCCAAAATTGATAAGGTACGATCTTGGATTGAGTTAGCACCACTCGGCCTCTTCAACTTGCTCTACATATCACATATTAGATGGTTATGTCCACAATACCATCCATTATGTTTATCTAAAGTGGCTATCACTTTCTAGGTCTGACACATGCTATGTGGTCTAACTACTTCTAAATGAGGTGCTAGGTGTCCTTTGCATTGAGACCCTTGAGTCTGGAATTTTTTTGCTACTTCTATTACTTATTTTTTTAGACTTCCTTCTATGCTCATTGTATTATGCCAAATATTTGAAATGCCCTTGTTAATATCAACAATGAAAACTTTCAGCATACCTCATTTTATTAGCTTGACTTTTAGACTCAAAATGTAGAAATATATTGATTGCTTCACACATTTTATTTTGCACTTGTCTAGACTTTTTTGCAAGTTATGTTGATGTCATCGCTAGGAAATTTTGGGTTGTTTTCTTTTGAAGAGCTTAACTTTAGATACTTTTTGGACTTATAAGCCGTTTACTTTACCAAATATTTTGAAGTGACTACTTATATCAAAATATAAATTTTTTTGGCTCACCTTCTTTGTGGATCCAACACTAAGGCTAGTTTGGCCAAACACTTGTGTTTTAAAATATAAATTCCACCTTAAAATATCTTAAGTCTAGAATTGTTTGTTTCAGCCCTTTAGTAATCATTCCCATTCCATTGAGTGCCTTGTTTCTACTACCCTAATCCTTGCTTGATTTTTTATACTTTATAGTTGCCTACATATAAAATGTACCTAACTTATGCATTGAGTTATTCTCTTTGTCTGGTTTGACCAATTTGTTAACTTTTATCGATTTTACCATGAATTTTGGGGTGACCTTCAAATAGCTTAGAAAGCTTAGACAAGTTCTTCCTTTATAATTCTTGGCATTTATTTGTTACCATATTTTTGGTGTCATATTGTATGAGCACTAGGGTACATGATGTATTGCAAGCCCAATTTCCTAAAGAGGATGGTCCATTCCTCGAATCCACCTATTTAGTTGAGGGATGGATATGTGACCATTGAATGGATAGAAATCCTACCAACAATGGAACCCTTTATCTACCATTGACAAGTATTTGGGATATTATATAGTAGCAAAATTTGGCTTAGCTACAATAAAAAATATTTTAAGTAATAATATTTGTTTTCCAGTGGGTCAACATAACCTCATGGCATAGGGAGTCTCAAATTTACTAGCAACTTTCTTTATAGGCCTTCCCTTCTCAGCATATTCAACCTCTTTATAGCAATAGCAACTTGATAACTCAATGGAACTTCAGGTCCTCTCATCTTATTTAGCACTAGGTGACAATTCAACTCAAAATTTCCCTTTACGCTATATTTTCCTAGTGCAGTGAAATTTTACTACATATTACATAACCTCAAACAACAGATGAATCTTGATTAATTCACTAATGAAAATGAGGTTTATGTCTCTAGAAATCGTGCTACTTTTTATGTTTCCCATTTAAACATCATTAGTACTTCACAATCACCCAATATAGACTTAACAACCCTAAGCTTGACCAATTTCAAAAATCTAAGGGTACTCCTACACCTCTGCAATTTGAATATTAGTCTTAAGTCCTTATTGAGGAAACACTTGATATAAATATTGTGACTCAAGATTTCCCTAAAATACTAAAAATAGGCAAGACCTTGACTCTTGAAGAGAATGCAACCTAAACAAACTTCTTAACCAATTTTTTTTTAAATATTTTCATGGTCCTATGCAAGATATGTCTGGGTTAGGTCCCTTCATTTTTGTGCATCACCTAGATTCATTTATAGGTAGAAAATATATCAAGAAAAAAACTAAGAAAGATGTTATCGAAATTAGCATTACTCATTAAAAAATAATTTTAGAAACTTCTCGAGGTCAAGTTCATAAAATCCATTGATTACTCCAACTGGATAGCCAACATAGTGCTAGTTGCCAAAAAGGAGGGAACCATTTGCATTTGTACCAACTTCAGATACATCAATAAATCATATGCAAAGGATAATTTTTATCTTCCCAACATTGACTTTATTTTGACTTCTTTACTAAGTATAGAATGTTACCCCTTATGGATGGAGTTTTGGGATATAACTAGATTCAGATAACACCCAAGGATCAATCTAAAACAACTTTCACCACCCTTTGGAAGACCTTTTTTTAACAAGTTATGTATTTTAGCTTAAATAATACTAGTTAATATACCAACGCATTGTGACATACATTTTCCATGATATGATGCATGACATAGTAGAATCCTATGTCAATGAACTCCTTGATCATTCACAAAAATAAGAGGATCATGTTCTCGATTTAAGATGAATCTTTAATCTATTAAGACAATATAAAGTTTGTATCAAATCCTTAAAATGTGCCTTTGAGTTATATGAAGAAAACTATCAGGATTTATCATTTCTCATACAGGAATCAAAATAGATCTTGTTAATATTTTTGCTATTATAGACATGCCTTCCTTAAAGACATTAACAAAGATACAAAGCCTTAAAGGAAATTTATAGGCGATATGATAATTTATCTCCCAAGTTGCAAATAAACATCAACCCTTTACCAAAATTCAAATAAAATGCATTGAGTTCAAGTGGGTTAATAAGTGTCAAAAGGATTTTGATGCTAGAAAAATGTACCTCTTATCGCCTCTTGTTTTCATCTCACAAGAGCACATGAAACCTCTATTACTGTATATTATCACAATTATGCATAATTTAGGAGTCATGTTGGCTCAATACAATTATCAACATAAAGAAAGAGCAATCTACTACATTAGTAGAACTCTAGCAAGCTATGAGACTTGCTACATGCCTTTGGAAAACAATTTCCTAGCTGTGGTTTTTGCTTTTCAAAAATTAAGGCATTATATGCTTAATAAGAAGACTACTATTATAGCTTGGGCAAACCCTCTAAGATACCTAATATTAAAACCACACCTCTCAAGTTGCAATGCAAAGTGGGTAATGCTAGAAATGCAAAAGGTACCAAGAATATACTAAGAAGACCTTCTAGGCTAGAGAACCTCTGCTAATCCTAACTATTTTATTCTAAAATATATGACTTATTTTAGCCAGGAATTGCTATTAGGTTGGATTTGATAAACAATGAGTTCCAAAGTCTGTATGGACTATAACATTAAAACCTAACAAGGATAACTTATCTTCATCCCATGAATCCTCTACTAGCTCCTCTAGGTATTCTAGATCTACCATATTGATGCTTTGTTCTTCATGAATTCCTAGACTTATGTGTATTGTTAAATTAAAATTAAGCATAGAAAATTTATCTTCTATCAATGACCATTTTGTGAGCTTCTTCGAGTCTCTCAATTGCTCTTGTATATCCACTTGAGAACCCTCCAAGGCATATTCACTTAGATAAATTCTTTGCTCCTCATACCTCTTTATATGGTAAGGGTTTAGTTTCTTTTCATAGATCTAGACTATTTTCCTCTTGTAGGGAATTACCATGTAAGTGCAATCTAGTGATAGATATCCCCCAAGATTTTTTGTAAACTCTGTCATCAAGCATAATCCAAATATCGATGGAAGGTCCACCATTTCATGTCCTACATCACAAATATATTTGGAACCTTATACAAGAATATTGAAATATATTTTACACCTCCCACCATATATTTGGTTCCATTTAGCTACAACACACCATAAATAGCCTAGGTGTATTCCAAGCCCATTCCATCATATAAAGCCTTAGGCATGACTATAGTGGCAACTTTAAAATCTACCATGTAGATGTGTACTATCCATACTTTCATACATATTGACATATAAAATGGTGATGGCTTGATCTTACCCATGCTAAGAGTTGGCTAATTTTGTGTCAGATTGAATTCTAGGGGATGAGTCTACCTGATGATGAGCTTTTAAGAGTTGCTTTTAATAAAACAATTTGTTTAATAATTAGTAGAGCATCATACATATTGACTCTTGATGGAGTCCTATTCAATTCTTCCATAATAATTAATCCATATGCCTCTAGTAGCTTCTCTTCCTTCTAGAATAGTTGCTTGAACGTCCTTTGATATTGTTGAGTAGCTTCTTGTCTTTGTTTCTTGGTCACCAAAGAATATTGTAGCTTTCTCAATACTTGTTCCCTTGTTTCTTCTTAATTGGACCTTGATGTTTTTGAACTTTGGTTGAATTTGGGTGCTTTTGGCATTTTGTTGGATTTTAGTAATTTTGACCTTTGATTAGCTTTAGGTACTTTCAACTTGGAATGTTCCTTGGATTTCTCCCTCTTTTGCTCATTTTGAGGCCACAAAGTTATTTATAGATCATCCGTATTCCATGGATTTGATAGCAAATTTGTTTTTTGGTTTTAGTCAATATGTAGGCCAGGTCATAAGTCAAATGTTCCTTAGTAACTAGATTTTTCTCTAGATCAAACATACCTATAAACCCCTTTGATTGCCTTTATAATTTTTTATCTATAGCTAGTTAGCATTAATGTTGATAAACCATGCAAGTTTTAAAATTGTGAGGATTATTACACACTAAGCACAATAGTTCTCTAGATTTGTGGATACTTATTCTTGATTTGTAGATATAGAAACTTAATTTTTGCTAGTATTGCTTATATAAACCCTCTAATATCTTGATATGTAGGGGAATATTCTTGGATTATATCCATCATGCCTCCTATCAACATTTTTTTGCTCCATTATCGTGACCTTATTTGTTATATTATTATTACAACTTTTAGCTCTTCCATCTCTGCTAATTATTTTAGCTCTAGGGCAGGCAAGGCTAGTAAATGACTTACTAGAATAGAAATATGGCATTATGAATTTGGGGGAAAGCTTACAAACTAATATGAGTGTATTTTCCACTCTAACCACCACTTGGAATATTTGAAGAAACCTCATCTCATTGAACTATCAATTTTGAAGAGCTAAGTCTGGATTAAAAGCATGGAGGTAGTAAATATAGGTTTAGGCATGTGATGACCTTATATCTTGAGATTTTATTCTCCATGTTTTGTTAAATTGGATGTTGAAATCCTTGATATTCTCGTAGGTATGGCTTTGAATAGAGGTGAACTGAGTGAGAAGAGAAAATAGATCTCCGAGATCATTAAATTATAGGATAAAGGCTTTAGAAAGTTCATCCCAAGTGCTAATTCTACCTTCCTATAATGAATAGTATAGGCTAAAACCTTACCTTTGAAAGGCAAGGCCATAAACCTCACCATTTTATCCTCATGAAAAAATATTATGAGTAGTTTCTAAAATAGCTAAATATTGGCATTGTTCATAGATCATATTCTCATTACCATAAAAGGAGGATAAAGCTTTCAATGCAGACTAAGGAATATCATGGATATTTGGAAGATCAAGGGGTCCAACATTATTCCAGGAAAGGTATATGCATCTAGAAAGTGATTGCATAGATATGGCCTATTAAGGAGTGGACCCTTGGATAGAAAAAACATGGATAGGGGAAAGTGATTTACCTTTCCTATGTGTCTAGATAGCTAATAGTTCAACAAAATGCACTAGTTATTTTAGCTTCTTAGCTTTTGATCTTGCGATCATGTGATTCTAGAGCTACATTATCCCAATGGTGTTAGTGATCTTAGGTTTTTTCAACAGTGGAATTGCCAAGTGAATGGATTTTACTCTCTTTGTGAGACCAAGACATTCATCAAAATATTGATCATCCAAAAATGTGAGCATGCCAAATGCTCTTATGCACATGGTGGCTTTGAATTTTGATTAGGTGACCATTATGCATCTATCCCACCAGTGATTCTTCATGGGACAAACTATATTGGTTTTGTCCCACCGAGCATACCAAAAACTATTGATCCTCTAATTTTCCTAGGTATGAAATGTGTGCTTTAGATTGAATTCAATATTATATGACCCAAAATACATCCAAATAAACCTATAAAGAATGATAGTTCCTTAATGATGCTTAAAGGTAGATGCAATTTAGCTAACAACAATAATGAAGGTTGGATGGACATAGACCATCTATTATAATAAAATACATAACAAAATTTCCCTCTATCAAAGATAATATAGAAACATAATAAGAACCAAAATTACAACATCTAATATTTCAAACATTCGAATTAAAATAATCCAAATAGTTATTTCACCTAAAAGAATTCACTCTAGATGAAATTAACAAAATTACAATTATCACATCATTCAAGACTCCAAACACTCTAATAGAAATAATCCAAATGAATTCAAGCCTAATACCATTTACTTCAACCTTCAATCGAAATAATTCAAACAACATTGAGCCTAACAAAATTTGCTACCAATAAAGCTAAAATGAATGGTTGAAAGTGTAATGTATCACTATAAATATTCCATACAAATAAATAGAAATAATCCAAAAAACCCTATGATTTATTTAGAACAACTTAAAACACTAGCTAAAAAAAATCAAGACACTAAATATTTGACCCTTACAAATAAGGAATGTTGTTACTTATATAGCTTTCACTAGGTTTAAAAAATCTAATCTACTATATACAATCATTGGCCAAAATTGATAAGGTACGATCTTGGATTGAGTTAGCACTACTCGACCTCTTCAACTTGCTCTACATATCACATATTATATGGTTATGTCCACAATACCATCCATTATGTTTATCTAAAGTGGTTATCACTTTCTAGGTCTGACACATGCTATTTGGTCTAACTACTTCTAAATGAGGTGTTAGGTGTCCTTTGCATTGAGACCCTTGAGTCTAGAATTTTGTTGCTACTTCTATTACTTATTTTTTTAGACTCTCTTCTATGCTCATTGTATTATGCCAAATATTTGAAATGCCCTTGTTAATTTCAACAATGAAAACTTTCAGCATGCCTCATTTTATTAGCTTGAATTTTAGACTCAAAAGGTAGAAATATATTGATTGCTTCACACATTTTATTTTGCACTTGTCTAGAATTTTTTGAAAGTAATGTTGATGTCATCGCTAAGAAATTTTGGGTTGTTATCTTTTGAAGTGCTTAACCTTAGATAATTTTTGGACTTATAAACCGTTTACTTTACCAGATATTTTGAAGTGACTACTTATATCAAAATATAAAAAAAATTGGCTCACATTCTTTGTGGATCCAACACTAAGGCTAGTTTGGCCAAACACTTGCGTTTTAAAATATAAATTCCACCTTAAAATATCTTAAGTCTAGAATTGCTTGTTTCAGACCTTTAGTAATAATTCCCATTCCATTGAGTGCCTCGTTTCTACTACCCCACTCCTTGCTTGATTTTTTATACTTTATAGTTGCCTACATATAAAATTTACCTAACTTATGCATTGAGTTATTCTCTTTGTCTGGTTTGACCAATTTGTTAACTTTATCATTTTTACCATGAATTTTGGGGTGACCTTCAAATAGCTTAGCAAGCTTAGACAAGTTCTTCCTTTATAATTCTTGGCATTTATTTGTTACCATATTTTTGGTGTCATATTGTATGAGCACTAGGGTATATGATGTATTGCAAGCCCAATTTCCTAAAGAGGATGGTCCATTCCTCGAATCCACCTGTTTAGTTGAGGGATGGATATGTGACCATTGAGTGGATAGAAATCCTACCAACAATGGAACCCTTTATCTACCATTGAAAAGTATTTGGGATCTTATTTAGTAGAAAAATTTGGCTTAGCTACAATAAAAAATATTTTAAGTAATAATATTTGTTGTCCAGTGGGTTAACATAACCTCATGGCATAGGGAGTCTCAAATTTACTAGCAGCTTTCTTTATAGGGTTTCCCTTATTTGCATCTTCAACCTCTTTATAGCAATAGCAACTTGATAACTCAATGGAACTTCAGATCCTCTCATCTTTTTTAGCACTAGGTGACAATTCAACTCAAAATTTCCCTTTACACTATATTTTCCTAGTGTAGTGAAATTTTATTACATATTACATTACCTCAAACAACAGATGAATCTTGATTAATTCACTAATAACAATGAGGTTTATGTCTCTAGCAATCATGATACTTTTTATGTTTCCCATTTAAACATCATTAGTACTTCACAATCACCCAACCTAGACTTAACAACCCTAAGCTCGACCAATTTCAAAAATCTAAGGGTACTCCTGCACCTCTGCAATTTGAAGATGAGTCTTAAGTCCTTATTGAGGAAACACTTGATATAAATATTGGGACTCAAGATTTCCCTAAAATACTAAAAATAGGAAAGACCTTAACTCTTGAAGAGAATGCAACTTAAACAAACTTCTTAACCAATTTTTTTTTTAAATATTTGCATGGTCCTATGCAAGATATGTCTGGGTTAGGTCCCTTCATTTTTGTGCATCACCTAGATTCATTTATAGGTAGAAAATATATCAAGAAAAAAACTAAGAAATATTTTCTCGAAAGTAGCATTACTCATTAAAAAATAATTTTAGAAACTTCTCGAGGTCAAGTTCATAAAATCCATTGATTACTCCAACTAGATAGCCAACATAGTGCTAGTTGCCAAAAAGAAGGGAACCATTTGCATTTGTACCAACTTCAGATACATCAATAAATCATACCCAAAGGATAATTTTTATCTTTCCAACATTGACTTGATTTTGACTTCTTTACTAAGTATAGAATGTTATCCCTTATGGATGGAGTTTTGGGATATAACTAGATTCAGATAGCACCCAAGGATCAATCTAAAACAACTTTCACCACCCTTTGGAGAACCTTTTGTTAACAAGTTATGTATTTTAGCTTAAATAATACTAGTTAATATACCAACGCACTGTGACATACATTTTCCATGATATGATGCATGACATAGTAGAATCCTATGTCAATGAACTCCTTGATCATTCATAAAAATAAGAGGATCATGTTCTCGATTTAAGATGAATATTTAATCTATTAAGAAAAAATAAAGTTTGTATCAAATCCTTAAAATGTGCCTTTGAGTTATATGAAGAAAACTATTAGGATTTATCATTTCTCATACAGGAATCAAAATAGATCTAGTTAATATTTTTGCTATTATAGGCATGCCTCCCTTAAAGACATTAACAGAGATACAAAGCCTTAAAGGAAAGTTATAGGCGATATGATAATTTATCTCCCAAGTTGTAAATAAACATCAACCCTTTACCAAAATTCAAATAAAAGGCATTGAGTTCAAGTGGGTTGATAAGTGTCAAAAGGATTTTGATGCTAGAAAAATGTACCTCTTATCGCCTCTTGTTTTCATATCACAAGAGCACATGAAACCTCTATTGCTGTATATTATCACAATTATGCATAATTTAGGAGTCATGTTGGCTCAATACAATTATCAACATAAAGAAAGAGCAATCTACTACATTAGTAGAACTCTAGCAAGCTATGAGACTTGCTACGTGCCTTTGGAAAACAATTTCCTAGCTGTGGTTTTTGCTTTTCAAAAATTAAGGCATTATATGCTTAACAAGAAGACTACTATTATAGCTTGGGCAAACCCTCTAAGATACCTAATATTAAAACCACACCTCTCAAGTTGCACTGCAAAGTGGGTAATTGTCCTTAACACATTTGACCTCAAATTCAATAATAAAAAATCCTTAAAAGGATAAGTCATAACTGACCTAGTAGATGCTTTGTTAGAATCCCATCAACCCAAAGAGATCAATTTCTTGATGAGACTATCTATTTTTTAGATGCTCCTAAACCCTATGGTAATATATCCTAGACAAAGTATAAAGGAAGTTGTAGAAATGACTCTTTAAATACCTCTCATTAGCATAGAAATTTTAAGTCTGCTCAAATATTTTGACTACCACTCATGTATATTATTCCTCATATTGGACCTCCTTCAAGACCTCATACCAGAATCTGGAGAAGCTTCTTTGAGATTTTATTTGGGTCTCTTTTGAGGAGAGGAAAGTATTCCATAATAGCCTAGTAATTTTGTTGTCTCCTAAGAGACTGTGGAGGGTTGGATCTTTCAGACACCCAAATACAAGGGATAAATCTTTATGTAAAGTGGGTTATTAGAGTTATACAAGGTAATGAGACCTAGAAGATCCTTCCCTACAACTGCATTAGATCTGGCACCCCTCATGGAAATAAATTTTTGAAAGGGCTTGGGTTGCTCTAACTTTTGGTTATGAATGTGCCTACTTAGATACAAGATATTTTGTGGCCAAAATCATATGGAAAACATGGGAAGCTATTTGATCCTTGATTCAATGGGCTAACAATGACTTAATAATGGGTTATCCAAAGGTCCGAGGTGTAGACCAATTGGTTCATCCAAACCCCATAAGGGGGGCGGAGGTCCAAGGTTCAAATCTCGAGCCTCGCCGGACTGAACGCTTGTCCCTTTCTTGGTGCTTTTAGCGGCGTAAAAGGTTTAAAATGATTGTGGCATGGTGGTTATAGGGGCGGACTGCACGAAGATCTGTGTGGCGGATTCTAGGGCGGATAGCGCAGAATACCGTGGCGGCCATAAAAGCTGGACAGCCTACCCGGATTCGTGGCGGCTACCGATTCCACCATGTAAATTCAAAAAAATAAAATAAAAATAAAAAATAAAAATAATGGGTTATCCATCAACCAACTCTTGGTCTGATGGTCCCTCATTTTTACCTACAAAGACCATCCTTTAGCCAAAATCCACTGGATTTGGACCTTACATTTTTCCAAAAAGGCATAAAGGTTTTTTCTAGCCTTTTTTCTAGGTGGACCGAAAATTGGATTTCCTAGACGAAAGCCAATATCCAATTTAATCTCTTAGAGCAAGATAAATAGACCTTCCTAGCAATTCAAAATGTTGTTCCCCATAATATGCTTAATAAAATTGGTGTCAAAAGCACTTGTCCTTGGTGGAAATATTGGAAGTGGCACTCTAACACTCCTTTTAGGAGCTATAAGCCTCCAACTCCCCCACACGATCAGATACATATATTAAAAATTTGACTATCAATAGCAAGTGGTTAGTGTTTTGGCCTCTCTTTGAGGAGGTCCAAGGTTCAAACCAAATACACCAAGATGGGATAAGCTAGATGGTAGGATGCATTCAAATGGGATAAGCTAGATGGTAGCAGTCAACTGTTTGCTGGTTGGCTGCCTCAGTTCCATGCCCTTGAAAGTCAAAGATCCAGTTACTGATTCTCCTAAGGACTAAGATTTATAATAACAACACTCAATAATATTACTCATTCTCCTATATATATATATATATGCATTGTTATAGTCATCCAAATTAATAAATATACTACCTTCCAACTCAAAAACTCACAGAAACATTTCATTTTATGCAACTAAATATGTCTAGAAACAAATCATTGCAAACAAAATCTTGCTTACGAAACCGTAATCAAACCAACCGTCTTAAATTCCACATGTCTTGAAACTCGTCCCATAACTAAATAAAACATATTAATACATTTAAATAAATCAAATTTATAAAGATATTGTAAAAACTATAATTAATATTTTTTAAAAATAGATAAAGAAGTCATTAAATCTTAAAACTGGAGACAATATAAGCAACCATAGTCCGTTCCGTTTAGTGTTCGTTTCTTTGAAAGGTAATCAAGAGGCATCCACGCTCTCTGCATCTGACGCTCTTTCTTTCTTTACTTCTGACATGTTTTATCTTTCTCTTATTTCAAGTATCGGCAGTTATGAATCAGGTAACTGTGTACACTCATGCAATCTGCATTCTACGCTAATAGGAAAAAGTGGGTGCGCTGTAAGCAGAAGAGGCAGGCGTACGAACTGTTTTTTTTTTTCCTTTCTTTTCATTATTTTATTTAATAGCAAGTATTGTCTGCTCAACATTTACCTGCATATGAACGTTTTGAGGAACCAACAGAGTCGGTCAGATTGAAGAAGAATAGTACGCTGACCGTGTAATACCTGTCATTGCCACTAATATGGGCAGGGGTTGATTGCTTTCTCCATTCAATCTCAATACCTAATCTCTGTTTTCTGTTCTTCTGCGCTGGCCAGTGCTTGCTGTATCTGACATTTCTACTTCTGAGCCCAACCTCTTCTATGGCTGTCTTTCTATACCTAAGGAAAGAATGCATATTCTGGCAGACGATTCTTGTTAGTACAACCCTTAATCATAATTTGTTAAATGCTTATATAGAGAGAAGAGTAACAACCTTCTTTCAAGATAAATGCTATTGTTCCATGACTAGAACATGGGCGACGCATAATATGGTAAATACTATAACATTTAAGAGATCGATTGATTTAGTTTTCACAATAAAGTTGTAATCGTTTTGTTTCACCTCTCCCGAGCGACTATTGAAACGTCGACTCAATTCTCTTGTCTTTGAACCCCTCTCCCTCTTATGCCTCCTCAGGGCACAGCTCTCTCGTGTTAAGTTTGAAGTTGGTAGTTTCAATCTCAATTTTTTTGAGATCCTTTTACCTAAAGTAAACCTTTCATTTTAAAAATAAAAAATATTAAAATGAAACAAAATTTCAACAAAATATACCACTAAAACTAAAAATAAAAATTATAACTTTCCTTTAATAAACATAAACGCATTTGCGAAAAATAAACATTTAAATTCATCAGAGGTTAATTTATATATCATTGGGTAGGGGATGGGACGCGGAGTGAGAGAGTAATAAAATGAAATATAAAAAAAAATATTATATATATCCTTGCGTTCCATTGCGTTAATCATTATAAACGAGGATTTATAAATTAGTTTTTGGTCATAAAAAAAGGGTTATCCTGAGTGTTCATCTTTCTAACCTTTATCACCTTATTTAAGCCACAATAACCTAGACCTTCTAATTGTATCATATGCTTGATATTGTTAAAATTATATAGTAGGTATCATGATAATATTTTGATATGATTTGGTTGATGTGAAGTTTGGAGAAGAGCCGAGGTTTGTATGTGTGTTTGTTGTTTCAAAAAGTTTCATTATTTTTGAGTTTGTGTAAACAAGAAAAATTGATTCATTAAGATAAGTTTTCCTCCTTAAAAAATTAAGTTCATCTTAAATAGAATTTTTACCATATCAAATCAACTCAACTCTTCTCAAATTTTATATCATTGGATAGGGTTCAAAAAGATCTTTCCAACGGTATATTATATGTCCAATTTCGACACTATTTGGCCCTTCAAACTGCCAAAAAACTAAGTATATGTCTAACCTCTTGACAAGATCATATTACGATCTCTGAGATCATAATACGATTTTGTGTATGATCTCTACGATCATACAAAAAAAACCAGTTACAATGTTTTTTTATCTTTACCTATGCAACCATATAGTAGGTACGAGATCAGATCCGTCGATCAGCCCAGCTTGGAGGATGTTGCAACCCGCTTTGTTTTCTAGCCCAATTTCATCAGCTTGCTTATCCTATTTAATCATACACCCTTCCCCTTGAATTCCTCTTGGCACTCTTAATACATCAATAGAATTTCACATTTTAGCTCTGGTTATTTTGCTGTTGTCTGCAGGATCGGAGGATACAGTCGATATCGAATCGATACGATCTTGCGATCGTAATACGACCTTGCTCAGTGTGCATATGATTTCGCCCTGGGTGATATGATTTTGCTTGCAGCTCACTTGGGGGCAACCCCAAGCTTTGGTTTGCCAATTCTTCTCAAATTTTATATCATTGGATAGGGTTCAAAAATATCTTTCCAACGGTATATTATATGTCCAATTTCGACACTATTTGGCCCTTCAAACTGCCAAAAAACTAAGTATATATCTAACCTCTTGACAAGATCATATTACGATCTCTGAGATCATAATACGATTTTGTGTACGATCTCTACGATCATACACAAAAAACCAGTTACAATGTTTTTTTATCTTTACCTATGCAACCATATGGTAGGTACGATATCGGATCCGTCGATCAGCCCAGCTTGGAGGATGTTGCAACCCGCTTTGTTTTCTAGCCCAATTTCATCAGCTTGCTTATCCTATTTAATCATACACCCTTCCCCTTGAATTCCTCTTGGCACTCTTAATACATCAATAGAATTTCACATTTTAGCTCTGGTTATTTTGCTGTTGTCTGCAGGATCAGAGGATATAGTCAATATCGGATCGATACGATCTTGCGATCGTAATACGACCTTGCTCAGTGTGCATACGATTTCGCCCTGGGTGATATGATTTTTCTTGCAGATCACTTGGGGGCAACCCCAAGCTTTGGTTTGCCAATTCTTCTCAAATTCTATATCATTGGATAGGGTTCAAAAAGATCTTTCCAACGGTATATTATATGTCCAATTTCGACACTATTTGGCCCTTCAAACTGCCAAAAAACTAAGTATATGTCTAACCTCTTGACAAGATCATATTACGATCTCTGAGATCGTAATACGATTTTGTGTATGATCTCTATGATCATACACAAAAAACTAGTTACAATGTTTTTTTATCTTTACCTATGCAACCATATGGTAGGTACGAGATCGGATCCGTCGATCAACCCAGCTTGGAGGATGTTGCAACCCGCTTTGTTTTCTAGCCCAATTTCATCAGCTTGCTTATCCTATTTAATCATACACCCTTCCCCTTGAATTCCTCTTGGCACTCTTAATACATCAATAGAATTTCACATTTTAGCTCTGGTTATTTTGTTGTTGTCTGTAGGATCGGAGGATACAGTCGATATCGGATCGATACGATCTTGCGATCGTAATACGACCTTGCTCAGTGTGCATACGATTTCACCCTGGGTGATATGATTTCGCTTGCAGCTCACTTGGGGGCAACCCCAAGCTTTGGTTTGCATTTTCTAGCACCTCATTTGCATATTTATTATTTAATTCTTTATTTTCCATTGCATATAAAGTTAGATTTAATCATTTGCATCCTTGGAGTTCACCAAATCACATCTACTAGCATATTTCACATAATTCAAAGCATATACATGTTATTTCCTATTAGTATTGCATTCATTAAGTCAAACATGAGCTAATATTTGTTCAATAAAGTCTCTAGCACATTCTATTTTCTGTTCTCTGCACTCTACCCATAAAATTGTAGGTTTCTATCAAAATCAAAACTATTGGTTTTTGATCGAGAGGGTATGATATTGCGATCGTAATACGATTTTGCAAATCGTAATACGGTATTGACCCTGTTGCTTATGATCTTCCGTGCATCAAAAATCTGAATCTCCATCAAACTTATGAATATAGGTTAGAGTGTTAAATCACTTTTTAGATATTGCATTATTCATGTAAGATCTATTTCTGATGTTTGTTGTTTGCATATAAATTAGCATAGTTGCATATTGGCAAAAAACTTGGTGTATGTGAGATTTTATAAAAAGAACACATCAAAACGAACTCCAAAAACCTAGGCATGGAAATTGCCATAAAATGTTTCCTGGTGAACCCTAAACAATTTGTCGAAAAATCATCATAAGAAGGCATGATCAAGTGTCTCTCTCTGAGGTGTATATCTACTATTCTCCCATTGCCTTTCGAGGTGCAGATCGATTAGCCTAAAGGAAATAAGTGTGTGAATTTTAAACCTACATTCTTTGGTGAACTCAACATGAAAAACATAGGCATATTTTTTATTTATAAAATATAAAAAAAGCATAAAATTTACAAAACATAAAAACAAAACAAAAAATAAAAAATAAATCAAAGTCATTAGTCAAATTTGCACATCTTTAGTGAATTTCATAAATGTTAGATCACAACATTAGAAGAGTTGTACTCATAAATGTTAGAGCATTGTTAGATACACAAGAAATTTCTCAAACACTTGGAAACTCCAATACTTTATCCTTGGAACAGTGGAACAAACTTTGGAGAAGATTAGACATCATAAAATATCACAAACCAAGACTTAATCAAATCATAAGGTTTGACTTAGCTAGAATCCTAGATCCTGAAACCGCTTCTCACTACTTTGACATTCAAAGAGCATGTGAGAGGTGGTTGGCAGATAAAAGAGCTAGCATCTCTTCAACCATTTACACCTTTGATGATTATCTTGAGAATGCTATAACAATGCACAAATTCTTAGCACACATAGAAGATCAAGAAGCAGGCTTGGACAATAGAACAAGATTCTATAGAACTCCTAGGGCAGTACACTACCGTGAATATTGTCACGAAATTTACTTTTATGGTCAAGATCTTGAAGTTGACAATATCACCATAGCCCACTTTGTTAAGTTCTTAAAAGCCAATTTTTAGTTTGAGGAAGAACACTATATGACCCTAGAAGAACTTGAAACCATTAATGATATCTATGGATTCTTTCAGGAAGATTGAAGATATAATATTTAGGATATTATAATTTTTATTTTTTGCTTTATTTCAAAAAAATAGAAAAAAAAACTAAAAATATTTACATCTTTGCATACTTAGTTATTTAGGTATATATATAACATATATACCCAAAAATTTTAAGCATATATATATATATATATATATATATATATATATATATATATATATATATATATTATATATATATATATATATATATATATATATATATATATATATTTGCAAGATAAAAATCCTAAAATCAAAATGCCTAAATTAAGAAGTGGTAAACAAGTAGAATCTGATCACATGGAAGAACAATACCAAGAAAACATTGATGATAGAATACTCATTGAAGATTATGTATCATCAGAACAAGATGAAGGTGACAATGGAAAATATGAAATGGAAGATCTTGATAAACCTACATTAAATGAAAAAGGAAATCTTACATTTGAGTCTTTTAGTAGATTTACCCAATTTATAAAAAACCACATAGAAGAGTTTAATCAAGCAGTACAAATTGATAATTCAGGAGAAGGTGATATGTAATCAATCTTAGCATCTGCATTTTGGATACATACAAATCAATTATCATACATGAATTCAATAGACCAAGATAATGATCAAGTAGGACCATCTAATCAAAACATGATACCTTTAAATCCAAATGTTCAAAAACTAGTGGTACAAACATCCACGATTGATGCTAGCAATCCTAAAACAAATCCTACACAAAAAATACAACCATCCACGACCATTTTAACTCAAGCTCTTAATGAACAAATGGCAAACCAACAAAATGCTAAACAAGTGCAAAGTACCAATCATCAACAAAAAATTCAATAGAAAACAATTCCACAACAGCTTCATAACAATCCTCCTACCAACACTTTACATAACAGTATTTCAGTTGGAAATCCGATCACATAGAAGAACAAGACCAAGAAAACATTGATGGTAGAATACTCATTTAAGATTATGTATCTTTAGAACAAGATGAATGTGACAATGGAGAGGATGAAATGGAATATCCTGATAAACCTACATTAGATGAAAAAGGAAATCTTACATTTGAGTCTCTTAGTAAATTTACCCAATTTATAAAAAACCACATAGAAGAGTTTAATCAAGTAGTACAGATTGATAATTCAAGAGAAGGTGATATGGAATCAACCTTAGCATCTACATTTTGGATACATACAAATCCATTATCACACATGAATTCAGTAGACCAAGATAATGATCAAGCATGACCATATAATCAAAATATGATACCTTTAAATCCAAATGTTCAAAAACAAATCCAAGATTGCTGCTAGAAAACCTAAAACAAATTCTAAACAACAAAGACAACCATACACGACCATTATCACTCAATCACTTAATCAACAAATGGTAAACCAAAAAAATTCTAAACAAGTGCAAAGTACCAATCATCAACAAAAAATTCAACGAAAAACAATTTCACAATAGCTTCATAACAATCCTTCTACCAACACTTTACACAACAATATTTCAATTGGAAATCCTTATACAACAACTTCAACTTATCAAAGACACATGGGGCATAAAATCAATTTAGTGGACAACCACGGGGCCTTGAAGACATAGTTAAACAATTAGCTTCAAGACTAGATCAAATAGATCCCTACCATCCATCATATAGTTATAGAGAGATGTGTAGCCAACCCTTGGATCCTATTGTGGTTACCCAACGATACCCAAAATATTTCCCTATGCCTGTCCTCCCGATATATAAAGAAACCGAAGATTTTATTGAGCATATTCGCATGTTTAGGATAACATGTCATGATATTTCTCATGATGACTTGTTGTTGCTAAAAATATTCCCTAAAAGTCTCAAAAGCATGGATCTAGAATGGTACTATCAACTGCCTACAAAATATTTAAGGAACTTTGAAGAAACAACAAAGATGTGTGTCCATAAATTTAGTGATTACATAGAGAGGCATGTAACCATTAAATATTTATACAATCTAAAATAAGGTAAATATGAGAGTTTTGCTGAATTGTTGACTAAGTGGAGACAACTCTTAGGAAAACTATATTTTGCATTACCTCATCATAAAATGTTGGACATATTTATTGGTAATTTGTAAGAACAACTATCTTATGAGCTTTCTACTACTACAGTAACCTCCTTTGATCAATCCATTGATCTAGATATGAGGGTAGAAGATACCCTAATTAGGATAGGATAATTTAAGAAGAAAGATGAGGACAAATCTTCTAAGAACCAATATAAGAATAAGCAAGTAGTGGGTGATGGAGTTACTGATAACATAAAAACTTCAATGGTCAATACTGTAGAAGCCTTAAATAAATTTGTATTGAAGATCCCTAATAAGCCACCAAGAGAGCTTACAATATTGAATCAACCCTTAACTAAGATTTTACCTCAATTATTGGAACAAGGTTTGATATGGTTACTTGAGGTAAGACAACCAGATACTACTACATCTAGATATAGGGTTGTTTTACATTGTAATTTCCACCAAGTAGATTGGTATGAAACTAAATAGTGCGGAAGGAGGAATCATTTTTATATTGAATCACTTTTTGATTGTAAGGTAGAAAAACCCATAATAGACTTAATTAATATATTTGTTCGATGATGCCTTATTATCATATTTGGATTGCATTTAAATAACTAGTCTAATAGTTGTAAGAGTGAAGGGTTGTTACCCTAGAATATAATTAATAAATAATATAAGTATTAGGACATGTTAGGAGGGTCCTAACATGCCACCCCCCTTAAAGGAGCTTTGTCCTCAAAGCTGGAAATTTGGAAATTGCTATTGGATATCTTGAAAATTTTCCCATGTTGCATCTTCTAAAGGTAGACCTTTCCAATGGATTAAAACTTCCATTATATCGTGAGTACGAAGGTGACATGAGCGGTGATCCAAGATAGATTCTGGCTTGACTAGAAGTACTCCAGTATCGAAGAATTCAGGGAGAGTGGTTTGTGTTGTGATATGGGCTCCAACTGCGAGCTTAAGGCAAGATACATGAAATATGGGGTGAAGTTTGGAAGAGGGAGGAAGCTCTAGTTTGTAAGCAACGGTCCCAATACATTGGAGAACTTTATACGGCCTGTAAAATTTGGGTTCTAACTTCTGAGAACCTTTTTGTTTAAGAGAGGATTGACGGTAAGGTTGGAGACTTAAGAAAACCATATCACCCTTGTGGAAACTACGTTCGCTTCTATGTTGATCGGCTTGCTGCTTCATGCAATGCTGGGTGGTGTGTAGGTTCTCTTTTAGGATCCATAGTATGTCATCTCTATTAGCAAGTTCCATTTCCACCGCATGGACTTTTGTAGTCCCTGGAATATAGGAAGTGAGGGATGGTGGTGTTTGACCATATAGTGCTTCATAAGGAGTCATTTTGATGGATGTATGGTATGAAGTGTTATACCACAATTCCGCTAGTGAAAGCCACTTTACCCAATGGAGTGGTTGAGTAGAAACAAAACATCGAAGGTATGTTTCCAAGCATTTATTTACAACTTCTATTTGGCCATCATTTTGAGGATGGTAAGCGGAGCTCATACGAAGTTGAGTACCTTGTAATTTGAACAATTCCTTCCAAAAGGTGCTAGTGAAAGTTGGGTCACGGTCACTAACAATTTTGGAGGGCATACCATGTAATTTAAAGATGTTATCTACGAAGAGGTGGGCTATAGTGCTAGCGGCATAAGGATGAGCCACAGAGCAAAAATGGGCATTATTAGATAAACGATCAACGACTACGAAAATGGTTGTTTTTCATCCTGATTTTGGTAATCCTTCAATAAAGTCCATAGAAATATATGCCCATGTTTTGGTGGGTATAGGAAGAGGTTGAAGTAATCCTAGAATAGCGAGGGTCTCCCCTTTTTTTCTTTGGCAAACTTCACATTCTTTTACAAAGTTTTTGATGTAATTTTTCATTCCTACCCAATAGAAGGAGGTAGTGGATCTTTTATAGGTTTTTAAGAACCTTGAGTGGCCTGCAGTGGGTGAGGTATGTAACTCATGAATATTTTTTTCACGATAAGTTGAATTGGGGGTGAGGACCATCCTCCCTTTGTATCTTAATATATTGTCCTTCCAATTTTATGGAGGTTTTCTACTAGGATTATGTTGAAGTTGTTGAATTAAGGCGTGGATAGTAGGATCATTATCCATTCTTCATGCACCTCATATACCCATTTAGGAATAAGGGAGGAAAGAGCATGGACTTGAGGCATATCTTCAAATTTTCTAGAAAGTGCATCGACTGTCATGTTGTCATTTTCCTTTTTATATGTAATTTCATAATCATAGCCAAGAAGTTTAGTAAACCATTTTTTTTGTTCCGGGGTATTAGTCCTTTGTTCCAAAAAATACTTCAAGCTATGATGGTCAGTGTGTATAATGAAATGTTGGCCAATAAGGTAAGGCCTCCAATGTTGAATAGCATGGACAATTGCCAACATCTCTTTTTCATACGTAGAGCGAGCTAAATTCTTAGGAGAAAATGCTTTTCTTATAAAAGCTAGAGGCCTTTCATCCTGCATGAGTATGGCTCCCATTCCTATTCCTGAAGCGTCACTTTCAATAACGAACGGTTTAGAAAAGTTGGGCATGGCTAGAACAAGGGTGGTACACATTGCAGTTTTCAAGGTGATAAAGGCCTCATCCACTTTAGACGACCATTTTAAAGCATTTTTCTTAAGTAATGTTGTTAGAGGAGCAACGATTTTACCATAATTTTGGACAAATTTTCTATAATATCCCGTTAGTCCAAGAAACCCACGTAGAGCTTTTAAGGTTTTTGGAATAGGCCAATTTTTCACCTCCTTGATTTTGGAAGGATCTACCATAACTCCTTCCTTTGAGACAATATGCCCTAAGTATTCAATTTATTGTTTTCCAAAGGAACACTTTGATCTTTTTGCATAAAGTTGATTTTCCTTCAAGATTTGGAACGCTTGTCTAACATGGTCCAAATGTTCTTCCCATGTTTTGCTATAAATAAAAATGTCATCAAAGAAAACTAATATAAATTTACAAAGAAAAGGGTGAAATACCTTATTCATTAGACTTTGAAAGGTAGAAGGAGTGTTGGTTAGGCCAAATGGCATCACCAAGAATTCGTAGTGCCCTTTGTGAGTGCGAAAGGTCGTCTTAGGAATATCATTTTCATTGACTCGTATTTGGTGGTAGCTTGACCGTAAGTCTAACTTGGAAAAATAAGCTGCCCCGTGGATTTCATCTAATAGCTCATCTATGACCGGAATAGGAAATTTATCTTTGATGGTCATTTTATTAAGTGCTCGAAAATCAACACATGAATGCCACAAGCCATCCTTTTTTCTAACTAAAATAATTGGAGAGGAGTAAGGGCTTTTGCTAGGTCTAATGACTCCTGCCTTACGAAGCTCTTCTACTAATTTCTCTATTTCGGTATTTTGGAGGTATGGATAATGATAAGGTCTAATATTAGGAGGTTGATGCCCTAGAAATAGTGGAATAGTGTGATCATGACTTTGTTGTGGAGGTAGTCCTTTTGGGTCATTGAATACCGCCTTATGGTGGTCTAAAATATTTTGTAACTCTGGTGTATCATCCTCTTTGTGACTAGGTTGAATTGAAAATAATTGGGTGACCATTCATTTGTTTCTTTTTTGGATAATTTTCTCCATTCTATGCGAGCTGACGATTTGGGAAGGTCTTGATTTCAGGCCTTGGATAATATAGGTTTGGTTCTTTGCTGTGAATTTCATCCATAGTTCATAAAATTCCCATTGGACTATGCCCAAGGTTCGTAACCATTGTACACCTAGTACAATGTCACACCCACCTAGGGGTAGGACGTACATGTCGCCTTTCATGTTATAAACCCCCATAGTTTTATATTTCTACATTTTCCTTTGCATGCAATTTTTTTGTTGTTTCCAATCATCACTTCGAAGTTATTGCAAGGGTATATAAAACAATTTGCTTGTTTAGTCACCTTTGGATCGATAAAATTATACGTGCTACCAGAATATAGGAGCATGATAAGGTTTTGTTTCTTAAAATACCCTTTTACTCACATTTTTTGAGGGGCAAAAAATCCGTCAAGGGCATTGAAGGAAACCTTTGGTGCATTTTCTTTGTCACTTTCAAGTGTGTTGGATAATACCTCTTTGATTTTAGGTTCTTCTTCAGTAGAATTCCCTTCCTCTGTGGCATCTAGAATATATAATTTTTGTGAGGCACATTTATGATTTCTGTCAAATTTCTCATCGCAATGGTAGCAAAGACCCTTAGCTTGTCTTTCCTTCATTTCCTCAAAACTCAAACGCTTAATTGGTAGAGCAGGGTTAATTTTGGGGGCTATGTAGGAGTTTTGGGTTCGTCCATTTTGCATTGGTTTGGGGTTGGTATAAGTTTTTGATGGTTTTTCCCAAGTTGGTTTTGTGAACCGATTTTGTGCCTTGATTTTGTCCTCCACTAATTTTTCCAAGCCGATGGTCTCTAACATGTTTGTAGGGTTATACATTTGCACCTCTATTCGAATTTCTTCTTTTAATCTGCTGATAAAACATTCTTGAAATAAGGCAGCGTCTAATCTAGATGTTCGATTAGCTAGCCTTTCAAATTCTTCTTGGTATTCGCTTATCGAAGTGGTTTGGCATAATTTAGTTTGGGCCTCTGTAAAGCTTTGAAACTTGCTAGGGCCAAATTGCACTAATAGATTATGTGTAAAGGTTGACCACATCGGAGTACCGTTAGTTTTCTCGAACTATTGGTACCATTGGATAGCATCGTTTTCCAAGTGGAAGGAGGCGATATGCACTTTTTGCATTTCTAAAATTTGATTTAGTGAGAAATATTGCTCTGCTCGGTAGATCCAGTTTGTAGGGTCTCCTCCTTCAAATTTTGGGAAGTCTAATTTGGTCGTCCATGGTAGAATGGAATTTTATGGACCTCCTAACATTGCTCGGTTTGATGACCCATTGTTGGTTGAATTTGCATGTGTTGTTGTCTGATTTTGACTGATGGCATCAAGTTTAACATCCATTGCAAATATTTTCTCGAAGAGTTCTCTTGTGTTACGGGTATTCTCCTCTTTTTCTTGTTGAACTTCTTTAGCAAGCCTTTCGTGTTTCTCATGAATGGAATCCAGTGATCATCGTCCTTCAGCCATTGCGGTTGGTGTATGTAACAATCAATATGACTTGGTATAGGTGAGCAAAATTTTTTTGTTTAACAACTTTATAAGTTGTTTTAGAATTTTTTTTTTTTCAAAATTTGTCAAAAATTTGGTGGGCAATGCCCTATCAACTTTTTGAATTTGTTGCTCTCTATTATTTAATAGGTAGCTTGTAGAGGCGTCAAGGTCGAGAGCGCACGACGGTCGGCAAGGTGGTATGTGAAAGGAAGACTAACAGGGCAACAGGCAGGAAGGCAGGCAATTTTTTTTTTTTAATGGTGAATTTGCTCCTTGATCTAGCTCTGATCCAGATGGTATGAAACTAAATAGTGCGGGAAGAGGAATTGTTTTTATATTGAATCGCTTTTTTATTGTAAGGTAGAAAAACCCACAATAGACTCAATTAATATATTTGTTCGATGATGCCTTATTATCATATTTGGATTGCATTTAAATACCTAGTCTAATAGTTGTAAGAGTGAAGGGTTGTGACCCTAGAATATAATTAATAAATAATATAAGTATTAGGACATGTTAGGAGGGTCCTAACATAGATGGATATTCTACAAGTTATTGTAAAAGGTTAAAGTATATGATACAAGACTTAACTGACAAAGGTAAAATGAAAGTTCAAAAATTTCCTGCAAACAATAATACCCAAAAACAACCAACCCAAAATGCTAATCAAAACTTAGATATTTTTAAAAATCCTTTACCCAACCATGGTATAGAAACTGTGAATCAATTAGAACATCATAATGTCCCTCATCTAACTATATATGTGGGAACCATTAGGATTCTATTGCCATATCAAAATATTCAAACCCCTTATGTGCCTACTTTATCCACAATTACAACTAGGCCAATCATATATACAAGAAGTGACCCATAAAGTGACCCATAAAGTGAAACAAAAAGTGAAATTGAAAGTGAGATAGAAAGTGAGTGAAATAGACATCACCTCAAATAATTCAAACAGTTCTGAAGATGAGGTAGATCAAACTCTTCCCATCATAGATTTATTAGTTCTAGAAGAACCATTCCCTAGAAGAATGACCACTCGACCTTCATATCAACAAACACTTTCAAATGAACAAGTAGTAAATGATAGACCCCACTTTGGTCACTTACAAAACAATAATATTGTTGGTACTATTGGAGCCATCACTAGACAACAATATCAAATAAAAATTCCCAATCATAAACTTAAACAACTAATCAAGACATATGGATCTTAAAAAATCCCTTACCCAATCATCAATAGTAGGAAAATAATCACTTGTCATTTTATAATGTGCCTCATCACAATGATATTATTAGTTTAGTAGTGGAGACTACAACAAAGCAAGTTCTTGCCCAACTAAATTATCTTGATAAGCAGGAGACAACTTCTTCATCCAACCAACCTTCAAGACCTCTCTTGATCTTGAAGAATAATAAAAAGAAGATACAAGCAAAGAAAACCCATATTTAGCATTGACATCTCAACCTAAAGTCTTCTTCAATATTCAACCACAATTAGATAATATTCCAACTAAGATATCATTTTTGAAACTTTTGCAAACCTCTCCATTTCATCTGGAATATTTGTTATTTATTATCTCTTTCTTTATCGTCACTACAAAAAGTTCTCTACTCTTTTCCTCTTTATCATCATCGCTACCTTCTATCTGTCATATTTTATCCTTCATTCTCTCTTTCATTATTGTTATCACTTCAAGTTATTTATTATTTTCCTCTTTATTATCATCGTCATCTTTTGTCCATTACTTTTCTTCATCTACATCTACTTATCATTCTTCATCACAACATTATCAACTATTAACCAATCAGCTTCAATCACCTACACCACAACCAAATTGTTCTTCAAAGCCTCCTTTGATTTTGAAGCCACCTTAGACATGCTATAATAAAAATCACCTTGTATAGTGCATATAGATCATTTTTGTATATATCATCAATTACATCATTAAAAAATAAAAAACAATCAAAAAAATAGAAAAGCATCAAAATTTCTTGAAAATATTTTAAAATTGTTGTTAAGTCATTATTCTACATTGTTATTTGTTGTTATATTTCAAAAAATACTAGTTATATGTTATTTTATTTCAGATAAATTCAAAAGTTATCTTGAACCACACACTTAATTTACATATTTACTGATTTTCATTTCGTCGCTTTGATTAAAAATATCTCTTGTATCGAAAAGCACTATTACTTTATTAAATAAATTTTGAGTTTTTGGAAATGATCTTGCTACTTATTGAACCAAGAACACCTTATCACGTCTTAAAAATGATTTGTTGCAAAGTTCAAAAATTATACTACATAGTAGTCTTAGTTCCTTAAGTGAAAATTTTCCCTTGCTATCCTATCATGCGCATGGTCTATAATACTGAGAATTGGCAAAAGGACAAGCTCCTCCCTACCCGAATAAAATCCCTTGCCCTACGTCTAATCTGGGCAAGTATCCCAAAAAGAAAATAAAAAAAATAAAATAAAAGAAGAAGAAAATAAAAAGCAATAAAATCCCCTTGTTCAAAAATGGACAAGAAATCCCTATTTCAAATATTAGAAGAAAAGAAGGGGGTAGTGAGTTTGAATCCTTGGAATTCTCCAGTTATTCGAAAACCATGAGGTAAGACCCATAGTAGGTGGTTTGTGCCCAACTCGCTTGACCTTGGGTAATCCCTTTCACATGGCGACATATCTACCACATTAACGACCTTTTGTATAGACCAATGTCCGCTTGTGGATTAGCTAACTTTTTGTAACTTGACTTACATAGTAGTTTGATACAATGGCATACAGAAAATCATGGTTAATGAACATTTCACTTGCACACACATTGGTTCATAAAATTTTTATTGTATCACTACCTTACTCAAAATTGATAAATTAGCTTCACAAAGCACACACATTTGATCCTTGAGAGATTTTTTATCATTGTGTCAAATCAAGATGGATAATAAACTCACACATCACAGACTGGTTCTTGATAAATTGACTTTGTCTTGGAAATAATTTAAAATATTTCTATAAAATTTGTTAGAAAATATTAGTTTATAACTATTCACATTAATCCATATCACTTCATTTTTTGCAATTACATACAATATATATATTGTCTTCAAAAAATTTCAACATGTGACACAATGATTTATTTTCAAAATACAACTTGCATTTTCAAAATCATATATAATCATGCATTGTATTTTGACTTCGTGATGATGGTATAATTCCTAGTAATTATGATCCCAAAATTCACACTAGGAATTCTATGCCTAGTGCAAGTCATCCTTCCCAATTTTTCATGCTTAAATCACTTTGTATACCTCACAAACACAATCTTTATCAACTTATTTTCTCAAAATCAATCTCTCTCAACAAATAAATATCTTCTTTCATCATCAGAAGCCTCAAGGTTACTCTTGAGCCCACAATATTTTTGGTATTAGTAATACAAAACTTCCTCACAACAAGATCTGCTTCATGACCCAATGAGCATCGATCTCCACCAACAATCATACAACAACACATCCTTTGAGGTTCATTGTTAATCCATTTATTTTATCACCACACCAAAACATCTTGTTTTTCAAAAACACTTTACATAATCATTTTCTTTTATGTTAAGCATGATAAAAAATATTCAAAAATGAAAGCATTATTATAAGAAATTATATAACATAAACCATCATTAGCAAGTGCAAAAAAATAAAAAAATCATCCAATAAATCAAATCATTCAATGTTGCATAGGCAAAAGGATCAATATATATAAGTACAAAATGAAGTCAATTGCTATGCCACAATCTCCAAAATCGGTATACTCAGGCACTAGGGGCTATTACCTAAAATGAATTAGTAAAATGAAAATAAGTTAGGTTTTACCCTAATTCTTTATTTTATTCAATTTTACCCTAAAAATAAAAAATTTCGTGTTTTCCACCAAATATAGAATTTGGTGCAAAAAATCGAGGGGCCATCCTAGTCAATGAATTAGTAATTATTTTTCTAAAACATCAATTTCCCATGAACTATTCATTCTAAACCATCTACTCCTTTTTACCCATGTCAATAATGATCACTTCTACTCAAGTGTCTACACTTTTCTTTGACGCATTTATTGTTCATAAATACACCAAAGAATGGGTAAAATGTAGACAAGAAAATTTGACCCATTAAGATAAGTTTTCCCTCTTAAAAATCCAAGGTTATATTCAATAGAATTTTAACCATATCAAATCATCTCAATTCCTCTCAAATAATATATCATTGAATAGGGTTCAAAAATAACTTTCCAATGGTATATTATATATCTAATTTCGACACCGTTTGACCCCTCAAACTACCAAACAACTAAGTACATGTCTAACATCTTGACGAGATCATATTACGATCTTAGAGATCGTAATACTATGTGTACGATCTCTACGATCATAATACGATATTTCTAAAAAACCAAAAAAATTATTTAGATAAACGACAAACCAGTTACAATATTTTTTGTTTTTACCTGTGCAACCGTACAACAGGTACGAGATCGGATCTGCAGATCAACCCAACTTGGAGGAGGTTGCAACCCACTTTGTTTTCTAGCCCAATTTCATCAGCTTTCTTATCCTATTTAATCAGACATCCTTCCCCTCAAATTCCTCCTAGCACTCTTAATGCATCGATATAATTTCACATTTTAGCTTTGGTTATTTTACTGTTATCTGCAGGATCGAAGGATACAATCGATATTGGATCGATACAATATTGCGATCGTAATACGATCTTGCTCAGTCTTCATACAATCTCGCCCTAGGTGATATGATTTTTCTTGCATCTCACTTGGGGAAAATCCAAAGCTCTTGTATACTTTTTCTAGCACCTCATTTGTATATTTATTATTTAATTCTTTATTTTTCGTTGCATATAAAGTTAGATTTAATCATTTTTAACCTTGGAATTCACCAAATCACATCTACTAGCATATTTCACATAATTCAAAGCATAATTCAAAGCATATACATATTATTTCCTATTAATATTGTATTCATTAAGTCATACATGAGCTAATATATATTCAATAAAGTTTCTAGCACATTCTATTTTTTGTTATCTGCACTCTACCAATAAAATTGAACGTTTATGTCAAAATCAAAACTGTTGGTTTCTGATCGGGAGGGTGCGACATTGTGATCGTAATACAATTTTGTAAATCATAATACAATATTGACCCTGCTACGTACGATCTTGCCTACATAAAAAATCAGAATCTCCATTAGACTTCCAAATATAGGTCAGAGTGTTAAATCACTTTTTAGGCATTGCATTGTTCATGTAAGATTTGTTTTTGTTGTTTTTTTTGCATATAAATCAAAATTACATATAAATTAGCATAGTTGCATATTGGCCAAAAACTAGGTGTATGTGAGATTTTATAAAAGGAACACATCAAAACAAACTCTAAAAACCTAGGCGTGGAAACTACCATAAAATGTTTCCTTGTGAACCCTAAAAAATTTGTCGAAAATCACCATAAGAAGGCACGATAAAGTGTATCTCTATGAGGTGTATATCTACAATTCTCCCATTCCCCTTCAAGGTGCAGATCCATTAGCCTGAACGAAAGGAGTGTGTGAATTTTAGACCTATAGTTTGCTGGTTATTTTTTCCATGCACCTGCATAAATTCCACCTATGTGGGGTTTGGTCCTTTTTAATGGTCGTCGCTCATATGATAGCTTTAGTTACTGATGGAACTATTAGAGTGCAAAATATGGTCGAGAAATGTCCTCATAGGATGGTAGCAAAAGTGTACCATGAGGTAATGACTTTTTCCTTCATGTTATCATTCCTGATGCTGATTTTATCAAAGTCAATGAGTGGTATGAGAACACCATTTAGTGGGCTATTTCCTTAGATGTATTCCTAATCCCTGATTCATAACTAGGTCCAGCAAGTCTGGAAACCTTATGGTATTCAATGTATTAGTGTGTAGAACCTCACCAACGGTTTCTTCCTTTTTTATTTTGTTGAAGTGGAGCATGCTAAGAAAGTGCTTAATAGAGGACCCTGGTCTATCCTTAGCTCCTTGTTTGTCCTGCAGCAATATTATTGTACCTTCTCCATTATCAAGAAGCCTCGCTGGAAGTTCCAGTTTGGGTTGATTTTCTTGGTCTCCCCATTTAGTGTTAGCCTTTTTTGAAAACCCTAGCCACTTCTTTAGGGAAATTTGTTTGCTTGAAATCTGATAAGTTTTTTTGTCCTCATCCTGCTAAGAAATTTTGTATGAAATTTGACCTTTCCAAGGGTTTTTTTGAACATATTGATATCACGTTGGATGGGAAAACCTATTGTCATCATGTTGTGTATATCAAATTGCCCAATACATGATATTGGTGTTAGTCATCTTCTCATAAAATCGAGGATTGCTCACTTATGACCGATCGAGCTCAGACCCATACTTTGGCACCTCCTCCTCCCACCACCACCTCAGTGATGTATCCTGAAGGGGCTAATATGGAATAATACTGGATTACTATAACCTATAATCGGTGAAACAAGCACTCTAAGAATCAGGTATGACATGCAGTAGCTAGTTCTTCAATTATGGCTTTAGGTCCTCAAGAACCCATGGTCATTCTGCAACCTCAACCTAATCCCACAACATGGACTGGGTCTTCTTTTGTGGATATATTTTTAGTTCTATATGCTCCCTCGGCTCCTCAAAATTCTTCTTCTCCAGAAGGTGCGGGTCCAGCAAATTCTCATACTTACAAGGCATGTCACTCATGCAACCCTCCTCATGAAAGGGAGGAGTATAATGTTGATAAGAGGTACTAGATAGATGATGTGTATCGGTAGTTCATCAAGGAGTATATTTTTTATTATAGGCAATAGATAGATGATGTGTGTCGACAGTTCACCTAGGCTCAAGGCCACCCAGAATGCTTCACCACAAATACATTTGAGGCTCTTGGGAAGCTTGGGGATTTCGAGGTTTTTGAGGATAGTATGCACCTCAACTGGGCTTAATGCTTTTTCTCTCATGGAATGTAAGAGGACTGATGGACCTAGTCCAAAAATACTTGGTCCACAATGAGCTGACTAAGGTCTCTCACACATTTGATAATCTTGACTTTGTTTGTCTGCAAGAACTTAAACTTTTTTATTTTAATCTAGATTGTACATGTAATTTTCGGTGGCCACATGGTTGCTTTCATGCAACCCATCATACTCCTGGTAATGGACGAGCTGGTACTTTTGTCTCTTCCAAGTGGATGACGAATGTGGTTTCTTAGGGGGTGGACCCCTCAAATCAAGCTATGTGGACTTTGTTTGAGTTTCAAGGTATGAATAATTAATCTGTATGCATCTAACGATACATCTGACCGTTGTAGTCTATGGTGATGGCTGGATTTTTATCTACCGCATGCTTTCTAGGTGCTTTGTGGTGACTTTAACATGATTGATAAACCCCAATACAAGGCTGGGCACATGCCAATACGATGGAATGTCGAGGAAAGAGAAGTTTGGTTTTTCATGAAGAATAAACTGGGGATGTCATATCCTAATTACTATTTCTCTTAGTCTGACTTCCCTAATAATTTTTGGTTCACCTGGTATAATTTCAAAATAGGATTTTTGAGGGTTTTTCAATGCCTGGACTCTTAGCTACAGATATAGGTTCAAGTGGATAAAATTCATATTGACATTCAATAATTGAGGACTCTCCTGGACCATTGGGCCAATGCACCGTGCACTATCATTCGGTCCTCCCAGATTCGATATCACAGTGCCATGCTGGCTATCATTATTGATATCATCAAGGATGTAGGGCATTACCATAGGCTGGGAGACACTGGTCTCAACCTCCTTCGATGACCAAACATCGTTACTCTGTTGGTGCTGGTAATTCATGACTGACGAGTGGATGGGATGCCCATCCAGAATCTTGACACCAGGTTACGATTTGGGAAGATGCGATCATGGAAGCACTAGTTAATACTCTAGGTTGGCCTGGTGATGGCCAAACCCCCTACCCCCAAGTTATAAATTCACAAGAGGTTAATGACATTGCTGATATGGACGATATTGGAACTGATGATAATGGTCGGGATGCACCATGATGATAATATAGATATTTTTATCCCTCGATTTTTGGAAATGATTTCTATTCTACGGATACATGCTTTTCTTTGGTTTTTTTTCGAAGATGATTATTTTAATTCCCTCCTTTATATTTTAGTCAGCTAGATAATTTATATTTGCTATTTGGTTTCTCCTAACCATATGTAGTTAGTGTAATTTTTGGGATCCTACTGGGGTGTGTGTATCCACCCACTTTTGTATGATTAAGTTGTTATTTTAATATAATATATTTCATTAAAATAATTATATAATATGGTGACTGAATTCTATGACCAACAATATTAATATTCAGTAAAAGTGATCATTTAGCATTGATCGATGCTTCCAACATTGAGTTGAGTAGTCTTTGTTCTCAAGAAGGCTTTAACTTTCTCGCATTCTAAAAACACTATCTAAATAGAGTTAAAACATTATCATATTTGAACATGAGAGTCACGATATTTGACAAAAGTAATTTTCTCGCATTCTAAAAACACTATCTAAATAGAGTTAAAACATTATCATATTTGAACATGAGAGTCACTATATTTGACAAAGGTAATATTTCTAGTGAATTTAATAGCATGAAATTTAATTTTTAAAGGTTAGGTGGATTAGTAGTTGTTTGTTTTGTTAGATAATTATAAAGAAGATACCTTAGGTTCAAACTTTGGGGGCAGCTTGTTTGTAAAAGTAGTAGTCTGATCAGATTTGAATTGTTTGAATATGCGTTAGACCAACAACAACAGTATGAATCCTGAGCAATAGATGATCCCCTCACACCGAGTTAACAAAAATGATGTGGAATAAGTTCATTAGACCAACGATAATAGTACGAATCCTAAGAAACTGGTGATCCCCTCACACGAAGTCAATAAAAATGAGGTGGAATAAGTTTGGTGGGAACAACTACTTTAATTTAAACCTTATACATGTAATTGTAACCAACACTTCTATGAAAAAACAATTGTAAGAAATTTAAAACCAACATGTTGATCCTTGAGATTACCTAAAGGATGAGAAAAGCACCTTTTAAGCATTTTCAACTTTCCACTTTGGGCTACTGAATAACTCAATTTTTAAATGAATAAATTATAGAATGATAGAGAAACTAAATTGCTTAGCAACATTATCTATTGTGTGTTTCAGTATTTACTTTAGTTCACATGATAGAAAATAAAGACATGTATAAAAGAAATAGGAATTAATAATAAAAATTATAAAGTTTCATTAATCAAGATATTTAATATACATTGTTCTATATGTCTATTTAAACTTATTTTGTACTCAAAGAAAAAGGATTATATAGAAAATCTCTCTATGTGTGCACACAGGCATGTGGGTGTCATGACTCACTAGGTTATTTTTTATGATGCAAAATGTAAAACTATGAAGTATTTAAGTGCAATGAATCTAACACAGTACTATAAGCTTTTATCTCTTTCTTAATAATTCTCTTTAGGTTCAAAATATATTTTTTTAGGTATCTCTTTTCCATATTAAGAATTTTTTTAGTATCTCCCTTTTAAGAATAAGAGCATAAAAAACAAATGATAATTATCATATAATTAAACATTTATATTATGGAATATAAATCAAGTTTATTTACAATGATACTTTTTAAATACATTATGTTCATATCATTTGATATCAAAGCACTATTGATTCTTCTTGGCCATTTTTAGGAGAGTGATGGAGTTCTAAATTTGTATAAATTAGAAGGTATTCTTTATTTGCATTGTAGAACATTAGAGAAGTGAAGGTATGTGCACTAGATGATGAGAGAGGTCAAAGAGAAGGGGATAATATTATGTATGCAGTTTGATCACTTGGATGTATTAATTTGAATCACAAAGGAGAATGCACATGAATACAAAGAAACTTTGATTGTGGAGACATCAACATTGAAAATGTATTCTTTAGACTAGCATAAATTATTGTTTGAGAATTCCAACTATTGGACTACTTGATAAGAGAATATTAGATAAAATGAGATGTAGATTATCAATGTAAAAAAATCCAATTATTGTTGAGTAGAAAATGGGTATTATTTCATCAAAGGAATGAAAGCCAAGACGTGAGAGTTGTACTAAACATTATTGAACATCGATATATTGTAGGTTGTTAAAAGTATTATGGAAATGCCAACATGAAGAAAATGTTATGCAACACTTTTGAAAGTGGAGATACCTACACATTGAGTTTGGTAAAATTTTTAGTAATTGCTAGGTATACAAACATCGTAGCTTCTCTTTTCCTTTTCAAACACATTACTAAGGTGGAAGCGAATGTTTATATAATGTCATTATCACTTTCAAGAAAATTTTTAAGAGCTATGAGAGTCAATAATATGATTTTTTATTTTATTATTTATAGTGGATGAAACCATAGTAATAAAATCATAACCTGACACAAACTTGACACTCTAATTTAGTAGTTTCTTAGCAACTTGGGAAAACTTTACAAAAAATAAAATAAAGAAAATAATTTAATTTTAAAAATATATATAAAATAAAAATTGAAGAGCCAAAAAAATAATTTTCTATTAGACTTTCATAAAAAAAAGTTCAATTATAATTCTTGATCATCGAAACCAATAAAAGACAACATACAAAATATAAATCATTATAAAATTTCTCTTTGATTTTCCTTGCACCCCCTCAAACTAGATGGTTGGATGTGGATATGTGGTTGAATTGGAGGCTTCTCAGGTATAGGATCATTGTTGCATATTTTCTCCAATTCTCTAGTATGTTTCACTTCTTGAATTAATGCCCCCATGTCATTTGGAGTGAATCAATATTCTATAGACCTTCAATAATCCAATGTGTAAGTGGATCTAGGTCATCAAAGTTAATCACCACATAGAAATATTTTACCTCCCCTTGTTTTGTGCAAAGCTAAATATTGTACTATATAAATACAATGTCATTGAGGTACTCTTGGGTTGTTTTATTACAATTATCAGTGTGTGTGACCCCAAAATAAGACCAATTGCACTCACACCCAAAAGCTCTACAACACTAACTCAAAATGTACATTGCAACCCTTTGAAGAGTTGGTTTTCTAGCACCATAATCTTCCACCATCAATCTCCCAAAAAACTATAAGTTGTAAACGTGCATTTGTAATTTTATAAATTACAAGTAAAAATGTTTAAATTTTTTACCTAGTCATAAGATTGACCTTGGTTCAATACATAAGGAGGATGAAAACATGCTCTCCTAAGCCTCCTTGTTGGCATACAACTTTGAAAGTATCAATTGATGTTTGGAAAGATCATATATCATCTTGTCAATGTAAAAATACAATCTCATTAGGCCTCTTCCTAATCATGAATAAAATTTCAACTAAAAAGGAATTTGGAGTTCAAGAACTACCTTACTATATGAATAGGTCAGATAATTTACCTCATCGATTTCTTACCTGTGATTCACTAAATGGACTTATATTTGTGTTGATTGCCTTAGTAGTAACATTGGATGGTTTCTTTTGATGTATCCATGGCCTCATACAAATATCCCATTACCAGTTTATCTCCATATATAAGGCAAAAATCCTTGACCAAGGTTTCTATCATATATAATTGAACAATACAAATTAAAAATCATAATTTTTTAAATATATCTAATTAAAAATTATAAATATCAATTTGGATTTTTTAGTTAAATTTAGACAATATTACAATTAAAAGTTAATATTTAAAATTTAGATAATCAAATTATTACCTTGAGTATTTCCTTAATTCTTACCTATATTGGCTCATGAAAGACTTACCTCTAGACCCTCTCTCTCTCCTTTGAATGACATGATGATGCATAATATTCCTTACTCATAACATCATTTTCAAAGTAGACAATGTAGCTAGAATGCTCTATAGGGCAATGAAGATTGAGGTAAATAGGATGATACCTAGGCTATATATATATCCCTTTACTATTTGTCTTTTGTAATAAAGCTAAGCATTATAGAAATTTATCACATCTTGTAATCTAGTTAGAATAGATAATTTGGGAGTTGCACCCAAATAGGTGGTTTATAGTTAGTTATTCAAACCAACCACCCAACCTTCATTGTATAAATTCACATCTTGATTAATGAAACTTTGTCTAGTACCTTGTTGATACAACATGTGGTATCAGATAAATCATCATTCTTGGAGCAAGCAAAAAAATGTCAACTTTATAAGGTACTTATCAACAATGATCTAGAAATACTACTTGGAGAAAGACTAGGATGAGAGGACTTACAATCACGCAATTTGAAAGAAGTTTCAAAAATTGCTAAAACCTATAAATAAAAAGAAGATGTCATTTAGGAATGTATTGCATTGGAAAATAGTGAATTCATAAATAATCTAGAAAGAAACAAACACAACTTCTATTGAGGATAAGATCATGTTGATTGGAAAAAAAATTCTCTTTAGAATATGCTCGAAATAAGATTTCCAACAAGTACCCATATGCCTATGTTACCATAGCCTTAGCACCACAAAATTTTAAATTCATGTTGTAAACATGGTATTTCCCCTGGTAGTATATATGGTATCACTTTCAAGGCCTATATCTTCCTCAATACTCATTACAAGCCCATGAAACCACCTCCATTGGATGTGTCTTGAAAATATTTTTTTATAAGTATAAAATTGCCTAGGTTCTAATAAGAATTGATCTCATGAATAGTTTTTTTAAACATATTGTCTAATTGCCCTATTGACTATGGTACCTTCTTGGTGCCATGGTGTCACTTTCAAAGCCTATATCTCCTTCAATACTTAGTGAAAAATCACAAAATTACATCCATTGGATGTGGCTCAAAAAATGATTTTGGACAAGTATAAATTTTCCTATATTTTGAGGAAGTATGACACCCAAAATTACTTGCTTTCTATATGTTGTTCAAATTTATGCACCCAAACCCTTCCAATCATCTAATCTCAAATCAATGGCTTTCATGAATTTAGGGGGTTTAAAATGTTTAAATATTAAGATACCATACCAGTCATCTAATCTTAGATTAATGACTCTCACAAATTAGAGGGGTTTTAAATATTAAAATTTAATAATCCTTGCTAGTTGTTTGATCTCATATCAATGGATCTCATGAATTCAAAGGGTTTTAAAGGTTAAAATTTTAAGAATCCATGCTAACCATATAATCTCAAATCAACAACTCGTGGAGATAAATTTGAATAAAAAATTAAGAGAAAACATTTCAAAGTTTTGACAAGATTTGTCACTTATTTTACATGGACATATCAATGATTCAAAAGAAAAACAAGATTTTAAGCCATAGAAAATTGTCAAAAAAACTAAAAAGTTGTCGAAAAGTGCAAGTTATTATCGAAAAATGCAAAGACAATATAGAAAACACAAAAATGGATGAAAAATGCAAATAATTGCTAGAACATTTAGAAAATGATATAAAAAATAAAACATTACCAGAAAGTATGGAATGATTTCGGAGCATGTAGAGAATTGCCAAAAATTCATAGAAAATTGTTAAAAATAGAAAAACATTATCGAATTTTTGGGGGACAAAATTAATGAAAGCATAGAATGTTGCTAGAAAGAAGAAAAATAAATAATAAATAAACGAAAATATAAAAATAATAATAAATAATACTTTGGTGCCTATAAAGTTTTACTCTTTCTCATGCGTGATTTTCTCTACAAGTTATTTGACCTGTCTACTATAAATTAAAATATAATAAATGTGGGAGTTTTAATGTTGACCAAGCAAGCACATACATGCAGGGTGGCAGACATGATGAAATTAATGATTAACCCTAGATTTAGTAGATATAAAATATAATAAGGTATTTTTGAGGTGCAACAAATGCAAGCCCTATGAAAATGAATATAATAGTAATTAATTATAAAAGTAATGCTATGTAAAAAGCCACCAAATTGTATACATACCGACTCACTAGTCAGTTAGAAGGGCTGAAAAATATCCATTAGCTAGCCTCTTAGTCTTAGTTTGTTTCTTGTTCTTTTTCTATTTGTTGTTGGATGAATTTTTTGGACCAATCATGATATTGTATTGAGCTTTGTTTTTGTAATCCATCAAAGTTAGCAAATTTGAATCAAATGTCTTCCATGATTATCTTTATAATGCAAGGATTTTTAAAATTTGTGTATTTAATGTTCACATGATGATGGTGGTTGCACTTAGTCTATTTCATAGTTTTTTTCTCCTGTGAAATTTATACCATCTCAAACCTTAGGCTGTGTGAATACTAGTCGAGTTGAGGTTGGTTTTAAATTAGAATTGCTACTTTACCGAATCAGAACTAAGTTCAGGGTAGTATAATGTTTTTTCTTTTCTCTTCCGCTTTAAATTTTTGGTTTTTCTTTGGATCCCATTTAGATTAGGAGTAGATCAATTTTATTCTAAAGCATGGAAAATGCTTTTCTACTATGTCAATTTAGAATTCTATCTATGTTGCAAGCTAATCACTTGAGTACAATGAATGCTAGTTTGTTAATTACAACTTACATAGTTTAAATTTTATGTTTTTGTTGCCTAGTTTCAATTCTCCTCATCTCATTTATATTGTAATATAAATGCAATGGAATTATTTTCAAATAGTTAAGCATTAGATTCTAAGGCATTGTGCCTAGGAAACTTATCCCTTCAAGTCATACTAGCAAAGGTCCCTTGAAGGAACAACTATCAATGAACTTTGTGTTTATCCATGCTTTCCAAGACCCAACATATCAAAACCTTGGGAGAAACAAATTGTCTTTTAAGAGGGATCATACTCTCTTCCAAGTAAGTTTGTTTACCCTTGATAAACCAACAATTTGGCTTCTACCCTTTCATGTCTAGCCAAATAGATATTAGGGGAAAAATTAGAGTGTGTCATTTGCACAATAGGTAGTGGGGGTAAAAGTTAGATTGTGTCATTTGCACACTCAATATGAACTAGTTAAAATAATGAGACTATCTAGTGTATAGCGATAATGTTCACCAAATTGAAAAAGTCTAAATTATTTCATGTTGGGAGTAGTCCTTTGGACCTCAATTACATTTAGGGTATTTATTTTATTTTCTTTGTTAAGTTGATGTTCAATTTTTATTTTGGTGTGGAGTACGTACACTTCCTAAAGATTAAATGGAAAAATATGGTAATATGATCCATAACCACAAGAATTATATCATAACCATATGATATAGGTAAGCAATGATCAAAATCCATGGATATTTACTCTCATTTTTGTATAGTATATGTCATGATTGAACTAATATTGGGTAAGCCATGAACATTTTTATGATTTGACACGTGTCACACTCAACCACATATTTTTAATATCATTCCACATACCCTTATAAAATAATTATTATAAATCATTATAATAAGTTTCAAAGAAGTCATAATATCCTAAATTTAGTGAATCATGACTATCTACAATAAATTTAAATATAAATCCTGAATTTCAAGGCAGATATATACAATTCCTTGTCCATAAGGTATCATTTTTTCATGTGAATTTTGGGTGTGCCTAAATAATTTTTTTTTTTGATAGATAAGATACTATAGCATTAATATCGTGTTTTATAGGTTGACCCAAAACCTTTTACAAAAATCAGCCCAGGGTTGTTGATGAACATGTCCTTACTAAGGATCCTATATATGTAAAATCTACATGCCGCCAAAGCCATTACATCCGGTAAGGCACATAGCATGTTATCAAAAAGAAAATTCTCATACAGCATTTTGGGTATACCCCGATAAAACACACTTGCATCATAATTACAAAAAAAAACAAACATAGATCCCTTCCTCGAAACAATGGAGAAACAAAAAGCTAAAAACACACATAGCAGAGTACTGAAAACAACTCCCACAAGATCTGTATTAACAATTACTCTTAATAATTCTTTGGTAATTGCTTTCTTCCAATATGACATGCTTTGGGACCACATCCCGTCTTAGCCAATCAACCTTGGAGAAGTGAACCTGCTGGCTATATTTATGGTGGTGGCTATTTTGTGGTCCATGTGGCTCTGGTTCAAAGTCTTATATTGTCATTTATTTCCTTCCCTATGATTATCAACCAACCTCAAATTACTAAGATGACTAGGAGCCATGTTATCTAACATGTGACTATTCCCATTAGTCTTTGTGGTATTTCCAAGCAGCATCCACCAAGACTGACAGCTCGGATAATTTTTATTGTGAGTCCATTTCAAAAAAGAGATGGGAATACTCATAGCCTTTGAACTTACAGTGTCTTCCTTGTTGGTAAATTTGACTATAATTCTTGGCATTCTTGTTGAATAAGCTCCTCTACTTTGCTCGGGACACCGTGTTCCCATTTGAAAAGTCCATCACCATCGACACCCAAATTGGCCAGCTTATCAGCAACTTTGTTAGCTTCTCGAAAGACATGTTGGGCTTTTCTGTCCTATCTTCCCTGGAAAAGGATCCTAGCCTCTTCAACAATTGTTTTAATCCTCCAAGAAGGTGTTTTCCAATTATTGAGGAGATTTATAACATGCATAGAGTCTCCTTCTATGATCAAATTACATTCTAAGTCTTGAGTCATTTGAAGGCCTTTCCACATAGCTCTAGCTTCAGCTTCGTTGTTCGTCCTTGTTCCCAAATATTCGTAAAATGCAAGCATCATATTTCCATTATAATCTCGCACAATGCCGCCAACGCCTAATTTTCCAAGATTTTCCTTAGCCGCTCCATAAAAATTAATCTTAAACCAAACCGTAGGAGGTGGGTGCCACTTAAAATTGGCTCTAGGGTTGACTACCCTAGGCACAAACTCATCTAACAAGGTTAAGCATAAATATTGAGCAATCGTGGTCTCCTGTAGATGAGTTTTATGGCTATCAAAATGGATAAGGTTCATATTCTCATTGGCAAAGGATAGGATCCCTACAATGATAGTTTGATGATCATGGATAGACTCATTAAAGACTTTATGGTTTCTTTATAACCACACCTACCAAAGATAGTGATTGAGACAAATTTTCCACATGTATCTAAGTCTTTGGCTTGAAAAGGGGCAAGGCCACTAGACAAAAAAATCAAGTACGATGGTTGGTTTAACCCAAGAAATATTGAAGGCCTAAAAAACCCCACTTAGGACAGTCAAGGAAAAAGGGCACTCAAGAAAAATGTGATAAATGGTCTCCCAATTAGCCCTACACAAATAACAATGATTAGTGATACAAATACCTTTACACATCAAATTATCAATGGTTAGAATTATTTCTTGGATAACCAACCATAAAAATACTGTAATTTTTGGAATTAATTTTTTATCCAAACTAAGTCCTTTTGGAGGACAAAATCCTCGTCATCAAGCAGAAGCTTGTAAGCTGATTTAACAGTGAACTGCCCATTTTTCGTAGGAGCCCAGGTCACTTGATCTTCCTTGGGTCTCATGGGGATAAACTATTGCCCGAGAATGTTACAAGATCATTTTATTCTGCTTGAAATCCCCAAATACTTATTTGTTTCCACTTCATTATGCCTAAATAATATTAATAATTTCCTAACACTCATAAATTTTAACATATTAAACTTGCATGCCTTTAATCCATTTGATAATGTTCACTAAAATTACATAAATAGTTGTTTCTTCAGCCTTTCTAGATAAGGCATTTCCAACTTGATTATCTTTACCTATATTGTGAAGGATTTCAAAACCAAATAATTAATTTTTAGCTACAAAATTTTGTTGTTTAGTAGTTAATTTTTATTATTGGGTTAGATATTTGAGGGTATCATGGCCAATACAAACTAAAAATTTGATATAAACTAGATATTGCCTCTATATTTCTAAGGTATACATAATTGCAAGTACTTCCTTCATAAATAGATTTGAATTTTTGTGTTGTTTATGTTTTTTATTCTCATATGAATATGGTTGACCATATTGTATGTGCATAGTTCCAATACCCACTCCTTAAGTATCACATTGAATAATAAATGGTTTGGAAAATTAGTTCTTCATAGAGGTTTTGAGGATAACACTTCCTTCAATTTTTAAAATCTTTAATTTTCTTTCAATGTCCATTTAAATGAATACTATTTTAGAATATTTAATAATGGATCTATGATATATGAGTAGTATTTAATAAATTTATGATAAGGATAAAATAGTTCTTAGCATCCTTGATTCCATACGCCATATAAGGTAAACCTAATGGAGGATGTTGCTTACCCAAAATATATGGTTTTCCAATGATCCTCTAGTTACCAAGCATGGTGTACAACTTGAGTAGCCTAATGGTGGTGATTTTGAAATTTTGAATATAAGGTTCTAATCCTATGGGGGTAGGGTTATTGACAATATCCTTCTAAACTAATGAATCCCCTAATTCTTGAAATAGTTTTAGATTTAGGCTATTACATTATTCCTTTAGTTTTAGGAAGTTAAATTTCGTTACCTTCTACTAAAATTACATGGACTAAATATCTATGTTCTATATTTTTAAAATTACAATTGGATTTTTGGCATAAAAAGTGATATCTTGTAAGGCTATACCTTGTCAACATGCTTGATGCAATCCTTCTAATTTTAGATGAATATAAAAATTTTGTAAAAGAATATTAAGACAAACTTTTATAGATAAAGGTTAAATATTTTATTCATTGTAGTTTGAAATATGAAAAACATATTGATTAATCCAAATAACATCATATTGAACTTACAATAGCCTCCATGGATTCTAAATTTTATTTTTAGAATATCTTTAGTCTTGATCTAAATTTGGTAATAACTTAATTGAGTAGAGTCTAATTTAGTGAAATACTTAGCACTATTTAATACATATAGCATTTCATAGCTATATTGAAGAAAAATTTGACTCTTAGTTGTAATTTTATTTTAGCCTTGAAAAATGATACATAGGTAAAACAATCCATATTTTTGGGGGCTAAGAATCAATAGTATTAAATTTGAGTTCTTACTAGGCATCATAACACCCAATGTTTTATAAATTTGGACCAATGATTTGATTTCAATTTTATGATGATGAGTCTAACTATATGGTTTGATATAAACTAGTGATTACTCTACTTTGATTTGTGTGATACATCTAATATATTATTTTGGAGGTAACCCTAAAGGTAACTCCTGGAATACTACATGTTTATCGATAATTTGTTTTATTTTATTATTTGGTATATTATCTTCTATTTCCGTAGGATGCATAGAAAACATTAGATAGATGCTCCTTATTTAAACATTATTTTTTCATTTTGTGTAATGACACTAGTAGTGATGGTGGAGTATAAAGATGTTTTAAGGTAAAGTTTTAGCATTGACATTGGAATTTGAAAATCCATTTTTTTGAGATTTCATCTTAAATATTTTAAGAGAAATAACCATTCTACTTTAAGTACTACATCTAGTCCATCTAATAACTTGGCATATTAGGTGATTACCTCCTAGAATCACCATGTTAAATGTTATTTTTGGACATAAAAATAGATTGAATCATCTAGTAGTGGCTAACTCTATAAAATTATAGGTATTTCTAGAGTCAATAAACATATGTTGGGACCTCATCCGAAAACTATTAAGTAATAACCCCCTTTCTAACATGGGGATCCCATCCTAATGATATTATGTAATATTTTATAATAGTTTAAGGTATAAGATTCTATCTTGAGTGGTATTTTACATTTTGTTGCCTAGACAAGTGTCATTTAATGTATGTTTTTTTTGGTATAAGATTCTAGCTTAAGTGACATTTTGCATGTAAGACAACTCTTTAGCCTTAAGTTTAGGGTTATAAAGTGTCTTTAATTATGCAAAGGATATAGATGGATGTATAATTTTACATATTGAATCAATGTTCTATTTTGGAGGTTTCTCCCTCGATGAGGCCAATGATTCTTTATTGTGATTTATGAGATTAATATGTATTTTTGCATTTCCATTTCATATTGTACTATTTTGTTCTTTCATGAACTACCACTTTTATTGTAATATTTATGTGGATGTGCGTATTTTAATTAGAAGTTTTCTAATAAGTGGTATTAGATCATTTTCAATGGCCATGTTCTATTGTGACTAAAATAGTTCCTACCCTACCATTTTAATTTTTAGGTATAAATATTCTATGTATTCATTTTTTTGCTTATTATCCTATTAAAAAAGATTGCCATTTTTTTCTATTTTAGTTTAATAGGTTTGAAACCTTGTGTTGAGGGTTTTAAAATATCATGGAGGAGTTGTCATTATGTGCTAATATAGATTGCTCATAAAGCATATAATGAAGTGAGGGGTGATCAGACTCTAATACCTAAGCCTCAAACAACACCTATATATGGACTTGATATCCCATGTATCTTTGGGTATATTGGGATCCCTTATAATATTAGGAGAAATATTTAGTTATAGGAATATTTTTGATCATGTATCTATCCATAGTTCACCAAGCACAACACTTGTAAATATCACTCTCTCATACAATTAGAGATGTTGGTAGTGTGCTTAACGGTATGCATGGAATCCTCCATGAGTAGTGGATTAAAATATTGTGTTAGTCTTATAATGGCACTGAGAGGGGGGGTGAATCATTGTAGTTCTTTAAACTTAAATTAACAGCTCTTAAAATTGAAATAATAAAACCTTAAAACTAGATAAAGCAAGTATCACAAGAGAACATCACACAACACAAGATTGAACGAGGTTCACCAATTTGGCTACTCTTCAAGAATGACTACTTGGACTACCATCCAAATCCAACCTTTGCAAAGCACCAACTTTACAATCAATTTACCAGCACCCACTGGAAGGAGCAAAAACCCTTGATTTATTTGCACCAACAAAAAAGAACACCAACCCCTGATTTACCAGAACCTACTGGAAGGAGAACCAACCCCTAATGCCAAGCTACAACTTGGACTTCAATTTTGAATCTAGAAGTTTAACAGAAAAATACCTTCGCTTTTACAAGACCCTGACTGGTCTATTTCTTACCCAATCTCTCTCACTATTTACGAAATAGACACATCTTCTGCAATCTACAACCACACTTTGCCTTCTTTGAGTCACTTCTCTACGCACTCTCTATGCACTGTCTTCATTCACTTTGTGCCCTTACTGCTACACTTTGCATTCGTCTTCGCCCTTTGCACTCTCTATGCCTTATGCTTTCTCTACGTAATCATAGCCACACTTGGTCAAATTTCAACCTCTTTGCTTTATGTGCACTTTTCTCTCTCTACGCACTCATAGACGCACTTAGGACAATTCAATATGACTCTTCACTCACTTTGCGCACTTCGCCATCATCTCATCGCTTCTACGCTTTTTGTGCTCTTACGACCACATTTCACACTTCAACACACATCGATCAACATCTTAAAATCTCCAAACAACCCTCCTTTTATAACAAAATTTTTGTGATGAAAACCCTAATCTTAGTCGGTTGTAAACCCTAATATTAGTCGGCTTTCATGACAACTATAAACCCTAATTTTAGTCGACTATCATCGGTCTTCATTAGCTTCAACTCAACCACAAAAATACATGTCGTGATATCATGACACTTTCACTTTCTCTCTCTTTCTCCTTGCTTTGGCCCCCGAAAATACAACATGTCGCAATATCATGACACTTTTTCTTTCTCTCTTTTTCTTTGCATCGAACCGTGAAAAAGCTACATGTCATGATATCGTGACACTTTTTCTCCTTGCTCTTTCTCTTTGCATCGGACCGCAAAAATACATGTCACGATATCGTGACACTTTTTCTCCTTGCTCTTTCTCTTAGCTTTGGCCCACAAAAATACATGTCGCGATATCGTGACACTTTCACCTTTGTACACTTTCTCTATTCTTTTGTCGCGATATCGCGACACTTTTGTTATCCTGCCTGCCTGCCCTTCTCGAGTCACAAAAATGTGACATGTCGTGATATCGCGACACTTTTGCTTCTCTGCCTTCCTGTCCTTTTCGAGTCACAAAAATGTGACATGTCGCGATATCGCGACACTTTTGCTTCTCTGCCTTCCTGTCCTTTTCGAGTCGCAAAAATGTGACATGTCATGAAATCGTGACACTTCTGCTTTCGAAGTCTTACTTTCTACTTTTGTCATGAAATCATGACACTTCTACCTTCAAAGTATTCTTCTCTGCTTTTGTCACAAAATCACGACACTTCTATTTCCGTACATCGCTTCTTTGCTATTGTCGCGAAATCATGACACATGCATTCGAAGACTTGCTTTTTTCTTTTGTTATGAAATCACGACAGTTCTGATTTCGTACGCTTCCTATCTTTCTTTTGTCATGAAAATGCGACATGTCACGAAATCGTGACACTTTTTCAACTTACTTTCTCTCTCCTATTTTAGTCGTGAAAATGCGACATGTCGCAAAATTGTGACATCTTTCCAACTTACTTTCTCTCTCCTATTTTAGTCGCGAAAATGCGACATGTCACGAAATTGTGACACTTTTCCAACTTACTTTCTCGCTCCAATTTTAGTCACAAAACTACGACATGTCACGAAATCGTGACACTTTTTTCAACTTACTTTCTCTCTCCTATTTTAGTCGCGAAAATGTGACATGTCGCAAAATTGTGACACTTCTTCCTGCTTTCTCTTTTTCTTCCAACATGTCACGAAATCGCAATGGTTTTTCCACTTGCCTTTTTCTCTTCCAACATGTCACGAAATCGTGACAATTTTTCCACTTAACTTTTTCTCTGCCAACATGTCGTGAAATCGTGACAGTTTTTCCACTTGCCTTTTTCTCTTCCAACATGTCACGAAATTGCGATAGCTTTTCCAGCTTTTTCTCTCTCTTCCAACATGTCACAAAATTATGACAAATTTTCTTGCTTTTTCTCTCTCTTCCAACATGTCACGAAATCATGACAGTTTTTCTTGCCTGCTGTATATGTCGCGATATCGTGACACTTTTCTTACTTGTATTTTTCTTTGAACTTTTGCATATGGGCCACTTTGGTCTTCTTGGAAAATCACTGTACATACTCTGAGTAACCTTTGAACTCCTGTCTTCTACATCTGAATAGCTTTTGAACTTCCTATCCACTACATCAATAGATCTATCTGACTGTGTTGACAACAATGACAATATTGTTGCTGCACCTTGCTCAATAATCTCCCCCTTTGGAATTGTTGGCAACACATGTGCAATTTCCTGTAACTCTTCTCCCCCTTTGACAATAATACCAAAGGGCTACTGTAGACTCCCCCTGAGTCCATGCACAACATTGTCAGACAAAAAAAATATTATACTTAGAAAAAATCACAAACATGAGCAAAAAGATAAACAAATACACAAATGCTCTCCCTGAGAATGTGATCTCGATAGCTAGTCAATTCTTGGGAAACGTGACCACTCTCAATTTATTGTGAAGGTACTCTTTTTGTCATCTACACATCCTACCCAATCAGCATATTTTGGATACCATAACCCATACTCCATAGTACCCTTGTGATATTATAAAAGACTTTGTCTCACTGCTGCACTGACTGGTGGACCTCTCTCCACTTGAAGAAACCTCACTCAGATCTATTTTCAACTATGTTGGCTATTGGATCTCTATCCATTGAGACTCTGTCCTTTGTAATTTTTCACCTCCAAAGCTCTGTCAAGCTCACTAATAACCTACTCAATAGGCTCACACAAAACCTACTCAACAATCTCACATAGAAATTGTCCAATGCTAAATAACAAGCTCACACAGAACCTGTCCAAATATGCTCCAACAAGCTCACTAAGAACTTGTCCGAATCTACTCTAGTAAGCTCACCAAGAACTTGCCCAAATATTCTCTAACAATCTCACCAAGAACTTGCCCAAATCTGCTCTAGAAATCTATCCCAACACTGTCCTCAAATCTATCCCAACATTGTCCTCAAATATTTCCCAAATGCCTTCTTAAAGACTCAATCAATCATGCTCACGTAGTACTCAAAATGAACTCAACAATGAATGGCAATCTCAAATCAAATTCACTTTCGAAAAGGAAACCACAAACAATCATTTTCCCTCCGATGATATTTCATAAATCAACCACCATAATGCTATCACATGAGTCTCCTTGGGATTAGCCTAAAATCGTGCTATCATGCATACTACCTGCAAAATATCTGGTCTAGTAGCTATCAGGTACAGTAGGCTTCCAATCATAGATTTGTAAATGGTTTGATCAACAGGTGGAGATTTGTCATTCTTGCTCAACTTGCACCCTGTCGTCATGGAAGTGCTAATTGGCTTATAATCATTGAAATTTTAAATTCTTTCTGCATCTTATTTGCTAAATCTTTACACGACTCATCTTTGCTGCTACCAAATATGATATCACCTTTCTTAAACATTTGTTGAGTGAGATAGTTGTCTAGCCTTGCATATCAAGCTCAGGGTGCCTATTTCAAGCCATATATCTTCAATTTACAAACCAAGTTGGGATCATCACCAAGCTAGAAACCATCTGGCTGCTCAATATAAACCTCTTCTTCAAGCTTCCCATTCAAAAATGTTGATTTCACATCTGTCAACAAAATTGACAAGTGACTCACACTTGTACCAACTTTTGTCCAACATTGTACCGACACTACAATTTTACTTCCAACTCTGTGCAAGCATCAAACACTGTACCACAACACCAATCAAATCCCTTTTTACATTTTCAACTTGGTCTATGTTTTCTACAATCACCGCTAGTCACACCTTACTTTCAACTGTTCGAATCAGGAGACAATATTTTGTAAAACACTTCACGACCAACTATAGTGCACCTTACTCAAACTCATACTTCTGGACCTTGGATAGGTATGATTCACAAAGAAAATTTTCTCATCTTGATGAGCTAAACATGAATCAATGATCAGAATTCAATATTTTTCACCACAATGTCATAATATATCTAACAATATTCACGTCAATGTGTAGTTCAAATACACACTGCTTTTATCGAAACACATATATGCGGCTAGGGAAACATTCTTTCACTAACCAAATTATCTGAACTATTATAATCCTTAACTTTGGACAGTGGCAGTACGAACCATCACTAGTACAACAATGACATATAGCAATACTACCAATAATGACAACTCTCAATTTAATCACCACCCTTCATGGCACTTCCACAAACTACATGAACTGAAAACACACTTCGAAAACTATACAACTTCCCTGACTACTTGCCTTTCATCCTCAGGTAATCAAACAAATACATAGGAGCATTAAAATGAAACTTCAATATTGCTCCCCTTGAGGATGTGCTACCTGGAGTTGCTTAGTGCAATAGCGGAGTAGTCTCCTTCAGTCCAAGGAGACATGATTTCCTTTCTTCTATCTTTCTCCAAACTTTCTTGAACTCGAGCTTGGATTTTTCAACTACATCCCTGTTTTGCACCTTTTCATGAACTTGAACATTTCTCATGTGCATCCTTGATGAATGATTATTTTCCTTTATTTTATGTACATGATTTATTCCCTGTCTGTGTTGCATTCTTTGCATCTGATGAAATCTATTGTTTTTCCTTAGACTAGATACAAAAATGCTTGGACAAAACCTTGCTATGTGCCCATGACCATTACATTGAAAACATTGTACATAGTGTTCACTCAGAAATGCAGATGTATTTCTACCAGCATAACTCTTTGATTTATTATTCAATCCACAATAAATTGCCTTGTGACCATACTGGTTGCATCTGAAACAATAGCCATTAAAAGTATTATTATGAATAGAGTGAGAGTGATAGAACCTCTTTTTTTTTTGTTGCTTTGTTGTAGATCTCCTTTGATATTTTCTTCCTTTTGAAGATTCAGTTTTGAACTTTTCTTGCTTCGATCCTTCAATAGTGAACTTATTCTTCTCTACAGAGTTGGAAGATGAAGGTTGTTCAGCTTCATATCCAAGACCACACTTATCCGTGGAGCTTCTTTGTTGGCTTATCATTTTATCTAGCAACTTTGTGCTCTTCTCAAATTTGAGATTTGTATTGGCCTCTTCTAGTTGTTTCTTCAATAAAAAAATCTCTTCCTCTTGTTTGCAGCAACCAATCTCTTTCTCATTGATCTGTGACCTGAGAGTTTCTTCAATCCTTTTGAATTCTTCTACTCGTACTTTCAAACTGGTTATTATTTCATTTGCATCCTTAAGCTTTCTTGAGATTTCCTTATTCCTTTTTCTTTCTATCTTCAATTCATCCAGAGCTGCAATTATTTCCTCTTTCAAATTTATTTCTGCATCAATTTATTCTTCATCACATTCTTGTTCTTTTTTTGTTTCTTCTTCGAGTGTCATGAAAATACCTTCACCTATTTCCTTTTTAGAATAATCCTCTAGGACTTCATTAACTCTCAGCATATATGCCTTTATGTTCTCATCATCATTCAACTTTAAAGCTTCGTACTGAGCTTGATGTGTTTGTAACTTAGCCTCCTTGATCTCATCGTCTCCTTCATGAATACTCCTCAGTTTGTCCCATGTTTCTTTTGCCATTTTACAACTCATGATATTTACCAGTTCACTGTCTACTAATCTGCTCCTGATAGCTTTCTTTGTTTTTGAGTCATTCTCAAACAGATTCTTATTGGCAGCATCAGTTGGAGGAGTGATGGGTATTGTGTATTCACTGTTTAATGAATCCCAGATGTTGTATCCCAAAGCACGAAGATATTCCTACATCCTGATTCTCTAGATTATGTAATTAGTTCTATCAAACAAAGGTGGTTTGTTTGATGAGAAGTCTTCAACCTTTTTTGGTTCAATTTTCTCTTCCACAAGAACTAAAACTGACTGAGATGCCCTTTTGGAGGAGGATCTATTCTTCTTACCTATTGCATACTAATCCAAGATCAACCCTAACTGATTTAGCATGAGAAGGGAACTTGGATATGATACCAATTGTTAGTCTTACAATGGCACTGAGAGGGGGGGTGAATCAGTGTAGTTCTTTAAACTTAAATTAATAGCTCTTAAAACTAAAATAATGAAACCTTAAAACCAGATAAAGCAAGTATCACAAGAGAACATCACACAACACAATATTTAATGAGGTTTACCAATTTGGCTACTCCTCAAGAATGACTACTTGGACTACCATCCAAATCTAGCCTTTGCAAAGCACCAACTTTACAATCAATTTACCAGCACCCATTGGAAGGAGCAACAACCCTTGATTTATCTGTACCAATAGAAAAGAGCACCAACCCATGATTTACCAGCACCTACTGGAAGGAGAACCAACCCCTGATGCCAAGTTGCAACCTAGATTTCAATTTTGAATCTAGAAGTTTAATAGAAAAATACCTTCGCTTTTACAAGACCCTGACTGGTCTATTGCTTACCCAATCTCTCTCACTATTTACGAAAAAGACACATCTTCTGCAATCTACAACCGCACTTTGCCTTCTTTGAGTTGCTTCTCTACGCACTATCTTTGTTCACTCTATGCCCTTACTGTTGCACTTTGTGTTCATCTTCACCCTTTGCACTCTCTGTGCCTTTTGCTTTCTCTGCGCAATCACAGCTGCACTTGGTCGAATTTCAACCTCTTTGCTTTTTGTGCACTTTGCTCTCTCTGCACACTCATAGACGCACTTAGGACAATTCAATACGACTCTTCACTCACTTTGCGTACTTTGCCATCATCTCATCACTTCTGTGCTTTTTGTGCTCTTACGGCCACATTTGACACTTTGACACGCATCGATCAACATCTTCAAATCTCCAAACAACCCTCCTTTTGTAATAGAATTTTTGTGATGAAAACCCTAATCTTAGTCGGTTGTAAACCCTAATCTTAGTTGGCTTTCATAACAACTATAAACCCTAATTTTAGTCGACTAGTCTTCATCGGCTTCAACTCAACCATGAAAATACAACATGTCGCGATATCGTGACACTTTCACTTTCTCTCTCTTTCTCCTTGCTTTGGCCCCTAAAAATACATGTCATGATATCGTGACACTTTTTCTTTCTCTCTTTTTTTCTTTGCATCGGATCGTGAAAAAGCTACATGTTGCAACATCGTGACACTTTTTCTCCTTGCTCTTTCTCTTTGCATTGGACCGTGAAAATACATGTCATGATATCGCGACACTTTTTCTCCTTGCTCTTTCTCTTAGCTTTGGTCCGCAAAAATACATGTCATGATATTGTGACACTTTCGCCTCTGTACGCTTTCTCTATTCTTTTGTCGCGATATCGTGACACTTTTGTTATCCTACCTGCCTACCCTTCTTGAGTCACGAAAATGTGACATATCGTGATATCGTGACACTTTTGCTTCTCTGCCTTCCTGTCCTTTTTGAGTCACAAAAATGTGACTTGTCGCGATATCGTAACACATTTGCTTCTCTGCCTTCCTGTCCTTTTTGAGTCATGAAAATGCGACATGTCATGAAATCATGACACTTCTACTTTCGAAGTCTTGCTTTCTACTTTTGTCGTAAAATCATGAAACTTCTACCTTCGTAGTCTTCTTCTTTGCTTTTGTCACAAAATCATGACACTTCTACTTCTGTACATCACTTCTTTGCTATTGTCATGAAATCATGACACTTCTACCTTTGAAGACTTGTTTTCTGCTTTTGTCACGAAATCACGATAGTTCTACTTTCGTACACTTCCTCTCTTTCTTTTGTCATGAAAATGAGACATGTCATGAAATCGCGACACTTTTCCAACTTACTTTCTCTCTCCTATTTTAGTCATGAAAATGCGACATGTCGTGAAATCACGACATCTTTCCAACTTACTTTCTCTCTCCAGTTTTAGTCGCGAAACTACGACATGTCATGAAATCATGACACTTTTCCAACTTACTTTCTCTCTCCTATTTTAGTCGCGAAAATGTGACATGTCACGAAATCATGACACTTCTTCCTTCTTTCTATTTTTTTTCCAACATGTCACAAAATCATGACAATTTTTCCACTTGCCTTTTTCTCTTCCAACATGTCATGAAATCGCGACAGTTTTTCCACTTGCCTTTTTCTCTGCCAACATGTCGTGAAATCACAACAGTTTTTCCACTTGCCTTTTTCTCTTCCAACATGTCATGAAATTGTGATAGTTTTTCCAGCTTTTTCTCTCTCTTCCAACATGTCGTGAAATCGTGATAGTTTTTCTTACTTTTTCTCTCTCTTCCAACATGTCACGAAATCGTGACAGTTTTTCTTATTTTTTCTCTCTTCCAACATGTCACGAAATCACGACAGTTTTTCTTGCCTGCTGTATATGTCACGATATCGTGACACTTTTCTTACTTGTCTTTTTCTTTGAACTTTTGCATATGGGCCACTTCAGTCTTCTTATAAAATCACTGTACATACTCTAAGTAACCTTTGAACTCCTGTCTTCTGCGTCTGAATAGCTTTTGAACTTCCTGTCCACTGCATCAACAGATCTATCTGACTGTGTTGACAACAATGACAATACTGTTGTTGCAACTTGCTCAACATATTGATCCAAGTACAATTGATAATCACTACGATATATTAGAGGGTTATGGAAAATGCACACACCTTGGACTAGAGTATCCTATTTTTATTGCATGTTAAACATGAATGTCCATAACCCTACCACAAAATTTGAGCATACTAAAAGGACTATGCTATTGTAGAATTGAACGTACTAAAATAGATAAAAGAAATTATGGTGGAATTAATAATCAAGATAGGGTCTCTTAGGGTTTTTGTTAGTAACAATCAACTATAATTTTAGCCAAGTCCATAGGTAGTAATAGTAAAGATAGAGTATGACCATGTAGTTATCAATTACAATCAAGAATCGTATTAGTCAAGGTAAGTATCAGTAATAGTATCTGCCAATATAACCATAAAAAATAGTAAGTTATAGAGTCAGACATGACAATTGTCAGTAATGAACACTATAGATCTTGTTAAGGGGTTTTTTGAACAAAAGTAAATTGTTTGGGTGAACAAAGACTCTAGGAGAAAAATAGATGACACTTTTTCGAGATATATTACATTATTTGATACATGGTAATGTACCACCATGGGAAATTTGAGGATTAGCTCCAAGATCTCAGTATCTTGTTCTTATGTGATACGTTCCAGGACATTCTTGCCTTTTTCGTTGTTGAGGGTCCCTCTGATGCCAAGGGTGATGGCAAAGATGAGGACGTGGTGGATATTGCAAAGGAAGCGTGTATTGATATACTGAAGGATGTTCCTAAGGATGCACTAAAGGATGAAGCAAAGGATACCACACTGGAAACTATTGTCACTTATCCTATGCATACTAAATTTCCTCTCTAATCGAGGATGTTATTCCACCTACTGCTATCTTTGTCTCGTTCCTTCGATCTGAAGGTTTTAGTTTGGTTTTGTCCAACGAGTTCTAAGACTACTTTTTTTTGTTCCTTTCTGTTCAAGGTTGGCTTCTTTTTGTTTTAGCAAGATTTTTGCCTCTTTGTTGTGTTCCTTTCAGGTTTCCTCTTGGGTTCCTCTTCTTGTCTCACTATTGTACAAGGCGTTGGGGCACCTTTCAAATGCCCTCTTTTGATAATTAAAATTTTTAACTTACCAAAAAAAAAGTACCCCAATGGTACCGTGATGGTACATTTGTAAATAGTAGATTTAGGTTAAGTCTATAATTTAGAGTGTGAGTTATATTTTCCCTTTTTATGTAAGTGTCAATGTGCCGAAAATGCACAAGTGTCATGTGTGAGTGCAATATGCAGGAAATGCACAAGTGTCATGTAAGTTAGAGTGGAAGTGTAGGTTGAGTGAATGTCAACAAGTGGCTTGTATGTAAGAGTGCAAATATATAATGTAAAGATATACACAAGTATTCTAGATTAGGAGTACATGTATAAGTGTAAGAGTCAACCGTGTAAGCATCTAGAGTTAAGTATCCATCAAGTATACAAGTGGTAAGTTGATAATACAAGAGTCATAAGACATGGCAAATGGAAAGCAATAGTCAAGTACCTAAAGAGTCACATCACTATGGCTATATTATGGAGATAATGCTCTACAGAATGTATCAAATTGAAGAAGAGAATCAAGGATTCATATCTAATTTTAAAAGAGAGAAGAGTAATAAAGCTTTTATAAATTTTGAGCAATTAATATTGTAAGTTGTTCTTCATGGACAATTCATGAATTATTTAGGCTATTTACATTCATATTTTAGTATATAAATGAATGTTATTTTATTATATAAGCATTGACATATATATTAATTTATTCATATTATTATCTTGACCTTTAATATATTTTGTCTATTTTATATTTGGCACCTGTGTGATATTGTGAGATAACCTATGATAATTTGTGGTAGTATAAGGCTTAAAAGTCTAATATTAGTATCAGAGCTATCACTCAACTCTATCCAAATTAATAGAGTTCATTTTATTATCCACCATATTTTATTAATTAGTTTTGTCCATTTTTATAAAATAAATTTAGATTCTATCCACTTCTAATGCAATGAAGACTTAGAATCTATTTTTAAAAGTCATATTGAGTAGAAAAGGCTAGCGTATTCTTGTGGTTTGAATTGACACCTAAGTGAAAATGCATTGTAACTATCATCTAATGATTAGTCCTGAAGGTGAGCACCCACTAGTTACAACCCAAACCAAACATTGGATGATGTTAGATTTTTATGAATAAACATTGGGAGATAACAATCACAAGATGCAGAATAACATGAAAGAAAGTAAATATACTAAATGACTCAAGTATGATATGAATATAAATCATATAAAATATTACAATGTATCTATGGAGAAAATGAGCACTCCATTAACAAAGATACTGATCTACATTGTATCCATCACCAATGAATGGTGAGGCACACAAAACTACAATATCCATTGAGCTATGCTATCTGACTATGTCCCTTGACTCACTATATATCTATCTAAGATGCCATAATTATATAAGTCAAATAGGATACATGGCCAACACTCTATCTAGCTATGCAAGGGATAAATTGCACATGTACAACTTGCACATTGACATGTGCATTTATTAAATTGCATGAAGTAACTAGATAACTTGCACAGGAAGTAATCTAAGTTTGTATCTTGGAGGATACATTTACATAACCTAAATTATGAAATAGACTCTATTTTCAATAGCCCCCTAAATTATATTATTTGGGTATTGAAGGCATTAGTATTCAATATGGATCTTCATCATCTTTTGTTTGATCTTCGTAGTCTTCTTCTTCTACATTCTTTGTAACCTATTCAAGAAAATAGTTAGTGTCTCTATAGTATGTTACATTTGTCGATAGAGCTTTCACTTAAAAATCCTCTGTGGGTTCTTCTAGTTCTTAAAATTCTTCTATCCTCTAAACCAGGTGACCTTTCTGATTTTTATTCTAATATTCAAGTTGAGGATAATTTGTAGGTCACTGAAATTGCTATTGAGGGTTCTGGTATTGTTGCGGCTCAAACTGATTCTCATGATTTGTCTAATATCTTTGGTTCTGATTTCTAGGATTATATCTACAATAGCTGATACTATGTCATTTCTTTTTGTATATCTGATAATACCATTTTTTATGTCCTTTTGGTGAAGAAGTAATATTTCCATGTGGATTACCTTTTGATGTCAATGTAGTGTTAGTCATCTCATATTTCATAGTATTTCTACTCCATATTCTTGAATTATATTTACTAAATCATCAAAATAAGTATCTTTACTCAGGACCTGCAAAGATGTTACCAAATTTTTATAGTTGTTTGGAAGTGCTCTCACGGTTACTTGAGTAAGAAATTCATCTTTAACTACGTCACCTCAGGTTAACAATTTCCCCTTAATATTTGTTACCTTCCTTAGGAATAGTTCTACAATTTCTCCACTATTCATTTTCAATGAGTGAAGTTGAGTTTACAAATAAATAATAGTTACCTTATTCTTTCCTTCAAATATTTTTTCTAGGCTTATCCATGCATTTGAATATGTTTTGGCTGAATTAATATATGGTTGAATCTCATCAGTGATAGCAAAATTTATTATCATTAAGGCCTTTAAATCATTTCCTTCAAACTTTAGGATTTATGTTTCACCCATGGTAGGTTTCTATGTTTTACCTTTGACAACATCCCAAAGTTTTTCATATACTAAAATTGCTTTCAATTTGTTTTTCCAAGAAAAATATTTAGTACCCTTGAGAAGTTGAGATTTTTCTAGGAAGAATTTATTAGATGCCATTTTAAGTCTTCTTAATATTAAGCCTTAGATTTGTAGACTTCCTTATGTCTCCCTAGTATGTTATAGTTCGTTTTGTAAAAATATAGTTCAATTTTGGTTGATTTTGTACAGGTTATGTAAGAATCAAAAATCAACTTCTCAACACCTTATTGCTCCTAATTGAACTAAGCACTTTATAAAATTTTGAAGAGATTTTGATGTTGAAATTCTATTATTCCTTTTTGAAGATTTGATACAAGTAAAGTATATATTTATCCAACCTTAATAGAAACTCTAATAATATCTTTTATATCCCTTGGATTATTTCTAATTTCCAATCAAACAAATTTGATGGAGTAATCCTTGTGGCTCCCAAGTTTGGAAAATTAGAAAAAATGAAAATAATATTTTCAAAACAATTTAATCCAAGTTGAATTCCTTATTCATCCTAAGTAATATTACAAATATTAAATTAATAAGATAAGTTACCCCTTTTTGCTTTCAAAATCCATGTTTTAACTTTAGTTTATAACCCTTATCAGTATAACCATGAAAGAAATAATAATTGGAATTTAGACCTTACATTTTTAGATGCAAAATCCCCTCATAATTCGATGCTTTCTATGGATGAATATAACAGCATGTAGGGGGTACCTTAGGTGAATGAATCAATGGAAATTCATTGGAGTAGCTGGTCGTAAATACTGGTATGTAAGCATTGAAGGTTTGACCTTCAAAAATGGAGGAGCCTTTAATGCTCCTACTCCCTATCTTCCATGTTGCACTTCAAACGTTGTTGTTGTGCTTCACTCCTTTGACTATGCTTCACCCCTATTTGGACATATTTGACTACACTTCATTCACACATTTGAAATTGGACTTCAAATGCCATTGATGAATAATTAATCATGGAATTTGGGACATATGTCATTTTTTTTACAAGTGAGTGTTCCCTTCTTTATGTAACGCTCTAAATACTTTGTTCAATACTCTTTAAGAAATTTAAAAATGTATAGGTACTTGTGTGAGTCTGGTGGAGATTACCAAGTGTCACTGCTTCATTTGTAACTCCTGCATGGATGTTTCTAGAATGTTGAGAGCATAATGATGTCCATAATACCAAGTGTTATTTCTACATGGATTGCATTCTTGTAATGTCTTCGAAGATAGATATTATAAATCCTCACTTCCTTTTCTTTGCTATGTTGCTTGGGTAGCAAGCAAGCTATCTTTCTATAGGTGGATCAATGATGCACTATGGATCTTGGATGATGATTTAGATATTTCTTTGTGGATGGTCTTCTCCAAGCTAGATACCATGAATGTAACACCTTTACCTCTTCCTTATATGCCTCCAATCATGTAGAATCCCTTGTAAATTTTTGATGTCTTTTTAGAAAAATATCTACACTCGCTTGTATATGTAAATGTAGCTCTTGAATTATCTGAAATTAGCTTTGATTCTGTAGGTACGTACATCCAAGATGAGACCTTGAGTGGCTCCTGCTAGTTTGGGAAAAAGAGTGTTGACGTTTGACCTTTGTTGGCTAATTTCCCCTATAGTAAATGTACCATTTTTTTGGTACTTCAAAATATCCTCTTATGCTGTCAAAAACCAAATTAGATTAGTGCATATAATGTATTATAATGTTGTATAATAAGGCTTTTTAATATACCTTATTTTGCACTCTATTTCCAGATCTGAAATTCTGGTTTTGTGGCAGACTTTTCTTGTAATGCAAGGGTTTTGAGGTTGTATTTTAAGAGTAAACACACCTTACCATTTTTACTTGGACACTTTGATAATAAATCTAAGATTCAATAATAGTATATAGAATATTTTCAATTGATGCAATTTTTTGCACTTTCTTTCCTTGCATTCAACTTTGTAATGCAATTTTATTTAAGACTCACCAAGTCTCACTTTCTTAAGCTTCTATTTTTGTTTTTGGTTAGTTAATTTCTTCTCCAAATTATGGAGGATTCTAACCCTTTTTTATGGCTTCTATTTTCCACTACAAGTTGTATATTTTTATTCTTCAATAGTGTCTTTAGACACTTGATACAAATCAGATTTGTTCCTTTCAAGAAACACAAAAAACTAATTTTATTTTTATAGTGGTATAATGGTGCAACTCCTTCACTTTTAATGCACTAATATTACACTTATCACTCCAATAAACTCTCAAATTCATGCACTAATATTTTTTTGCAACTAATCATGAATAACCTAAAATGAATCTTTAAGAGTTATTCTATAATTTCACTACAATCAATGTTGTAGGACTTAGTCTTCTTTTTTTCAAAAGTAGATAATAGGTCATTGATAGAAGCTAATCTAAAATCTAATGAAATCCTAATAAGTGTGCAATTAAATCCTTAAAAAGATTTTATTTCCTTTTGCACTTTAGATGACTATAATATAATTTTTTTTGCAAATTTAATCCTAATTCAGGCGCTCTAATAAATTTGATAAGTAATCCAATTAATGAATATTCTTGCACCAAAATTTGCATACCTTTTTTATATAGCTCTTCTCATGCCTTTGTAGAGGATGTATACTTTGGTGTATAAAACACCAAGTTGCTACTTCAAGTAGGATGTCCTGAAAAACTCCACCAAATTATGGTCTCAAACTTTCTTTCACGAGCCTAGGATTTGGTGGCTTGTTCTCCTCTTGTGTTCACCTCGTTTTTCTATATATTTGGAGAAGTCTATGTCTCTAAAGTGGTACCTTCATACTATGAGAGCTAATATTCAAATTTCTAATATTTGATGAGCTTCTTATGTATTCAAGTCTTCTTATCAAATTTTAATTTCAAGAAGGATATTGTTCTATGATTTGGAACTCCTTGCAAAATTGTCCTTCATGGATTTAGCACTCCTTTCAAAATTCTCCTCTTGGGCTTGTTGTCGGATGATGACAATTGGCCCAAGTCCTTCACTATAAGGGACTTCACCTTGATAGTGGATTTCTCCAATGAGTTCTTCAAAGAACTCTCTTTATTTTTAGCAAGGCTCTCCTAGCCTTTTTTGGATGCTTGATTAGACCTTCACAAGGTCTTTGATTTGGTAGCTTTTTATGGTATTTCTTGAGACATTTTCTTCAACCTTCTACTTATAGAAGTGTTGGTGGTGAGATATTATCCTGGATATTTTGATTCTACTACTCCTAGATTCGATCAGGACTCTCCTACTCCTTCTTCTTCCAAGATTAGAATTTCTTACATGATATCTTCTCATGATCTCTTACTTTTACTTAAAGGCTGATTTGATTATGAAGAAGATACTCTTCCTAACTTTCTTGTAGGAATTCTTCCAACTCACTAAATATCTTGTTCCTACAACAAAGATATTAGTACTAAAATATTTAGTCTGCTTCTGAATCAAATATTCATCTCAAATTCTTCTTCAGGATCAAGGATTCTATGACCTATTTCAATATCAAGGCTCTTGTGGCCTTTTTCAGTACCAAGGCTTCTATGGCATTTTTAGTATCGAGGCTTCTATAGCCTTTTTAGTACCAACGCTACTATAGCCTTTTCAGTATAAAGGATTATATGGAATTTTTAGTATCAAGGATACTATGGCCTTTCTAGTATCAAGGCTTTTATGGTATTTTTAGTATCAAGACTTTTATGACTTCTTCTTCAAGTCTTCTATGGCCTTTTTGTATCAAGGCTCCTATGGCCTTTTCTTAAACTATGGAATTATGCAATCTAATAGTGGATATATTTAGTCTCCTACCTTTACCATGATACTTCAATAGAAGTCTTCTTTCATAGTATTCTCCTCTTGCATAATGAACTAACCTTCGCACTATGAGGGCACGTCGATCTTTGGGCAACGAAGTTGGAGTCTCCTAGATTTCTATCATAGGAGTCCCAATCCTTTGATAATTAATTTCCTATAACAAAATAAAATTTAGGCACTAGTTAGTAATTTCTAGATAATCTGGATGATCTTCACTAGATGATTTTTCAATCTAGTGGATTTTGTGTTGAGTCCTAGTCTTCACAAGTTTTTCTAACAACTCTATGGAAAAGACTCTATACGAAAATGATCTCAGTATTTTCTAAAACTGAGATTCCTTTCAGTCCTATATTTTTTACTCTCCTAAACATCTACCACCTAGATTATTTTGAGATATTTTAACAGTGGCTAGTCCAACGGTGCATCAGTTTGACAAAACTCTCAAGTTAACTGTTAGTTGTGGTTTCCATATTGACCTACATAGACTAGATCTATCATGGCTCTGATACCATTATTTAATTTTGATTAATGAGACTTGGGAGATAAAAATTACAAGATGCAAAATAACATAAAAGAAAGTAAATCTACTAGATGACTGAAGTATATTGTAAATATAAATCATATAAAATATTACAATGTAGCTATGGAGGAAATGAGAACTACATTAACAAAGCTACTAATCTACATTGTATCTATCACCAATGAATGATGAGGCATATAGAACTACACTATCCACTAAGCTACACTATATTAATATATCCCAAAAATCATTATCTATCTATCTAAAAATACATCATTATATAGGCAAAGTGGGATACTTGGCCAACATTTTATCTAATTGTGCAAGGGATAACTTGAACATGTACAACTTGTGCATTGACACTTGTGCATTTATTACATTGCATGAAGTAACTAGATAACTTACATAGGAAGTAATCTAAGTATGTATCTTGGAGTATACATTTACATAATCCAAATGATGAAATAGACTCTATTTCCAACAGATGAATAAAATTGCTTTGACTCAACCTCCAGAGTAGGCTTGTTCCTTGTCAACCTGCTGAATGTTGTCTCTTTTAAGCTCAAAATAAAATGAGAAAATGTTAGGGATATAAATGAGAAAGGGTAAGGAATTATGAAGTGTAAAATTAATGGATGAAGCTAACAACATAGACTTCTACCAACAACCTCTCACAAGTCAAATGTAAAAAAACCACTAGAACCAACAACATTCACAATTTGTGCTCTTCAAAATTAAAGATCATAGCATACCACATAACTATTATAAATATCTAAGATACTAGAAATCCAATATTAGTAGAATAAACAAATACTTAAACTAATAGAAATGAATTCCCATAAGCATACATTCATATTATGAATCATTCCAATTGCCCTAGGCTAGCAATCCAATATCAATAGAATAGACTACCCTAGCAACATTAACAAAAATGACTTCACAAGATTAATACCAGATAATGAAGAAGATCACAAATTTGAGGTAAACATCCCAAGTAATGCTCCTTTATTTGATTGTAAAAAAAGGTTACAACAATGTAAGCAAACACTTTAGAACTGACCCTTTAAAGTGAGGGTTCAACCTCTATTTATAGATTTTTACATTGATTATGAATATGAGAATTACAAGGATCTTCAGATGAAGTTTGGCTCTCTACAACTTGCTTAGATTTTGTGGCCTCCAATTGTTATTCCTTAAATTGGTTAAGAGAAATTGAATTTGGGCCATCCATTTTTCTTGTAATAGTTTGCACCCATGGATTTTACAATGATAATTAATTGATAAAATATTTCTAGAAGCTTCCATACCAAGAAACTTAATCTCCTCAATCATTTTATCTTCCACTATTCTAGTTTTGTTGATCCTTTTGATTCATATCGTGGCCATGGTAAGCATCTTGTTGTTCATTGGTCTAGATACAAACAAACACAATTAAGTTTGTCAAACTCAATGTTGGAATGTTACTCAGTCAAATTATGTTGACCTTCTCAAAATTGTGCTTCTACTTTCACATTTTCTATTTTGGATTATCTTACCCACAACCATGAGAACTTGCCTTCAATCTGTCATTTTCCTCAAAATTGCATCCAATTATTAGAACTGGGGGTATTTGACCATATTGATTGTGGATTAAGGAAAAATTATGGTTTTGAGGCTTCATCTTCTTGAGGATAAAATTGGCTCTAGATCGTGATCACTTTTCAATGCAAGTACCTTTTGAATATTTTGACCATGATAGAGAGATTGCTCATGGTTGTGGATTGAGAAGAAGTATTTTTTCTACCAAGGAAGTCATGATTTTTAAGAGGGCTCCACCTTCAAACCTCAAACTTTCAACTGTACAATTAATAAAGAAAAACTCATAGCTATGATCAAAACTCCCAAAAGCCAAAGATTGATCAATACAACCATGGTATCAAGGATTTTTATAGTTCTGAGAACCTTACATATGTAGCCATGCTCCTTTTAGTTAAGCATGTATTTTTTCTTCCACTGTTATATTAATAAATAAATGCTTGTAGTCATGATTAGAACTTCAAAAAGTTAGATTTTGACCAATTTGATTGTAGATTCACAAAAATTCATGGATTTGAGAACCTCAACATCCCATGGTTGTGCTCCTATGGATTTATTTCCTTGGCCTTATTATGATCATGGATTTGAGGAAATATCCTATGGTTATAATTCTTTCTTTCCTTGGCCTATTTTTTGTAAATATAAGTGCACTTTTGAGCAAGCCATATCCTTCTACCAAGATCTTCTTGTTGAGCAATTCTATATTACCTTTGATTATGATTTTGAGCCTTATTTTCAACACTTACCATTTATTAAAAAATTTGGTTGACTTATCAATGATGTAGTCATATTTGCCTACACCTCCTTTATATCCCTATAATGTAGTCAAAATTTGACCTATAGGTCTTTCCACTAAATTTAAGGAAAATTAGTGAAGATTAGGACTCAGCTATATTGATAGGTTGAACCAACTTAGGAGATAATTTGATTATTCAAGGATAGAACAACCTTGAAATTTATTTGAAGACTTTCTTATTATATATTAAAGGTGTACAAGATCAAGAATAATTTGTTATTTAGGGATAGAGCTAACCTTGACATTGATTTAAATTTTTTTGAGGATTTACAGATTGAAGGTTGAGGTAGAATCAACTTAGAAGATAGTTGATCAGTTAGGAACATTTAGTACCACCTTGATATTGATTTGAAGGGATTGCATATTGAATATTGAAGTAGAACCAACCTAGGGGATAGTTATTCATTGAGGAAAGAGTCATCTTGGCATTGGATTCTCTAGTAAGGAGGAGAATCATATTCGGTTGTTAGGTGTTATGGATAATTTTGATCATAATCCATATGCACTTTTGGCTGAAACTGTAAGAGGTTACATTAGAAGCTAGAACGATCAAGTATGGATAATGTTGAATGTTTTGTATTTAGGTTTTTAATGGATAGGTCCTCAATTTTTGATATAAGGACAAATATTTGTATTACCAAAATATTTTCACCACAAGTAGGAGGGGATGGATCTCGTAAACCCATATCTATATTGCTAGACATTTTTAACCTTTCCAAATAACAAATGGGTATAAATACACATCACCCATCAAAAGAAAACTCAAATGGTGAAATTTGGCTAGGTATACAACTCACCAAACTTTCTATAGCCCTCTAAGAAACAAGTGGGCACCCAAAATCCATCACCTAATGAATTCTCTAGAGGTAATAATTTGACCATGTATAAGGTGTGTCGAAGCTTTTGTACCTCTAAAAATGGTAGCCTAGGACCAAGATACCAATGGTCTAGCAATGATTTGGCTAAGTCTAGAGGTTGTTAAGAGTTTTTTCCCCCTCAATGGAGATGGATGGGTACACAAAACCCATCACCTAAAATTGAAGAGAGCAAAAGAGCCAAAATTTTCCAAGTAGAAAAAATCAAAGATCAATGATTGGTAGTATATTTACCAATATATCATGGTTTTTTGACATCATCTAGGGGATGGAAAATCATTGATATGTATAGTCATCTATTAGAGAGTCTCAATGATCAACCCACTAGCTGCTTATTTGTGTGGGTGTGTGATCATGATGGAGGTTGTAGCCTAATAGAAGTGTTAGAGAATCCAATGAACTAGATAATCATGGCCACTACGTATTTAGATGATGCCTAATCAAGCCACATCAACAAGCCATAACTAGTCAGTTATAATAAACTTGCTATTGAATGTGGGTACATGTTTGTAGATGATCTAGTAGAACAAAAATCCATGATTGAGGTAATGTTGCTCTAATAACAAAATTTATTGTAAAAGGCTATATATACTAGAATGTAAAAATTTTAAAATATTGACTCTTAAGATTTTACAATTTGCATGTATGAAAGCACATTATACTTTGAGAAATACAATTGGATTGTTGTTTGGCCTTTGGTTCAAATATTTGCAGAACATGTATGTATGAATAGTTGTTTATTTATATTATTAGCTAGTTGAATGAGCAGTGTTAATTATATCCTCTATATTTTTGTGTATGTTCTTTCTCTAGTTCTAGAATTTATAATCAAACAACTCATGAAATGGATAAATATAATATTCTATGATTGATAAAATATTGGTTGGTCTGCTAGGTAATTTAGGGGATATCTCATTTGCATAAGTTTTCATATATTTTGTATCTTGATGTGGCTTAACCTACACCATTATAAGTTCTAGCTTCAGCTTCCTTTATTTCTTTCAACACCCTTTTCCCCCCAAATTTTAGGATTAGCTAGTTAGGATCCATTAGGATGTTGAGGGTGATGTCATAAGTCACCCATAAGTATTAATTTAATATGTGAGTTGTATAATAAAGCATATGCAAAAATATATTAAATTGAATGTTTTATTCATGCAAATTAATAATTTTTGTTAATTTAAAAATAAATTAAAAAACATGAAAACTGGCATAAAAAAAGTTGTTTTTTATAAAAAGCTAGTTTTTAGCTTTTTTGGTTTTTTTAGCTTTTTTACATGATAAAGGTTGATTGATCATTATATATTTTGTAATTGGAATATTTTTGAAATATTTAGAAGAACTGGCATATTTCAGAGTGCACAATTTTGGAGCTTTTATGTGGATCTTTTTAAAGTTTATATTTGTGCGCTTTTTTTAATTCTAGATCTAAATTTATGGTTTGAACCGACAACATAGTTTGTTGAAATTAGATCTTTTGGCTAGGGATATTCATAATTTGGTATTCAAAATTGGATTAGCTTAATCACTAAACACTCCTCGATCATTTTCAGTTGATATCAATGCTCCATTAATGTTATTTTTGTCTTAGATCATAATTGCTTTAATGTTTTTTTATCTCTCCACCTCAAGAACTTTCATTTGTTATCAGAGCAGGTTGCGTGTGATTTCAGAATTTGCAGGTATAGATACAGAAAGAGAGGGTGAATATTTTTATTCCCAACATACTTTACAAGATTTTGGATCAAAAATACTTGTGGCTATTCGTTTGCTATCATGTCAAAAAATAGTACATCCTTAACTATACCTACATTCAAATAAGACAACTTTGAGTACTGGAGAGATCAAATTAGGAGGATATTTGTATGGAAGGGAGTTTTAAAAAGTATAGTTCATCTGTATACTCCTAATGATTGGAAATTTCTTCCTAAATATCAAAATAAGACATTAGAAGAAGAGGAAAAGAATGATGCTCAAGCTTTCTTCTATTTGCAGAGTGCGATAGATCCTAGCATCTACCCAAGGATAGTTGGTTGTAAGAATTCCTATGAGGCATGAAAAATATTGGAGAGATCATATCAAATATAAAAAAAGGTAATATCAGTAAAGCTCTCCACATTAATAATTAGTTTTGAAAATATGAAAATGCATGATGATGAGAATGTTGGAGACTATTGTATTACAGTAAATGACATAATGCATATAATGAGTGTATGGTGAAGTCATGGAATATAAAGTAGTAGTAAGAAATATTTTGATATCCCTAACTCCAAAATGGTTGCATATTATCATTACACTTGAGGAGTGTAAATATATGGACTAAATTAATGTTGAAGAATTAGTGGGTTCTTTATTGTCCCATGAGGATAAAATGAAAATTTACTCAAATGAATTGAATCATGCACTAGAGTCCAAAGTATGGGTTTTGAAACCAAATAAAAAGCCCAAAAACTCGAATGTAAATTTTAATCAAATTTCATATTGAAAAGGTAAAAACCAATCAATTTCAAAGTGTAAGGGTAAGAAGGTTATCACTTATCATTATTATAAGAAACGAGGTCATATGGTGAAAGACTGCAAGAATATAGCAACCAAAAATCAAGGAAACCAATATGGGGTGAGAAAAAGTCTTACCAAGATGAGAATAATGATAATCAAATTAATTATTCTCTTTCATGTAATTCAGGTTTGGATGATAAGAATAATATGTGTTTTTTTTATTCAGGATGTTCTAACCATATGCCATGTTTTAAGGATTGTTTTGAAAAGCTAGATGGTTCATTCAAGAGCCAAGTTCACTTAGGAGATGGGAAGGTGATTCATGCAGAAAGGAAAGAGAGTATACCTATCACCATAAAGTATGGTAAGGGTGATATCAACAATATTTATTTGGATCCGAACATGAATCACAATCTAATGAGTGTTGGACAACTATTAGAGAAAGGATTCAAGCTACTTTTTGACAATGGAGAATGTTTGATATATGATAAAATGTAAGGTAACAAATTTATTGGAAAATATATTATGTAAAAAAATAGAATGTTTCCATTGAGAATAAATATGTTAAATCAGAATTATTTATTTTCTACCATTGAGGAATCAAGCATGTTGTGGCACTCTAGATATGGTCATTTAAATTTCAGAAGTTTGCATGTTCTTTTTAAGAACAAGATGGTTGATGGTATTCCAAGGATTGAATACAAATTTAAGCAAGCATGCAACGAATGTATACTTGGAAAAAACCATAGAGAATTTTTTCCAACCAAAAAATGGAGAGCTACCAAGAAATTGGGATTCGTACATTTAGATTTGTGTGGGCCTATGTCTTGTCCTAGCATAGACAAAAATTTATATTTTATTTCCTTTATTGATGATGCTACCAAAATAATGTAGGTTTTCTTCTTAAAGATAAAATATGGGGTATTATCAACATTCAAGATATTCAAGGAATTAGCTGAAAAGAAATTAATTTGTTCTATCAAGGTGTTAAGAACTGATAGAGGTGGGGAATTTTGTTCATAGAAATTTCTAGATTTTTGCTCTTCGCATGGAATAAAAAGGTATTTTACTGCTCCCTACACACCACAAAAATATGGTGTTGTAGAGAGTAATAATAATACCATAATGGATTTACAAAGAACCATGTTGTTGAAAAAGAAGTTGGAGAGGAATTATTTGGCCAAAGCAATGCAAACAACGACCTACATCCTGAATAGAAGTCCCACAATGGCAGTGAAAAACAAGACACCATATGAATAATGGCATAGTAAGAAGCCCATGTTGGCTCATATTAGAGTATTTGGTTGTTTAGAATTTTTTCACATTGGTGATGCTAAAATTAAAAACTTAGACCCCAAGAGTGAGCGTCACATTTTTATAGGTTATAGTGATGGTATTAAGGCTTACAAGTTTTTCAATCCTATTAGTAAAAAAACTATTGTTTTTAGGGATTGTAAATTTTTTGAGAATGATGTTATTAGTGAAGGGAGGTAGAATTTTTATGGAGAAATGGATGTCAATAAATATACTCCATTACTTCCTAGTATTAATGACAAAAATAGTAGTTTTTCCCAAGAGACTAGTTTACCACCAACTTCAATCCAAGTAAAAAACAAGAGGTTGTTGCTTCCACATCCAGCAAGTCAGATGTTGGATCATAACTATAAGAGGAGAAAACAAATACTTCAAGCTCAATCAAGTAATAATATTGAATATAATGAAGATGAAATGACTTACTATAGCTTATATTACATTCTAGTGAACCAAGGAACTATCCAGAGGCTAGTCAAAGGAAAGAATGGGTTGAGGCCATAAATTTTGAGATGGAGGCCATTGAGAGAAATGAGATATGGAATATCATTCATCCTAATATTTACATGGATATAATTGGTACAAAATGGGTCTACAAGACCAATTTCCATAGTGATAAAATAATAGACAAACATAAATCTAGACTAGTAGCAAAAGGGTATGCACAAACATATGGAGTAGACTATGAGGATACTTTTTCTCCTATGACTCACCATGATACTATTAGATCGGAAGTTCACCAAATTAATGTCAAGAGTGCATTCTTTAATGGTGATATTGAATAAGAGGTATATGTGGAGCAACCACAAGGTTATAAAATAAAGGGTAAAGAGCATTGGGTATACAAGTTAAAAAAGGTACTATATGGGTTGAAAAAAGCTCTAAGAGCTTAGTACTCAAAGATATATAGATGGTTCTATAAAAATATATTTTAAAGGAGCAAAAAATATCCAACACTTTACATAGAAATTGTTGACACTAACGTGTTGTATGTTTGTCTTTATGTTGATGATATCATTTTTACAAGAAATTCCAAAGCTATGATATGAGACTTCAAGGAGAGCATAAAAAGAGATTTTGATATGTCTGATACTGGAGAAATAAAATACTTTCTTGGTATGTAAGTACAACAAAGGGAAGATGAGATCTTCATATGCCAAGCCAAGTATACCTAATACATGTTGAATAAATTCTCATTGCTAGACTACAAGGCAATTGATACTCCCATTGCTAGTGGGGAGAAGATTATAAAAGAGGATGGGAGTCCTCTTGTTGATGAAAAGACTTTTAGAAGTATGGTGTGGATTGATGTACCTTAAATCAACAAGACCTAATATTACCTATGCAGTTTCACTAGTACCTTGATTTATGAGCTTGCCAACTCAAAGGTATATGCAAGCAATGAAACAAATATTTAGATTTGTGAAGGAAACCCTTGATCATGGAATACACTATAGATCAAAAATATCTTCAAAACTATTTGGGTATGCTGATTTAAATTGGAGAGGTTCCATTTATGACCAAAAATCCACTACAGGACATTGCTTCACCTTGGGAAGTGGGTTGATTTCTTGATCATCCAAAAAGTAAAGTACATTGGCTTTGTATTCCACTAAATCTGAATATGCAACCCTTACTTTAGCTTGTACTCAAAGGATTTTGTGGAGGAGAATATTGAAGGATTTTGGTGAGACTCAACATGATTCTACCAAAATATTTTGAGAAGGTATGGGAAGGGTGATATCAAAGTAATAATATCCAACTATGAGATACATAGAGAGCAGTAAGATCTACCTTGATTCCCCTATGAGGGGGGATTTCCCTCAAGGAAATCTCCCCCTCCCTCTTTCGTATGATTTTCCTTTTTATTTTGAGTATTTTTTTCCATATTTGGAGTTTCTCATTTAGTTCGTTTAGCAGTTGGGTTACACTATTCCATCCATGGAATAACTAGTCTTGGTGAAGGAAAGACCCTATATGTTAAGTAGTGGAAAATTCAAAGGTGTGCTAATTGTTAACCCTACATCCATCACATATGGGATTGCTCGATCGCAGTCACACATAGTGAATCCCAACATCAAATGTATCTCCACCACATGGCTTCTCCACAATCCCATGATGGGAATTAACAATCTCCAATAATTATTGGACATGTAGAAGGGTTTGGTTTTTTGGTGAGAAAAGGGAGCACAGGCACCAATTTTATTTTTTATTTAAATAAAAAGTATGTGGCTCATTTATCCCACATTCAAGGTGGGATGGTACTAGGAGTACCTTAAGAGGTTGGATTTCCACCTAATGGAATGACCACCAATGGATGCTCAGGGGTCCTCCTCCACGTGGACGTCAAATGTGCTAGTTGGAGGCACCAATGCCTGGGGTACCACACCCTTGTTGATGCCCTAGTTATGGGTGTTATAGATTCGACCACATGGAGGTTGGCTATTTTTCGGGTGGTTGGTTGAATTTAATAGTTTAACCATTGACTACATGGTGGATTTTATCATTTACTACCAAAAAATTCAATTTTTTTGGAAGAATATTTTCCCACCCTTAGAATATTCTTGATGCTATTTTATAGAATATTCTTGTGAATATTCTTTGATGCCATATTGTAAAATGCTATGAACCTATTTTATTTTACTATTGGAGACTCTAATCATTAATCTCAAATTTTTAGGTCTCCATTTAGATCCGAAGATATTTGTGTTTGTAAACACTAGAAATTTTTTTCAAGCTAGACATAGTGGAGGTGTCCATTTTCTATTTTGAGGCTATTTCATATGATGTTTTGAGCCTCAAAGTTTTTTGTATAGGAAGTGAACTATTGGTTGAACTTGATATTCCTTCAATCCTCTTTTTTCATCAAATACTATTTTAGAAGTAAGTTTTCTTCACAACCATGGCCCTCTTGCAATTCCATCATGATTTTGGGTGCTCCTATAGTAGGAGGTATTTTTTTTTATCATAGGATTCTATCAAGTACTCTAGATTGGGAGTTGTTGTCACTTCACAAGACCATGCCCATTTTTATGTGATCTTAGAAATCACATGGGTAATCCATGCATTGGAGTTGTCTTTACCTTTTAGTGACTTATATCTTAGTGGATTTTAGTTTTTCATATTGGCTCATGTCTTCATCAACAAGATTTCCAACATCATGATGTAAGTGAACCTAGTACCTAGTCATATTATTTATAGCACTTTATGGATGCAACGACTGGTTATCCATACATTCTGATAGGAAGAGGAGGTTACCATATGTACACTTTTGACACTTTGAGTAACACCAAATCAAGCTCTGCATCAACTTTTGTATTATATTCTTGGCTATTTTAGCATAACTTTTGGATGGCTCACATTATTGTATAAAGGTGTATTTTTGGCATAGACCAACACCTTCTAGATGAGCTTCATCATTAAGGGGGGATATTAGAATATGAATGAGTATTTTATACTTAGGAAAGTGCACATTAATGGGGTATGTTAAAATATTAAAGTGCACTTTACCTAATTTAATATGCATTATTGCTTTTTAGGGTTAGGGTTAGGGTTTCCTTTCTAAAACCCTAATATCTTCCAAACCCTAATTTATCCCTATATGTACTCATTCATGAATAATATTTGATAATTACATTTGGTTCTAACATAGGAACAAACCTACTATGGATATTGACCTCTAAATATTCACATATTCAAGGTCTTTTAATGTTGTTCAAAGTCATTGGGTGCGTAATTTATACCTAGGTGCATTTTTAGACCAACAATTTATGACATGTCTATTGGGACCCAAATCCTACTTTTATGATAGAGTAGAGACTTGGTAATACTCTATTATAATATATCTTCTTTATCTTGCAACTTCATTCAAGAAGAAACCTAGTTTTATATATATCCATTTTCAAAGAAGTGCTTTGAAAAACCTAGTTGTTTTGCTAAGTCTAAAGCTATATGATAACACGATATGAAGCTAAAATATCAAAAGAGATAATATAATTTCTAGAATCATCTTTTAGTGGGATCAAATTCCAACATTCTATCATATATTTTGAATTATCACCATATTCAATCCTCATAGAATATCAAACCAATATATCAAACCCTACACCTATAGTACCTCTAAATATACAAGCATCAATGGCTCAAAATCTGAATCAAAATTAGAATATTTAGAACTAGGACCTCTTAGCTTTCTCATATAAAATACAATCCCTCAAGCAACTTAAAAAATATTACCTATTAGAATTGAAAGGATCTAACAATCCTATTTTTTCCAAGATCTAGTTTTTTAAAAAATAATATCACCACAATATCTAAGCTAGCAACAAGAATCAATTGAGATAATGAAATATATATATTAATGGAATTAATAATCAAATGATAAAATACTCTAATAATAAATTTATAGAATAATAATACTCACTGGCATACTCTCAAAGAGAGGGAAGCCCTTGCTTATATAGGCAAGGGTGTACAATGAGGATCATAGGATCAATCATGAAAAATGAGGGAATGGATATCCACCCTAGAAGAAAAAAATAACAAGATAAGATAGCCAACTAGAAAAAAAACTAAGATATCCAACTAGAAAAAAAAGCTAATATGGGCAACTAGCAAGCAGAAATCTAGATGAGCTAATATCCCACTAATAAATAAAATTGGAAAAAAATATATACTCCTAGGTAATATCCTAAGTGAAATATAGTAATAATGTGCATGACTAATACACCAACACCCTTGCTTAAGTAAAAATTAGGATAAAGTGTAAAATATAATGAAATAGGCATTCCTCAAATATGGATCCCAACAACTAGGTCTAATGAAGTACCCATGTATAATATAATATACTCAGATATGGGTCCTGGTAACTAGTCCTGATGAGGTACCCATGTACAATATAATAAAAATGTGAAGGAAAAAGGACTCAAGAAGACCCCTAAGGACAACTTACTTCACCCCAAGAATTGATTGTAACTCAAGGAAATGAGGTGATGCCAAAGGTTTAGTGAAGATGTCTAAAATATTCTCATGTGTAGGCATGTACTCTAAACTAAGAACTCGATCTAGATAAGCTATCGAGTGAAGTTCATATGGGTGTCAATATGTTTGTTGTGTTGGTGCTCTATTAAATTGTGAGATATGTGAATAGCACTTTGGTTGTCACACCAAAGAGTAGTAGGATGATCAGGTGGAAAACCAAACTTTGTCAATAACTGGTGAAGCCAAAAGTCCTCTTGTATGGTAAGAAACATTGCTCTATACTCAACCTATATTAGTGAAAGTGCAATAGTGGATTGATTTTTACACGACCAAGCAATAGGACTAGTACCAAGATAATAGATAAAAATTGAATTAGACCATGGGTCATCAACACTACCTACCCAATATGAATCTAAATAACCAACAATCTTTAAAGTCATTGGAATGTAAAAAAGACCAAAGTGGTATGTGCCATAAAGGTATCTCAAGATACACTTGGCTTCCTTCCAATGACTCTCATGTGGATCCTGTGAGAATCGGGAGACAAGTCCAACAACAAAGGAAATATCAGGATAATTATGTGTCAGGTAGATAATATTGCCAACCTATTACCTATATAATTTAGGATCACATTTAGGTGTGGTGCAAGTGGAAGTTGAAGTGATGATTTATTGAAATAGATAATAGTTTTGCTTGCCATTAGCCATGCCAAATATATGAAGCAAATCAAGTGTCTACTTCTACTGACATATAGAGATCCATGAAGAAGACTATATAATCTAAAGACCAAGGCAAAAATGTAAAAGTCTTAAATTTTTCATATCAAAGTGCTCCATAAAAGAGAGTTGTGTGGTCTGAGTCATGCTAGAGGAGATACTAGCAAGGATGAGATCATCGACATAAAGAACAAGTATGAGAATATCCTCTCCAATCCTTTGTATGTAGACTGTGGTTAGAATAGTAACATGTAAATCCAAAAGCAAGAAAGAAGGCATCCATATTATCATAAAAATCTTGAGGATCTTTCTTAAGACCATAGACTGCCCTTCTAAGATAACAAACAAGTGAAGGATCATGTGAAAATCCTGGTGGCTACTCCATGTAAATATCCTCATGCAAGTCACCATGGAGAAAGGTATTCTTCACATCCATTTGATAAACTAACCATATTTGTGAAGCAGTAAGAGCAAGTACAAGGTGAATGGAATCCATATTAGAAATGGGAGAAAATATCTCAGAGTAATCAATCCCCTAAACCTTTGAGAATATCTTTACCACAAGACAAGACTTGTACTTGGCTATATAACCATTAATTGCATACTTGGTTTGATAGATCCGTCTACATTGAACCAACTTCCTTCCAATAGGAAGAGGAACAAGATCCCACATGTGATTCTTAATCAAGGAATAATACTCCTTGACCATAGTAGTATCCCACTAAAAAATTCCATTTGCATTTGGAAAGTGTTGTGGGTCATCTAAAATGGCAAGACTCAAAATTCCATGAACTTTGGAATGTCAAGAAGTTAGAAGGTCACCAATGAAAGAAGATACCTCCTCAAGAGTATTACGGGCCCACCGAGGTATGGTTATAGTAGGAGGATCATCAATAACATCCTCATTATGAAGAAAATAATCCTCAAGTGAAGAAGAGGAAGATGGAGAAGAGGGAGTAGAAGTGGAAGGTACAAAGGCTTTTGGAATGGTTTGCTCATCAAAATCCTTCATAACATCATGAGTGTTGGGGTCGAGCAACCAATAAGCCTTCATATCATCATAATAACCAATAAATATAATTGGTTTACTCTTTTCTATCCAAGGATTTCCTCTTCTTGATATAACAAGAATATTGCTTCTCAACAAAGGCCTGAAAGACCTTAAAATTGGAAAACACTTCACTTTTTTACTTAATAAAGTACACCCAAGTGCACCTAAAGAAGTCATCTATGAAAGTAAGCACATACTTGGACCATGAAAATGATGGAGTTGGAAAAGACATCAAGTCACTATGAACCAAATCTAAGGGTGCAAAAAGTATCAAAGCCTTCCCTTTTGGGAAAAGGTCTTAATGTTGTTTTCCAAGTGCACATCCTAGACAAACTCCATCTGAAAAAGAGACCTTAGTAAGACATATCACCATGTCTTGTGTTCTTAACTACTGTAGATATCTATAGTTGAGGTGACCAATTCTCTCATGCTAAAGTTTACTCATAGAGTCTACATGAGCAACAAGGTAATTTCCAAAGGATGAAGTGTCAAATACCTCAAATCTATAAATATGGGCACTATGATCAATGACCCCTGTAGAAAAAGTAGTCTCTAGCTCCAAAAACTCTTTGATCTCAACACCATGTGGGGTAAAGAGAACTATTTTTCCATCTCTATAATAACAAATATGATATATGGAAAGAAGACTAGTGGAAAGTTTTGGCACATATAAGACATCCTTGATGCACCCACCATCTAACTCAACCGTTCCTATCCTCAAAACTGTAATGCTAGAAGAGTCTCCAACTTCAATGTTGGAAGTGGAACTAGGACTAAGAGAGGAAAGAAGCTCTCTAGAAGTATTCATGTGATGAGAATCTCCCAAATCTATAATCCAACTATGTGATGATACCTCCACTACATGTTCTCAAAGGACCTTCTTTGTCTTTTGTGGAAGAGGGAGTGGAAAGAGAGATTTTATTATTTGGCATGGCTTCTTCTAAGGCTTCCATTTTCGTCCAACACCTAGACTTAGAATGGCCTTATTTACCACAAAAGGCACAAGTATCCCTAGACTTTTTCTTATTATTAGAGGAAGACTCGTTGGATTTAGAAAGAGGAGGTTTGGAGGGATTTTTAGTAGATTTGGTAGGAGGTGGAGTGGATTCTTGCTTTGGTTTGGGATTAGGCCTAGATTTAATTTTACCTTTGGAATATGAGAATGCTACTAAGGATTGATTTTTGGAAGGAAATGCATCTAATTGATCAATCTTGGATTGTTCCCTAGTGATATGCTAACAAAATAACTCAAGTGATGGAATAAAAAAGGCATTTCCTAATTCATACATATTAGACTAGAAGGTAGAGGAGAATACTTGAAAGGGGCCTTTTAACTTGAATAAAATGAGAAAAATACACTATTCATCAGTCTTATTCTTTCCACTCCCCTTCAGTTGGGCCAAAATATATTTAAACTCTACAAGATAATATTATATGGTGGGGAACTCATAAGGGGAGAGATATGACAATTTAGATTCCAATTGCAAAGAGCAAAATTGATCCACTTTCTCATACATCCCTTCAATATTTTCCCAAATGTCAATAGGTGTAGTACAATATACTATATGAAAAAGTAGATTGTTACTTATGTGTAATTCAATGATCCCCATAGCTTCATCCACTTTGTTAAGGTAATCAAATTAATCATATTTCTTTGTGAATGAGGATGACATATGTGTCAACATTTTCCATAATCCCTTAGATTGCAATAGTTGTCTCATTTTATGTTCCATTGTGATAATTATAAGGTGTTAATAGTTCAACTGAAGCCATTTTAATCCAAATACAAACAAAGAAAGCAAATAAAAGAGACAAGAGATAAGAGACACTTAGAATGTGCCTTGTGCAGAAACCAAAATCTAGCCACTTTTCATCCATCCATGTCCTTCAATCATAGTCATCCATTATTTATATATGTATTTATTTAATATATATAAATATTAATATTTTATAAATTATATATATATATATATAATAAATATATGTATTTATATAAACAAATCCTATCCATCCACCACATTTTAATCTTAGCCATCCATCCATCTCAATCCGCGTTGCTTGCCCAAGATTAATCTCCACCCTTCCTCATGTTTTAATCTTGGCCACCCATTTTGTGTCATCAAAACCCTAACATGTCCAAGGGTAGATTATAAAATATGAGTAATTTTGATGAATCAAACCCTTAAGCTCCTTAGAAAATTTTTGAGAAAATTTTCCCTAGTCATTTTTGCTATCATCTTCACCCCTCGCCACCGCCATCGCATCCCCCATTTCCACCACCACTAAACCCTTGTGACCTAGATTTGGTTCTACGACACTTATTCCTACTCTTGAATGCCACCCAAAGTTCACCAAACTCTATTGGGCATCCCTAGAATGCTAGTGGACATTCACAACCATCATCAAATGCCTCTAGGTGCTTCCTACAACATATTTTGCAGTCCGTAAGCCCTCGACTATTTTCAGGTATTTGCATGACCATTGACATCAAAAATAGGAGTAGTGATTAGCATTGAAAAGGTAAAAATATTCATTGCATTATTTATTTATATTCTTGCATTTTTTTTTTTAAGTTTCATTTTACAGCATTTAGGGTTTACTTGTTTTATATTTTAGAAGGCCTCATGCAGTGGAGCCCTTGCAGGTGATTTTAAATCCTTTTTATGTTGTTTGTTGTTTACAGGTGCAATATCTATGGTTTTTAAAGTTGTTGAAGCTAGGGTGGTCTCGTAGGGATACACAATACCACCCACATTCTTTTTTGGATCAAGGACGAGCGAGAAGACACTAGTTGTTCACTGAACCAAGGTTTTAAAATCTTGTTATTTGTAATATTTGTATCAAATAGCATTATAAAACCCCATATTGGGGCACATTCATTATACAACTTGAAATATCTGCCCATTTAATAAAATCTTATTAATTTTGTGCAATATGGTGTTGTTATTATGCTTTTTGTTAATTTATCTCTACATTGGTGTTGTTCATTTTTGGTTTACACCTTGCAACCCCCCAAGATATTTAACTATGAATGACCCTCCCCAAGAATTTTGGTACTTTATCTTAGTTATTGTTACAATATTCAGCTGAGACAAGAAGTCAACAATAATTATTTTTTGGAAATTTTGCTATAAAATTGAAAAAATAGAATTTCTTTTTAATACATTACAATAAAAAAAAAAATTATGAAAAATTTATATCCACTAGATCTTAATTCTGAATGCACCAGTGTGAAGCCCTACAAAAATAAGTCAAGATCAAAAAATTTTGGCTAAAATTCAATTTTGAAAGAGGGAGAAACGATCTCCAAAAGTTTATTTTCCAAAAAATTGTGATAAGGCTACGGGTTTGTAGTTAAAAATCTAGTTTTCTGAAAAATCCATCAACCGAATTGTATATTGAAATGCAGCAATGTGAAGCCCTAAAAAAATAAGTCAATATAAAAATATTGATCCAAAATGGATTCTGGAAAATGGAGAAACAACCTCTAGAAGTTGATTTTCCAAAAAACTACATGGCCACGGTTTTGCAGTTAAAATGCCATGGCTTAGGCCTAAAAAATGGACCTACAACAGAGGTTTCGACCCACTTTTTGATCACCAAGATCCCAAAAACAATTGTAAGGTGGGAGTATACAATAGCCAAACCCTAAGAGGTAATATCCACACTTTCACACTTGTTGAAACTTGTTAAAGTTGATCTTGCAGTTGGAGGTAGATTTGATCAATGTAGAATGTTCCTTCAAAGTCTTCAAACCTACAAAAAATTTGCAATATTGGAAATCCAATATTGAACAAAAGCAATCCTAATATCCTAAACCTACGGGTGATATTAAACAACCTAAGCTCTTAATACCATATTAGAATTGAAAGGATCTAACACTCCTATATTTCTCAAGATCTAGTTGTTTGAAAAATAATATCACCACAATATCTAAGATATCAACAAGAATCAATTGAGACAATGAAAACTCTATATATTAATAGAAAGCATAATAAAATGCTACATTAATATAACAAGAAATTGATAAAATAATAATACTCACTATCATACTCTCAAAGAGAGGGAATCCCTTGCTTATACAGGCAAGGGTGTACAATGAGGATCATAGGATCAATCATGAAAAAGGAGGGAATGGATATCAATCCTAGAAGAAAAAGCTACCAAGATAAGATAACCAACTAGAAAAAAAAGTTAAGATGGCCAACTAGCAAGAAAAAATCTATATGAGCTAATATCCTACTAATAAATAAATGGGAAAAATAAATATAAGCTCCTAGGTAATATCCTAAGTGAACTAAAGTAATAAGGTGCATGACTAATACACCAACATTACCATCATATGATGGTACCAAGAAAACTACTTATGAGCATTGTCAAGATGTTCCATAATTGGTTTATCTACATAACATTCAAGATAAGGATTTATGATAAGGCTATTAGTAATATCATTAAAAGGAAAATTATTATACTAGTACAAAAACCTACCAAATCTTAATATAGTTTTATGGGCACAATTGGATAGAAATTAGTGGAAGAATTTAATGAAAATGTGGAATAATTATCTTTGCTAACATAGTTTATAGTAAGACAAATGCATCCATATGAGAAAATATTAGATTTCAACATTAGCTTTATCCAAACATGGAATAGATTACCTCAAATTATTAGGTTAACCAATGAGCAAGCAATGTACTACTATTTAAGGGCATTCAAATTAGACTTAGGCATGGTAATAATGCAATCTAATGTCTTTACTTTCTCAAACATTTTTCAAGAAGCATTAAAGGTAGAAAAATATTTAATTACAATAGGTAGATTACCTCCAAAGACTGTAATGCGAATATTTCTAGAATTTTCCTAATAGACACAACCTCCTACTACAAGCATATCCTACTCGTTCATTACTTTGACTACCAATTTCCCAACATGGCCTATCCCACCAATATCTTATATATTACCAGTAACTCCTACTATTATATCGATGTTAGCACCCCATGCTATACCTGCATTACCAACCCTAGATGCTCAAACAATTACCATGCATGAAATGAATAATGCTATGAAAATTTTTGCAAATGAGGTGATTGCCATGAAAAGAAGAGAAAATGAGAGAAATTTTCAACCCAGAAGGTTTCCTCATATGATGAAGAATAAAGCAACTTCTATTTCCAGAGCTTCTAAAAAAACTAGTATGGTGTATAGCAACCAGGAGGATGAACCATCCACTTCAAGTTTTGAATCCAAACATTGGTGTTTAACCTACAATGATCCACATGGTGAGATATCTTGTATGATGTACCAAGACCACATTCAAAAGGTTACCATTGAAAAGGCAAAAAGGACTAAAAATGGTGGGTAAATATGTAAAGGTAAATGGTTCATAACTTCATCATATCCTTAGTGGAGCAAGTATCTTTGTTAATAAGATCAAGGAAGAAACCCTTGGAAGTTTATCCTAAGATAATGGATCCATTTAAAGTACATTCTAAGGCTAAGGAGTAGCCTATAAGGTATATTCCTTAGACTACCATAGTTCAAAATACAACTTAGCAACATCAAAAGGTAATAAAGAAAGGTGAAACTCAAGCAAAGTAAGGTGAAACCTAAGAGCAAGCAGGAGATAAACTTAGATACATATATCTTACAAAGCATCAAAGGATTGAGGTAACCCAGGAGTACCAAAAACAATTTAGGGAACCTACAAAAGAGCAGAGTATATAATATGAAATGCATGGCTTCAATATAGTTGAAGAACTAAAGAAGACACCTTCCAAAGCTAGCATGTATGATGCTCTACTTATTCTAGGATAGATTGATCTATTGCATGCTTCATTAAAGTCTATAAAGAATGAATAAAAGCACCAACTATTGAACTAAGTGTGACACTAAGAGGGAGGGTGAATCAGTGTGTATTAAAAATTTAATCCAACTACGAAATCAAATCAAAACAAGCAATCACACAAACATGCATCACATAACACCAGATTTATAGTGGAAACCCGATGTGGAAAAACCACTGTGCCAATGGACTGTTTGGACTCCCATCCAAATCCAACCTCAAAAATATTTGGTCTTTACAATATTTTTGTAGCACCAACTGCAGGGAATGGCACCAACCAACCCGGACTTTAGCAGCACCAATTGCAAGGAGCACCGACCCCTGTTGCCAAGCATCGACCCGACAAATTTAAAAAGCTCTGATAAAAGTTTTAAATCTCATAAAAATACCCTGAGTGGTCTAGCTCACAAATATTCTCCTCTAAAATATTATGTCTAACCTTTTCAATCTTCTCAACTCTGCACATTGATTATCTCACACCTTGCACATTTTTCAATCAAAATGCCAAAGAAAAAATTCTTCACAACATGCACCAGCAATCCTTTCTCCAAAAAACCCTTTTCCCCTTTTCTTTTAAAACATATATATGCTTCACATTAAAAAACATAGCTCTTTTTTTTAGTTACACAAAAGTACCACTCAACCGTTATATTCTTAGAAACTGCCAAAATTGCCAAAAAGAGCTGACAGGGCTTTTTGTAATAGTCATAACTTCCTCCTCAAATTTCCAAATGGGCTAAAAATTGAAACATATATTCTTGGATAAACCGAATACCTTCAGTTTAAATTTCAGATTTTAACTCTTCACGGATTATTCGTAGTACCTCCAACAAAGTGGCCTCTGACGCTGATTTTACACCTATCACATAAACTGGAAAAAGTGCTCCAGAGCCATTTTGCAATGCTCACCATTTCTTCTTCCAGACTCTGTTTGGGCTGAAATTTAAAAATTAAGCTCTTAGTATATCCAGATACCTCCAGTAAAATATTTGAGGTCCAATTCCTCATGGATTTCTTAATATTCCTCCCGCAAAGTGACCTCCGACGCAGATTTTACACCTGTCACATAAAGCATGAAACTGACCAACAATGCACCAGCGAAGCAACCGACCATTCCAACACTGCAACCACACTTTATAATGATAAAAAACCTCCAAATAGTATCTTGGGCTGTCCAACACATTCCATTGATGTTGTTGCAACTTTGACGATTTTTGCAACTTTGACAATTTTGCTACTTTGACAACTTCTTGACGATTTTTGCAACTTTTGCAAATTTGCATGAACAACCTATAACAACTTCACCCAAACATCAAAAACATCCTCATAAGCATTGAACACCACTGTACATACTCTGAAAAACCTCCGAACAACTATCCACTACATCAACCTATCCATCTGAGTGTGTTGACAACAATGACAATATTGTCGTTGCACCTTGCTCAACAATCTCCCCCTTTGGAATTGTTGGAAACACATGCACAATTTCCTGTAACTCTTCTCCCCTTTGAAAACAAGACCAAAGGGCTACTACAAACTCCCCCTAAGTCCATGCACAACATTCTCAGGCAAAAATTATTACACTTAGCAAGAATCACAAACATGAGCAAAAAGATAAACAAAGACACAAATGCTCCCCCTGAGAATGTGGCCCCGATAGCTAGTCAATGCTTGGGAAGTGTGACCACTCCCAATTTCTTGTGAAGGTACTCAAAGACTTCCTTGGGAAATGGTTTGGTGAAGATATCCACTACTTGCTCTGTTGTTGGAACAAAATCCAACTTAACCTCACCTTCCACAACTTTCTCCTTCAAAAAATGGTACCAGATAGCAATATGTTTTGTGCGAGAATGCATAACCAGATTCTTTGAGATATTTATTGCACTTGTATTGTCACACATGATCGATATGGGCTCACTAAAATTTATTCCAAGATCCTTCAAAGTTTGTTTCATCCAAAGTACCTGTGTACAACATGATGTCACTGCAATATACTCTACCTCTGCTGTGGATAATGAGACCGACTCCTACTTTTTGCTATGCCACGCAACAATATTATCACCAAGATAGAATGCACCTCCACTGGTACTCTTCCTGTCATCTACACATCCTACCCAATCTACATCTGAATACGCAATAAGGGTGAAGTCCTTACCTTTAGGATACCATAACCCATACTCCATAGTACCCTTGAGGTACCAAAAAATCCTCTTCACTGCTATCACATGAGTCTCCTTGGGACTAGCCTAAAATCGTGCTACCATGCATACTGCCTACAAAATATCCGGTCTAGTAGCTTTCAAGTACAGTAAGCTCCCAATCATGGATCTGTACATAGTTTGATCAACAGGTGGAGATTTGTCATCCTTGCTCAACTTGCAACCTGTCATCATGGGAGTGCTAACTGGCTTGCAATCCTCCATTGTGAACTTTTTTAGCATCTCTTTCACATATTTAATTTGAGAAATAAATATGCCCTTCTCCTTTTGATTAACTTGCAATCCGAGAAAATACGAAAGTTCACCAATCATTGACATTTCAAACTCTTTCTGCATCTTATTTGCTAAATATTTACACAACTCATCTTTTCTGCTGCTAAATATGATATCATCTACGTATACAACAACAACAATATGATGACCATTTTCTATTTTGACATACAAATTACTATCCACCATACCTTTCTTGAACCCTTGCTGAGTAAGATAATTGTCTAGCCTTGCATACCATGCCCAGGGTGCCTGTTTTAAGCCATATAACACTTTCTTCAACTTGCAAACCAAGTTGGGATCATCACCAAGTTGAAAACCATCTGGCTGCTCAATATAAACCTCTTCTTCAAGTTTCCCATTCAAAAATGCTGATTTCACATCCATTTGATAAACTTTGAAATTCTTGTAAACTGCTAAAGCAAGAAATATTCTAATTGCCTCTAGTCTAGCCATAGGTGCAAAGGTTTCCTCGAAGTCAATACCTTCAACTTGCGCATACCCTTTGCATACCAATCTTGCTTTGTTCCTGACTACCTGTCCATCTTCATTCAATTTGTTCTGAAAGACCCATTTAGTATCGATTACATTTTTATTTGCGGGTCTTGGTACTAACTCCCAAGTCTTGTTTTTCTCGATCTGATCTAATTCTTCATTTATTGCCTTTACCCAAATTTCATATTTGCTTGCTTCGGCAATATTTTTGGGCTCAATGCTGGATAGTAAAGAGTAGTTACTTACTAATCTTCTTCTTGTCTGAACACCAACTATGGGGTCTCCAATTATTTGCTCTCTAGGATGATCTTTCTGCCAACTACTTATTTTGAATTTCTTGTTTTCTTCCAATTCTGAATCACTTTTTGAATCCTCTGAGTCAATTCTTGGTTTCTTTTCCATTTCCTCTTCCTCATCTCCTTCAATGACCTCTTCATAAATTGGGTAGTTCTCTTCATAGCTAATTACTCATTCCCTTCCTTCATCAACTTTAACATCGACACTTTCCACAATTTTTCTTAGCCTCTTGTTGTAACATTTGTAAGCTTTGCTTTTTGACGAATAGCCAAGAAAAATACCTTCATCCGCTCTATCTTCAAACTTACCAAGGTTTTCTTCAGTTATTTTGATGTAACACTTGCTGCCAAAAACTTTAAAATATCTTGTTGTTGCCTTTTTACCGAACCACAACTCATAAGGAGTTTTGCTTTCATGCATCCTCAACATGCACCTATTTTGGATGTATACTACAGTATGGACTACCTCTTTCCAAAATTTATCTACTACTTTGCTCTCAATCAACATAGTCCATGCCATTTCCTGCACTGTCCTATTCTTTCTTTCTACCACACCATTCTGTCGAGGTGTCCTAGCTGCTGAAAACTGTCTCCTGATGCCATATTTTTCACAATACTCTATGAAATCCTCTGAAATGAACTCTCCTCCTCTGTCTGACCTTAAACATTTAATCCTTTTTCCTGTTTGATTCTCAACTTGGTTTTTGAAAACCTTGAACATCTCAAAAGCTTCTGATTTATGCTTCAAAAACAATACCCATGTCATCCTGGAATAGTCATCTATACACAACATGAAATATTTGTCACCGTTTATGCTTTGCATTCTCATGGGTCCACATAAATCAGTATGTACTAGTTCCAAAGGTTTGCTCATGTAGTACTCTTTTGTTTTAAATGAGACTCTAGTTTGCTTCCCTTTTTGACATGAAGCACAAATGCTATTTGATGGTTTGCCAATGGTGGGAATATCTCTCACTGCTTTCTTTGAACTGATTTTTACTAGGTTGTCAAAACTGATATGACCGAGCCTCTTGTGCCACAACCAATTCTCTTCTTCCTATCCAATCAAGCAAGCTCCTTCTGAAGTCTCCGAGAGAGTGTACAAGTTTCCATATGTCCTTGATCCAACTGCTATCAACTTCCCACTATTTGCCTTTCTTATTTCACAACCCTGCTTCTTAAAGATCACATCATGACCTCTATCACAAATCTGACTTACGCTCAACAAGTTATGCTTCAGACCAACCACAAACAAGACTTCTTCTGACCTAATTTTTCCATCACTGATCTTAACTGAACCTCTGCCAACTATCTTAGCTCCATCATTGTTTTTGAATTTCACTGAACCACCTTCATATTGTTGCAACTTCTCAAATTTTTGTTTGTCACCTGTCATATGACTGGAGCATCCACTATCAAGTATCCATGGTGTGGATTTATTCTACGCTTTAAATGTCATCTGTACGATCAAGGATTCCTTTTCTTCCTTAGGTTGCTCTTTTTCTTTCCACTCTGGTTTGATTACAATTTTGGGCTCTTGTTTTGGCTTTTCTTTTTCAGTAGCTTGTGCATGTTTTTCGAGAAATTTTCTATTTTGTCTTATTCCATTTGGCTGAAATTTTCTTCCCTAAAATTGATTTGATGCAAATGTACTTCTACAATTTCTTGCAATATGCCCAAAGTTATGACAGTTATAACATTCTACTGCATAATCCATCAAAGGTGAAAAAGCATTTCTACTGGAAAAATTCCTTGGTCCTACATTATACTTGCAATCTGAAATCTTATGTCCATAACCATTGCATTTAAAATAGTAACCAGAAAAGGGATGATTGAACCTGGGTGGTGGTCTTTGCCATGTTGTTGTAGGAGCCATAAATCTTCTTCTTCTTTGATGTGTGACATTGGTGAAACCATCATTGTCAATTCTCCTTTCGTGCCTTGCATTATTGCTTTCCTTTGCATGATTCATTTTTGCTTGATTAACCTGTTTCTTTTCTTCATTCTTTGTGGATTCTTCATTTGTGGCCTTTGATCCATTTGATGATTCTCCTTCATCAAAACCCAAACCAAATTTGATGCCTGTAGTCTTCTGGTTCTTTATGATCTTATCCAGCTTCATAGAACTCTCTTCACGTTTGTGATAAAAGCTAATTTTCTGATTCATCTCTTCTAGCTGCATCCTTAAACCAACAATCTCTTCTTCTAACTTGCTGCAATAATCTATTTTCATGGTTATTTGCACTTCGAGATCTTCGAAGATCTTCTTGGATTCTTCTATCTGCACTTTCAAACTTGTTATGATTTCATTTGCATCCTCAAGCTTTCTTGAAATTTTCTTATTCCTTTTTCTTTCTGTCTTCAATTCATCCAGAGCTGCAATTAGTTCCTCTTCCAAATTCACTTCTGCATCAATTTCTTCTTCATCACATTCCTATTCTTTTTCTGGTTTTTCTTCTTCGAATGCCATGAAAAGAGCTTCACCTATTTCTTTTTCAGAATCCTCACTGGAGCTGTCTTCTGATGAACTGACCTTCTTGGAGATGAAACTTTTCTTCTTGAAGTTACCTTTTCTGAAATTTGATTTTTTCTTCCAGTCACTTCTTTCTCCGTGCGATCCTTCATCACTTCTGTTCTTCTCATTAAGTGGACATTTAGCTATGAAATGCCCAATGCCTCCATAGTTGAAACATTTAAATGATAACTTTCCTCTGTATTTTCCTTTTCCCCTTTTTAGTTTTTGAACAAAGTTTGCTTCCATTTCATCTGATGTCTCTTCTTCCTTGGATTCTTGTTTTGCTTTCATATTTTTTTGGGCTTTAAAAGTAGCTTCTCTGTCTATGGGTTTAGATTTTCCTATTCTCATCTCATATGCAGTCAAAGAACCATGCATCTCATCCATACTAAAAGAATTCAGATCTTTAGCTTCTTCTATAGCTAAAACTTTAGAATCAAATATTTGGGGAAGGGACCTTAATACCTTTTTCATGATGATAGAATCTTCGATTTCCTCGTCGAGTCCTCTAATCGCATTAATGACTTCATTAACTCTCAGCATATATGCCTCTATATTCTCATCCTCATTCATATTTAATCCTTCGAACTGAGCTCGATGTGTTTGTAACTTGGCCTCCTTGATCTTAATGTCTCCTTCATGAATGCTCTTCAGTTTGTCCCATATTTCCTTTGCCATTTTACAACCCATAATCTTTACCAGTTCGTTGTCCACTAATCCACACATGATAGCATTCTTTGCTTTTGAGTCATTCTCAAATAGTTTCTTACCAGCAACATCGGTTGGAGAAGTGGTGGGTATTGTGTATCCACTGTTTACTGAATCCCAAATGTCGTATCCCAAAGCACAAAGATATGTCTACATCCTGAGTCTCCAAAATGCGTAATTAGTTCCATCAAACAATGGTGCTTTGTTTGATGAGAAGCCTTCACCACCTGCCATTGTGTCACTTCCAAGATCACCCTAGCTGGTTAAGCCTATTCAAGAACTTGGCTCTGATACCAATTGTTGAACTAAGCGTGACACTGAGAGGGGGGTGAATCAGTGTGTATTAAAAATTTAATCCAACTACGAAATCAAATCAAAACAAGCAATCACACAAACATGCATCACATAACACCAGATTTATAGTGGAAACCCGATGTGGGAAAACCACTGTGCCAATGGACTGTTTGGACTCCCATCCAAATCTAGCCTCGAAAATGTTTGGTCTTTACAATATTTTTGCAGCACCAACTACAAGGAATGGCACCAACCAACCCGGACTTTAGCAACACCAACTGCAAGGAGCACCGACCCCTATTGCCAAGCACCGACCCGACAAATTTAAAAAGCTCTGATAAAAGTTTTAAATCTCATAAAAAGACCCTGAGTGGTCTAGCTCACAAATATTCTCCTCTAAAATATTTTGTCTAACCTTTTCAATCTTCTCAACTCTGCACATTGATTATCTCACACCTTGCACATTTTTTCAATCAAAATGCCAAAGAAAAAAATTCTTCACAACATGCACCGACAATCCTTTCTCCAAAAAAAACCTCCTTCTCCCTTTTCTTTTAAAACATATATATGCTTCACATTAAAAAATGCAGCTCTTTTTTTTAGTTACACAAAAGTACCACTCAACCGTTATATTCTTAGAAACTGCCAAAATTGCCAAAAAGAGTTGATAGGGCTTTTTGTAACAATCATAACTTCCTCCTCAAATTTCCAAACGGGCTAAAAATTGAAACATATATTCTTGGATAAACCGACTACCTTCAGTTTAAATTTTAGATTTTAACTCTTCACGGATTATTCGCAGTACCTCCGACAAAGTGGCCTCTAACGCTGATTTTACACTTCACATAAACTGGAAAAAGTGCTCCAGAGCCATTTTGCAACGCTCACCGTTTCTTCTTCCGAACTCCATTTGGGCTGAAATTTAAAACTTAAGCTCTCAGTATATCCAGATACCTCCAGTAAAAAATTTGAGGTCCAATTCCTCACGGATTGCTTAATATTCCTCCCGCAAAGTGACCTCCGACGCAGATTTTACACCTGTCACATAAAGCATGAAACTGACCAACAATGCATCGATGAAGCAACCGGCCGTTCCAACACTGCAACCACACTTGCTAATGATCAAAAAACCTCCAAATAGTATCTTGGGCTGTCCAACACATTCCATTGACGTTGTTGCAACTTTGACGATTTTTGCAACTTTGACAATTTTGCTACTTTGACAACTTCCTGATGATTTTTGCAACTTTTGCAAATTTGCATGAACAACCTGTAACAACTTCACCCGAACATCAAAAACATCCTCATAAGCATTGAACACCACTGTACATACTCCGAACAACCTCCGAACAACTATCCACTGCATCAACCTGTCCATCTGAGTGTGTTGACAACAATGACAATATTGTCGCTGCACCTTGCTCAACACCAACTTGATCTTAATTTAGCTCAAGGAAATCCTACTTCTATAATAGAAAAAAATAGGCCATCACCATTTTATTTGTCTCTTAGGATGGAAGGATGGGTGGTGCACAATTGTATGATTGATCTGGAGAAGCTACCACAATAATGCCCAAAGTAGTGTGTGATATAATGGACATGGAATATATGAGAAGCAACCTTGGTGTACTGTAGGTGGATGGCATACCAATAAAAATAGAAGGGATAATCAAATATGTGTCTATGGTGTTGCACAAAATACCTCAAATCATTGTTATTGAAGATATTATGGTAATAGATCTAGAACGTTGCTTTAAGATGTGTCTATCAAGGGAATTCACTACCAAACTAGGTGGTTATATATCTCTTGACTACTCACATATGGATATTCCATATAAAGGCATGTGATTCAATGTGTTTTCTAAAAATCCATTTTATTTTCATATAGAAAAGATTGAAGATAAAAATTAGCAAGCTAACATAGTTAGCATGGTGACTAAAGAGGTTGACCTGATGGATGAAATATTAGATGATCTTCAAACACAAGATTAGTTTTCTTTGAAGGACTTCAATATCATGATTGAGATAGGAATTGGCACCTATTCAATCAAAAATCTAGAATAAAATAAAAATACAACCCTGACTAGATAAATTCATCAAAAAAACAAAATGTGGAAATTTTCTTTGATGGGGAAAGATGTAAAAGCAACAAAGCTAGCATAGTGTTTATTTTACCATTCAGAGTAGAAAAGGTATTCTCATATAGATTAACATGGGGTTGCACAAATAATGTAGTAGAGTATGAGATACTATGTTTAGGTTTAAAGAAGGCTGAGAACATGGAAATCAAATAGCTTATGATCTATGGTGATTCATAATATATAATAAATAAGGTCACAGAGTGATGCACTACCAAGAAACACTACCTCAAATCCTATAGAAACAAAGTATGATATTTATTAGAGGTTTTTGAGGCACTAAATATTAAGGCTAATTTTAGAGAGCACAACACTAGTGCTAAATTTTTAGCATCTATGGGAGCTAGTTATTGTCCATTGTCTAACATGACATACAAAAAAAAAATGGTAAGGCTAGTATATAGGCCATTTGTGCTTGATAAGGATACCTTTTGGAAAGTATTTGAAAATGATCAAGTAGTTAAATTCTCAATACATGAAGTGAACCGTACAAGTGATTGGATGGTATAATATGAAGAATAATGCAAGATGATCCAACTCAAGAATAATAACATCCCAAAAGGATTGATAACCTTAAAGAGCTTGTTTGATAGCAGTGATTGACCAACCAGTCCTAATATGGAAAGTGACAACCAAGGATATAGAGGTGTAGATTAAAGCTAGGAAGAATCTTAAAGTCGATGTGCATTGCTCAGAAGCGGAAGTTAACCAAAATATACAATTATGTAAATACTTCAATGATATTATAATGTGGGCCTATGATGATCTTGAAGTATACAACAAGAGACTATCCAACACACCTTTGAACTAACGCCAGATGATATTTTTTTTGGCAAAAGCAAATATCTATCAACCCAAAAATAGAAGTGTTGATTAAGCAATAATTGCTATGCTGCTAAATGCTAAAATAATCTATCCTATCAAGTATTATATATGGGTTGCTAACTTGGTTTTGGTAAGAAATAAAAATGGTGATATTCACCTTTGTGTGGACTTTTGAAACTTAACTAAAATATCACTACCATATTCCATAGATTGATCAGATATTACATACTATTACAAGTGCAAAGAGATTTTCCTTATTGGATAGATTCTCTTGTTTTAACCAAGTATGGATCCATGATGAAGACTAGTACAAGAAAACATTTACCACCAAGTGGGGAACTATTGCATATCAATGGATGCCCTTTGGTCTATATAATATTTGTGCTACTTTTCAAAGTGCAATAGATCTGGCATTTGGGGAGTTAATGAACAAGATAATAATGATCTGTTTAGATGACATGATAGTATCTCATCAAAAGGAGAAGCATGTTGAACATTTGTGAGTGGTCTTTGATAAGTGTAGAGAGTATGAGATTTCATTAAACCCAAATAAGTTAATTTTCGCTATGCAAGAAGGGAAGCTATTAGGACATGTTGTGTTTGAAATAGGGATGGCTATTGACTTGGATAGGGTAAAATACATTCTAGTCCTTCCTCTACCACTAAATAAGAAGGGGCTTCAATATTTTAGGTAAATCAACTTTATGTAGAAATTCATTTTAAATTTTGCTTAAATAGTTAAACCCATGACTAAAATGCTAAAAATAAAAGTAGACTTCAAGTGGATGGATGTTTGAAAAGTTATTTTAAGATTATTAAATGAGTAATAGCTCAATACCTTGTGCTTATCAATACAGACTACTCCAAGGATTTCATCCTTTATGTATTTGGAGCAAAGGAAAGCTATGTCATTGTACTTACCCAAAAAGGGATAGAACAATGAGTGACCTATAGCCTTCTAGAGTCAAACACTACATGACCATGAGGAAAGGTATAATTTTATAGAAAAACAAGTCTATGTAGTGATGAAATCATTAAATAAGTTTAGGCACTTTGTATCTCAAAGCAAGATATTGATATATGTAGTGCATTTGAATGTTTGAAACTTTGTAATTCAAGGAGAACTTGGTGATAAGAGAGTTGGTTGGGTCACGTGATCAAGATTTAGAAGTAGGGCATTGAGAACAAGCTGACAAAGACGATAAGAGCAAGAGAACTATGCCAGTAATTAGCTAAATATTTCATCCAAAATAAAAATCTACTAGTGGAAGGAGAGTAGCTCACCGAAATAGGATTACAAGCACAACCGAATACTTGGATTGAGTAGTTGAAACATTATTTTGAATCCAATAGATGTATGTATGGTCTTACTACTTCTCAAAGAAACATATAGATTACAGGTGATAAAATATGCACTAATAGATGATATTTTATACCAAAGAAATATTGATGGAGTATTGCTAAGATGTGACATCTTGATAAAATGGAAGAAGTTCTTAGAGATTTCCATGGTGGTTTTTTTAGGTGGACATTACTTTGGATAAACCATGACTACAAATATCCTAAGAGTTGGATATTATTGGTCATTAATCTTTTCAGATGCATTCAAAGTAGCTACAGTCTATGACAAGTGTTAGAGGTTCATGGATAAAAGTAAGCATTCAACGATGCCTTTCTAGCCAATAACTACAAAAGAACCCTTCCAACAGTAGAGGCTATATTTTATTGGGGTTATCAATCTCAATTCATATGTAGGACATAAATACATATTAACAGTGATAGATTATTTCACCAAATGGATGGAGGCTAAAGCCACCAAACATAGTGATCAAGATACAATTATCAATTTTTTAGAAAGGTTGATCATAAGGTTCATAATCTCAGTTACAATTGTTTCAGACAATGTTGGATCATTCATTGGTGCTAAAACCATCAATTTTGTAAGAAAATATGGAATATACTAGAATGTGTCTTCAAAGTATTATCCTCAAGGAAATAGACTAGTTGATTCTATAAATAATAATTTATTGAAGATAATAAAATGCAGCATTGAAGACAATCCAAGAAGTTGGTATTTGTTGCTAGACTAGGTGTTATGGAATGATAGAATTACAATAAAAAGGGCTTTAAAAATATCACTCTACACTTTAGTGTATGGTAAATATGGAGTTTGCCTATCAATTTAGAGTTGATAGTATTAAAAATCATCAATGAAAATTGATTAAAATATATAGAGCCTGTGGAAAAAATAAAAATTGAATTGATATTGCTGGAAGAGAAATGTGAAAAGGTGTATGAAAATATTTAGCACCACCACATAGCTATCAAACGATGGTTTAACAAGAGAGTAGATTCTAAATAATTTGAGGAAGGGGACCTTGCTCTTAAGTGGTATGTAGATCGAGCTAAGCCAGGTGAACATGATAAATTTGAATCCATGTGGTCTAGGTTGTATCTCAGAGAACAAACAAAATATTCAAATGTTTTTTAATTGTATGATATTGATGGTCGCATATTACCAATTCCAATAAACAATAAGGTTTCTTACTTGTACATATTCAAAGCATTAGGTTATTACTTGTACATATGCTTTAGGTTCTTACCTAAAGCATTATGCCTAAGCAATAAGGTTTCATACTTGTACATATGTAAATAGGGCATGTGTATATATATCTATATAGAAAAGCTTAACCATAATAAGGGTAGTTATGGATAATATTCGATATTCACCCACACACAAGTATGGAGAATACCAATTTTTTTGTCTTTGGGCTTGTAACAGATAGGTCCTTAAATTTTGGCACTTCATGAAAGGTGATATGGAACATTTATAGCTCAGGAAAAACTGGATTGATATCCAAGATCCATTTCTAGAGTGCTAGACACTTTGTACCTTCCCAAATAGCATATGGACACCAATACCCATCACTTGATAGTAACATATTTGAGCAATAACATTTGGCCAAGTCTAGAATTTATCAAACTTCTTGTAACTCCTTAAGTAGTAGATTAACAGTAGAAGCTAATAAAAAATATATCCCCTTATTGGAAGTAGATGGATATCAAATACCCATTGCCCGACAGTTGAGCTAAAATGCCAAAATTAGCCAAATATAGTCTCTATTAGATATTTTATACCCTGAATAGTAGTGGGCCAGTAGAAAAACCCCATCACCTGACAACAATGAAAATTTGGGTAAGTCCAAAAAGTGTCAAATGTTTTGTACCTTGCAAGGTAGTGAATGGATACCAAATCCCTGTCACCCTACAACAAGAACGAGCTACCAAAAATTTCATCCTTAGCCAAGGATCAAACGTGTACCAAGAATCCATTGCCAAAATACCAAAAAAATTGTACCTCACCAAGTGATATGCCTAAGAAAATATTGTGTCTTACTTGTGCATATGTATAGAAAATCTCAACAATCATAAAGGAAAATCAAAAAATGATCATGCAATATTGTAAATCCATCACTGATTGTGGGTTGAGTGTTAGATTTACTATGCCACAGTAACTATAAATTATTACCTCATTTGGTAATTAGTAGATTCTCCTAGGTAGATGTTATTTTAGCATGGTAGATTAGTTAATTACCATTGTAAGTAACCAACTTGGTTACGTTAATACCTAGATTTTACTTTGGTTAGTAAGTTAGTCATTGTAGTCAATTTAACTATGTTATTAGGTTACTAGTTAGCACTTAATTTTGAAGCGTGTTTGTTAGCATTACTTTAGGAAGATATTATTCCTAATATATATCCTATAGTTTTATTGTTTTGTTTAAGCACTTGATTATTTAATAAATTTTCTTATGCTTACACTCTATTTTATATCATTGGTATTAGAGTGTACCTGGGTGAGCAGAGCAAGCTACCTTGACCCTTGGAACACTCTAGACAAAGCGAGACAACTCTCAATCCAGCTGTACCATGGGGTTTAAATCTTAAGACTCGGAACCCCCTTGGATAAGCACGTTCTTCAGGGCAAGGGCACAAAAGCTTTGGCAGAATTTTACTAAATTTATTGATATTTTTCTCCTCAAATTTTGGGTTGATTCTACAGGAATCTAGCTCGGGTCATGGTTGACTTAGCCCATAGGCCTGTTGATCTGATAGTCACTTGCTATGAGACATGTAAGGCCTTATTGGACCACATGGGTCAGCCCACATCACTTGGGCAGCCCACATGAGTATGGGCAATCAAAATTTGATGATCGGCTCATAGTAGATCTACGAACCACCCACCAAATCGGTGATCATGATCGAATAAATCCATTAATGACCTTTGATAGCCTCTTAATGTTGCACACAAAATGTTACAAGGATCCTAAGAGCTCAAACCTTATTGAAGTTGATGTCATTCTGACACACTCTGATGCTGACAGCGCATGAGAACCTGACCTAGCAGCATAATCCCCAAGGTGTGGATAACGAGGTAGGACACCTGGCGTACACGTGGTATTTGACTGGCTACATGGCATGGATATGTGGTGTGAAGCAATTGGATGATGGGGTGCTAAGGTATCCTCTTCTCATTCATTTATTTTTGTGGTAAAATGGTGTGTGTCCTTTGATTTCTCGTAGGCAATCAAACAAAGGGGGTGCAATGTTTTTAAACAACAAAAATGTAGCAGGATGTTGCATGTGGGACTAAAGTACCCATATTTTTTTTCACTTGGCTAGAGGGAAGGCCTTCAAATTTAAGGTGGCTCCCTCTTATCTTCGTCGGGCTAACTAGCCCAACTGGAGATGTGGCCAGTGCTAAGGCATTGCCCGATAGAAGGTCAGGAGTTCAATTCTCATCGGGGCCACCCAAAAAAATATATTTTTGCTTAAAAAATAAAAAAAGGTCATAAGGTAAAATTAGAATTTTATTTATATATTTATTTATTTATTTTGCAATTTACTTAAAAACAATTTTCACTTTTTTATTTAATAATTTAATTTAATCTTTGTTTTTAAAAAGAATCAATGTAAATTTTTTAAATTTTATTGATTATAAATTTAACAAAGTTATTTTATTATTAATTAAATTTGTTGACTAAATATTTTATTTTTGCAAATTAAATTAAAATAGAAAATTAAAGACCAATTTGTCTTTTGCAAAACCAATAAAAGGGTGTTTTTGTTTTCTCCAAAAAGGAGGCTCTAAGACAAAGAATAACACTAATTGTCTTGTAAAATTAACGAACCCTAAAATATTCTCAAAACCTTGTTAATTTTGTAAACAATAAAGGATCAAAATTGAATTATTTTTTGCCAAATTGTAACACAAGGACACACCAAATTTGCAAAATTCAAAGGGAAATAGTGCATTTGTTTTCTCCAAGGGGGGATATAACACAAGAAAATACATTTTTTTTTTTTGCAAAAAAAAGAAGTGATTGAAGACCTTGGTCCACTAAAACCAAGTCATATGTCGATTGGTTCTAGAAATCCTTTCAAACACATGTTGTGTGTCGAAATGACTTGAAAGGAGTGCTACTTGTTAATTTTGCAAAACAAAGGGGGGAAGACAAGAAATTGTATTTATTTGTAAAATTGTAATTCAATGCGAGGAGCACTTAAAAATTATAACTTGTTTATTTTGCAACACAAAAATGAAAGGTAATTATTTTATGCCACATTCTTTGCAAAATTGAAAAACAAGAAGAGAATTTGAAAATCAAAATTTTTCACAACACAAAACAAAATTTTATTGCAAAATAAGTAAATAAGGTGCATTTTCGATATTACTCGACACCTTTATTTCAAAATTGGCAAATTAGGTGCATTTTCGGTAGTGACCAACACCTATGTGATAAAAATTTGTGGGCACTCTTTGATTGTGTTAGTCTTACAATGACACTGAGAGGGGGGGCTGAATCAGTGTAGATCTATAAACTTATTACTAGATACAGTAAGAATAACAAAAGAGCATCACACAACACAAGATTTAACCAGGTTCACCAATGTGGATACTCCTCAAAAATTGACTGCTTGGACTACCATCCAAATCCAGCATTTGCAAAGCAACAACTTTACAATCAATTTACCATCACCCACTGGAAGGAGCACCAACCCCTGATTTATCTACACCAATAGAAAGGAGCACCAACCCTTGATTTACCAGCACCAACTGGAAGGAGCATCAACCCCTGATTTACCAAAGACCAACTGGAAGGAGCACCAACCCTTGATTTACTAGCACCAACTGGAAGGAGCATCAACCCTTGATTTACCAGCACCAATTGGAAGGAGCACCAACCCCTAATTTACCAGCACCAATTGGAAGGAGCACCAACCCCTGATGCCAAGCACCAACTTGGACTTCAATTCTAAAACTAGAAGTTTGATAGTAATATACCTTTGCTTTTGCAAGATCCTGACTGGTCTTCACCTTTGCATTCTCTATGCACTCTGCTCTCTCTACGCAATCACTTCGCACACTCTGCTTCGTTATAGTCAAACTTCACGATCATCTTCTCCCTTTTGCACACTTTGCTCTCTTTGCAAATTTCACACTTAGCACGATCCGACATGACTTGCTTTCTATGCACAACGATCGTATTTCACACACATTCTATCGCATTCTCAATTCTCCAAACAACCCTCCTTTTATAACAATATTTTTTATGATGAAAACCCTAATCTTAGTCGGTTGTAAATCCTAATCTTAGTTTGCTGTCATCGGTCTTTGTCGGATTCAACTCAAGAAGATGGTCGGTTCATCTATCACTTGATGATTTCATTCTAGACAGACCCTGTAACCGCCATACTGACTTTTGATCACTCTTCATATTTTAGCAATATGAAATCACTCTATAACTGCCCTTGTAAATTCCATAGTGATGTTGGTCCACTATCATACTTCTCATTTCAGTCGGGTTCTCCTTCTTGACTTGTGCATTTATGACCTGTCACGAAATCATGACATTTTTACCTCTGTAGCTTCTTTTGTTGTTGTTGCCATGAAAATACAACATGTTGCAATATCGCGACACTTTCGCCTCCGTACACTTTCTCTATTCTTTTGTTGTGATATCGTGACATTTCTGCCTCCCTAGACTTTGTCTTTTCTTTTGTCACGATATCGTGACATTTTTGCCTCCGTATACTTTGTCTTTGCTTTTGTCATGATATCGCGACACTTTTGCTTCCATAGACTTCGACTTTGCTTTTGTCATGATATCACAACACTTCTGCCTCTGTAGTCTTCAACTTAGCTTTTGTCGTGAAATCGTGACACTTTTGCTTCTGTACTTAGCTTCTTTGCTTTTATCATGAAATCGTGACACTTCTGCCTTTGAAGTATTCTTCTTTGCTTTTGTCGTGAAATCGTGACACTTTTGCTTCCGTAATTTACTTCTTTGCTTTTGTCGTGAAATCATGACACTTCTGCTTTCGAAGTCTTGCTTTCTGATTTTGTCACAAAATCGTGACAGTTCTGCTTTCGTACGCTTCCTCTCTTTCTTTTGTCACGAAAATGCAACATGTCATGATATCGTGACACTTTTCAAACTTACTTTCTCTCTCCTATTTTAGTCGCAAAAATGTGACATGTCGCGAAATCGTGACACTTTTCCAACTTAATTTCTCTCTCCTATTTTAGTCGCGAAAATGCGACATGTCACGAAATCATGACACTTTTCCAACTTACCTTATCTCTCCTGTTTTAGTCACAAAAATGCGACATGTCACGAAATCGTGACACTTTTCTTACTTGTTCTCTTTCTTCGAACTTGTCGTGAAATTGCTACACTTTTTCCTGCTTTCTCTTTCTCTTCCAACATGTCATGAAATCGTGACAGTTTTTCCACTTGCCCTTTTCTCTTCCAACATGTCACGAAATCGCAACAGTTTTTCTTGTTTTTTCTCTCTTCCAACATGTCACGAGATCGCGACAGTTTTTCCTGCTTTTTCTCTCTTCCAACATGTCACGAAATTGCAATAGTTTTTCCTAATTTTTCTCTCTCTTCCAACATGTCACGAAATCACGATAGTTTTCCTTACTTTTTCTCTCTTCCAACATGTCGTGAAATCGCAACAATTTTTTTTGCCTTCTGTATATGTCGTGATATCGTGACACTTTTCTTATTTGTCTTTTTTCTTTAATATTTTGCATATGGGCCACTTTGGTCTTCTTGGAAAATCACTATACATACTCTGAATAACCTTTGAACTCCTATCTTCTGCATCTAAATAGTTTTTGAACTTCTTGTCCACTGCATCAACAGATCTATTTGACTGTGTTGACAACAATGACAATACTGTTGTTGCACCTTGCTCAACAATATCCCCCTTTGTAATTGTTGGCAACACGTGCAATTTTTTGTAACTCTTCTCCCCCTTTGACAATAATACCAAAGGGCTATTGCAGACTCCCCTTGAGTCCATGCACAACATTCTCAAGAAAAATTTATTACACTTAGCAAAAATCATGAACATGAGCAAAAAGATAATCAAATACTTAAATGCTCCCCCTGAGAATGTGATCCCTGTAGCTAGTCAATTCCTGGGAAGAGTGACCACTCCCAATTTATTGTGAAGGTACTCAAAAACTTCCTTGGGCAATGGTTTTATGAAGATATCTTCTACTTGCTCTGTAGTTGGAACAAAATCCAACTTAACCTCACCTTTTGCAACTTTCTCCTTCAAAAAGTGATACCTGATAGCAATGTGTTTTGTGCGTGAATGCATAACTGGATTCTTGGAGATGTTAATGGCACTGGTGTTATCCCACTTAACTGATATTGGCTCACTAAAGCTAATACCAAGATATTTTAGGGTTTGTTTCATCCATAATACCTACGTACAACATGTTGTCACTGCAATATATTCTGCCTCTGCTATCGATAAAGAAACTAACTCTTGTTTCTTACTGTGCCACATGACCAATCTGTCTCCAAGATAGAATGCACCTCCACTAGTACTCTTTCTATCATCTACACATCCTACCCAATCTGCATCTGAATACAAAATAAGGGTGAAGTCTTTACCTTTTGGATACCATAACCCATACTCCATATTACCCTTAAGGTACCGAAGAATCCTCTTCACTACTATCACATGAGTCTCTTGAAATCATGCTACCATGCATACTGCCTGCAAAATATCTGGTCTGGTAGCTGTCAGGTCCAATAAGCTCCCAATCATAGATATGTACATGGTTTGATCAACATGTGGAGATTTATCATCCTTGCTCAACTTACAACCTGTTGTCATGGGAGTGCTAACTAGCTTACAATCCTCCATTGTGAACCTTTTTAACATCTCTTTCACATATTTAACTTGAGAAATAAATATGCCCTTCTTATTTTGATTAACTTGCAACCTAAGGAAATACGAAAGTTCACCAATCATTGACATTTCAAATTCTTTCTGCATCTTATTTTCTAAATCTTTACATGACTCATATTTGCTACTGCAAAATATGATATCATCTATGTATACAACAAGAACAATAAGATGCCCATTTTCTATTTTAACATACAAATTACTATCCACCATACCTTTCTTAAACCCTTGTTGAGTGAGATAGTTGTCTAGCATAACATACCATGCTCGGGGTGTCTATTTTAAGCCATACAATGCTTTATTCAACTTGCAAACCAATTTGGGATCATCACCAAGTTGGAAACCATCTGGTTGCTCAATATAAACCTCTTCGTCAAGTTTCCCATTCAAAAATGTTGATTTCACATCCATTTGATAAAATTTGAAATTCTTGTAGACTGCTAAAGCCAGAAACATTCTAATTGCCTCTAGTCTAGCTACTGGTGCAAAGTTTCCTCAAATTCAATGCCTTCAACTTGTGCATAACCCTTACATACCAATATTGCTTTATTTATGACTACCTATCCATCTTCATTCAATTTGTTTCGAAAAATCCATTTAGTCCCGATTATATTTTTATTTGCAAATCTAGGTACTAACTCCCAAGTTTCATTTTTCTTGATCTAATCTAATTCTTCATTTATTGCCTTCATCCAACTTTCATCTTTTCTTGCATCAGCAACATTTTTGGGCTCAATGTTGGATAATAGAGAGTAGTTACTTACTACTCTTCTTCTTGTCTGAACACCAACTTTGGGGTCTCCAATTATTTGCTCTCTAGGATGATTTTTCTGCCAGTTGCCTGTTTTGAATTTCTTATTTTCTTCCACTTATGAATCACAACTTAAATCATCTGAGTCAAATTTTTGTATCTTTTTCGTTTTTGTTTTCCTCATCTCCTTCAATAACCTCTTCATACATTGGGTAGTTCTTTTCATAGCTAATTACTCGTTCTCTACCTTCATCAAATTTAACATCGACACTGTCCATAATTTTCTTTAGCCTCTTGTTGTAGCATTTGTAATCTTTGCTTTTTGACGAATAAACAACAAAAATACCTTCATCCGCTCTATCTTCAAACTTACCAAGATTATATTTAGTTCTTTTGATGTAGCACTTGCTGCCAAAAACTTTGAGGTATTTTGTTGTTGCCCTTTTACCGAACCACAACTCATAAGGAGTTTTGCTTTCATGTGTTCTCAGCATGTACCTATTTTGGATATACACTGTAGTATGGAATGCTTCTTTCCAAAATCTGTTTGCTACTCTGCTTTCATCCAACATAGTCCATGCCATTTCCTGCACTGTCCTGTTCTTTCTTTCTACCACTCCATTCTATTGAGGTGTCCTGGCTGCTGAAAACTGTCTCCTAATACCGTATTTTTCATAGTACTTTGTAAACTCCTCTGAAATGAATTCTCATCCTCTATCTAATCTTAAACATTTGATCATCTTTCTTGTTTCATTCTCAACATGGTTTTTTAAAATCTTGAACATTTTAAAAGCTTCTGATTTATGCTTCAAAAAATATATCCATGTCATTTTGGAATAGTCATCAATGCACAACATAAAATATTTGTCACCATTTATGCTTTGTGTTTTCATGGGTCCACATAAATCAGTGTGTATTAGTTCCAAAGGTTTGCTTGTGTAGTACTCTTTTGTTTTGAATGTGACTCTAGTTTGCTTTCCCTTTTGGCATGAGGCACAAATGTTGTTTGTAGGTTTGCTAATGGTGGGAATATCTCTCACTGCTCTTTTTGAGTTTATTTTTACTAGATTATCAAAACTGATATGATCGAGTCTCTTGTGCCACAACCAATTTTTTTCTTCTTGTCCAATAAAAAAGGCTCCTTATGAAGTCTCTGAGAGCGTGTACAGGTTACCATATGTCCTTGATCCAGTTGCTATCAATTTTCCACTGTTTGTTTTTCTAACTTCACAACCCTGCTTCATAAAAACTACTTCATGACCTTTATCACAAATCTGACTTATGCTCAACAAGTTATGTTTCAAACCATCCACAAACAAGACTTCTTCTAACTTAATTTTTTTGTCACTAATTTTAACTGAACCTTTGCCAACTATCTTAGCTTCATCATTATTTCCAAACTTTACTGAACCACCTTCATATTTCTGTAACTTCTCAAATTTCTGTTTGTCACCTATCATATGACTAGGAGCATCCACTATCAAGTATCCATGGTACATATTTATTCTATGCTTTAAATGTTGTTTGTACGATTAAGGATTCCTTTTCTTCCTTAAGTTGCTCTTTTTCTTTCCACTCCATTTTGATAGTAGTTTTGGGCTCTTGTTTTGCCTTTCCATTATTAATAGCTTGTGCATGTTTTTTGGAAAGTTTTCTATTTTGTCTCATCCTATTTGGTTGAATTTTTCTTCCCTAAAACTGATTTGATGCAAATGTACTTCTATAGTTTCTTGCAATGTGCCCAAAATTATGACAATTATAACATTCTACTGTATAATTCATCAGAGGAGAAAAAGCATTTCTACTGGTGAAATTCCTTGGTCTTACATTATATCTACAGTCTGATATTTTATGTCCATAGCCATTGCATTTAAAATAGAAACAAGAAAAGGGATAATTAAACCTGGGTGATGGTCTTTGCTATATTACCGTAGGAGCCATAGGTCTTATTCTTCTTTGATGTGTGAAATTAGTGAATCCATCATTGTCAATTCTCCTTTCATGTCTAGCATTATTGCTTTCTTTTGTATGAGACATTTTTCCTTGATCAACCTGTTTCTTATCTTCATTCTTTATGGATTCTACATTTCTGGCCTTTGATCCTTTTGATGATTCTTCTTCAACGAAACCCAAACCAAATTTGATGCCTGTAGGAATTTGGTCATTTATAATCCTATCCATCTTCATAGAACTTTCTTTGCATTTGTGATAGCAACTAATTTTGTGATTCATCTCTTCTATCTACGTCCGTAAACCAACATGCTCTTCTTCTAGTTTGCAGCAATAATCTATTTTCATGGTAATTTGTACTTCAAGATATTTAGATATTTTCTTGTATTATTCTATCTATACTTTAAGACTGATTATGATTTCATTTGCATCCTCAAGCTTGTTAGAGTTAATGTAATGTGCACTATGCCTTCCTTGACACTTGTCAGTTTCACTTGACAAGTGTCATGTTTATCATATAGGCTTATGCCTATATATTGTAACCATTTATCAATAAAATATATCCCCTTCAGTTTCAATCCTAACATTTGGTATCAGAGCAGGTTCTCTCTCCTGCCTGTGAAACCCTTGAGGGGGGATTTCCCTCATGGAAATCCTCCCTCCTCCCCTCATTTTTTTTAGCTCCCCAATTTTTTTTCTAATTTTTTTTTTCTGACTGAGGGAGTATGCTCTCCATCCATAGGATGGATCAGAAACCAGAAAGTCTAATAAAAATGACTGCCTATGTATGCCTATTTTTTTTTAGACATTTTTTTAAAGCAAATGAAGAAGAGAAGATTTTTTCAGGAAGATTTTTTTTTTTCTGTGAAATGCCTGCACTTTGAAGATAGCTTGATGACATTCAGGTTTAGTTTCACATTCCTGCCTGTGAACTTTTTTGACCTGCACTGTTTGGTCATTGCGAGGAAGATCTGCCTTGCCTACGTGTGTTGCGGGTTGAATGCTAGGAGAACGAGCGGTGGCGGTACTATGCAAGTATGAATTCCTTGTTGTCTTCACCACGGGCTAGGGTTAGATCGGAGAGAGCTTTTGCCAGAGGTGGTGATGCTGGCAGAGGTCTAGCGTGTAGAGGAGAATCTCCACATGCTTTTGCCAAAGGCATATGTGCTCTATGCCATCGTGAACGGCATTGCAGTCATCGACGATCCACTCGACCAGCTTGGAGATTAGGTGGATCACAAAAATGGACAAACCAAAGCATGCATGTGTTGGAAGCAGCGATGGAGTTGTTAATGGTGCTTCTTCCTCTAACCATCCATTATGTCGATCAAAGCCGTATGCTTCGTCTGCCTCTCAATCGCCTACTAAGCTTTCTTTCATAAAGAAGATATTTAGCCCATGGCGATCCCTACAGAAAGACATTCTAGACCTGAGATCTGAAATGCCATGCACTTTGCCTTGGTGGCCACAGCCACGGCGTTGGGCAGGCCATGTGTTGGTCGTTGTTTCGATCGAATTCGATGCCACTCCGATGTAGTGGCTCCGACTGCGAGCTCAAATGGAAGGTAAACTATAGTTCTGGTGTCTTTTAAAAATTTTGGGCAGAATTATGGCACCAAACAATCATATTTTTTTTAAATCCCCTAATCCAGGATAGTCGAGTAGATGCGGCTAGCTCGAAGAGGTGGACCCAATGCTGCTAGAGCGATAGATCACCTGTGCGATCGATGATGCCAAGAATCTTGGAGATATTGTTTCAGAATTCCCTGTTTTTGTGTGAGGTGCTACAACAAATGCTATTTATCGCATGGTATCTTGTTCCTGATAATGTCAGGCCAACGTTATGCCTTCGCAGTGGTGTGGGTGGTGGACATTTTAAATACAAGCGTTCTTCATTATTTAATAATATGATGCTTTTTCATTATAAAGAAAATAAATAATGCACGCAGTGAATGTTCTGGCAATGAAATGAAATGACAGTGAACGTATTCGACAGAGGAGTTGGTTTCCCTGATTTTGAGCTACGGGAGGCATTTGGCTGAATCACATGCCAAAGCCCCAGTTATGGATGGATGTCGTGATTTGTGTTTTGCATTTCTTTGGCCAAGTAGAGGAAAACTGTTGGCTAAACAGGTGGCACTCCATGCGAAAACCGTCGTTCGAGAACAGTTCTCGATCGGCCAGCAAATCCATGGTGGCCCCCAAAGAATGTTCGGCGATCCAGACGTTGCGGCGGTCGTGCTTCGTGAAGTTGGACCAGATGGCGCTGAAGCCTAACTATAACTTGGACAAAAGGCTTTATTATTTTAAAATATGATAACATGGGGATCATTTTTTGTTTTATGGCTGACAATTATATTTTGTATCGAGTGGAAGGGAACCACTTGTGGGGTTATTATTTAATGTATAGGGATGGCCAATTTATTGTGAAAAGACTTTAAAACTATGGGGGCACTTAATTTATCATATGGGTAGTTGAAGAGAAACGCTCACTCCCCTATGAGGGAAAATTGATCTGTTATTTTTTTTCGCCTGAGTGCGATGCCAGGAATCTTCTATTCCTGAGGTTTAATTGCTGCTTAGTGAGGTTATTGTTGTTTTTCTCATTGATGAAGGACTTATTGAGATCCGACTATAGCCATGTTTATAGTCGTTGGAAACATTTTTTCGCGATGGACACAATGGTGGTGTCATATTAAAATTTTGAGGCTATTTCACTTCAATTTTTTTAACCTCAAAGTTTTTCTACCTTGGAGTGCACTCTCGGTTGTACCCGACACTCCCAAGGTAATTTCATATGTGATCCTTGTACCTAGTGATCTTTTCTATACACTTGGTGAATGCAGTGGCTGGTTACCCATGCATTTCGGTGGGATGACATGGTCACCATAAGGACACTTATACTAGGGACTATAGACAAAGACACCCTAGAATCTATCCGAGGTTTTTTCTGGATCTACTTCTGAAGACTACAGATGAAGACACTTCAGAAGATTCTCTTATTTTCTTCTTCTCTCCTCCTATTTGGATCTATGGCTCATTTTATTGTATTGAGTGTATTTTTGGCAGAGATCGACACTCTTATATGGCTCGTTTTTCCTTTCATTAGGTGCATTTTCAGCAGAAACCGACACCTTCTAGATTGAGTTTACCATGAGGAGGGATTTCATACTCATGGTGAATCTAGTCAGTGACCTACGAGAGGCAACATCCTCTGAGGATGACCTGCAGAGGCAACAGACCCAAAAGTGGCTGACCTTGAGGCACCCATGATGACCCTGAGGCACTTAGACGGCTGACCCAATGGCAACAGACCTATGGAAGTGGCTGACCCTGAGGAAACAAACCGAGATGTATACATAGTGAATCTAGCATTATTCATAGTTGGAGAGCCAAGCACAAAGAGCAAGAGACTATGACCAAATCAAAAATAAAGAAGGATGTATATTTTTGTTAGAGAATTCAACATTAAGGGGGAATGTTACCTAATGTTGACTTATTTTTTTCTTTAGTTAGGATAGTGCACATTAAGGGGGAATGTTAGAGTTAATGTAATGTGCACTATGCCTTCCTTGACACTTGTCAGTTTCACTTGACAAGTGTCATGTTCATCATATAGGCTTATGCCTATATATTGTAACCATTTATCAATAAAATATATCCCCTTCAGTTTTAGTCCTAACAAAGCTTTCTTGAAATTTTCTTATACTTTTTTCTTTCTATATTCAATTCATCCAGAGATGCAATTAGTTTCTCTTCCAAATTTACTTTTGCATCAATTTCTTCTTCATCACATTCCTATTTTTTTTTTGTTTTTTCTTCTTTGAGTGCCATTGTGTCATTTCCAAGATCACCCTAGTCGGTTAAGCTTGTACAAGAACTTAGCTTTGATACCAATTGTTAGTCTTACAATGACACTAAGAGGGGGGATGAATTAGTGTAGCTCTATAAACTTATTACTAGATATAGTAAGAATAACAAAAGAGCATCACACAACACAAGATTTAACGAGGTTCACCAATGTGGCTACTCAAAAGTTTACTGCTTGGACTACCATCCAAATCCAGCCTTTGCAAAGCAACAACTTTACAATCAATTTACCAGCACCCACTGGAAGGAGCACCAACCCCTAATTTATCTGCACCAACAGAAAGGAGCACCAACCCATGATTTACCAGCACCAACTGTAAGGAGCATCAACCCTTGATTTACCATCACCAACTGGAAGGAGCACCAACCCCTAATTTACCAGCACCAATTGGAAGGAGCACCAACCCTTGATTTATCAACACCAACTAGAAGGAGCACCAAACCCTAATTTACCAGCACCAACTGGAAGGAGCAACAACCCCTGATTTACCAGCACCAACTGAAAGGAGCACCAACCCCTGATGCCAAGCACCAACTTGGACTTCAATTCTGAAACTAGAAGTTTGATAGTAATATACCTTTGCTTTTGCAATACCCTGACTGGTCTTCTTCACCTTTGCATTCTCTATGCACTCTGCTCTCTCTGCACAACCACTGCACACACTCTACTTCGTTATAGTCAAACTTCACGATCGTCTTCTCCCTTTTGCACACTTTGCTCTCTTTGTGAATTTTGCACTTAGCACGATTTGACATGACTTGCTCTCTATGCACAACGACCGTATTTCACACACATTTCGCCACGTCCTCAACTCTCTAAACAACCCTCCTTTTATAACAATATTTTTTATGATGAAAACCCTAATCTTAGTCGGCTGTAAATCCTAATCTTAGTCGGCTGTTATCGGTCTTTGTCGACTTCAACTCAAGAAGATGTTCGGTTCATCCATCGCTTGATGATTTCATTCTGGACAGACCCTGTAACTGCCATATTGACTTTTGATCACTCTTCATATTTCAGCAGTATGAAATCACTCTGTAACTGCCCTTGTAAATGTCATAGTGATTTCGGTCCACTATCATACTTCTCATTTTAGTCGAGTTCTCCTTCTTGACTTGCACATTTACGACCTGTCGTGAAATCATGACATTTTTGCCTCTGTAGCTTCTTTTGTTGCTGTTGCCATGAAAATACATGTCGTGATATCATGACACTTTTGCCTCCATACGCTTTCTCTATTCTTTTGTCGCGATATCATGACAATTCTACCTCCACAGAATTCATCCTTTCTTTTGTCATGATATCGTGACATTTTTGCCTTCGTATACTTTGTCTTTGCTTTTATCGCGATATCACAACACTTCTGCTTCCATAGACTTTGACTTTGCTTTTGTCACGATATCATGACACTTTTGCCTTCGTAGTCTTCAACTTAGCTTTTGTCGTGAAATCATGACACTTTTGCTTCCATACTTAGCTTATTTGCTTTTGTCGTGAAATTGTGACACTTCTGCCTTCGAAGTCTTCTTCTCTACTTTTGTCATGAAATCGTGACACTTCTACTTTCGTACTTTACTTCTTTGCTTTTATCATGAAATCGTGACACTTCTACTTCCAAAGTCTTGCTTTCTGCTTTTGTCACGAAATCATGATAGTTCTGCTTCTGTACGCTTCCTCTCTTTCTTTTGTCATAAAATCATGATAGTTTTGCTTCCGTACACTTCCTCTCTTTCTTTTGTCACGAAAATGTGACATGTCACGATACACTTTTCAAACTTACTTTCTCTCTCCTATTTTAGTCGTGAAAATGCGACATGTCACGAAATCACGACACTTTTCCAACTTACTTTATCTCTCCTATTTTAGTCATGAAAATGTGACATGTCACGAAATCGTGACACTTTTCCAACTTACTTTCTCTCTCCTATTTTAGTCACGAAAATGCAACATGTTGCAAAATTGTGACACTTTTCTTACTTGTTCTCTTTCTTCGAACTTGTCGTGAAATCGCTACACTTTTTCCTGCTTTCTCTTTCTTTTCCAACATGTCACGAAATCATGACAGTTTTTCCACTTGCCTTTTTCTCTTCCAACATGTCGCAAAATCGTGACAGTTTTTCCTGCTTTTTCTCTCTTCCAACATGTCGCGAAATCGCGACAGTTTTTCCTGCTTTTTCTCTCTCTTCCAACATGTTGCGAAATCATGACAGTTTTTCTTGATTTTTCTCTCTCTTCCAACATGTCGCAAAATCGTGATAGTTTTTCTTGCTTTTTCTTTCTCTTCCAACATGTCGTGAAATCATGACAGTTTTTCTTGCCTGCTATATATGTCGCGATATCGCGACACTTTTCTTACTAGTCTTTTTTCTTTGATCTTTTGCATATGGGCCACTTTGGTCTTCTTGGAAAATCACTGTACATACTCTGAATAACATTTGAACTCCTGTCTTCTGCATCTGAATAGCTTTTGAACTTCCTATCCACTACATCAATAGATCTGTCTGACTGTGTTGACAACAATGACAATACTATTGCTGCACCTTTCTCAACAGATTGATTATTCCATTTAACTTCTTGTTTTCTGTAATTACAAGTCATAAAAATCAAGAGCACTCAAAATCCCAAATTTCACACTCATTTGTATAAATCATTGCACAAAGTATAAAGCCATTTTAAAAATTGATATTCTCTCCATACAACCTTAAAAATTCACTCTTATTTGTTTGGCTCAATTTACTCAAACTGATTATTCATCTTCAAGAGGATTTTCAAGTAGGTGCCATTAAATATCTTTTTGAGTGAATTATATTTCATTTCTTATTTGTTTGGATTAAATATCCTAAAGCTAATCATCTTTCTTCAAAGATATTTTTTAGGAATGTGCCATTAATTACCAATTAAGAGTGAAATAAATATCATCTTGGTGCAAATTCTAGAACTTTCATCATGGCAGCTATCAACAAATACCTAAATGATACACAATTACTTAGAATTTCTAACTATTCAGCATGGGAAACCAAGATGAAATTCATACTAAATGTAGAGGAAATATGGGATTTAGTGGATGGCACTAATAAAATACCCACATCAATAGGATTAGATCAGAAATCATGGGATAAAAAGGACAATCATCTTCTCATGTTGATTCTCCTAGCTACTACTAATAAAATCCAACCTCACATAAGTGAAGCCAAAACTAGTAAATATGCATGGGATGCATTAAGTACCATTTTTTAAGGCAAGAATCAATCAACTATTCTAAACCTTCAAAATCAACTTCATACACTCCATATGAAGTCAAGAGAAATAGTAGAGCTATTCCTCTACATAGTGGCAAAACTGAAGTCAAATATGAATGCTTTAGGAGCAAAAGTAGAAGATACTATCCTAAATTTAGTAATATTGAGGGCTATTATAGAATCCTATAAGACGTTAATAACATACTTTAATGTATCTCAAATAACAATCACCTTTGTGGATTTAGTCAATTTAATTCAAATAGAGGAAGTAAATTAGCTCCAAAGTGATGAAGTGTTGAACAATACACTTTACTTGAACAATCAGGGTGGAAAGAAGAAAGGAAACTTTAATAAGGGAGGATCATATTCAAAAAATAAAGGAAAGAAACCTCAAAAGATATTTTGCACAAATTATAAAAAGGACAACCATGAAACCAATCGGTGTTGGTTTAAAAACAAGCAAAACAAAAATGGCAAAGGTGCATAACAAATATGAAATAGACAAAGAGGTAATGTTTCTAGTGAAGTGTCTGATTCTAATTCTGATTCTGGTTTAGAAAGAGCACACAAAGTGCTCATGGATCATACAAATTTGTAAAGGAAAACAAATTTATTATCCTAGGCAAGCACCATTCCAAACCTCTTTTTAGGCTTCATAAAAATAGCAAATGTTTTTGTTTGAAGTATTTACAATAAAGGGGTGATTGTACCTCCTTTTAGGGTTCATAAATAGCAAACTCTTTTTGTTTTAAGTACTTGTAAAAAAAGGGAGGGATTTTCCAGTGTAATTTTTAAAAATTGCCTAGAAGGTAATCTTTGTAAAATCCTTAATAAGCTTCATGAGTTGTATATCTTTTGCACTTAAGGGGGATAAAAATTTATTTTCTACTTTACACAATTTTCGTAAAAAGGGAGAAAGAATTATAAGGGTGCATTTTCGGTAATGATCGAAACCTTAGTCACACTTTTTGCAAAAATTCCATTACAACATATTTTACAACAAGGGGGGAAACTTATAAGGGTGCATTTTCAGCAACGACCGACACCTTATCTACATTATCAAAAAATTTGCAAAATCATATTGTAATCGAAAGAACCTCATATGTAGTAATCTACTCTAGTACACCTAGCGGTTGCAACGGATGGTTACCCATGCAATATGGTTGGATGACAAGATTACAATAAGGACATTCATTGATGTGAAAAACAAAGTGAGGAATGCCCCACTTTTTACTTAGAATAACTAGAGCACTATGATAGAGCCCGAGCCAAAGCAAGAGCCAACATATCGACATCTTTTTCACTATAGTAGGGTAGTTATATACATTACCCAAATAATGTAATAAGGGGGATGTTAGAGTTACTATGCTACAATAACTATGAATTATTACCTCATTTGGTAATTAGTAGATTCTTCTAGGTAGATGTTATTTACCACATAGTATATTAGTTTATTACCATTGTAAGTAACCAACTTGGTTACATTAAGACCTAGATTTTACTTTGGCTAGTAATTTAGTCATCGTATTCAATTTGACTACATTATTAGGTTAGTAGTTAGCACTTATTTTTGAAGCACATTTGTTAGCATTAATTTAGGAAGATATTATTCCTAATATTTATCTTATAGTTTTATTGTTCTATATAAGCACTTGATTATTTAATAAAGTTTCTTATGCTTACGCTCTATTTTCTATCATTAAGAGTATTTGTGCTTATGAACCATGATATCATCAGAATGCCAATGAATATACAAGTCAATTATTGAATCTACCAGTAGGGATGCCCAGGTGGTGAGTTACAGCTCGCATGAAATCATCCAAGTATAGTATATTTTAAAACACCATTGGTTGATAGTGTTATTGCATTAAATTTACACCATTGATTCTATAATGATTACCAATATATGCATAGACATGCATGATAATTCAAGCTAACCAATAAAAAATGGTTAACTAGTTGCATTTCAAAAAAGAACACCTAGGTGGAAGGGCTTGGCTCACACATGCCAACTCCAACATTCCCTGATTTGCTATTGGCTAATTATATAGTAGAATTAAGTATGCACCATTAATAATACAATGGTGGGTAGTCCCTAGTAATATTTACTTAGGTTAGAATAATTTCTTAGGCTGGTAGATTGACATGGTAATAGTTAGGGTAACAAGCTACCAAAATTTTGAACATGATGAAATGTATTGGGTAACAACACACCATACAAAATAATGTATGTTAAAAAACCCTATGAATTTGGCCAATCCCGATTAAATATCCCTAGGCATGCACATCTCTTACATGCAAAAAGAAAAAAAAAATAGCAACTCTATACCAACCAAGCTAGTAGTTAGAATTTATAAATAGAGCTTGAATCTGAGCTACATGAACCTATTGTAAATTTTTGTACAAAGAGAGACAAAGGCTTATATTATCTTAAGAGAGAAATTGTAGAGAACAAGTGTGGAGTTAGCAAAAATAGCTCGAGCAAAGAAAAGTGTAATAGTGAAAAAAAATTCTAAGGATTTACAAGATGGAATGGCAGGCGTACACGACACCGTCGTTATGGTTAAGTCAAAGTATAAGGGATTTTGGGATAGATAAAAGAAAAATGAGATGAAACTCTCCCCAAACCACCTTGAAAACATAGCATGGAGTTCTAGAATAGCTAAATTTATACCTATAACAGTGCATTCATATCCAAAATTAGTCAAGGTAGTAGCAAAACACTATGACCTAGATACTGCCATAGTCCACAACTCAAAACGTGAACCATTGTCCACATTATCAAAGGAATTAGTTATTGAAGCTTTTGCAATAGGTGATATTCTAGGGGTAAAATGGAATACAATAGTTATATAGGAATAAAGGAAGTATCTAAACAAGGATTTTACAAATAAATAGCTCATTGGCTTGTTGGGAAAACTCTTGGATGATTTTATAATGAAGCCAAGAAATTTGGAAGAATTTGAGTAGCATGTAGAACCAATTTTTCTATTTTAGTAGTTATGGTGGGCATGAGGATATGTACTTTGGTATACCCCTATATTTTGGGTTTGTATAATGCTATCATGGAGCCTTGCAACTATGGAAGACAAGAAACACATCTACCTATCATTTTTTACTAGGCAAAACTTTTAGCAAGAAGCATACATGAATAGCTTGTTTCCATGAAGAAAGGGTGTGAGTTATTTATGTATTCTTTATATCTATCCTAGCTTGTATTTTTCTACATGACCCCAGATAAGCATAGCATATATGTGTATATGAAGGATGAAAATTTTTTGGTGCACCCTCTAATGAATTCAACCACTATTTTGAGAAAAATATCCTCATACATGGAGTTTAACAAGCAGTTCATGGGTCCAAATCTTACTCAAATATATGGAGAATGTAAGATTCAGCGAACTAAATGTATTATTGCAGGAATGTTTAAATAAGATTACAAAAGGCCGAGAATAACACTCCGGCGTAACTGATCTGTTACAGACGTTGTAACAGTGGCTTAATAACGTAATACAGACAAAATACGTTAATAGTACGCTAACATCCCCCTTTATTACATTATTTGGGTAATGTAATAACTAATAGCTATACTTGACTACTAACATCCCCTTACATTATTTTGCAATACAAAGTGAGCTGCGAAACAATTCAAATTTGACACGTCCAAGTGCCTTAGTGAAAATGTCCGCAACTTGAGCATCGATGGGAATGTGCTGAAGCTGAATTCGGTGCTTTGGAACTTCCTCTCGAATGAAATGACATTGTGTTTCAATGTGCTTTGTTTTTTCATGATGGACTGGATTCTTTACGAGGTTCATAACACCCTGATTGTCGCAAAACAAGTGTATTGGAGATTTTGATGGATGGCCCATACTTGTCAGAATGCGACATAACCATATCACTTCGCACACGCCTTCACGTGCGGTGCGATATTCTCGCTCTCGTTGAAGAAATAGCAACCACCGTTGCTTCTTGTCGTGCCAAGAGACAGGACCGGATCCCGGATGAAAAATGTATCCGGAGTTGACTTGCGATCATCAAATGATCCGGCATAGTCGGAGTCCGTGTATCCTTGCAAGAAGAATTTGTTGTTCCTCTTGTATTCTAGGCCATATTCTATAGTACCACGGACATAGTGAAGAACACGTTTTGTCGCTTTCCAATGAGTAGTCTTAGGCTCCCGCATGAACCTCGAAAGATAGTTTACAAGCAAATACGAGATCCGGCCTAGTATTGGTCGGATATATGAGACTCCCAATCAACTCGTCGATAGAGAGTGCCATCTACCCGAGGTGAGTCATCATATCATGATAACTGAAGTCCATTCTCCATTGGAGTTGCCATTGGCTTGCAGTCAGTCATGCGATATTTATCCAACAATGTCTTGGCATACTTTTTTTGAGACACTTTGATGGTGTGCTCCTTCTGGCTGAATTCCAGACCAAGACAGTAATGGAGAAGTCCGAGATCTGTCATCTCAAAATATTTGCACAAGTTTCTTTTGACAGTAGAGATCATATCTTCCGAACTCCCCGTAATGAGTAGATCATCCACATAGAGTACAAGTAACACTATCTCGTAACCCCGTTTCTTGAAATAGAGGTTTGCATCCGACGGACATCTCTTAAATCCATGCCGCATAAGGTGATTGTCCATTTTTATATACCAAGCTCGAGGAGCTTGTTTCGGTACCATACAAGGATTTGACCAATTTGCAAACTTTCTCGTCGTTGGCCTTCCACTTCAAATACTTCAGCCGAGTCATATAGACTTCTTCTTGGAGATCACCATTAAGAAAGGCACTTTTGACATCCATTTGGTGAACTTTCCACCCATATTGTGCTGCCATAGCACACATAACCCGAATTGTGGTCATCCGAGCAGTAGGTGCAAAAGTTTCCTCATAGTCGATGCCTTCCTTTTGAGCATAGCCCTTTGCAACAAGTCGGGCCTTATGCTTATCAATTGTTCCATCTGCCTTGTACTTGACTTTGTATACCCATTTGCAGCCAATAGGTTTCTTTCCATGCGGCAGATCAACAAGCTTCCAAGTTTTATTCTTCATCGGAGACTCATACTTGTATCCATAGCGGCCTTCCACTGAGGCTCACTAAGAGCATCTTGCACTGATGCAGGTTCAAGACTATCTATGGTAGACATGAATGCCCTGTCATCATCAATATCCATATCCTCAACTTCTCTACTTGGAGTCACAGAAAGTTCCTCAAAAGATTGACAAAGATCATCAACCTCACCAGTTTCTCGGCTTCTCTTTCCTTTTGAGCCATACTGCGTGTACGAGGTCTATCCAAATTCAAATTGGGAGGAGTGGATAAATTTGCATCTCTCGATTGTATTTGTACACCATTTAGGATTCTTCTTCGGTGATGGTGAAGAAGATGTAGAAGGACCTCCCTGTCTCGTGTTGACGAAGGAATATCCTCTTCCTTAGGTTCCACAATATCTTGGTGTACATTAGATGTGCTCGTGATGTGAAAGCTTCATCAAAGACAACATCTCCGCTGATATGAATTTTCTTGGTCAAAGGATCTATCAACCGATATCCTTTAGAGTGCTCAGAATATCCAAGAAAAATACATCTCGGTGTTTTCTCATCTAGCTTCTTCCTTTTCTCTTTCGGTATGTGCATGAAAGCTTGACACCCGAAAATACGTAGATGAGATATGGAGGGTTTTCGACCACTCCATGCTTCCCGTGGAGTCATTCCTTTTAGGGCCTTTGTGGGTGCCCTATTCAATAGATACACCGCAGTGGTGACAGCTTCCGCCCAATATTGTTGCCCAAGAGTAGCTCTTGTGAGCATACAACGAACCATTTCTATGATAGAACGGTTCCTTCTCTCAAGCAACTCCATTCTCGTCGAGGAGTATAGGCAGTTGTTAACTGTCTCTTGATCCCATGCTTATCTAGGAATGCAAAAAATTCATTATAGGTAAACTCTCCCCCTCGATCTGAGCGGAGGGTTTTAATAGAAGCTCCTGACTCCTTCTCAACGGATTTCTTGAATCGCTGGAAGAATGCGAAAGCTTCGATTTCAGCTTTGAGAAAGAAAACCCACATCTTTCGTGAGTAGTCATCTACGAATAACCGAAAATACCTCTTCCCTCCAACACCGTTGGGTGTGAAAGGACCGCATAGATCGGTGTGAATTAGCTCCGGAGGTTTTTGTGCTCTTGTAGAGCTCTTCTCAAATGGTACTCTATGCCGCTTTCCCGCTAGCGCTCGAGCACACTCGGCAATGTGGCGTAAAGGGAAGGAAGACCCTTTACCATCTCATACTTGCCGAGCTCAAGTAAGTAGCCGTAACTAAGATGCCCATATCTCTTGTGCCATAGAGAAGTTGCCTCCTTGGTAGAGAAAGTCATGGCAACATGTGGAGTAGAGATAGCATCTAGTGCAAATAATCCATGCTTATATGAAGTCATTGCAACTGCTTACCCTTCCTGGTAATTGTACAACACTTCTTTCCATTCTCAACACAAAAGTTGACAACCATATTTCTGTCCAGGATTTGTGTCACTGACAACAAATTGTTGGCCAATCCCGAAACATAGAGGACCTTGTCAATCTGACACTTGCCATCAGGAAGAGTGACTGAAACTGTACCCTCCCTGAACCCTGTAGGTTTTATCATCAGCAATGGTGACAGGTTTGCCCTCTTTGGCCTCAAATGATTCAAACCACGATCTGTCGCCAGTCATATGTTTTCTAGCTCCAGAATCGACATACCAAATAGGATCCCTCTGAGTGGAATCTGTGGTAGTCATGAGCACCTTGTGTGCCCATTCGGAATCCGAGTCGATTCTTCAACAACGAACATTCACCCGGGGTTGCTTGTTCTTATTTTGTGGTTTGTTTTGGCCTTTCGCTTGTTCTTATGCCAACACCTGTTTGTGTCATGGTTGTCTTTCTCACAGATATTGCACCACCTCTTCTTCTGTTGAGGTTGTTTGCCTTTTCCTTTCGTATCCTGTTGAGAATTTCCTCCTTTCTGAAAGTTTCCTCCTTTTTGCCCATTACCTTTCTTCCTAGAACCCTACCTGTTGGTGTATAGGACTGTATTGGAAGAATCATCCTTGTGAAGTTGGCGTGCCTCCTGTTGTTGAAGCAGATTGACCAACTCGATGTAGGTAATTTGTCATTGGGACACCTGGATGGAGGTTATCAACATATCAAATGAAGAAGGTAAAGCTCTCATCACAAGTGAAATGAGAAGCTTTTCGTCCACAGTATCTCCGAGAGAACTCAATTTCTCTTTCAACTCAGACACTCTGCACGTAAAGAGTTCAACTGTTTCACCCTGCCTCAAACTCAGGTTATGAAGTTGTTGTTGAAGATGAAGAATGGTGGATTCATTATTCCCCTCATAGATGGTTCTAAGGGCATCCCATGCCTCTTTACCACTTGCTTTGTTAGCTATATGAGGTTGCACTTCATCTGAAACAACAAACAAAATGAGCACCTTTGCTCTACTTGTCTTTCTTGTCAAAAGCAATCTGATCTGCTCGAAGGACCCGTGGATCCCGCTCGTTGGTGAAGGCCTGGTTGCTACTCCAGTAACAATATCCCATAAATCTTCCATTTGGAGAATTGCCTTCATATTATGTTTCCATGGTGTATAATTTGGACCTTTCAATAACTGATGCGGATCAGTCATCAACTTTGCAACAGCGGCCATAGTGAAGGTTCCTTATATCACCAAATTGGTCCCCCTTTCGATATACCTTTTGCTAGGCCAATATACCGTACAAAATACCCGCCCTTACGTGAGGGAAACTATAGGTATTTAGAAAGATCAACAAAAATCACCCGCCCTTACATGAGGGAGACTATAGGTGAATTTTAGAGATCATACGATACGTGGAACATAAGCGGTACTGAAAGGGAATCGTCTTGTTGATGGCACCTACCATAGAAGATTCTTCTCATGCGTGGGGCGTAACTTCCCCTAAACACTATGAAGAATACTTCGTCAGGATTTACGCCTAAACACAAGTACAATAAAGGGTAGTGGATGGAGTAAAAAATGCAAAAATGGCGTACTTATTCCTCCCCGATGATTTATAGAGAACAAGCTCAGACGTCGTTATAGCAGCTATATTAGGCGGTGGATACAGTAGCCAAATCACGACAGCTTTACCTGTAAGTGCTGGCCAGAGGTATCGCAAATACCGAACACTGCAGTGCAATAAAATTGCACAGATGGGTTTTATATTCCGGGGACTTAGGGATACAGTAGCCAAATCACGACAGCTTTACCCTTAGCTTATTCTTGAATTCATAGACACATTAAGGGGAAATAGACAAGAATTGGGAGATTTATTCTTTCTATAGACACCTAAAACACGTCATGTTGAGGATGTTACCTATATGGACACCTTTTTAGGCCATATGACTCACCTTGGGCCTCACCAAGACCTAAAAATGGTTCTTAGGACTCAAATAGGGGTAACCTATCTCTTTCAACCTGGAATGTCATACCCAAGAGCAGCCTCCAGTGGCTGCTAGACCTTGTGACATCTAACTGTCACAACCGCTCCACCCTAGGATGATCATTCTTGTAACAAACTCGGGCTCCCCGAGTTGAGACAAACTAGATATAGGGCAAGTTGAGCTTAACAATTAAGTGTAAGAAGGTTGTAGAAGTTATGGTTGGGTTACCTATATCCTAACCAATTCTTGGTTCTTGGCTTCTCTTGCAAGCCAAGATTGCCAATTTGGAAACTTATAAGAAGATACCAAGTCTTCATGAAAGATATCTCTCAATCTAATGGAGCGAAGTACTATCAGTTTTTGTAATAGAGATAACATACTCTCATAAGCAATGGAGTGCTGCCAAAATCTAGCCATGAATATTGCATTTGCATCAATGGAGTCCATTGAAGTTTGAAGATCAAATTCAATAATTGTTCATCATCAATCATCCTAATTTTGAGCCAATTTCCATGATTCAACTATGCTTTGAAGAGCACGATCCTTGAACATCAATTTGATAGACTAACTAGATGTTGCTCCACATTGGATATGAAGAAACAATTCTCTGTTCATCAACCACTTCATCTTGAAGCGACCCGTAGATGCAACTGTTTGACCCTATGATGGCCAACGGACCTGACCTCTTTACCTCATGATGGCCTCTCGGTGAAATTTATCCTTAATATTTTTTCTAGTTACATTGGCTTTAGTAGCATCTAATTTCTATTCTAGAATAGTTTTATTCAATTTGCATGTATTTATTTATTGTTTTTAGAGTCTTTACTTCAATTGATTATCATGGAAATGGACCTCATCATGAGAGGTTCCACATTTTCTACTAATGTCTCGTAAGTGTTCTTGTATGTAGGTTTCAAATCTTAATAGGAGCTCTTCAACATAAAGATCCTTCCATCATTCTCTTATCATATAGAGGTCACAAAAAAACCTTCTATAATTAGTTTTGAGAGAGCAAAGACTCTACGGGTTACACCTACTTGTGGTTCTAATTTATAATTTGTATCAAATTGGTATAATCCCTAAGAGGGATATATTTGTAACTGCCTTGTAAAGCATTATTGAAATATTAATAAGAAAGACACCATTTTCTATACTCATTTTTCATTTGATGGTTACATATTTGTTAATTTGATTTCATAAATGTTTAGGTGTATGATTTTGTTACTCTATAGTGGTGATGAGGATTGAACTTTGGCTAAAATTTAATCATCTATCACTAATTACCTATTTTCTTGTTCTTATTAAAGTGTAGGTACCATTGATTTGGGATGGAATGTCTTGGAGGAGCTATTTTCCTACCTTGTAATAGCCAATAAAGCATGCCACTCTACCTTGTGACGACCTCAAAATAAAGTTTATAAATCGAAGAGGCAACAACTTCATTGAATGTAGGCTTCTCCTGTGAGTATCTCCATAGTTGATTTTATTGCTTTTCATAGAAAAAGATAGAATTGAAGGTTTAAATCAAGAAATTTAGAAGAATTGCTAGATTTGAAGCTTTCTACCTATGACCACTCCTAGGTCCAATAGCCTCTACTACTGGTCAATGCAAGGTAAAGCAACCCATATTTTTGACTGCTTCTATGTTAGAAGGCCTCTGATGTAGATGATCTTACACAAATATGGCCTCTTTTTTGTTCTATGTTTGGGTTTTCATGCTTGTTGTCTATCTAAAGGCTAATAAAATTTAGGATTTGTAGTTTTAAAGTTTCTAAAAATGAAATATTCTTATTTAGGAATTTGAAAATTTTAAACGTATTTTAAGCATTAGAAAAATATCATTGATTGCTCTATTTTGCATCTTTATTTTCACATAAAGTAAAAAGAACACACACACACCATGTATCACATTAAACACCAATGATTTGGAATTAACACCCAACCGTTGATCAAGACTAATTATGGTGGCCTTCATCATTACCTCGTTGGCTTTCTTGTGGTTCTTCACACCCTATTTTGACCAAGGCTAGTCCAAGAACCATCATAGCCAAGGAATATAGCATGTATCTCTCTTAAGGGAGCTATATTTCTGACCAAGGTGAACTGGGTAAGTACTGGTAGGACTTGGACTCCGTCATTGGATTTGAAATTCATCACCAAATCTTTGTGGGTTTCACAACTTGGACTCCATAACCAAGCCTATGTGTGAGAATATATAGGTGAAATCCATTTAACTATGTATTTCATTAACAAAATAAAAACTCAAATAAGAGAAAAACAATAATACAATGAATAAAAATACACAAACTAGTTTATACTTTGTTTGATTCCTTACTATATGCATAATCAACATAAAATGATCACCAAACGTAGCCATTACTAGTCACATATTAAGGCTACATAAAATGCACAAGGAGGTTCAGAACACCTTTGTTATAGCCCAACTAATTTACTCCTACCTGAACAACGTCCTAGTAACCATCATGGAGATAATTCCACTCATGGGGAATCCGATCATTGAGATACCCCTACTAGGAGGACACATATGGGACCTCCCCATGATTAAGAATATGATCTTCTCAAAAAATTTCTATCTCATGCTACTTCTAGACAAGATCCACCCATTTATGGACCAAGTAGAGGGGTAGCATGAATTTGTGTCCCTAATCAATCCACAAACCCATCTAAAATTTGAGTAGAGTATATGCCTTTGCTTGGGTTATATGAGTGAGGTACTCCTAAACATCCTTGTTTGAGTTGAAATCTAAATCATCTAGATAGATACATCCCTAAAGCTACTCGTAGAGCACCTTATTATGTTCACACTAACTCTGAGGATGGGAACGATGAAGATCTAGTGTGTCCTATCCATATGCATGGAGAGTATTCTACACATACACGTCATACTCCTACACCATATTTGCATCAGGACAACACCCCTAGGGTTGATCATAGAGTCAATGCAACTTCTATTTATCGAGGTAAGAGGGTAGTCATCCATACTGCATAGACTAAAATAGCTAAATCCCCTTGTATTGAGATGAGAAGTAATAGATCTCATACAACTGATTGGATAGATCGGCTACCTAGGTCGAATACCATCCAAAGAGAGCAATTACTCCAATCATAATTTGATGATTTATGTAAATAGCAAGATCACCTATATCATGAACATGTAGAGAAATAAAGGCTACATCACTAGTGGTTGTATGAGCATAGACTATGTGAAGAGATAATTCTTGAATAGATATTGTGTGAGGAGAAATCACATAGGGTAGCCTATGATCAAATTCCCATGCCTATAACTTACCAACAACAAGTCTACACAAGGTGCATTATAAAAAATTAGAATTTGCCTTCTAGGCCAACCAACAACCATACTCCTCTCACCTCTATTCATCAGTCTTTATGAAGACAACTTCAAGCACCAAATACATCAAAATATGAGGCATATGAGGAGATAGAACTAGAGTACTAGGATCAAGTGTATCTTGAGTCACTTTGCGAGGATGTGGAAGATGATTACAATCCGCCACCTCGATCAAATAGGAAACTTCCACCTCCTCCTCCTCCTAGGAGACAAATTCAAGAGAATGAGATTATTTCATCTTATGCATACAAGGTCCTTACAGAGTGAATTCTAGAAAAATAAGGAGCGGGCTATCGAAATCCAACATTGCATAAATTATATAATCAACCCCTCAACACATTAGTTACTTATCCTATTTATCTAGATTATTTTGAAATTCCTAAACTGGATAAATTCAGAGGAGACAATGATACTCAAGAGCATGTCACAAGTTTTATGAACTTTTGTTTCTAGTTACAAGATAATGATACTTTGTTGTTGAGAACATTCGTGATAACACTCTCTGATGTAACTTTATAGTGGTATAACCAATTACCATGACATAGCATCTCTAGCTTAAAACAACTAGCAAATGTATTTCTAGAATGCTTCTCTTTTGGCATTAAAAAGAAGGCTAACTTAGATGATGTTGGTCAAATATATACCTAATTATAGAAACCTGCATTTGTGCACCCTAGACATTGCCAACATTGAAAGGATGGGGCAAAGAGATGTCCTCCATTCCAATATCCAGAGAGTGTTGGTTCCCTTACTAAATTCTACACTAGGTAAGACTAGAGTTGTAGGAAATAAATTGGAAAAGACGAAAATATATGGGATATATGGCCACAGGCCAAAGGTGTAGGATTGGGGATAAACTAGTAGTAGGAATTCCACCCAACCATTGAGACAACATGTAATAAAAGAAAACCAGTAGAATTTACTTACAACCTTGCACAGACAGCCTCTAGGATCACATTCCAGAACTCACCCTCTCACCAACAATGTTCAAATTCAGGTGCAAAATTTAAACTTAACAATAGATAATGGAAATGAGCATAAAATAGAAATGCATAAAATAGAAGTCACACACAAGATCACTTGAAAATTTAGAAGCCTAGTATCTTATATTGATGCAGAAAACTTGAATAGTTTTTCTGTAGAATGTCTAACCTCCTTTTTACATAGAAAATGCTTAGTATTTATAGAGGATTTCACCTCTTTCATTAAATGCACATAGAGACAAAATGTTTACAGATCAAGAACCACAGTGAGAAAATTCCTTCTCAAGAATAATGGAAACTCATACTTTGGAGACAACTATCCAGCTTCTAAGGAAATTCCTCTATGAAATCAACATCTCCAAGTGTCAGTGCATGAAAAACTGCAAAGCTTAGTCATTGACTTGATATGTCCATCATCTTCCAAAATATGCTTCTTCTTGGAAATCATGAAAAATGCCCAGTGCTTTTAATACTGTTGCTCCTTTTGTTCGAGATCTATAATATTAGTTACTCTTAACCACAATCATTTAATGCTCTTTTTTTGACTATCTTAGGTGCTCTAGAAAATCTTTGACGTTGTTGACAACAAAATTTTTCCAAACTTAGCAATAAGTGAATTCATATTTACTCTTTTTATCACGTTATTTGGTGGAGAGGGTGCTTTTTTTTATTTAATAGACTATGCATTCTCCAATCACAATATCAATCAACCTTTTATCCTTTAGGTAGAAGTGCTTTTAACAATTGTGTTATTCCATTAAAATCTATGTTCGCCTTGTTGAGTGGTAATTTTACCTAATTGCAAAACCAAACATACCCTTAGGATTTTAATCACAAAACCCTCTCTTGCAAATAAGTTAAAACAAAACAACTTCTCCAAGGTTCTGCTATATAAGCATTGCACATGTGTTTTAGTAATCTCAATGAAGATATATGAATTAAATGCTAGGAATACCTTAGTGATTGCAATTAATTGTTAACAAGGGGCATGTGTTGGTTTATTTTATCATGCTATACTAATTTTTTGTTCATAAAACTTAAAGAAAAGCAAATGTGAATTAGCCTTCATATGACCATGATGTAAAACCTTAATTCCTTTTACCTTGGAGGATTTTAGGTAGATTTTATCTTCCTTTATTAATTATATTTTAAACAAGTTTTATCTTGCATTAAATCCTAATTTGAGCATGAAGTAGAATATTAAAGCCTATCTCTAAATATAAATTTCAAATGATGAAAGCATTCCTTTTATGTTGCTTTAAACCTCAAGATGAAATAATCTAGATGACCAACTTTGTAGCTATAGTAGCCTTTGATATAATAAATAAATTATCCCTCATTGATGAAAAGAGAACAATTTATTGTTTTAAAATAATGGCCTTAAAATGTCAGTATAAATTATCCCCTTTTAATGAAATCATAATTTTTATAAAAGGCTTGGATCCTGTTTTGGTTCCTTGGTACCCCTTTGCCCTCCTCCTTGGTTGGATGGTGTTGTGTATGATCTCCTTAGGTTGGTATGTCCCTTATTATCTTGTCTTATCCATTCCATACCTTCAAGTAGGGTTTTCCTTTTGGTGCTTATGAACTAGGATGTCCCTAGGTATTTTTGGAATGTCACTCATCTTTCCTAAATTGTACTTTGGATTTTTTGAGTTCCTTCAAAAGCCTTTTCCTTTTTATTGCAGGGTCTTATTTAGTGCTAAGAATCAGATGTTATTCTAGTGCATTGTGTTTTGTATGGGGTTGTTTGGCTTCATGAGCAACTCTTCACAATATCTTTTGGCTTGGAAGGGGCCTTGTACTTATTATTATGGTGTTGCTCTTTGGGTTTCCAGTTACAGGTTTGATGGTGGGTCTCAGCTTTTTGTGGCTTTGGGGGACCTCTATGTTGATTGTTGTTGTTTTCCTACAAGTCATCCTCTTCTGGTTCCCTGAAGTTGCTCAGCGATGGAGGTTGATGTGGAGATATTTCTATTTGTTTAGCCTTCGGGGGGCCCTGCGCTTTTAGGTGGTAACTCATGCATCATAGTTCCTCTATTAAGGTCTCCTGGGATCTCCCCACAATTTTCCTTGGCTCTCATTTCTACATTGTTGTTTCCTCTATCTCCCTTGGCCTCCGAGTAGTTTTCCTAATGCCACAAGATTTCATGACCTCTGGAGTCCCTTGTTTGTTTTTCCTCTTGTAGTCATGTTCGGGATGTTGGTCCCTACTATTGCATCCTCTTGTTGCATCCCTGTGCATCCTCAAGCGAGAATTTTTTGTGTTTCCTACTTTAAGTTCAAATTTGAATTTTTCAAATCATTGTAATGGGCAGGATAGCCCTGTTTCAATTTTTCTAGGTGGGATTACCTTTTTTAAATTTCCTTACCATGTTATTATTGGGTGGTCCTTTTGCACATGTGTTTTTGGACTGTTCTGGGTGAGATGGTGTTGTTCCAAACTTCAATGTAAAGATTCAAAAAAAATTAAAAAATTAATTGTCCTTTAAGTCTATCCTCTAGCCTTTCTTGTAAGGCTATCCTTAGCCTATCCTGAAAGGTTATTTTATGTATTTTCTCTGGATTTTGGTGTCATTTTATTTGGCCTTGGGGCCTTGCTTTTAGTCTTATGACTTTTTGTAATCAGGTTTTGGGATCCTTAATAAAAACCCATTTTTAATCTATTTTAACTGATTAAAAAAAACAATTTTCATAAAAGGAAATAATTTAATGCTTTAAATAATAGCCTTTGATGTAATGTATAAATTACCTATCTTTGATGAAATCAGAATTTTCATAAAGAGAGGCACATTTATTACTCCAAAAATGATAGCTTATGGATGGTGAGCAGAAATTCATGTCTCGAATAACAGTCATTTCTCTTCCATAAATTATCAATCTGATAAGTCCGTAAACTTCTGAGTGTCATGCACAGTATATGCCTATGGTGTTGAGGAATTAATTCCTTTGTACCTTATTTAGTTTGGTGGGGTCGTGTATGCATTTTGAAAGTCATCCAAACAAAATGAACTAAGTGCAAACAATTAAATAAATAAATTACAAACTAAATTAAAGTGCAGAAATTAAAATACAAAAAACTAAAACACAGCTAAATTAATTAAAGCAAAAAAATAAATTAGTAAAATAATCTACAGAAAGCAAATACATAAATGGAACAGGGGAGGACTACTATAGGGAGTGGGCCCAAGCTCCCGTAGATAGTCCACCCAACTAGCTACGTAGAGCTTGCTCAAATAAGAGGAATTGCACTCTTAATAAATTTGACAAGAAATAAAATAGAATAATCTCTCCATAAAATTAATCATTCTTCTCTCAGGGAAGACCTGTGCATTTATACAACGTACAACCTTCCTCTATTACAAATTTGGGCAAGTCTATTTCAAACTTGCAATTACAGTGGATATGCAATGAATTTTGCAGACATTCAATTATAACAATCATATCTTAATTAAAATAGTCACGCACTAATTTTACCCTTTTGTAGGATAAATCAGGCGTGTTCTATTTTATCATAATAGAATATGTCTGGCAGAAAATAATTGATACATTATTCTATTTTAATAATATTGCATAAAATAGAATATCTCCCACATTGATCACTGGAAAAATCGTTGCTCTTGGTTCATCCGTGAGCATGAAAGAATAATGCTCACGTTACAAAGGTATCCAACCAATAAAATAATAGAAGTGTTCATTCTATTTTAATAACAGTAAATAAAATAAAATATCTCCTTTTTGTCTTCACGTGCAACCTCCTCCTTAACCCATTGGTCAACCGGTCAAAACTGGCTTGGTCAATCTTGCAAATTATGGAGGCGTGGAGGCACCTTCTTCATGAGAAAGACACCTACTTTTTTTTGTCGCCTTCTTCATAAGGAAGGCACCTACTTCTGCTAGGTGCCTTCTTTTTAAGGAAGGCGCCTACTTCTGTTGGGTGCCTTATTTATAAGGAAGGTGCCTACTTCTGTTGGGTGACTTCCTCATAAGGAAAGCGCATACTTCTATTGGGCACCTTCCTCATAAGGAAGGTGCCTACTTCTGCTAGGCGCCTTCCTCATAAGTATGGCGCTTACTTTTGGTGGGTGCCTTCCTTGAAGAGGAAGGCACCTGCTCTCATGTCTATCTCTAAAAGCAAAAGTATGCCAGGTCCAAGTGGATGTAGATTGGAAAACACTAGATTAGTACCAACACCTACATTTATACATAATTTCCACTAAAAATACCAATTAAGCATAATACTAGATTTTCTATCAATTATATGCATAAGTTATATAAAAATACATCTCACATGCTAATTAAACCAGCAATGATGCCCTTAACAGTGTATATAAAATGAGAATTTATGGTGCTCATCATACCCCCATGCCTAACATGTGCCATGCCCTCGTGGCACCAAAAGCTAAAGTTATCCCTATCGTAGGTTGACCATGCCTAAATATTATCATGTCCTCATGACAACAACCCTTGAGATAATATATATATATATATATATATATATATATATATATATATATATATATATATATACTTCTCCTTTTTTTTTTTTTTTTCAATGGCCTTCAACATCTCTGTATTTTTCATCCATGGGGCGTTGCTATGTATTTTCCATTCAGCACTACTGTGTTTTTTTTACTCAGCATTATTTTTTTATTCAACATTGTTTTTTCATTCATTTAGCACTGCTACTTTTTTTATTTTCTTCCATTTACTACTATTCTTCACCCATCGAGTGCTACAACACCAGCCGAAGTCAGAAACACATCCTGACTAATAACTATAGATAAATAGTTAAATCGTGACCACACCGTTCAAGGCAAATTACCACTGCACTAATTTTTGATAAATGCTGACATTTTCCAATGTTGCACATTGGTCAGATTTGGTGAGACCAAATTGGTTTAAAACAAGTGTAGTCACCAGCCACTACTTTTATCCATATCTAAAATGTATTTCACATCTCCAACATCTCCTTTGTGGTATATAGTAACATCATTTATATGTGTTTGCTCAAGTTGGCTACCTTTGTCATGAGGCGGTAATGATAATGATCCCAAATTTATTCACATAGATTCCATAGCCTCTTTTTTTGTTTTAATATCTGAGACATGTCATGTGTTCAAATTCTAATGGGGGATTTTGAAAAACTATGGATGCATCGGTTGGTATTAGCATAGAAATGATTTTAAAATAACTATACACATAATTAACAAGAAAATCAATACATACCCGAGTGAATTTCATAGAACCTGATGTATATGATGCTGGTGGTGTAAGACATCTTCACATTGGTGCTCCTAGAGATTTTATTTATTTATGTATTTATTTATTTATTCTCTCTGGCTGCCTTCTTCCTCCACACCATTAATCATTGTTGTTCTTCCTTCTTTTGTAGGTGTGGATTTAACAAATCCAACATCACGACCATATATATATATATATATATATATATATATATATATATATATATATATATATATATATATATATATATATATATATATATTTTATATTCTCCTCGCTTAAATTGGTGATGCCCTTGTCGCTAGTAATAGGTCCCTCTATGCAATAGGTCTATATCCCTCCACACATCAGGTCCCACACTGAACAACATGCACCCCCATCCAAGGGAGAAGAAAATTGCTTATTGGTGCCTTCCTCCAAATGGAAAAAGGCATTATCATACTAGGCTTATTATAGGCACTCTCTTTCTGGTGGGAAGTAAATGCCTTTTCTACTTTGCCGCACTCCTAATTGTAGGGCATGGGATGTCACATTTGTTAGGCCTAGTTTAAGCCGACTCTACCTACATATTGTGTTCACGACCATGTCCTACAAAAATATACACACAAAAACTAGAAAATAGGAATCATGTTTGTGCTTGAGGCCCTAGCTCTTAGGATACCTTTAGATTGCATTTAGAGGGCATGATTACCTGCACACATGAAATCAGGAAAACAAGAGTCATGAATCCATGCATGTTAGGCCCTGGCTCTTAGGATGCCTGCAGCTTGCATTTGGTTCATGATTTCCTGCAAAGCAATAAGAAAGCAATTTTTATGCTAAGCAAGACATGTTCTATGCATTTTTTTTTATTGGGAGGATTCACATAATTTGTTTTTTTTTTTTTTATCAAGGCACTCTACTATATGCCATCAAGGCTCCTCATCACTTATTCCCTTTTTTTTTCTTGTGCCATCGAACCACCCAGGTGCAGAAAATGGATCAAGGCACCCTAGATTTTAAGGCACCTGCTTTTTGTGGAAGGTGCCTTCAATGTATGGCACCTTCTTGATGCAGAAGGTGCCTCTAATGTATGGCAACTTCCTGATGCGGAAAGTGCCTCCAATGTATGGCGCCTTCGTGATGCAGAAGGCACCTCCAATGTATGGTGCCTTCTTCATGCAGAAGGTGCCTTATTGATGATCAAGGCATCTTTCACTTCATTTTTTTTTTCCCTTTTTTTCTCTTTTTTTTCATGTATCCTCCATTTTTTTTATTTTTTACTTTTTTTCTTTTTTTTTCTTTTTTTTTAACGAATGATTGAACATTCGTCCAAGCTACTGGTATGGTATGGGGGCGATGTCTAATCCACTCTCGTAAAAGAGAGGTGATTGTTAATGGAGCTCGTTGACCGTTACTCGAACATTGTCTTGGCACTCTACTTTGTACATGGTGTAGCATATTTGACTCCACTCATCATTTACTCAGGTTGTAACAATCACACACCTTACAACAAAATTTTCCCAAAGTTCCATAAATACCTTGGGTTGTAAGCCTTTCGCTTGATCAGAGTTACTTAACCTACCTTCAAGTACCAATGTTTCCAAGGCAAAACTCTTCTAGCTTTCACCTATTAGATTGGATGCTACACAATCAGGTACTCGAGATAGTTTGTATAGTGATAGTACGAACTCCACGTATAAATCTTAATTCACAAAATCTTCATAGACATGTCCTTATTTTTCTACATCGCACTTCATGTTGTCTTGCAAAACATAAAAGAAAAATCTAAACTAAAGGCTTTAAAATAAAATTCTAACTATTTTTTTTTTTAATTGTTTTCATTTTTTTCATCATATATATATAATTTTTTTTGATCTTCTGATTACTTCCAGGCTCCTCCCTTGCTTTATTTACCGATCGGTTGGAGATTTCTCATTTCCCTTCTGGACCAAGTTGGTCCTCGGGAAAGAGGATACTCTCTTCTAATAAGTAGCAAAATAAAATTGTATTCTTTTTTTATCTGCTCTTAACTTGGAGCCTTTTTCAACAAAAGATATTTTTTCTCTTTTTCATGAACACTGTAAACAATGTTCATTGTGTTGTTGGTGGAAATAATGAAGGTGGGGTCTCTACCATGCCTACATATGAACTAGTATTCTAAAATATCATCAATTTCATTATAAACTAGTTTGATGTGTTGTAGCATGAGAAGAGCAATTTCTCCCTTTGACCTCAAAACATTTTTTTTCTTAACATAATGGCAAAATGTGCAGGCTAGAAAATGACTATCTACGGGTTGGCAACTTGGAAAAAACATGTCATAGTAGTATTTTAAAAACATGTGCTAGTTTTTTATTCACCAGGTCACCTCAAGCGCAAGTGAAGAGCATACTCCAAAACAAGATGTTCTTTAAAAATTTTGCTCTATCATTTTTCTTGCTATTAATTTCATCATTAAAAACATTTACCAATACGTTGCAAAAAGTTCAAGCCTGTAATTTTTTTTTAATTTAAAACCAAGCTTCTAGAGGCACAATTTTTCAATGGTTTTTGTATAAAAACACATCCCTAAAAATTTTCAATCAGACCTGGGTTGTGCTATTTCTTTGCTTTCTTGAAACCATTGAAAACATGATAGAAATCCTTCATTGCTAGATTTTTCTAAATTTTTCAACAACACAATTTATTCTTACTTCTACACTTAATTTGGTACATCAGGTTCATTCCCACGTTTACCTGAGAAGCTAGAAAATGCAAATAGTTGCCTATGGGATTTGGCTCTGACTGCGCCAACAACTATTTTTGGCCTTATAAAAAGGCCCTTGGTGGACTCACACTTCTCAGGTAAAATATCTACAGGTAATTTCAAATATTATTTTTAATTTACCCATAAATCCTAACACTATAGTTTGACACTCCCCGACAACGGTGCCAAAATGGTGAGAAAAAATTGATGTCCCAAAAAACAATCATTTCTCTTCCATAAATTATCAATTTGGTAAGTCCGTAAACTTACGAGTGTCATGCATAGTATATGCCTGCAGTTTTGGGGAATGAATTCCTCTATACCTTATTTAGTTTGGTGGGGGTCGTGTATGCATTTTGAAAGTCAGCCAAACCAAATGAACTAAGTGCAAAAAATTAAATAAATAAATTACAAACTAAATTAAAGTGCAAAAATTAAAATACAGAAAACTAAAACACACAGCTAAATTAATTAAAGCAAAAAAATAAAGTAGTAAACTAATCTACAGAAAGAAAATACAAAAATGAAACAAGGGAGGACTATTGTAGGGAGTGGGCCCAAGCTCCCGTAGATAGTCCGCCCAGCTAGCTGTGTAGAGCTTGCTCAAATAAGAGGAATTGCGCTCTTAATAAATTTGACAAGAAATAAAATAGAATAATCTCTTAATAAAATTAATCATCCTTCTCTTAGAGAAGACCTGCGCATTTATACAATGCACAACCTTTCTTTTTTATAAATTTAGGTAAATTTATTTCAGACTTGCAGTTACAGTGGATATGCAATGAATATTGCAACCATTCAATTATAACAATCATATCTTAATTAAAATAGTCACGCACTAATTTTACCCTCTTGCAAGATAAATCAAGCATGTTCAGTTTTATCATAATAGAATGTTTGGCAAAAAATAATTGATGCATTATTCTATTTTAATAAAATTGTATAAAATGGAATATCTCCCACATTGATCATTGGAAAAATCATTGCTCTTGGTTCATCCGTGAGCATGAAAGAATAATGCTCACGTTACAAAGGTATCCAGCCAATCAAATAATAGAAGTGTTCATTCTATTTTAATAATAGTAAATAAAATAAAATGTTTCCTTTTTGTCTTCACGTGCAACCTCCTCCTTAGCCCATTGGTCAACCAGTCAAAGCTGGCTTGGTCAATCTTGCAAAGTATGGAGGCATGGAGGAACTTTCTTCATGAGGAAGGCACCTACTTTTGTTGGGCGCCTTCTTCATAAGGAAGGCGCCTACTTCTTTTGGGTGCCTTCTTTATAAGGAATGTGCCTACTTCTGTTGGGTGCCTTATTTATAAGGAAGGCGCCTACTTCTACTGGGTGCCTTCCTCATAAGGAAGGTGCCTACTTTTGCTGGGAACCTTCCTCATAAGTAAGATGCCTACTTTTGTTTGGCGCATTCCTTGAAGAGGAAGGCACCTGCTCTCATGTCTATATCTGAATGCAGAAGTATGCCAGGTCCAAGTGGATGTAGATTGGAAAACACCAGATTAGTACCAAAACCTACATTTATACACAGTTTTCACTAAAAAACACCAATTAAGCATAATACTAGATTTTCTATCAATTATATGCATAAGTTATATAAAAATACATCTCACATGCTAATTAAACCAGTAATGATGCCCTTAAAAGTGTATATAAAATGAGCATTTCTGGTGCTCATCAATGGAATGTCATAAAAATTAACCCCCTTTAATGAAATTACAATTTTCATAAATGGAAGTTCATTTATGCTTGCAAATAAAAATGTAAAGCTGAAAAATTCTGATTTACCTTCAAAATGTAAAAAAAATAAAATTCCAAAATTATAAAAATCCTTATAAAACAACAATTTTTATAAAATCAAAATGGCTTCAGAATGAGTTCGAATTTGTTTCGAATGAAAGGTTGAAACTCATTCTTCACACCCATGTATTTATTTTTGTCATTTTAATTTTTTTTTTTTTTTTTTTAATCCTCAAAGTTTTAAAAAATCTACAAAATGAAGGGTTAGAAAATAAAAATTAAAAATCTGGAAATAAACTTGAATTTTGAAAACGTAAACATGTAAAATACCACCAGTGTAATACCACCCTATTCCTGCAAAATTGAAGATGTGAGAATTTATTGCATGCAACCTAGTTTACCCAAATTTGCATTTGCACAACTCATAATAACCTAGGTGCGAGCTTCTAAGGAAAAAAAACAAATGAACCTCACATTTTAAACCTTCAATGGTGCAACCATAAAAATGCATTCAACACCCTCTATAAGTCTAAAACATGAAAATGGAAAAACAAGGAGCTAAAAAAGGCATGCAAAAATAAACTCCTCCTATCTTGCTAGTAAAATATAAATTTCTGGTATATTTTTTATTACAAATACTATCTCTATTTTTACATCCATTTTCCAGCAACATGTGGCCTCCTCAAAGGTCCAACCTCTTTTCTCCATATTGTTCATTGTATTTAACAATTTCAGAAATAATGTTTCACTTATCAAAGCCTTCATTTCGTTTTCCAACAATTCCTCGTGTTGTCCTTTGGAAGTTCATTTTCCTTTGCCCAAAATTCTTAGAAAACATTGTGCTCTCCCTTTGATCCGTGTGGCTATGTGTTTCTTATTAACTACTTGGATTATCAACATGGGTAATGCATCTTTGTTGACAATCATGAGCGATTTTATCCACTTTCCTCCTCATGTACTTTAGAAACCAAACAAAAAAATATTTAAGCTTTAATTTTTACCCAATCACTATATGACATAAGGTCTCATTCATCGAATAGTTGTGCATTAAAAATTCTCTTCAATCATGATTCGATATGGACGAAGAGAATTATTATGTGGTATAGTTCACGTCCTCCTTTTAAATCTATACATTGCTCGATGATTTCTTGTAATGTGTAGACAACCTATATATCATTAAGGTTGGACAAAACATCCTTCTATTGATGTTATATTCCCGAACTGATATTCATTAAAGAATAGATTTATGGTAGTCATTCTTCAACAATTTCATCCACGTGTGACCTATCCCACTGTTCATGGTAGTGACCTAGTTAGCATCTATGACCTCCAGTGAAATCCATGCAAGCTCCATATTTAGACCTGTTTCACCATAAATCATCAAACCAAACTATGCATGGAGTTACCTACTCCAACAACTAATAATTTTACAATCCAACTATTATAGTAGCTCCACATTTGTCAAATCCACCATGCATAAGCTATAGCTTGGAGTACGTTTATCATCCACATCATGTCTCTCGCCATCACTAGCTCCATCTTGATCGAGGTTTATCATGCAAAATCATCTAGCTCTATTGAACACCCCATGTGGACATGGTTATTCTCTATCAAACAGTTGATGTGTCGACCGTATACTCACCCCATCATTGATATCTCAAAATCCATGCTATCTACAAAGATCCTAGTTAAATATCTACATACATTTTGAAGTGCCATGTTGTTCACAAGCCACCTTGGCCACTGATCTACCCATAGTCTATCATCAAAGTTGCCATGCATCTAGTTTAACCATCTAAATTGGTAGCACTCATTGTCTCTTACTATTACTGGTCTAATTCCATGATTTTGTTACCATGACCACATTTGACAAACCCAGTCGTATGGTCCACATTGTAGGGTTTTCTCCTACTACCTAGATCTGTGTTTCTTTGCAATCAACAACTAAGATATGACACCCCAAACTATATCTAAAACTTGAAATTTTATCATAATGTAGATGAAATTAAATTCATCATGAGTGTCGCTTGCTATAAATAATTGATCAAACGTTGTGGGCCTATCTCTTTTGTGTTGGCTTCTTATCACCGAACTGACTGGCATCAAGATAAAATCTTCACTACTCCCATTCAAAAGGCTACGATGTATAATCCCATGCATAGCATGGCTACCTGTGCAAGATAGACAATGTCTCTACAAGAGATAAATCCTAGAAAACTGTGTAACAATACCACTTTATTAATAGGAAGTCTGGATGGATTACCACCAATGGGTCCTCAACTATCACTCGTTTAACTATTTTTAAATCATCGCACTATGTCATCACACTGCACTACTTTTCTTTGGTGTGCGTATGATATCTTTATAATGGGTTGGGGAATGTTATGTCAGGGGTTCATGGTCGTCTTACTCATGGGTGTTGAAAATATCAAAATAACACCATTTATAAGAATATGACTCCCCCTAGTGTAGATGATTCTTCAATATAAAATATTGTCAATCTCTTCCACCATATTGGTCTCCCTTTTCCACCAAATACTTGTTGTCCCAAACTACCTATGTGAATGCTCTCTTACATTGATTTATCCCTATTCATGGTGTGAATACTCATCCTTGAATAGTACCACCTCGTAGTAATCCTACCACATCATTACCTTCCATGAAATTGTTGTATCATCCATGTTAGACACTATCTTCTTTGCCTTGATATTCAAGTCATCTCCTTGGTTGTTTTCCTCCAAAAACCATCATTTGGCTCTACCTTCTCCATTTAGGATATTGGTTGTGATACTATGCTACCCAGGATGAAATATCTTTCAACTCAAACCAAATATGCATTGTATCCACCACCTTAAAGCGTTTCGGCTAGCCACATCCTCATTTGAAACCTACATCATCCCGATCCAATCATACTATGCAAGTGTTTAATGGTCTAATTTATCACTCTATGGCATTTATGACTACCAAGTTGTATGCCACGTCTATCGCTCTCGTAGACATCCATGTCACTGCTTCTGGTTTTATCCACCTCATCGATGATGGGTCTACATTCGTGCTTAAGTCTCGCATGTCCACGTTCACGTATGCACTTATCCATCTCCGGTCTGAGCCATATGTCATCAATTTGTACAAACAAAACCAAATAATTCATATCGCATGATAAAAATATAGGGAGTAGCAAGATATTAAAGGTTATATAAAGCCTATAACATAGAATTATATAAGACCGACAAGCTAGAAGATTTTATTCTTCATTTTATATATATTTTATTTTGTTTTAAGTATATATATATATATATATATATATATATATATATATATATACTTTTTATTTTCTTTCATTTTTAAATTTATATGATCATTCACTTTATTAATGAGTAATAAAATAAATGAACATTCAATTTATTGTTTTTTTGTTTTTATATATTTTGCTTCATCTCATATATATATATATATATATATAATATTATTTTTTATTTGAATCTTGAGATTTAACTTAACCAAATATAAATGTTTGAATTTAAAAAAATTAATTTTGAATGTTTTCCCTAATAAAATTCAAACATCCAATTTGACCCACACTACACACCTAGACAAAAATGAACCCACAAGACACCCAAAACATATTCATCACAAATAAAGGAGGGACGATACACACCAATCTACAAAAACTCCAAAATAGGACAAAATAAGATAAGAAACACTACCCAAAAATGAACCTTGGAAAATAAATTGTAAACATCAAGGATAAAGTACCATTCTAAAGATTCGAAAATGCTCAAAAACAAAAATTAAAAGGTGGGTCCCCAACTTTTGGGGTATGTTGTGGAACAACCACAACAAATGGTGACTCTGCTAGGAAATTCTCCTGAGAATTTTTTTATTTGTGGAAAAAATACCAAAAGGGATGCCACTTTCGGGTAAGACCCAAGGAGGCAAGGGTATCCATTCCGCCAAAAACACCCAGGACTCGGACCTGGCCTACCACCTTTGACATACTCAAGGAGCAAACAAACACACAAAACCAATATAAAAATAAGTAAATAACAACAAAAATAATAAAATAAAATAAAAAACATGCTCCTTGAGTGTGTCAAAAACAAAAGCACAACCAAACACGCACAATAATATAAAAGAAACCACAACACAAACCACATAGAAAAACACAAGAACCACATAAAAAAATATAAACAAGACAAAAACAACAAAAAACTACAAAGACATAACCCAAAAAAAAAAACATGAAAAATAAACACAACCAAAACCTAAAATATAAAATAAATAAAATTAAATTAAAAATAAAAAAAACCAACAACAGACAATAAACAAAAACAAAAAACATAGAAAACACTCACACATAAAAACACGAAATAACACAAGCAAAGAGAAACCCAAGAACAAGAATGAAAAAAAAACACAAGAACACAAAAACAAAACAAGACAAAAGAACCCACCCACCTTAAAAAACTTAAAAAAAAAAAAACAAAGAAGAAAAAAGAAAAACGAAAATGAAAAAAACAATGACCTATCTAGACCAAAAGACTATTAAGTCAAGAATCAACAGAGGAAACAAAATAAAGAATAGAAAGAGCTAGGGAACTAAAAAAAACTAAATGAACCAAAGGGAAGCAAAAAAACAAAAAACAAGAAGAAACTAGGTACCTTCAGAACTGGAGCCATCCAAAGAAATGATAGAAAGAAGAGTTTTCCTAATTTGAGAAGCCCACAATATAGGAGGGTGGCCATAATAAGTAATATCACCTTTGTCCAAAGCCCAATTAGCTAAAGCATCAGCACTCTTTGATGAGTGTTGTTGAGTCTCATCATTTAATCTCAATGATTTATCAATCCAGGGTGGTGTCCAAGGCTGTCTACGATAGAAGGTTGGGGCAAAGTATAATTTAGGCATTCAGATTTCAAGCAATTATTGGTGAAGCAGATTTTGGTTTAGCCTTTTGGTGTCACACTAAACCTAGTCTGAAGAATAGAAACTAAAATAAAGTACAAGAATTGAAAACTAAATCTAAGTTTGCAAGAATTGAAATCTAACTACAATTGCATGAATTGAAATTGCTAAATTGAAATCCTAGGTTACTTTTGCAGAATTGAAATCTAGTTACTCTTGCATAATTGAAATTGCTAAATTGAAATATAATCTACTTTTGCAGAATTGAAATCTAATCTACTTTTGTAGAATTGAAACTTATTCTAAAACACCTGTCAATGCCCTGCCACAAAAGGTTGTTAAGCTTCTGCTATAGGAATTGACAACAAAATGAAATATGTTGAAAATGGAAAGTTGCTAAAATAGAAAGCAGGGAAAACATAAAGGAAAATTCTTAATATAATTTGTCAGCTGACATACACACAAATGTTGTACACAAACATAATAGAAAACATAAATCACACAACACAAAATAAAAACAAGAAAATGAAATCTGGCAAGCAATCTATTAATTCTACTGCAGCAAAATTATAGATTAAAACCTGCCATAAAATCCCTCCTTCTAGATCTAAAAGTGGGCCCATACTTCCTGATCTAGAAGGAGGTGAAAAACACTCCTTAACTAATTAACACTTAGCACATAAAATGATAAAATACTACACTTTTATTGATGACAAAACATGCTAAAAACTGTTACAAAAAATCACTGTACAGTCCTAATTGCTGCTACTAAAAACTCTCCTCTATTATAATTCTTAATTGGCTCAACCAAGGAGGGAGCTGTGTTATTTATATAAATATTTACAATATATCCCATGCTCAAATCAGCCTATGTGCTATTTTATAGTCATTTGCCAATAATTTTGGATCTAAAATAAATGCAAATCTGGACAGTTTGTGTTGCAGTAGTAGTCATTGGCCCTTAGAAAGCATCTTCAGTGGTGGGAGTACATGAGAGGAGTCTAGAAATATCTCACACATAATTCTCCACTTTAGAATATGCCATTCCTATCTTGCAAACAACTTTCTATTATGTTGTAGTTTTTTTGGGTTTATCCTAGAAGATGATCAAATTGATCTTTTCCATGCATGGTGGATTTGGATGGCAAGGACAGCAAAATTAGATGGAATATATTTTCCCTTAACTTTATCAACCTTCTTATCCCCTTTTCCACCTCCAAAAGTCAGTCAACAAGTCAAAAAGTATATTTTGTTTTCATTCCGAAGATAAGTGGCTCATTCCGAAGATACTGCAATTCTCATTTCGAAGACATTGTGTTCATTCCAAAGATCTTTAGAATGACCAACTGTGTTGACTCCAAATGGTTTTTTCTGCATTTCTAAGATGTATTAGCCTTTAGGATCAGATTGCAATAGTCTTCATTCTTCTTTGGATGTGAATTTCATGCCTTGCCATTCATTGGTAGCTTGCTAAAATTTACATGGCAAATTACTGCATTTTTTAGTTCTGCTGCACAGTTGTAGAATATTAGCATTTCTTACAAATTCAATCAAATTAGAACATGGAAAACTTATTAAAATATCAACATGAAGGAGTACATCAAACTGCTACTAAATGTATACACTTCATTCACCAAGTAACCATGTTGAAACAGTGCAACAGTGCTGCACAATTGCCCCTCCTCTGTTATACCCTGTTGCTGCCTATTTAGACCATGTGGGAATGCTTCTAAATAGGTCATATGTTTTCTGTAGTCCTTCTGAAGTCATTCCATCCATATCCTCATTCTTTGCTTGACAACTTCAAGGTGTTCCTATAAAGTGACAGCTTGCTGATTTTTATATGGTTGTTTTTTCCAGATTTTTAGATTTATGACAGTCCTAAACTTTTGTCTTCAATGTGGATTTGAAACAAGTTGAAGGGCAGAAAAATATTCAAAAACCATTGAGAAGTTAATGGATATCAGCATACCACATTTGGTTAATTGAAATGCATTTTATTACTTGCTACTTAATCACGCAAAATCAGTCATAAAATGCTAAAAATAGTCAAAAACAGAGATATAGTATTCCTAACTTAAAATCATGCAAACACTTAACAAATAGTATATTCTAGTCAACTATTTGGCAATTAACTTATCATATGGTAATCAAACATTGTGCAATAATGAGTCAAAAATTGCGCAATAATGAGGCATTTTTGGGAATCATCATCCCCCCCAACTTGAACTGATGCATGCCCTCATGCATCTTAGTAGGCCATAGTAATATACAGGTTTTATTCTTGTGAAAAACATCCTTTGCTACCTGCTAACTGAGAAATTCCTCCTTGCTACACTATCAAGTATTTTGTAATTAAGCACATGTATGACTTTTTTCTATTTTTCTACAAGTTTTAGTGCTGCAAGGTATCTCTTAAAGGCTTGATATCATATGATTCATCTTGCAATAGTCTTATTGTGGAACCGTATTTGGTAGATGCACTACTACTGATGAAATTTTTGTTCTTAACAACATTTCAACCTGAATGCTTATTTTTGCTGTTTGTACCTTTTGAACAAAATTGATAATAATTTTTTTTTAATTTGAAATGCTTGAGGGATGTACTTACTTGTGGTAGAGCCTTATAAACCTCAATATCTGATGTACCCTACTCTTTTTGCTATTCTATAGCATTTTCAGCAATTCTGATACAATTTCTGCTCATTCCGAAGATATCTTGCTCATTTCGAAGATACTGCAATTCTCATTCTGAAGATCCGCTCATTTCAAAGATACTACAATTCTCATTTCGAAGATCCGCTCATTCCGAAGATACTGCAATTCTCATTTCGAAGATCTGCTCATTCCAAATATACTACAATTCTCATTTCGAAGATCCGCTCATTCCAAAGATACTGCAATTCTCATTCCGAAGATGTCTGTTCATTTTGAAGAGACTGCATTTCTCATTTCGAAGATGTCTATTCATTCTGAAGAGACTGCATTTCTCATTTCGAAGATCTTCAAAAAAAAATCAAAAATGACCTTCTATGCAAAAGTTAGCTACAGATTCTATTATGGGTCCATCTCTAGAGTGTATAAGCCTTCCATAACATCAAAAATCCCTTCTTCATCCTTTTGTTTAGATGTTATTCTTTGTTTTGTATGTTGTTGTTTTATTTCAGTAGTACTAAAATAGAACCTTCAGGTGCATTTTTTTTATTATCCTCCTTCAATTTATCAGACAATTGTGAGATATAAACTTGTAGTTCTCCTTCTAAAATTTTCCCTACAAATTGAAATAGAATTTCTGCCATGTCTGTCCCAAAATCAGGTTTTTGCATAATTTTGGAATTTCCATGCAATTAATGGCATAAGGGGGTGTTTCTTGACATCTTGAACATGTTCCTTTTTCAACTTGTCACTATTGTATGAATAGTTTATGCCAAATACCGACTATCATACACTAAATGCTAAATGTTTACTATGAATTATATGCAACAAACACATACCTTACTGTCATGAAAATTAGTCATGCACCTTACAAGCTGCTTTTGATGATTGTTAGCAGGCTATCTAAAAACATAAACAAACATAATACATGTGTAGTGTGATATTTGTACAATGGTGGAACAATGATGGGTAGATCAACAAGGCAATGCATGCTGAAAATTTGGTTTTCATGCAAGCCAACTCAGTAGCGCCTCTAAGAAGGTTTTCACTATTGAATTATTCATTTTTTTATATATTTTTTTTTCATTTTTTTTCACCTCTTTTTTTTCATTTTTTTTTTCATCAGAATAGGCTGTCATTTCTGGTTTTCAACCAACTTATGTCTTCTTCTTTTTTTTTTTTCAAGTGCTTCAATCAGAGAGAACATATCTCACTCTTATTTGGATAAGACCAATCCTTATTCTGTAGAAACATGTCAATTGTTGTATGAAAACACCATCTCTTTCTGTTGAAACCTGCAACATTGATGCAACCTTCCTTACTAGATGACCAATAAGAATCTTCTTACATCATCATTGCCTCTTTATTGCTAGAAATGAAGTATTGGCTCCATTGTTCCTCTTTCTTGCTGAAATTGATGCTTGTCCTCATGTATCCCCATTTTGCGGGACATGCCTTTGCTGCAAATTTTTTCTCTTTTTTTTTTTTTCAAATTTTCTTGTCTTGCTTGTACCCAAAAAGGAAGTTCACAAACAAGACTATTCTTCTTTTTTTTTTTCTTGTATTTTTTTTTTTTTTTTTTTTTCAGACTTTTTATCATCACTCTGAATCTGATATTGAAGAGAAATTCTCTTCCCTTATGTGTACATCCAATGGAATCTCCTTCAAGAACTCCTCCTTAGTTAATGGTGCATGGTATACTCGAAGGCAATGTCCATTCACCACTAGCATCCTCCATGAATTACCAATGGGAGAAAGAAGCACTACTCCATATCTAAAAACTTCTTCAATCAAGTGTTTTCCATGGCTCCTAGTCTACAAAATCTTGTCAATCTATTCTTGAAACAATTAAATACCAATTTCCAAAATATGTTAAGTGCTTACATCAAGATAAAATCTTGATATACCCTTGTAATTCCATGTAAAGAGATTGAAATATTATTTCAAAATAGCAACAATTTTGCTTTTTGTTTATAAGTCAGCCAGCTAATAATGTTTAAAAATTTTCTTGGCTGCACTTCAATTTGTTTCATTCCTAGGAGGACAGAATTTAACCCTTTGTAAAATGGAAGTAAATTTTATGTGCAGTTTTTCTAGTTTTTCTCCTTTATCCAAAGCTAATTTCTGTGTGTTTGGACTAAAGGTTTTCTGTGTATCTCCATTGATTTTTGTCTCTTCAAGCTTAGGTAAGTTCTTATTTTAGCACAGTTGGATGTTGCTGCAGTCAATAACATTTCCTACAGGTTTTTTTCTTTTTATACCAGATTCAGCTACATAGACAGGGGTTGCCTATCCTGTATTATTCAGACTGATCACAGGTTGTGCTAAAAAAATATTTTTGATTTGCATAATAAGACAAGAAATGTACAACTTTAGCAGATCAACTACTTGTCAGGTAGGATCACCTCTAATGAGATCAACTATTGTCTATGTAGGCTAAGAATTGCTAGGTTGCGGTTTAGCGTGGTAAAATCCAAACAATCTTTAAGTAATAATGAAAAACTCTATGATCATCATTAAGTTGTAAACTCCTATTTTGATTGTGCAAAAGTTTTTGTGATTTTTTTTAATAGATTCAGCTTACATAGACAGGGGTTGATGTCCAGGTTGGGCTGAAGATGGTGGTTGCTTGTCTTCTAAATGGACTAAAATGCAGCTATCAATAATTATTATTTATACTAGCTATTACATTCAGATTTAACTCTGAACTTCATAACTTAGCACAATAATAATTATTTGATTGCTTTTACCCTCTAACAACACCATGTTCACCGACAACGATGCCAAAATGATGAGTGTCATTAAGTCTCATCATTTAATCTCAATGATTTATCAATCCGGGGTGGTGTCCAAGGCTGTCTACGATAGAAGGTTAGGGCAGAGTACAATTCAGGCATTCAGATTTCAAGCAATTATTGGTGAAGCAAATTTTGGTTTAGCCTTTTGGTGTCACACTAAACCTAGTCTAAAGAATGGAAACTGAAATAAAGTACAAGAATTGAAAAATAAATCTAAGTTTGCAATAATTGAAATCTAACTACAATTGCTAAATTGAAATCCTAAGTTACTTTTACAGAATTGAAATCTAGTTACTCTTGCATAATTGAAATTGCTAAATTGAAATTTAATCTAATTTTGCAGAATTGAAATCTAATCTACTTTTATAGAATTGAAACTTATTCTAAAACACCTGTCAATGCCCTGCCACAAAAGGTCGTCAAGATTCTGCTATAGGAATTGACAGCAAAATGAAATATGCTAAAAATGGAAAGTTGCTAAAATAGAAAGCAGGGAAAACATAAAGGAAAATGCTTAATATAATTTGTCAGCTGACATACACAAAAATGTTGTACACAAACATAATAGGAAACATAAATCATACAACACAAAATAAAAACAAGAAAATGAAATCTGGCAAGCAATCTATTAATTCTGTTGTAGCAAAATTACAGATTAAAACCTGCCATAAAATCTCTCCTTCTAGATCTAAAAATGGTCCCATACTTCCTGATCTTGAAGGAGGTGAAAAACACCCCTTAACTAATTAACACTCAGCACATAAAATGATAAAATACTGCACTTTTATTGATAACAAAACATGCTAAAAACTATTATAGAAAATCACTGTACAGTCCTAATTGCTGCTACTGAAAACTCTCCTCTATTATAATTCCTAACTAGCTCAACCAAGGAGGGAGCTGTGTTATTTATATAAATATTTACAATATATCCCATGCTCAAATCAGCCTATGTGCTATTTTACATTCATTTGCCAATAATTTTGGATCTGAAATAAATGCAAATCTGGACAGTTTGTGTTGTAGTAGTAGTCATTGGCCCTTAGAAAGCATCTTCAATGGTGGGAGTGCATGAGAGGAGTCTATAAATATCTCACACATAATTCTCCACTTTAGAATATGTCATTCCTATCTTGCAAACAACTTTCTATTATGCTGCAGTTTTTTTGGGTTTATCCTAGAAGATGATCAAATTGATATTTTCCATGCATGGTGGCTTTGGATGACAAGGACAACAAAATTAGATGGAATATATTTTCTCTTAACTTTATCAACCTTCTTATCCCCTTTTCCATCGCCAAAATTCAGTCAAAAAGTACATTTTGTTTTCATTTCGAAGATAAGTGGCTCATTCTGAAGATACTGCAATTCTCATTCCGAAGACATTGTGTTCATTTCGAAGATCTTTAGAATGACCAACTGTGTTGACTCCAAATGGTTTTGGCTACATTTATAAGTTAGATTAGTCTTTAGGATCAGATTGCAATAGTCTTCATTCTTCCTTGGATGTGAATTTCATGCCTTGCCATTCATTGATAGCTTGCTGGAATTTACATGGCAAATTACTGCATTTTCCAGTTCTGCTGCACAGTTGTAGAATATTGACATTTCTTACAAATTCAATCAAATTATAACATGGAAAACTTATTAAAATATCAACATGAAGGATTACATCAAGCTGTTACTAAATTTATACACTTCATTCACCAAGTAACCATGCTGAAACAGTGCAACAGTGCTGCACAATTGCCCCTACTCTGTTATACCCTGTTGCTGCCTATTTAGACCATGTGGGAATGCTTCTAAATAGGTCATATGTCTTATATAGTCCTTATGAACTCATTCCATCCATATCCTCATGCTTTGCTTGACAACTTCAAGGTGTTCCTATAAAGTGACAGCTTGCTGATTTTTATATGGCTATTTTTTTCAGATTTTTAGATTTATGACAGTCCTAAACTTTTGTCTTCAATGTGGATTTGAAACAAGTTGAAGGGTAGGAAAACATTCAAAAACCATTGAGAAGTTAATGTATATCAGCATACCACATTTGGTTAATTGAAATGCATGTTATTACTTGCTACTTAATCACGCAAAATAAATCATAAAATGCTGAAAATAGTCAAAAACAGAGATATAGTATTCCTAACTTAAAATCATGCAAACACTTAACAAATAGTATATTCTAGTCAACTATTTGGCAATTAACTTATCATATGGTAGTCAAACATTGTGCAATAATGAGTCAAACATTGTGCAATAATGAGGCATTTTTGGGCCTCATCACTCTTGTTTTGATCTATGATCACATGATTGTAATCAACTTTCAAAAATCCCATTTGGATTAACTGAATCTTCTCAATAATTATTTTTATTCTCCAATCCACCTTATGATTCTTAGAAGGAGTCTTCAATATATTAATCATAAGTTGAGAGTCAGACTCAACTAACACCTTTTCCCATCCAACCTTAGTAGCCTCTTGAAGGCCTTTAAGGATACCATACCCCTCAGCAAGGTTATTGGAAAGAATACCCAAATTCTCAGCAAAAGTAAAAACCAGGAAGCCATCTGAAAGTCTACCAATTCCTCCCACATTGGCTTTTCCAAGATTCCCTCTAGAGACTCCATCAATATTGACTTTTCCAAAATCTTTAGGAGGTTGCCAATTTTTAGTCCTATCCATCTTACTAATACTCACATTCCCTTTAAGATGGTTTCCCTTAGAAGGTTTAATATTCAATCTTTGCATCACTTGATCCCATATTTGGTGGGATTTTTGGGGTGATTAAGGAGTTGATGGATTGATTCAACTAAGTTGGCTATGGTCTTTTGCCAAATATAGTGAATATCCTTCCTATCTTGATTAAAAATTTAGTTTTTCCTTTCATTCCAAATATTCCAAAGAAGAATGGTAGAACCCATCCAAACTAATTGCCTAATAAAATGATCAACACCCTCTTTATTAGGCCAATCCCTCCAAAGCTTCTCAAAAGTAAAAAAATTGGACCACTATAAGCCAAGTAAAGTGGCCATTCTCCTCCATAGCTCAAAGGCTAAAGTACACTCAATAAAAATATGGTTGATATTTTCTACATTCTCTTCACACATTTCACATCTAAAAGGGCCATGAAAACCATGCTTCATAAGTTGCTCACCGAGTAAGCACCCTACGATGCAATAAAAGCCAATTAAAGAACCTCACCTTAGGCCGGAGCTTTTGAGCCCACAATTGAGAAAATATGTCAGAAGAATGGTTGGGATTATTATGGCATAAGGTCAAATAACCTTGAGCAACTGAATACTCACCCTTAGTAGTGTTGTTCCATCCAAAACAATATTTTTCATGGGACCAAGAGAGGGATATCATATGAAGGATGCCTTGGATATCTTGTCTTTGCCTTTATGGGATTTGAATAGGCCAGTCCTCAATAGGGATCCAATATCTACCAACCTTTGAATTACCAATATGGTACCGACAAGTAATTAGCCACCTTTATCCAATTAGCTCGGTGAAGCTCCTCCATCCAAGGCCTCCAATTGGGAAACTGAGTTATCAAAGGCTTGTGACCATCCCAAGAATCTGTCCAAAAATTTGCATGTTGACCATTATGAATGATCCAAAATAAATTTTTCTTTATCAAATCCTCACCAGTATTAAGAACTGCTAAAATGGGAGAACCTTTGGTAGGAATTTGATAGCGAACAAGGTCTTCAAGACTTTTGTTCTCAGCATATTTAGCACGAAGATTATTGGCCCAAAGAGCATTGGGGTTATGCAACATCCTCCAATATAATTTAGCAACTAAAGCTTTGTTGTTATCAATTGAAGACCCAAATCCTAACCCCCCTTCACTCTTAGGAATACATGAAGTATCCCATTTCACCAAGGCCTAATTTTTTTTTCTCCTTAGTACCACTCCAAAGGAAACGATGACTGATTTGATCCAATTCTTGAAGAACAACATTTGGGATATTCAAAATAGAAGAAACATAAATAGGAATAGCTTGAAGGACTGATTTTACCAAGGTGATTCTACCCCCAGAAGAAAGCCACTTGTTGGTCCACTTTCCAATTTTCTTCTTGATTTTGTCCAACAACCAATTCCAATATTTATTTTTTTGCCTTTGAATATTTATGGGAATACCTAAATAAGTGATTGGAAGAGAGGTCTTCTTATATCTTAATTTTTCCAAGACCATGGATTCTTGTCTAGCAGAAGCAGTGAAAGAAAATAACTTTAGATTTGTCTTCATTGATCAACTGCCCAATAGCCTTAGAAAAATAGCTAATGATTTTCTTAATATTAGAAGCTTCCTTAACTGTAGATTTACCTAAAAGAGTAGAGTCATCCACAAATTGAATATGATATATAGGTCTAGCTCCATGAGCAATGGTAACTCCCTCAAGGGTTTTGTTTTCCCTATTTTTGGTTATAGTCCTACCCAAGCATTCAACAAGAATGATGAATAAATAAGGGGATAGTGGGTCACCTTGCCTAATACCTCTGGAAGCTGGGAAAGACTGAGAAGGCCTACCATTGATAAGAACTAAGTAGGAAACTGAAGAGATACATCCCATAATCCAATCCATCCAATCCTTAGAGAAATCAAATTGCCTCAAAACTTTGATAAGGAAGTGCCAATCCACTTTGTCATAAGCTTTGGATAAGTCTAACCGAATGAACATAGAAGGATAATTTTTCATATCCATGGAATGGATGGCTACCTGAGAAAGAACTATCTCATCTACTATTTGACGTCCTTCCACATATCCCCCTTTCTCTAGGGAAATAATCTTATGCAAAAGATGCTTCAACCTTTCTGCCATGATTTTAGTAATGATTTTGAGAAGAACATTACATAAAGCAATAGGTCTAAAAGCTAAGATATGATCAACCTCTTGAGCTTTTGAAACAAGAGTAATATAAGTTTTATTGATAACCTTCAAAATTTATTTGGCTTTTCAGGCTTCTTCCACCAACTCTAATAAATCAACACAAAGGATATCCCAGAACTCTTGGTAGAACTCAATAGGAAAACCATAAGGACCTGGGGTTTTCCATTTTTGCATTTTAAAAACTACTTGTTGAAGCTCATTGATAGTAACAGGAGCAGTCAAAATAGAGTTCTCCTCAGAAGTGATAAGAGAAGGGATTGCTTGAAGAACATTTTGTTGTGAAGCTGAGTCAAGAGGATTAGTAGAAAAAACATTGGAAAAGTAATAAAAAACAATAGAGTTCATGCCATCCCAAGTATAAAAAACATCTCCATAATCTAATTTTAAGGAAGAAATAAAGTTGTGAGATCTTCGAGCTAGAAGAGATTTGTGGAAGAAATTTGTGTTTCGATCTCCTTCTTTGAGCTATTGAATTCTAGATTTTTGCTTCCATAAGATTTCTTCTCTTTTTGCCATTCCTCTAACTGAGTTGTGAGTTTAATTTCATCTGCACTTCTCTTCTCCGTGAGGCCATCTAAACGGATTTTTTTATTCAAATTTTCAAGATGAGCAATAACTTCATATTTTTTTTTATGAACATCCCCAAACTCTTTCTAGTTCCAAGTCTTGATTTTGGATTTAATGTATTGCAGTATTTTGGCAAAACAAAACATCTTAGTCCCATGCCTAGGTTTACCTTCCTTCCACCATTGTTGCACATGAGTTCTGAAGGAAATGTCTCTAAGCCACATTAATTGAAAATGAAAAGGAGAGAAACTCACATTGGTTTTCCACATTTCCACCATGACTGGCCAATGATCCGAACCAGCATTATTAAGAGTCTTCACTTTAGGAATGTGACCATGGATTAAGAAATTTTTAGAGAGAAAAAACCTATCCAATATCTCCATTATACAAGCTAAGCCTTGCCTTCTGTTAGACCAAGTCATAAGGCCATTATCTGGTTGGATATCCACAAGATGGAGGTTTGCAATATATTTGCTCATGAGGTCAGTGCTTTTGTCCAAATTTCTATTTCCCCCCATTTTCTCATCTAGAGAGAGGATGGTATTGAAGTATCCTCCAATCAAGATTGAAGCTTTAGGAAAATGAGAGATAATATGAGTAATATCCTTCCACTGTCTTCTTTTTTCCTCCAAAGAAGTTAGGGCATAAACAGTAATGCAGAGCATAATCTGGTTGGAATGTCTACTTTGAATAGCTATATCCAAAAAACCCCAACTGCCAACCATATGGTGAATAACTACCTCTTTTGGGTCCCAAAGACAAGCAATGCCACCCGAAGTCCCTTGGGAACTGAGGGAAACCACTTTTCCAGCTAGCCAAATTTTATTAGCAATTAAGTCCATATCCTCCATTGACATCTTTGTTTCTTGAAGGAAAACAAGATGTGGATGATTTATCCGAATCATTCTTCTAATTTCATTTTATTTTGAAAGACTCCCTTTGAGTCCTCTAATATTCCAAGTGATGATCTTCATTAATACTAGGGCTAAAAAAGTTGGGAAGGGCATTAATCTTACCTTCCTCTACAAGCTTTTCACCTTCTTTTACCATATGATATTGATTGGTCTTGCGACCTACTTTTTGATTAGAATCCATCTTCAATTTTTTCTTCCCTATTTCTTGACTTATTCCAATTGAATTTGAGGTGGCTTCTAACCTTGAAGAATGCTCATACACAGCCAAAATTTTACTAGATGGTTCAATGGAGTCTATATTGGGACTCGCATTATTTGAAGTTTTGACATTTGAAATATTGTTTTTCTTGTGTAAATTTTCTCCTTCTTTTTTTGTTGAAAACCATTGATTTGTTGGTTTGTCTCTGAGTTCTTCCCTTCATATTTAAACTGTGTTTCTAAGATTTTAGTTTCCATTATTTCCTCTTCCTCACTTGGGACATCATTTGTGGAAAGGATTTCAAACATATTAGAAAATGACTTTGATTGATCCTTCATAACTAGTTTTTTTTTAGTGTTCTTCTTCTTAGGTATTTGGAAACTTGTTGAGTTTATATCTTCTTTATTTTGATTAGGAATTTTATTTGGGCAAGCACTAGCCAAATGACCATATTCATGGCAAATTCTACAACAAAAAGGAATGTTCTCATAGTCCACTACTTGCTCCCAAGTGTCTTACCCAAATTGTAATGTGATCTTTTTAGGTAGGGGTTTGTCAAAATACATTAAAACACAAATTCGAGCATAAATAATATGTTCAAAATTTTGAGTACAATCAACAATCATCATAAAATTTCCTAAAGAGTTTCCAATTGAAGAAAAAATAGTAGGATTCCAAAATTCAATAGGGAGGCCAAAGAGTCTAACCCACACGGGAGCTATAGAAGGCATCTCTTCTTCGGCTTTAAATTTAGTATGCCAAGGCTTCATGAAAAGCCCTGCCCTTCCAAAAAACCAAGGACCCCCTTGAAAAGTTTTTTCTCTATCTTCATTATTAGCAAATAAAACAAGAAAATAATCATTTGGATAAATAGAGATTTGTAACTCACCTTTAGTTTTCCAGCTTTTTGCAGCCTAGACTTTGAAAGGAGATAGACTTAGACGAAAACCCATGAACCAACAAATTAGTCCTCTTTTTTCCAAATCTTCAATGCCAGTCTGAATGTTACCCATATCAAGCTTAACAATAGGAGTTCCATCAACTGCTTTAAGACATCCTGACTTTGTTTTCCTAGGATCAATCTTAGGCATTCTTAGAGGTTTATGGGAAGCCCTAATATTGATATTAGCATTGGGCTGAGGTTGTCCACCATGAAGGGCATCCCTAAAATTCATTTTTGGGGCCGAGTCTTCGAAATTCATACCCTTGACAGGGGTTTTCATAGTAGAATTATTTTGTGGGTGCACCTTAGCACCAGATTCACTTGAGATATGAGCTATTTTTTGATCAACTGCTTGAAACTTGTTTCGTGATCTCTTTAATCCTTGCCCTAGACACCGTGGAAAGGTATGGTTTACACTTTTCTTTTGTGCAGCAAATTGGAAGTCGTTGTCACTCAAGTTCACAGTATGATATATTGAAAGACAAATTTCTAACCCATCTTGTATCCCCTGCAACATTTCCTACTAAAATATTGAGCATAAACCACAAAAATATTGGCCGCTATGGCCCGAAGATCCTAAAAACCAATCTCTGGAGCTGATTGCACTCAACCCAGATGAAACCCTCACATAGTCACTTGCAAAATATATCGTTCAAACATAGGGATGCGCTAGGATCTGTGTTGCTCCAAATGATATAATTTTTTTTGGAAACGTTCTAGGGTTTTTCAGGCATCTACCCTCAAACTTTCATCTTAATTTGAGTTCGGATGAGTGAGATATGGTCAAAATGAGTTCGGTAGTTTGGGAAGTCCTACGAAAAACGTCTAATCAATTTCTCCCCTCTTGAGAATTTTGGGTGAAGAACCCAATATGAAATAAAAACACAAAATATCAGTGAAATAAACATTATTTAGTGATGTCCCGAGAAGGTGGGGGTCAACAAATTTGAATAAAAAACAACTAATTCATCTACCTTTGCTTAGTGTGTGAAAAAAAGTGAGTCATTTTGCACCTCTGAAAACCATTCATATTCCCTCATCTGGTTCACATTTAGGCTATGAAACATGTCTCATAAAAAGATAGCTTTTACAAATAGAGTCCTAGTGCAAGTCAGACATCTATAACCCCGGTAGGGTTAATCTAACTCACCCTTATGTTTGCTTAATACTTTTCAAAGTCTATCTTATAACTAAGCTATGTCTAGACAGATCCCTACTACCGGTCAGACATCCATAGCCCTAGTAGAGTTTATCTAGACTTTATGACTGATTTTATCAAGCTTTTTAATGCTCATTTTTTTATATATAGGTTTACAATAATTTATATGTCACTAGGGTTAGGAAGCATAATAATAGAGCATGTTGAATTTTCACTTTAATTTGCAAATCAAGATAAATTCATCATTCTGAACTTCCAAAAATATTCTTTAATATATGTGAGTTACATGCGGAGCTTTCGTGAAATATTTTATTGATCCACTCTCTACTATTTTAGTCCCAAAATTTGAGCATGATCAAAAAATAACTCATCCCCCTTTTATCAGGTTCACCTGCTTTCATATTAGGTATTCCAACCTACTTAACGAAGGAACAAAAAAAATGTGCAAGAGACCATAAGTTAGCAACCACGAAACATCACCTCAAAACAAGGGAACGATCCAAAACATAAAACTACAAAAAATACAAACCAAATTCCAACTTAATGCAAACTAAAAAGAAATTAAAATAAACCAATAATTAGAGCTAAAGCATGGAAACAAAAATCCAAAACTAAAACATGAAACCCAAAAATATATACAAATGTACAATATGGTATAAGATGGTGCAAAGTTTGAGCTATCACTTCCCTGGATCCCAAACATGATTAGCACATTTCAAAAGATAAATAACATGATACGCATGCCAAGTTTTAAAGAAATCCAGCCAAAGTAATATTAAGCCAAACCATATAACAATTCTTATTTTACCTCTCTCACACCACAAACTTGATTTAATTCTATTAATGTTCCCATAGGTGAGCTTCAAATCATTAAATTGATTAGACAATAGTTGATTTTCAATTACTTCTTGTCTATTCCTTAACATGTAGAATTCACAATTCAAAATATGATGTAGAAATAAGCTTTCCTTTTTAAATATGATATCTTGCAAACAAGAGCTTATTTATATAAATTTCAAAGCCAATTCATTATTTATTTTTTAGTCCAATAAAATTTATGCAACCACTTGCAAACATCTAGGATATTTATTAAATGAGGATCATCATAAGTTTGTATCTTAGCTTCAATAATTAATTGATTATGAACTTGATTTAACAATTCAAACACATCAACTTCTATGTCATTCACCAAAGCAATATTATTAGAGGTATGAGTAGAAATTGATTCTAGCTCTTTATTAACCTCCAATGGCATTTCATCATGAGAAACATTCGAATCCAATAAATGGTTATACAAATTTTCACCTGAAGCTTGGATGCTTGGACACAAAAGGTTAGATTCTACCTTTTGTATATTTTCATTTACCAAAACTTGGTGAGTCATTGTGATTTCTTCTTCTACCTCATGGTCTTTATCTTCTTCATCATTTTGTATTATTTCATCTTCATTGATTTCCTGTTCATAAAAAATACCAAAATTAGGCACCCAATCAAAAGTATTTCCATCCTTTTCAAACATTACATCTTGTTGATCAAGGTGCATGTCAAATACCATATTTTCATGATCGATCACTTGAGTTAAGTCAAATAGATCAACCTCTTTGTCATTTTGTTCCAATTCCTTGTTAACCACCAATGGTATTTATTCCTTTGAATATTCAATATATTCATGTGAATTTGTAGCCAAATGTTTAGTCTTCCAAAATGAAATAGAATATTTTACCTCTTCCTCATCCAAAATAGATGAGTCATAAGAAACATTTACCATTTCTTCCCTTTCTATTTCAACAAGATTTTCAATAAATTCATATTCATCATGATCTAATTTGAGAATCTTATATATTCTTGCAAATGCAATATCTTCATGTGAAATGGTGATTTTAGCATCCTGCATGCTAATATAAATCTCATCGATGTGGGTGTGAAAAGTAGATGATTCTTTGTATCTTCCCAAACCATTATAAAATTGTCATCTAATTTCATGGAATGAAACTCTATTGTATCTGTGACATGATATTTTGATTCATATATCAATTCATTTTCTTATTTTTCCTTGGTAGTAGAATCATTATTATTTTCCAACACTTGATGAGACTCCAACCCTTATTCCAAAACATTCTCAAATTGTATAGGACTTGTAATATCCTCGTGCAAGATAGCGATTGTATTATCCTGCATATCAATTGACACAAAAATTTCATTAGAAGGTTTGGAGTGAGTGTATTCTTCCCACTTCTTCCAAGAATTATAGTAATAATATTCCAAAATCAAGTGGTGACGCTCAACTACTTCTTCAACATCTTCCAATTCATAAATGTGTTTCTCATCAAATTCGCCTTCACCTTCCTTAGATGGTTCAATGATTTCCAAAAGTGGGATACTCTTTGTATTAAAGTTTTTAAGGCTATAAAAATCCACATTTGTAACCCATGATTCAATTTCATCACAATTTTGAGGGTGAGGAATTTCTTGACCATCAGTTTCAAGAATCTCATCCAAAGTGTCTTCCAAGAACAAGTGGTGAAATTCTATTATGTCTTCAAATTCATTTATTGATTCTCTTTCAACCACTTTACTCAATTCTATGGAAGGTATTGTCCTATCACATATCTCAAATATATTTAGATCTAGGACCCCTCCATTATCTAAATACTCATGCATTTCTGGAGATGGACCCATCTCTACACAATCCTCATTGGTGGATATTGTCTTGGCAACTTGCATCTCCTTTTCCATTTTTGAAATAGAAAATTGTTCTAACATTATTATGACCTCAATGCAAATATTATTCATCAATATTTTCCCCTAAAAATGTAGCAATTATAGGGGGTATGGATCCCATGTATACTTGAATAACTTCCTCTTTTGTTATGTCATAATTTTCCACAACTCTAGTGTACAACCCATGGAACCTGTCATTGAATTGACTCATGGATTCATTAGGTTCTTTATAGATAGAGGTAAACTGATTTTTTAACATATCCCAATCATCTAATATTCCAAAATGGTTAATAAACATAGCTTCTAATTGAGCCCATGAAGTGATAGAAGCTGTAGGAATATTGGTAAACCAGACATACGTAATATTATCCAATGTGTATGAAAACAATTCACATCCAACATCTTCATGCATTATTTGTAAACAACTCATATTATATTTGAATACATGAATGTGTACTTCAGCTGACGTAGTTCCATCCTATCTAAACTAAGGTAGATAAGGCACAAGTTCCATAGGCACCTCATGTGAAGGCCCATGTATGTTTAAAGGACTACCTGTCATCATTGGAGTAAATCTTGCAATAGTCAAGGAGATATAACTTTAGTATCAATTTTGTTAGTCAAATAGAGATATCTTGCAAAGAAACATAAAATGACTAACAATTTTTAAATGAATAAATCATAAAGATCATCATATTAGCATCAACCCAAGATATATGCATCAATTAAACCATGAAATTGAAGAACTTCTCCAATTTTAAAAAATATTAGTATTAACACATCATCAAATAGAGAATTTTAGAATCACTAAAAGTAATCATATGGAAAAAAAACCTCGTTAGTCAAGACCAATGCATTTGAATATATATTTCAAGTAACATGAACAATTTAACATCTAAATAGCAATAAAATAAATCAATTCAGACCCTCCTAGATCCCAAAGTGTTGAGTACTAAAGGAGGCCAAATATGCTAGTCAAACGGAATTGAAATATTTAGCCATTCAAAACTCTCAAATATACACCAATATCACACTATTCATTGCATGAATAAGTCAAAGCATTTAAAACAACAATGAAAAATTTAGCATAAATAAAATAACACCAATTTATGCCCTCCTAGCACCAAAATGTTGAGTGGTATTTTTTCCCAATTGCAAAACCACACTCACCCTTAGGATTTTAATCACAAAATGCTCTCTTGCAAAGAAGTTAAAACAAATCAATTTCTCCAAGGTTCCTCTATATAAGCATTGCACATGTGTATTAGTAATCTCAATGAAGATATATCAATTAAATGCTAGGAATACCTTAGTGATTGCAAGTAACTGTTAACAAGGGGCATGTGTTGGTTTGTTTTTTCATGTTATACTAATGATTGTTCATGAAACTTAAATAAAAGAAAATGTGAATTGGCCTTCATATGACCACAATGTAAAGCCTTAATTCCTTTTATCTTGGAGGATTTTAGGTAGATTTTATCTTCCTTTATTAAGTAGATTTTAAACAAGTTTTATCTTGCATTAAATCCTACTTTGAGTATGAAGTATAACATTAAATCCTATCTCTAAATATGAATTTCAAATGATGAAATCATTCCTTTTATGTTGCTTTAAACCTCAAGATGGAATAATTTGGATGACCAACTTTGTAGCTATAGTAGCCTTTGATATAATAAATAAATTATCCCTTGTTGATGAAATTAATTTTCATAAAGATAAAAAAATTTATTGCTTTAAAATAATGACCTTAAAATGTCATTATAAATTATCCCCTTTTAATGAAATCACAATTTTCATAAAGAGAAATAATTTAATGATTTAAATTAATAGCCTTTGACGTAATGTATAAATTACCTCTATTTGATTAAATCAGAATTTTCATAAATAGAGGTGCATTTATTGCTCCAAAATTGATAGCTTAGGGAATGCCATAAAAATTAACCCCCTTTAATGAAATTGTAATTTTCATAAAAGGAGGTTAATTTATGCTTGCAAATAAAAATGTAAAGCTAAAAAATTTAGAAATAAAAGATAAAGGACAATGCAAAAATACAGTATGTAAGAAGACAAGAGCTAACCTTGGAATGATTCTTTCCTTGAATGCTATCTAACCCTAGGGTTTCAAAATAGAAAACCTTCAAGCAAGTGCTCAAGCGAATATGCACAAATAGTATTAACCCTAAGTGCACACTATATGTTGTTTATCCTTTAAATGCCTGGAAATCAATAAAATGCATTTCTTTTAAATAAATTCTAGGGCTTATAACAAAAATATAAGACACTCAACAAATATCCTAAAGACAATCAGGGTACTTATCTTATCTAATGGTTGATCTAATATTTTATCCTTTATCCAATGATATCACAATTATTGTTACTGTAAGATAACTTGGCAAACACTTGGAAAATATAATCAGCATTAAGGGGCCTTCGTAGACCACTATACAATAATGACTGGAGGCACAAAAGTAAAGCCCTATAGGTAATTTTAGCTAACCTTTGAAAATAGAAGGGTAAGTTGAACTTTAGAAAGTGAAAAAACATGACATAATATAGCATAACTGAATGATACATTTTAATGCAAACTGTAGCAATATGACCTATATGCAACCTATAATGTAAGTCTATGTTATAGGGATAACAAATAGCTCCCATACGTGGTTTGGATGAAATCACACCCGTAATAGGTGATTGTGGTTTTGCACCAATAATATTGTTCCCCATATAGACCAAGTGCAATTTTGCAGAAGCTAGCAAAAAATAAAATACAGATGCGAGAACTTGATTACGTCACCCAAAAAATTAGTACATGCATGAAAAAGAGTGAAAACACCTGATAGATAGCACAAAAGCAAATAGAAGGGTTAAGACCTCCCAAATAATTGATCTCTCCTTAGGGCTCCAACACAAATCCACCAAAGCGAGCAACAACAAAAAATAATCCAATGCAAAAGAAAACAAATCACACTTCACAATTATGAGTTAGCTTGCTTACGGGAGAAGAATAAGAATGTAGATCTCTTAGTGAGCACTTTAACATCACTTGAAGAAGAGAGCTTGCATGAGATTGGTATTTCAAAATCACTTGTTGTCTTGTCCTCTTTCAAAATGATTTCAAACCCTCCTTATATAGCAAATTTGAAAGTGGAATGGGTAAGAAAACCAAGGATATTCGATGCCAAACATTCCAAATTTGAGACATTAGGGTTTCCTTAGGAGAAATCCTAGAATGTGAAATTGTGCTCCATTAGGGCTGACCACAATTTTACCTTATGATAAATTGTGCCCCATCAAGGGCGACCATGATTTTACATAAAGGGGAAAAACAAAATAAAAAGGGGGGAGAGACCTAGCCCTTGCCCTAGGTAATTCTAAGGGGTCTCCCAAGAGGACTCAGGGAAGATTGCCTGCTAAATTGGATTAATTTTATGTGTCTACAAACATTTACACGTTGAAAAACTAAATTAATTAGGTGTCTAATCACATAGAGGATATTCACATCCTCGGTGTCTCATTTGGAAAGAGATCCTCAAGTGGGGAAGCAAATATTCTGGTGAGTCCCCATCACCCTCATGCATGCTTGGCATGGTTAGGTTGAATATTCTTGTGCCTACATATTGACAAACCCAACATGAACACTTCTTTTTTCTTAAATAAGATAAAAGTTTCTTAAACTTAAACAAGATCACATAATTTTATTTTCATAGCTTACATCACATTAAATAAAGATAACAAGAACATAACCAATTGTTAGTCCTATAGGGTAAGGATAATGATCCCTTGAGCAAACCGATGTACGGAACTTAGGGGATCAATATTCTTTGGTTGGTATATTATGATGGAATAATAAGAGTCATAAGGAGGGCTATTTTTCAAGGTGGTAAGGATTTCAAAACATCTTCTCTTATTTTCTATAAGTACTCTAGAAATAAAACTCTAAAAATTTTATCTCCACCTATCTCCTTCAAAAATAAAACTCTTAAACCATGTCTCAACACCCTTATATCACCCGAAGTAAGGGTTTAGATTCCTCATCTTGTGAGGTTTTTACACAATAACGATGATAAACAAGGTCAATCCTTGGTCACACCATGTGTCTAGGGAACAAGAACAAGTTTTTGAACAAATTTTTTTCAAATCCATAGACCATGTTAGGGATTACATTAGAAGAAACAAAAGCATCTTTCTAGATGTCCTTAGGGATGAACTTAGAGAACAAGGTGAAAAGGAATTTGTTGGACATTTTGAGTAGTTGAGTTGTCATTGATGTCAAGAGTGAGTGGTCATTGATGTCAAAAGTCAGTTTTAGTGAGTAGTGCAAGGAGAAGCAGTTTCACAATCAATGCAAAAGGAGAGTCCACCTCCAGTTGGTCAAATCCGGTTTCAAGTAGTCAGATGTGGTCCAAAATGCAAAGAAGAGGCTTAAGCAAATAATATTATAATATTTTATTATAATATTAAAAAGGAAATCTAAAATTAATTAATATAATTTTATTATAAATTAATTTATTAATTAATTTAATTAACTTCCAAAGTTATTTAAGTTAATTATAATTTAATTATAAATTAATTTATATTAATTTAAATAACCCTAAAGAGGGTTATAAGGTTAAATTAAAAATCAAATTTGAAATTCTATTTAAAGCACCGACATTTTATGGCATGAGGTCTTTGTGTATAAAAGGTGGTAAAAACCTTTGCCTTACTCCCTACATACCATCGATCGAATTCCTAAGATCCAAAGTATCGTGCACAAAAAAGAGAAAGAGTTTTTCACGTTTTCAAAGGTCTCCGATGGCAGAGGATTAGATAAATAGGGTGATTATTTTTATGATAGGTGTATAAATAGGGTGGAGATCTTTCATGTTTATTTGAGTAATAATTTCCAAGGTGTATTGCTAAATTCAAGGAGTAATCATGTGTATTTGAGTTTGATTATTTTTGTAATTGAGAAAAAAATTCGAGAGTGTTAGTGTGATATTTTATCATCTAACCATTGAAATTGGCAAAGAAGAAAATTGTGATTGAGACAGGTTTTAAGGGAACTTCTACATCAAAAAAAAAGATATGGGAGCATCTTCCTAGTGATTGATAGTTGGATGTTGTGAATGCTAAAGTTGGAGAGAAAAGGATTGTTTAACAAGCATTGTTGAGTTTGATTATTGAAGTTTTTTTGAGTGAGAGTTGATGATAAAAACCTTGTTTTATAAGCATTGTTGGAAATTATGAGTAACGCTTTCATATGCTTGAACTAGGGTTTGTGCAAAGAACATGAGTATCATTGTTATGTGAAGTTGTGAAAGAACATGAGTATCATTGTTATGTGAAGTTGTGAACTATATTGAACTAGAGTTTGTGAAATATCATGAGTATCATTGTTATGTGAAATTGTTTGATAAGCATTGTTAGAAATAAGTCAGTGAGTGTTCATATGCTTGGAATAGAGTTTGTGAGCAAGTATTATTTCATTGAGTAATTGGTTGAGTAGAGTTGGTTGAGCCTAATAAAGTGGATGTTTTGAAGAGATAGTTAAATTTCTGTAAAATAAATTTTTCATATTCTAAATTGATTTGAGAAAGAGATTGAATGTTTGTGAATGTGAAACATATTGATTCTCTAACAACTCTCTATATATTTTTGTGGTAAAAAGAGAGATTTAAAGTTATTGAGAATTGTGGTGAATGTGAAGCATATTGAGTCTATAATAATTCTCTATATGGTTTTGTGAGATTGGACAAGTTCTAGTGAGAACTTGTCGAGCAGATTTGAGGTAAGTCTTTGAGAAGACTTTTGGATAGATTTGTGTGAGCTTTTGTGGAAGCTTACAATACAAAATTGAGGACAAATATTGAGAGCAGATTAAACAAGTTCTAGTAAGGACTTGTTGAGAAAATTTGAGGCAAGTCTTAAAGAAGACTTGTGAACATATTGGTGTGAGCTTTTGTGGAAGCTTACAAGGCAGATTTGAGATAAGTCTTTGAGAAGACTTGTGAGAAGAGTTGATTGATTAATTAATTTGTTCAAACCTTGAGTTAAGGTTTGGGGTAGATCTAGTAGAGTTGATTTGTGATTAATTCAATATTTGTGTTAAGGCTTGAGAACAGATATTGAGGATAGATTTGTGTTAGACCGAAGGACTGTGTTTAGTGCAGGTCAGAGGATAGAGATTGAGAATAGATTTGTGCTAGAATGAAGGAGTATGTTTAGTACATATTTGAGGATAGATTTTGGTGTAGATTTGAGTATAGGTTTATTCCAGACAAGAGACGGAGATTGAGTAGATTTTTACTAGACCGAAGTACTATGTTTAGTGTAAATTTGAGATAGAGCTTTGGAGGTGGCAAAGTATAGAGGATGATTGTCTCCAGTGGATATAGATCCATTATCCAAGGTAGTAATGATAGGTTTTCTGACCAATGACAATAGTATACAGTGGATAAAGATCCATTAGCCAGTGTAGTGGAGGCAACAGTTCTTCTAGAAGATCAATAGCCAGAGTAGAGGAGAAAGGAGTTCTCCTATGGATGGAGATCCATGAACTTGATCAGGGGATTGGTGTCTCCTTTTGACAGAGGTCCATAAAAATTGTAATAGGGAAAGGATTCCCAATATATTTATGGAGAAAATATTAGTGAAATATGATCTCTATGGAGTAGCCCACATTGGGTGAACCATGTTAAATTGGTGTCTCTATTGTGTGTGGTGATTTGTGCATTTCTTTGATTACTATTTTTGATATTGATATTTATATTGATATATTGCATAATATTGATTGGGAAAGAAAAGTAAAAAATTTTCTTATACTGTTCATCCCCCCTCTCAGTATAAGTTTGTGTTCTTCCATTGGTATCATAGTGAGTTCATTCAAAAGAGTTTAATGGATTGAAGGAAAAGCTTACAAGTACACGATGGATTCTAATAATGGATCCTTAGATAATTCAACACCACTATTTGATGGAAGTGAATATATATTTTGGAGTATTAGAATGAAGGTTCACCTGATGGCACTTGGAAATGAAATATGAGAAGCAATTGAAAATGGATGACACCACCAGCTACTCCACCTACAGATAAATATGGTAAACTTCTACATCATTATAATTAAAAAATAATGAATGCAATTTTTATAGGTTTGCATAGAATAGAGTTATTAAATGTTATGCATTACAAATCAGAAAAAGGAATGGGATAAGTTGCAAAACATATATGAAGGAGATAAAAGTGTAAAAAAGGCAAAGATACAAAATCTCAAAAGAGAATTTGAAGAATTAAGATGAAATATGAGGAAAATATTAGTGCTTATCTACTTCATGTATATGAGATTGTTAATGTCATGCAAGGACTTGGACTTGATATTGAAGAATCTTATGTTTGTGATAATATCTTAAGATCTCTCCCAAAACATTTTAGTGAAAATATATCTGCTATAAAGGAATCAAAATATGGTGATATTTTGATAAGAGATGTATTACTTGGTAATCTTGGAGCTTTTGAGATGAGAACAAAAGAGCAACCTAATATTTCAAAGGAAGCAACCTTCAAATATACTAAGAAGACAAAGGGAAAGAAGTCAGATTCAAGCAATGAGTCATCCAGTGATGAAGAAGTAAATTATGGCAGAAGGAATAAGGATCCAAGAAGATTTAAATATGCAAAATCTAGTAGATGTTTCAACTGTGGAAAGTATGGTCACTATGCAACTGATTTTCAAGAATCTAAACATAGAAATGATTAAGAAAAATAGGATCATAAGAATAGGGAACCAAAAAAATATAGGTACCAAAAGAAAGGCAAGGATGGACAAGGCAAACAAGAAAATAAGTTCTTTCAAAGACAAAATAGGAGTTACTATGCAGACAAGGCAAGTAAGTACTCAAGTTATAGTGATAATAGTTTCTCAGATAATGATAAAGATGAAGTTTTATTTCAAACTGAAAAAAAGGAAGAAGTTAAGAAAATATCACCAATAATTCTCAAGTGTTTTAGATGTGGTAATTTTGGACATATTGAAGATATTTGTACAAAGAATGGTTTTAGTTTTAGTGATGATGAATATGAAGATACACTTGAAGGACCAGAAGAGAATATTCTAATGGCACTAGAAGAAGGAGGTGATCCTATAAAAGACAAGTCAGAAGAGAATGAATATTTTTTCAAAGGCAAAAAAATAGAGGAAGAATAAGAAAAAGGAGAAGTTGATCTTGAGGGAGAGCTTATTTATTCTCTTAACACATTGAAGAAGGTAAAAAAGCAAAATTACCAACTTAAGTTTCAGTTTCAATAATGAATATAGAGGAAAGCTTATAGAGGATCTAAATACTTCAATGGCTAAGGCAAAGAAGTTCATGGATAAGTTAGAAGCAAAGGTATTAGAATGTGAAATATTATAACAAGAAGTAGATATACTAAGGGAAGAAGTAGAAAAGTCTAAGGATAAGATACACAAGTTTGGAAAGATCTCAAATATCATAGATAATATGATCAAGGTACAAATACGGTCAACAAATAAAATAGGTCTTGGTTTTGAACATGTACAAAATAAACAAGAAGAGGAGTCAATCTCATGTTCTGAAGAAGAAGAAACTTCAAAAGAATATAGTGTGAGAGAAAGTGAGACTTTTGAGGATGAGTTGGACAATAGAAATTTCAACAAGAAAAAGAACAATGCACAAAAGAGGAATAGATGGAACAGGAACTAGCATAGGGTAAAAGAGACTAAGAGACCAATGAGGTCAAGGTAAGGAAATTTCAATGGATGATGTTTCTCATGTCACATATTTGGGCACAAGGCTTCATAGTGCAGGACACATGAAAGACATGAATATGGAAACTTCAAAAACAGGTAACTTTTTCATGGGTATTGCTACTCATGTAATCAATTTGATCACAAGGCAATGAATTGTAGGGTACATGATAGGAATAGATATGGCTTCACCAAGATAAATTCCAAGACATTTGCACCTTCAAGGAATAACAATATTAAGTGTTACAAGTGTAATAATGATGGACATACAACAAAGTGGTGTATAGAAAAAATTCTAGAGACAAGTAGGAACAAGAACAATTAGAAGAATTAGAAGGATCTAATAAGAAGGAAAGTGGAAAAAGGTAAATATCAATGCTTTCTAGGAGTAGAGATACTCCTACCCCAAAATTAACCACATCAAGAGGAGGTGGGGAAGGGGCTAAGCTAAGAGACTCATTCTTAGCCCTGAGTCCCAAAGGTGGCACTTTGCCATTGATGTCAAAGGGGGAGATATTTGAGTAAGGGGGGGAGATTTGATTTAAGGGGAGAGAATTGAGTTAGGGGAAGCAGTTTCCCAGGGGGAGCAGAATAGAAAAAGGTTAAGAAAATTTGAAAATATAATTGGGTTACCATCAATGAAAAATGGGGATATTGTTGGACATTTTGAATATATGAGTTGTCATTCATGTCAAGAGTGAGTGGTCATTGATGTCAAAATTTAGTTTCAGTGAGTATTGTAAGGAGAAGCAGTTATGCAATCAGTGCAACAAGGAGATTTCACCTCCAGTTGGTTAGATCTGGTTCCAGGTAGTTAGATGTGTTCCAGAGGCCCAAGAAAATAATATTATAATATTAGAATGAGAATTTTAAAATTAATTATAAATTAATTAATATAATTTTATTATAAAATAATTTATTAATTAATTAAATTAACTTCCAAAGTTATTTAAGTTAATTATAATTTAATTATAAATTAATTTATATTAATTTAAATAACCCTAAAGAGGGTTATAAGGTTAAATTAAAAATCAAATTTGAAATTTGATTTAAAGCATCAACATTTTATGGCATGAGGTCTTTGTGTATAAAAGGTGGAAAAAATATTTGTCTTATGCCCTACATACCATCGATCAAATTCTTAAGCTCCAAAGTATCATGTGCAAAAAGGAGAAAGAGTTTTTCATGTTTTGAAAAGTCTTCGGTGGTAGAATATTAGATAAATAGAAGGTAGGCTCATCTTACCTTGCACAATATTGTGTAGTGCAGTTGGCAAAGGTGGATGGTGCTAAGTATTGTGACAGGCAAGGAGTGCAAAATTCGAATCCCATCGAGTTCGTTTTACAAGGAAGAGAGGGCATTTTCATTTTGAGTAGTACAAAATGAAGGGAATGAAGGGAGGCTTGTGCCTTCCCTCCCTATGGAAGCACTTAGCCCATGTGGTGGGCTAGCACCTCGATAAGGTTCTCAGCTAGGAGTGGTCTTGCGTTCGAAACTCATTGAGGCCTTTTGGCTAGTGTTAAAGGTATGCGCTGATGTCATTTGTCTTAGCTGCTTGATTATTTCGGATGTGCTAAGGTTGAAAAAATTAAAATTTTTAATGGTTTATAAAGTTTATTTTTGCCTAAATTTATTTTGATATTGAGTATTTAAGGTAAATAATTGGGTAGGCAATATTATTTTTGAAATATTAATTTTTGGAGGTTGATTAATTAAAGTTGGATATTATAAGGAGAAATTGAGTGATTATTTTTATATATGATTTTATGATTGCTAATTTCAAGGAGTGATAAGGTGTATTTGAGTTTGATTATTGTTTTAATTGAGAAATAATTTTGAGAGAGTGTTAGTGTGATATTTTATCATCTAACCATTGAAATTGGCAAAGAAGAAAATTGTGATTGAGACATGTTTTAAGGGTACTTCTACATCAAACAAAAAGGTATGGGCACATCTTCCTAGTGAGTGATAGCTGGATGTTGTGAATGTTAGAGTAGGTTGTCTACCTTAGCTCATGTTCACCTAGGTTATTTATTTCCTTTTATTTAGTTTTTTATGTATTTTCACCACCCACTTATGTGTGGATATTTCATTATCTTATTTAGATATTATGAGATGTTACATATTTATTTCTTAGATATTATGGGGATATTTTTAGGTTTGACTATTCCTAGGGGTGACATTTGGAGGGTTGATATTCTTTCTTCCATAGTGGTTACATATCTATGGATCATATCACATATTACTTTTGTATGGTGGATATTTATCCTTAGCTTTATCCTACAACTATGGTTGATCATCCTTGCCTATATAAACAAGGCACCTTCATTGTACTCAATGTTCTATTTTCAGATCTAATAGATGATATTGTTGCTCTCTTGTTTGCATATTTATTTGTAAGCTTATGCTGTCAATTTGCTTTCAAATTCTTGTTTTGGTTGAATGTGGTTTTTTTGTTAACACTTGACATCCTTGCATCTTGGAATGATCTGATTATCATTCCTTTCATGGCATCAAAGTGATAAGTTTTGTGCAGTTATTTCTCTTGTAGGTTCGAAGAATGGTGTGGAAGCTTTGGTTTTTGTGATCGGGTCCTTGGTGGAGTTTTTTGGCCAATTTTGAGTCACTCCTTCCATTTTCAGATCATCACTAGCCTCCTAAAATATCTTTTGCCCATATTGCAATAGCCTCATTCCCTTGGATTTGTCCTAAGCATTTTTTCTTGAGCATTTCCCTTTTTAGCGGGGTCACCAACCTAGCCCATTTTTATATTTTACATGTATCTCATTATAGAAATGCCCTCTTTCCACAAAATTATTTTGAGGTCTGTAGATGCATTCATTTGAGTTGTGCCCACAATATCAACTCATTTGGAATAGTATTCTTGAAGATATCTTGATTTTATGAAAACCTGCACTTTTTTAGTAATATGCATATATCTTCATCAAAGCTTCTAAATTTTTGCATATGTTTTTAAAGAATGTATAGAATCATATTATAGACCCTCCCATAAAATTTCAGATAATTTGGAGCTGTATTATGACAATTACAGCCATTTTACTATTTTTAGTAAAATCATCCTTATAGGAGAAATATTGGGAGTTGCTCCGTGAAATGTTTACTAGGCCTGTAAAATCATTTTTTTGATAAGTCTATTAAATTTCAGATTTTTCCGATATATCTATAAAATTTTAGATTTTTTGGATCTATATATAGACATCTATAATGATTTTATGACCGCACTCTCAATATTGCATTGTGAAAAAGGTTTTTTGCACTTGAACCTTGTATATGGACTATTGTTATAAAGTCCAATCTTCTACATTCATGTGAAGATAATAAAATAATATTTTGGAGGGGTTGTCCCTGTGCTAATTTCTACATCCTATCTACATTCTTTTTCTCTTTGGTAATTTTTGTAGAATGGCTTCTTCATCTTCTTTTGCATTGGATCAATGTGGGCCATTAACAACGCATAATTACCACACATGGAGATCAAGAATGGAAACAATCATTAAACGCAAAGGATTATGGGCTTTAATGCTTGAATAACAACTAGATTTCACTATATAATATGAAAAATTTCATCACCAATACAAATTACATGAATGTATGGGTTTGATAGGAACTTATGTCTTTTATTTCATTTGGAAGGATGTGAATCTCCTTTCAAAATTTGGGAAAAAATAAAAGGATTATTTTGTAATGTGGATCACATAACAACCATGCAACTTGAAGTTGAGATCACTGCTCTCATTCTAGAATATTTTCCATCTTTTGTAGACTCTCTTACTAAGTTCAAGCACTTGTTGACACAGTTAAAGGGGAGTGGGAGAGACAAGAAAGATGAAGAGTGTGTTTACTTAATTCTATCCAAGTTGAAAGGTCCATTCCAAATATTTGCTTCTATCTTTTTCTCTAGCATGGATGCCTTAGGTGAAATATTCATAATTCCTTATTTGGAGTTGTTTTGTGAAAGACTTACTAGGGAAGAATCCAAATTGTCTAACCTTGAGTCTTCACCTCTCAAAAGGTATTAGTAGCATCTAGTCCTAAGGGTAAGGGATATACAAAAGTAAACCTAAGTCTTCTCCTTCTCCATCTCAAAGTGCCACTAAACCCAAAGAATCTAACTCTAAATCCAAAGAGTCTTCTAAATACAAGAATAAGTATAGCCTTTCATGCTCCTTTTGTGGGGGGAATAATCATGTAGAAACCAGGTGTTGGAAGAGAATGCAAGCCTTAGAGGATGCAGTCAAAAAACACAAGATCTTTATCTCCACTCTGCATCTTTCTAGTGAGGATGGCAAAGCACTTAATGTTGTTGGGATATCTCAATCAGTTGTTACAGATAGTTGGATTATAGATTTGGGTGCTTCTCACCATATAAATTCTTCTAAGGAGTCGTTCGTATCTCTTGGTTTGAGTTCTACTTCCAACATTGAAATTGGATATTATCCTTTATTTCTATTAAGGTAAAAGGTGACATACAAATTGATGGTGGATCCATCAATGATGCACTATATGTTCCTAACATCACTACAAATTTACTTTTTATTTATCAAATTTGTCATTCTGATTAGGGTAAAACAATGACTTTTACACCACAAGGAGCTGAAGTTAGAACCTTCTTGGAGCCTCATTCACATGTTGCACAAGGTGTTGTCGATCATAGTTCTATACTATATCACTTTGAGGGTTTTGATGACACTTCTTCTATAGGTACATGCTTGGTTGCTCATTTAGATTCTGAGAGTAAGCTTTGGCATGAGAGATTTGGACATCTTAATTATAGATATTTGAAGGAGTTGAGCACTTATGGTATGGTTGATGGTTTGCCTAGATTTTCTTGTCTTGATGGAGTTTGTCCTAGATTTACATTAGGGAAACAACACCAAGATCCATTTCCTAAGGGTAAGTCAAAAAGAGCTTCTTCACCACTTGAGCTTGTGCATAGTGACTTGATGATTTTTTCTACTCCTTATTTCAAAGGAGCTAAGTATACACTTACATTTATTGATGATTTCTCAAGGTGTACTTGGGTTTATTTTCTCAAGTACAAGAGTGATGTTTTTTCACACTTCAAGGTGTTTAAGACTTTTGTTGATAATCAATCTTCTAGTTGCATAAAGAAGCTTCATACTGATAATGGGGGTAGTACCTCAACATAGAGTTTTCTGATTTTTTGGTAGCTCATGGTATTTTTCACCAATATTTTGTTCCTCATACTCAACAAAAAAATGGCTTAGCAAAAAGAAAAAACCAAACTTTTAAGGATATGGCTAACTGCATGATGCATTCCAGGTATTTACCTCCTATAAATTGGGTAGAAGTAGTTAATTATGCAAACTACATTCAGAATCACACACCACATAGATCACTTGAGGATTTGACTCCAGAGGAGGCTTGGTATAGGAATAATCCCGATGTCTCATTTTTCAAAGTTTTTGAAAACCATGCTTGGGCTTTTGTGCCAAAAAAGCAAAGGAAAGCCTTGGATAAGAAGAACAAAACCTTGATATTTGTTGGGTATTATGAGGACATGAGATCTTATCGACTTTTGGATCCTAATACTCATGAAGTTATTTTTAGAACTCATGTTCAGTTTGATGAGTGCTTCTCTTCTCATGATTCTTCTTCTTTAATTCCATCCATTGATGATTCTTCACTTCATCTTGAGGAGCAAGTTCAAGAGGTAGTTGAGGAGGTCATGGATATAGATTCAGATGAGAATATTGTTCCTCCAAATGTTTTCACTATGCCTAGGTGGGCTCATACAACAATTTTTGAACCACACCTTTCATACAAGATCTTCCACCCACTATAAATCATCATGTACATTCTACAGGTTCTGGACTTTTATATCAGGTAGTTTCTAGGGATCCATAGTATTTCTCATAGGCTCATGCAATATAGGAGTGGGATGAGGTGATGGCAGATGAGTATTCTTATTTTATGAAGAATCATGCTTGGGATTTGGTCTCTCTTCCTAATGGAAGAAAGTTGGTTAGGTGTAAGTGGGTATACCGAACCAAATATGCAGTTGATGGGTCAATTGATAAGTATAAGGCTCGTCTTGTAGCGAAGGGTTTATCGCAAGTCGAAGGTGTTGATTACTCTAAGACTTTTGCACCCATCACAAAGATGGATTTTGTGCACCTTGTACTTTCTATTGCTACACCATAGGGTTGGCCAATGTACCAGATGGATGTGAAGAGTGCCTTCTTGCATGGAGATTTGTAGGACCAATCTACATGGAGCAACCTGTTGGGTTTGTTTATGAATCTTATCTTGTTTGTAGACTACGGAGGTCTCTCTATGGTCTCAAAAAATCCCCTCGAGATTGGTATGAGAAGATGGACTATTTTCTTCTATCTACTAGTTTTTTTGTTGCCACTCAGATCCTACAGTGTATATAAAACATGTTGGAGAGGATATAGTTATACTTGTCTTGTATGTTGATGATTTGCCTCACTGGTAGCTCTTCTTCCCACATTCATAATATTCAAAGGGCTCTTTCAATGCAGTTTGATATGACAAATCTTGGTCTTTTTCACTTTTTCCTTGGTTTGTAAATTTCTTAGTTAGATTCAGGGATTCATTTGAGTTAGCAAAAGTACACCCATGATCTTCTTCAATGTTTTGGTATGGCTTATTGCAAGCCATGTCCCTCTCCTTTCTAGTCAGGGGTCTCTCTTACTTCCACATACACCACTCCTATTTGTGATCCTATATTGTATAGGTAGTTAGTTGGAAGTTTGATGTACTTGACCCATACTCGCCCATATATTTATTTTATAGTTGGACTTGTATCTCGGTTTGCACATGTCCTTCATAGTAGTCACTAGCAGGCTGCCAAGAGGATTTTGAGATATCTACAAAGCACTTCAAAATTTGGATTGCACTACACCTAAGGTTCTACTCAATTTGTTGGATATACTGATTCAGATTGGGTAGGTTCTATTGATGAAAAACATTCCACTTCTGGCTACATTTTTTGTCTTGGCTCTTCTCTGATTTCTTGGGCATGCAAGAAGCAATAGGATGTTGCAATTTCATCTGCAGAGGCAGAGTACAGGGCAGCAGTCATAGCGAGTCAAGAGGTTCTTTCACTACAATAATTATTGATAGAGTTTGGCTTCCCATAGGATTCAACAACAGTACTTTGGTGTGAAAACCAAAGTGTAATTCACATATCTTGCAATCTTGTTGAGCACTAAAGGACCAAGCATATTGAGATTCACATGCACTTCATTCGTTAGCACATTTAGGATGGAGTTATTTGATTGGAGTACATTCCAACTTAGAAATAGGTTGCCAACATCTTTACGAAGCCTTTTGCATCACCTCGCTATCTTGAGTTGTGTGGCATGCTTGGGGTTTCAGAAGTTGTCCTTGGGGGGTGTTCTTGAGGACATCTTCCTTCTTCATTCTCTCTCTTTCTGGTAGGATGATATTTTTCCATGTGGTTTTTCCTTCTTCTAGTTTGAGATTTCTTCATGGATATATTGTACATGAGTACCTGATTAGGCCTTATTATCGGGACTCATACTGTGGATATGGCACTTTTCTTTTTGGCCCCTAGCTTCAATTGAGAGGGGGTCTTAGAGTAGGTTGTTTACCTTAGCTCATTTCACCTAGGTTATTTATTTTCTTTTATTTAGTTATTCCATGTATTTTCCCCACCCACTTATGTGTGGATATTTAATTTATCTTATTTAGATATTATGAGATGTTACATATTTATTTCTTAGATATTATGGGGATATTTTTAGGTTTGACTATTCCTAGGGTTAAATTTGGAGGGTTGATATTCTTTCTCCCATAGTGATTACATATATATGGACCATATCTTATATTCCTTTTGTATAGAGGATATTTATCCTTAGCTTGATCCTACGACTATGGTTGATCATCCTTGCCTATATAAGCAAGGCACCTTCATTGTACTCGGTGTTATATTTTCATATCTAATATATGATATTGTTGCTCTCTTGCTTGCATATCTATTTGTAAGCTTATGCTATCAATTTGCTTCCAGATTCTTGTTTTGGTTGAATGTGGTGTTTCTGTTAACACTTGAGATACTTGCATCTTGGAATGATCTGATTATAATTCCTTTCAGTGAATGCTAAATTTGGAGTTTAAATGATTTTTTAACAAGTATTGTTGAGTTTGATTTTTGAAGGTTTTTCTAAGTGAGAGTTGATGATAAAAACCTTGTTTTATAAGCATTGTTGTAAATATTAAGTAAATTTTTCATATGCTTGAACTAGGGTTTGTGCAAAGAACATGAGTATCATTTTTATGTGAAATTGTGAAAGAACATGAGTATCATTGTTATGTAAAATTGTTTGATAAGCATTGTTAGAAATAAGTGAGTGGCTGTTCATATGCTTGGACTAGGGTTTGTGAGCAAGAATTATTTCATTGAGTGATTGGTTGAGTAGAGTTGGTTGAGCCTAGTCAAGTGGATGTGTTGAAGAGATAGTTCAAGTTATGTAAAACAAATTGTTCCATATTCTAAATTGATTTGAGAAAGAGATTGAGTGTTTGTGAATGTGAAACATATTGAGTCTCTAACAATTCTCTATATTCTTTTGTGGTAAAAAGAGAGATTGAAATTGATTGAACATTGTGGTGAATGTGAAGCTTATTGAGTCTCTAATAATTCTCTATATGTTTCTATGAGATTGTATAAGTTCTAGTGAGGACTTGTCGAGCATATTTGAGGCAAGTCTTTAAGAACACTTGTGGATAGATTTGTGTGAGTTTTTATGGAATATTACAATACATATTTGAGGATAAATATTGAGATCAGATTGGACAAGTTCTTATAAGGAATTGTTGAGTATATTTAAGGTAAGTTTTAAAGAAGATTTGTGAACATATTCGTGTGAGCTTTTGTGGAAGCTTACAAGGTAGATTTGAGTAAAGTATTTGAGAAGAATTGTGAGCAGAGTTGATTGATTGATTGATTTGTTCAAATATTGATTTAAGGTTTGGGGCAGATCTAGCATAGTTGATTTATGATTAAGTCAAGCTTTGTGTTAAGGCTTGAGGATAGATATTGAGGATATATTTGTGCTAGATCAAAGGATTGTATTTAGTGTATATCAGAGGATAGAGATTGAGGATATATTTGTTCTACACCAAAGGACTATGTTTAGTGTATATTTGAGGATAGAGTTTGGTGTAGATTTGAGGATAGGTTTGTGTCGGACAAAAGATAGAGAATGAGTAAATTTGTACTAGACCGAAGGATTGTGTTTAGTGCAGATTTGAGACAGAGCTTTGGAGGTGGCAGAGTATATAGGATGATAGTCTCTAGTGGATAGAGATCCATTAGCCAGGTTAGTGAGGATAGGTCTTTTGAGTGAGGACAAGAGTCTTCAGTGGATAGAGATCCATTAGCCAGTGTAGTGGAGGTAGTAGTTCTTTTAGAATATCACCAACAAGAGCAAAAGAGAAAGGAGTTTCCTATAGATAGATATCCATGAACTTGATTAGGATATTGGTGTATCCTTTGGACAGAGGTCCATAAACATTGTAATAGAGAAAGGATTCCTATAATATTTATTGAGAAAATATTAGTGAAATATTTTCTTCGTGGAGTAGCCCACATTAGGTGAACCACATTAAATTGGTGTCTCTATTGTGTGTGGTTATTTGTGCATTACTTTGATTATTGTTGTCGATATTGCTATTGATACATTGCATAATATTGATTCAGAAAGAAAAGTAAAAAGTGGTCTTATACTATTCACCCCCCCTATTAGTAGAAGTTTATGTTCTTCAATTGATATCAGAACGAGTTCCTTTGAAAGATTTTAATATATTTAAGGAAAATATTACAATAATACAATGGATTCTAAGAATGGATCCTAAAATAATTCAACACCAGTATTTGATGGAAGTGATTATATATTTTGGAGTATGAGAATGAAGATTCACCTGATGGCACTTGGCAATGAAATATGAGAAGCAATTGAAAATGGATACACACCACCAGCTACTCCACCTACAAATAAATATGGTAAGCTTCTACATAATTACAATTCAAAAGAAATGAATGCAATTTTGATAGGTTTGCATAGGATAGATCTCATAAAGGTTATACATTACAAATCAGCAAAAGGAATTTGGGATGAGTTCCAAAGCATATATGATGGAGATAAAAGTGTTAAAAAGGTAAAGATACAAAATATCAAAGGATAATTTGAAGAATTAAGAATGAAATATGAGGAAAAAATTAGTTCTTATCTAATTCATGTAGACGATATTGTTAATGCCATACAAGGACTTGGACTTGAGATTGAACAATCTGATGTTTGTGATAATATCTTAAGATCTCTCCCAAAAAGTTTTAGTAAAAAGATATCTGCTATAAAGGAATCAAAATATGGTGATCTTTTGACAAGAGATGTATTACTTGGTAATCTTACAGCTTTTGAGATGAGAAAAAATAGGAACCTAATATTTCAAAGGAAGCAACCTTCAAATCTACTAAGAAGACAAAGGGCAAGAAGTCAAATTCAAGCAATGACTCATCCAGTGATGAAGAAGCAAATTATGGAATAAGGAATAAGGATCCAAAAAATATAAAGATGTAAAATATGTTATATGTTTCAATTATGGAAAGTATGGTCACTATGCAACTGATTGTTAAGAAGCTAAACATAGCAATGATGAAGAAAACAAGGGTCATAAGAACACGGAATCAAAAAAATATAGGTACCAAAAGAAAGGCAAGGATGGACAAGGCAAAAAAGGAAAGAAGTTCTTTCAAAGACAAAAGAGGAGTTACTATGTAGACAAGGCAAGTAAGTACTCAAGTGATAGTGATAATAGTTTCTCAGATAATGATAAAGATGGATTTTTATTTTTGACAGAAGAAAAGGAAGAAGTTAAGAAAAGGTCACCAATAATTCTCAAGTGTTTTATATGCGGTAATTTTGAACATATTGAAGATATTTGTACAAAGAATGGTTTTAGTTTCAGTGATGATTAATATGAAGATACACTTGAAGGACCAGAAGAGAATATTCTAATGGTACTAGAAGAAGAAGGATGTGATCCTATAGAAGACAAGTTAGAAGAGAATTAAGATTTTTTCAAAGGCAAACAAATAGAGGAAGAATCAAAAAAAGGAGAAGTTGATCTTGAGGAAGAGCTTATTTATTATCTTAATACATTGAAGAAGGTAAGAAAGAAAAATTTCCAATTTAAGCTTCAGTTTCAATAATGTGATGAAGATAGAGGAAAGCTTATAGGGGATCTAAATAAGTTAATGGATTAGACAAAGAAGTTCATGGATAATTTAGAAGCAAAGGTCTTAGAATGTGAAATATTATAACAAGAAGTAGCTCTACTAAGGGAAGAAATAGAAAAGTCTAAGGATAAGCTACATAAGTTTAGAAAGATATCAAATATCGTATATAAGATGATCAAGTTACAAATACAGCCAACAATTAAAATAGGTCTTGGTTTTGAACAGGTACAAAAGAAACAAGAAGAGGAGTCAATATCAAGTTCTGAAGAAGAAGAAACTTCAAAAGAAGATAGTGTGAGAGATAGTGAGACTTTTGAGGATGAGTTGGATAGTATAAAGTTCAACAAGAAAAAGAACAATGCACAAAAGAGGAACATATGGAATAGGAACTAGCATAGGGTAAAATAGACTAAGAGACCATTGAGGTCAAGGTAAGAAAATTTCAATGGATGATTTTTCTCATGTCACAGATTTGGGCACAAGGCTTCACAGTGCAGGACACATGAAAGACAAGAATATGTGAACTTCAAAAATAGGTAACTTTTTCATGGGTATTACTATTCATGTAATAAGTTTGGTCACAAGGAAATGAATTGTAGGGTCCATTATAGGAGTAGAGATGGCTTTACTAGGATAAATCCCAAGATTTGCACCTTCAAGGAACAACAATATTAAGTGTTACAAGTGTAATAATTATGGACATACAATAAAGTGGTGTAGAGCAAAAATTCTAGAGACAAGCATGAACAATAACAGTCTAAAGAATCAGAAGGATCAGATAAGAATGAAAGTGGAAAAAGGTAAATATCAGTGCTTTCTAGGAGTAGATATACTCCCACCCCAAAATTAACAACCTCAAGAGGAGGTGGGGGAGGGGCTAAGCTAAGAGACTAATTATTAGCCATGAGTCCCAAAGGTGACCCTTTGCTATTGATGTCAAAGGGGGAGAGATTTGATTTAAGGAGAGAGAATTGAGTTATTGGAAGCAATTTCCCAGGGGGGACAAAACAGAAAAATGTTAAGGAAATTTGAAAAGATAATTGGGTTACCATCAATGAAAAAGGGAGATATTTTTGGACATTTTGAGTAGATGAGTTGTCATTCATGTCAAGAGTGAGTGGTCATTGATGTCAAAAGTAAGTTTTAGTGAGTGTGCAAGGAGAATCAGTTTTGCAATCAGTGCAAAAAGTAGAGTCCACCTCCAGTTGGTTAGATCTGGTTCTAGGTAGTCAGATGTGGTCCAGAGACCCAAGCAAATAATATTATAATATTAAAAAGGAAAATTTAAAATTAATTATAAACTAATTAATATAATTTTATTATAAATTAATTTATTAATTAATTTAATTAACTTCAAAATTTATTTAAGTTAATTATAATTTAATTATGAATTTAAATATATTAATTTAAATAACCCTAAAGAGGGTTATAAGGTTAAATTAAAAATCGAATTTGAAATTTGATTTAAAGTGCCAACATTTTATGGCACAAGGTCTTTGTGTATAAAAGGTGGCAAAAACCTTTGCCTTACTCCCTACATACCATCGATCAAATTCTTAAGCTCCAAACTATTGTGTGCAAAAAGGAGAGATTTTTTCATGTTTTGAAAGGTCTTCGGTGGTAGAAGATTAGATAAATAGGAGGGAGGCTCCTCTTACCTTGCACAAAACTGTGTAGTGTAGTTGGCAATGGTGGATGGTGCTAAGTCTTGTGGCAGGCAAGGAGTGCAGGGTTCGAATCCCATTGAGTTTGTTTTGCAAGGAAGAGAGGGCATTTTTATTTAGAGTAGCGTAAACTGAAGGGAATAAATGGAGGCTTGTGCCTTCCCTCCCTTGTGGAAGCGCTTAGCCCACATGGTGGGATAGCACCTTGATAAGGTGCTCGGCTAGGATTGGTCTTGTGTTCGAAACTCATCGAGGCCTTTTAGCTAGTGTTAAAGGTATGCGTTGATGTCATTTGTCTTGGCCGCTTGATTATTTTGGATGTGCTAAGGTTGAAAAATAAAATATTTTAAATGGTTTATAAAGTTTATTTTTGCCTAATTTAATTTGGATATTGATTATTTAAGGGAGATAAAATGGTAGACAATATTATTTTTGAAAGTTTAATTTTTTGAGGTTGATTAATTAAATTTGAAGATTATAAGGAGCAATTGAGTGATTATTTTTATGTATGATTTGATGATTTCTAATTTAAAGGATTAATAAGGTGTATTTGAGTTTGATTATTTTTGTAATTGGGAAATAATTTTGAGAGAGTGTTAGTGTGATATTTTGTCATCTAACCATTGAAATTGGCAAAGAATAAAATTGTTATGAGACAGGTTTTAAGGGCACTTCTACATCAAAGAAAAGGGTATGGGCACATCTTCCTAGTGAGTGATAGTTGTATGTTGTGAATGCTAAAGTTGGAGTGAAAAGGATTGTTTAACAAGCATTGTTGAGTTTGATTTTTGAAGGTTTTTCTAAGTGAGATTTGATGATAAAAACCTTGTTTTATAAGCATTTTTGGAAATATTGAGTAAAGATTTCATATTCTTGAACTAGGGTTTGTGCAAATAACATGAGTATCATTGTTATGTGAAGTTGTGAAAGAACATGAGTATCATTGTTATGTGAAGTTGTGAACTATCTTGAACTAGATTTTGTGAAAGATCATGAGTATCATTGTTATGTGAAATTGTTTGATAAGCATTGTTGGAAATAAGTGAGTGATTGTTCATATGCTTAGACTAGGGTTTGTGAGAAATAATTATTTCATTGAGTGATTGGTTGAGTAGAGTTGGTTGAGCCTAGTCAAGTGGATGTGTTGAAGAGATAGTTCAAGTTCTATAAAATAAATTGTTCCATATTCTAAATTGATTTGAGAAACAGATTGAGTGTTTGTGAATGTGAAATATATTGAGTCTCTAAAAATTCTCTATATGCTTTTGTGGTAAAAATATAGATTGAAAGTGATTGAGAATTGTGGTGAATGTGAAGCATATTGAGTCTTTAATAATTCTCTATATGTTTCTGTGAGATTGGATAAGTTCTAGTGAGGACTTGTTGAGTAGATTTGAGGCAAGTATTTGAGAAGACTTGTGGATAGATTTGTGTGAGCTTTTATGGAAGCTTACAATATATATTTGAGGATAAATATTGAGAGCATATTGGACAAGTTCTAGTAAGGAATTTTTGAGCAGATTTTAGGTAAGTCTTAAATATTGGACAAGTTCTAGTAAGGACTTGTTGAGAAGACTTGTGAGAAGAGTTGATTGATTAATTGATTTTTTCAAATATTGAGTTACGGTTTGGGGTAGATCTAGAAGATTTGATTTGTGATTAAGTCAAGCTTTATGTTAAGGCTTGAGGATAGATTTGTGCTAGACCAAAGGACTGTGTTTAGTGCATATTTGAGGATAGAGTTTGGTGCAGATTTGAGGATAGGTTTGTGTCAGACCAGAGATAGAGATTGAGTAAATTTATAATAGACCGAAGGATTATGTTTAGTAAATATTTGAGATAGAGCTTTGGAGGTGGTAGAGTATAGAGGATGATAGTCTCTAGTGGATAGATATCCATTAGGTAGGGATATGAGGATAGGTCTTTTGATTGAGGATAATAGTCTTCAATGGATAGATATCCATTAGCCAGTGTAGTGGAGGCAGTATTTCTTCTAGAAGATCACCAACCAGAGCAAAAGAGAAAGGAGTTATCCTATGGATAGATATCCATGAACTTGATCTAGATATTGGTGTCTCCATTGGACAGAGGTCCACAAACACTATAATAGAGAAAGGATTCCTAAGATATTTATTGAGAAAATATTAGTGAAATATTTTCTCCATGGAGTAGCCCACATTGGGTGAACCACATTAAATTGGTGTCTCTATTATGTGTGGTGATTTATACATTGCTTTTATTATTGTTGTTGATATTTCTATTGATACATTGCATAATATTGATTGGGAAAGGAAAGTAAAAATTTATCTTATACTATTCACCCCCCATCTAAGTATAAGCTTGTGTTATTCATAATCAACTACAATTCATGATAATCCTAAATATTCTAATGATCCATCAATTATGGCTCTAAAAATCAAAACAACTTGTCTAGCCTCAATGTGGCTATGACACAACCCACCAGTTCTACAACATTTCCAACCATATCCATAGGGACATCTACTATGGGTAACCCCTTTTCATCACCTCCTAATGACACAATGCCTACCAATTCTACAAACCCTTTTCTAACTCATAACTTAAGGATTAACCAAACCCCTCCAGCTATGACATCTAATCAAAAAACTTCAACTTTCATACCTTTCATATCTTAAAATTTCATGTAACCTCTTACACAACCCCTTATAACCATACCTACAAACCTAATACTCCATAAAATGTCCTTCAAGATATCAATGCTAAGATCCTAGACCTTGAAAATAGGGACTAAGTTTGAAGAGCTTGGGCATAAAATTTCCTCTCTTAAAGGGACATCCAAGAAAAAGTACTCTTTTTAAGAATTATATAATGATCCATTAGGTGACATGATAGTTAATAATCCCTTTCCAAAGACTTTTGATACTCCTAAATTTAAATAAAAAATGGAAAACAAGACCTTATTAACCATCTAAGGTTATTTCAAATAGCATGTAGTGACATTAATCATGATGAAAATCTTCTCCTTAGGTTATTCCCTAAATACTTATAATGGTACTTCCAAATACCTTGAAATTTCATCAAGAAGTTCAAGGAACTTATGGAAGCCTTTTTTAAATAATTCTCAATTTATATAGAAGACAAGGTTACCATAGATGACCTATACCAACTTAAACAATATAAGACCAAATGATTCTTAGAATTCTTAGCCAAATGGAGGGGCTTAGTGGGAAGGCTTCAATATATTTCTCCTCCTAAGGAGATATTATATATTTTTATAATAAGCCTTCATGAAAAACTATCATACACCTTAGAAATGACAAACATAACCTCTTTTCAATAAGTTTTTGACATGGCCAAAAGAATACAAGTCATCATCATAATACAGGGATAAATCAACTATAATAAGAAAGAGTAAAATCCTTCTAGCAAGGGATAACACAAAAAAAAATGTTGTAGATGATAGTGTAATGAATTCTTCTCAAAAAAATAATATAAACACAACTCAAAATGTTCCTCAAAAATTAGTTATTCAAATATAAGACAAACCCAAGAGACAATACATGAACACTGGATAAATTTAATATGCCATGTTAAAATTACTTCTTGATTCGAAGATGTTGGAACTCCCAACTATTAGACCTTGGGATACAACAAAAGAATTTCAAAATTGGTATAAACATGATGAGTATTGTGAATATCACCGCATGGAGGGACACACCACCAACAAATGCATAACTTTAAATAATATTATCCAAAACCTCATAGAAGAAGGAAAAATAGTGTTCAATCAACAAGACACTTCCAAAAAAAATCTAGGGATCTTCCAAAATCCCTTACCAATATGTAATCAAAAGTTAGACAACTTTGTAGGCACTATACATTTTTCAAAACCATCCTACACTATGAATAGACAACAAGTAAAGAATCAATCCTCGGATCAACCTCCTTTAGTTATATAAAGAAATTCTAAAGTCAATGTCCCTAATAATTCATCATTGGTTATCAAAAATATTCAAAATACTTTAAATTCCTTTGATCTTTGTTGAAAATTAGATGAGGTAGCCACAAGAATCTCTCTTTTAAAACTATTAAAAACATTTTCTGCCCATAGAGATGTTGGCAATTTTGGGTACCTTGAGTACATTGCCTTTGCTCAAGTATAGTTGTTGTCATTGATGTCAAGGAGTTCTTGAAGCAATTTGTTTTTATGTCTAAGAATGTGTTTTGATGAAGTTTTTAGCTGGTTAGTAAGTTACCAAGAAATTCATAGTAGCCTAATAGCAAAATATCAAGGAAAAATATAAGTTAGAAAAAGTTTGCAGGTAGCTGGAAAAACTGTCGCGATTTCGCGACATGTTTTAGGAGAGAGAAAGTGCTGGCAAAACTGTCACGATTTTGCGACATGTTTTAGGAGAGAGAAATTTTGGGCAAAAGTGTCGTGATTTCGTGACATGCTAGAAGGCAGAGGCAAAGCAGGCAAAACTATCATGATTTTGTGACATGTTTGAGGAGAGAGAAAGTTCGGGCAAAAGTGTCATGATTTCGCAACATGTTGGAAGGCAGAGGCAAAGCAGGAAAAACTATCATGATTTTGTGACATGTTGGCAGAGAAGCAGAGCAAGTTAGAAACTGTCGCAATTTTGCAACATGTCGCATTTTCACGACTTTGACAGTGCAGAAAGGCAAACAAATAAAAGTGTCATGATTTCACGACATTCTGCAAAGGAGGCTGTACAGACAAGAAAGTGTCACGATTTCATGACATGTTGCAAAAGAGAAAGTCCGTAGTGTGATCTATCACGATTTCATGAAAATATTGAAGAGAGAGAAAGTGTTTCAGGAACTATCACAATTTTGTGACATGATGCAAAGTTCTAAGTAAGGGCTGTCGCATTTTTGTGACATGCTACATAGGTCAAGTTGAGGATTGCCATGATTTCATGACATGCAGCAAAGATAAGAACCTGAAAGGAGAAGCGTCATGATTTTGTGATAGGTACTAGAGAAAGCATACGAAAGCCAGAAGTGTCACGATTTCATGACAAGCTACAAAGAAGTTGTGCAGTTACAAAAAGTGTCACGATTTCATGACAGGTTGAGTTGGCAGCTTGTAGTTGGAAAAAGTGTCACGATTTCATGACAGAATTGCAGATGACATCAGCATAAGCAGATGTGTCGCGATTTCATGACAAAATCTGAGAGGAAGGCCATGAAGACTTAAGTGTCACGATTTCATGATAGGAATGATGATGACATCAGCAAAAGGAAGGAGTGTTGCGATTTCATGACAAAAGTGAAGAAGAAGGCTTTGAAGTCTAAAGCATCATGATTTTGTGACAGGAATGAAAATGACATCAGCAAGAGTTATAAGTGTCACGATTTTGTGACAAGCTCATTGTCAAGGTAGACAAAGGCAAAAAGTGTCACGATATCGCTACAGCAAGCAATAGAAGGTGTACGGTAGACAAAGGTGTCGCAATATTGTGACATGTTGAAGTTTTGTGCCAGAAGCTATAGGGATGCAGTGAAGCCGACAGAGTTAAATCTGGGCCGACGTAGCACAGGGTTTTATAGCCGATGTGATTGAAGGTTAAACAGTCGACTAAGATCAAGGTTCTAATCTTGAGATTATGAGTATAAAAGGAGGAATGCTTGAAGATTTTGGCATCGATCGAAGTGTGCGTTCGAAGTGTGATCTATGCAATTATAGTGTGGGGAAAAAGTTTGATTATTGAGAAGAAGAGTGTGCAAAATCTATGCTGTTGTGGTAGCACAAAGTGTGCAAAGACTATACTATGATGGATGCGCAAAGGAGTAGAAGTTGTTGGTGTTGCGACATTCAAAGATAGCACACAGAAGTGAGAAGTTTGATAGCCGAAGTGCTATATGCTGCTGTGTTGCGCAGTCTGTGTGAAAGTTGGTTTTGTCTAATACAGCTGTGACAAAACAGTGAAGACTTGGGGAAAGCATTGAGCAAGCATTTGAAATCTTGTGAACCATTTTTCTTTATTTAGTTTTTGAGGACCAGATCGAGGACAGAGATTGAGGGAAAAAGAGGACATTTGTGCTAGACTGAAGGACTGCATTTAGTGCAGATTCGAGGACCAGCTTTGCGATGACAGAGTTGAGGATAGAGATCTCCAGCCAGAGCAAGGAAGATAGGTGTCTTCTGTGGAAAGAGTTCCACTTGCTAAGGGCATAGGAGATAGAGGTCTTCTAGAGGTTCACCATCCAAAGCATAATTAGGGGAAGGTGTCTCCTTTGAGCTGAGGCTCATAAACATTGTAATCGAGAAGGATTCCCAAAGGACTTTGATACAACTTTTAGAAGAAAAGTTTTATCCGTGGAGTAGCCCACCTTGGGTGAACCACGTAAATTGCTGTGTCACTTTGTGGATTATATTTTGTGCATTATTTTATTGCTGTTATTACTGCTATATTTATTCTACATGTTATTGATTTGAAAGCTGCTTTGAAAGATAAAGTTAAAAGTGGTCTTATACTGTTCACCCCCCCTCTCAGTATAAGCTTGTGTTCTTCAATTGGTATCAAAGCTAGTACCTTTGGAAAGTTTAATAGCTTTAAGGAAAAGCTTGCAAAGAACACAATGGATTATTCAAATGGCAATGCATCACCTATTCTTGATGGATCAGATTTCGGTCTGTGGAGTGCAAGAATGAAAGTCTATCTAATGGCACTTGGTAATGAGGTATGGGAAGTTATTGAATATGGGTACACAATTCCTACAAATGGTCCTTATACTAAAGAAGATAGAATCCTACATCATAGCAACTCAAAAGCCATGAATGCAATCCTGAAGGGTCTATAGAAGGCTGATATTACCAAAGTTATTCACTGCAAGACAGCTAGTGAAATTTGGAAACAATTGCAGATTGTTCATACAGGTGATGCAAATGTCCGAAAGGCCAAGTTGAGACACTTCAAAGGTATGTTTGAACAGCTCAAAATGAATGATGATGAAAATATTAGTGACTATATGCTTCGTATGGATGAATTTGTTAATTCTATGAAAGACTTAGGTCTTGAACTTGCTGAAAATGATGTGTGTGATAAGATTTTAAGATCTCTTCCTAATAGATTTAGTGAAAAGATTTTTGCTATTGAGAAAGATAAAGATTTAGATAAGTTGAAAAAGGATGAGCTCCATAGTATTCTTGCAGCATTTGAGCTGAGAACTCAAGTGAAAATTGATGTAAAGAAAGAGGCAGCTTTCAAAGCTACCAAGAAATCAAAAGGCAAACAGATTCAAGAGAGTGATGAGTCTTCTAGTGAGGAAGAGGCATATTACAGCAAGAAAGGCAAGTTCTCTAGAAAGCACAAAAGCAAGAAAAATATAAAATGTTTCAACTATGGAAAATTTGGTCATTATGCTACTGACTGTACTGTTTCTAAAAATGAAAATGATGAAGATATACAGGATGTTAAGAGCAAGGATTCTGAAAAGCACAGGTATTACAGAAAGAACAAATATGAGCACAAAAATCAAGAAAAGATATATTCACACAAGAACAAGAATAGATTCTATCTGGACAAAGCAAGTAAGTGTTCTAGTAGTGATAGTGAAAGTTCTTCTAGTGACGATGAAAATGAGATGCTTTTCATTTCAGAAAAAGAGGAAGAACCGAAACATAAATTTATTATCATGAAATGTTTTAGATGTGGAAATTTTAGGCACCTTGAGGATGATTACACAAATTGGTGGCTAGTATGTATGAGGATGATTCATAAAATGATAAGGAAGATGCTTGTATGGTTTTTGAAAAAGGTAGCACCTCTAGTGATAAGAAATCTGAAAAAGGCCTTGATAATTCAAAGTGCAATAAAATAGAGGATCTTGAATGTGAACTGAATAATGCTCTTAGTGTTTTGAAAAAGGAAAGAAAGAAGAATGACAGACTCAAGATTAAGTTAGATGAATGTTGTATGGAGAGAGATGATCTTATAGAAAGTATTGACTTCTCTATAGCTAAAACACAGGAACTCAAGGATGAGTTAGAGTCTAAGATTCTTGAGTATAATGATTTAGAATAAAAAATGGCTTCTTTGAAAGAAGAAAATAAATAGTACAAGGATAAGCTCTACAGATTTTAGGATAGCTCCAAGAAGGTTAAATTTCTCATCAAAATTCAAAGAAATCCAATAGATAAAACAGGTCTCGGTTTTGTTGAGCCGCACAAGAAACAGGTTGGGGAATCTAGCAAGAGATTTCAAAAGGAAGAAAGTTTTGATGAAGAAAGTACTTCAGATCATGAGTCCGTGAGTGATGAATGCACAAAAATAGAAAACAGATTTTTGAATGTTAAACAAAAATTTTTGAGACCCAAGAGATTGATCAAAAGAATATTTCATGGTAGATGTTTTGCGTGTTACAGGTTTGGACACATGGCTGCAAATTGCATGTCTCAAATGAAGAAGGTTAACAATAATTTTAGAAGTCGTAATTTATTTCAAGGGTATTGCTACTCTTGTAATCAGTTCGTGCATAAGACAATTTTTTGTAAAGCAAATAACAAGAACTGGGTTAGTCTGAATAGGCAGATTCAAAGAACAGCTATGCCTAAAAGAAATAATGTTGTTGTTTGTTACAAGTGCAACAATACAGGTCACACAGCCAGAAAGTGCAGAGCTGATCTTCCAAGGTACAAGAACAAGAACAGTGGTATAAACAGGTCCAAGGATCAAGGTGTGGACAAGAAAAGAGATGAGAACAAGAACAATAAAAGTGCCAAGAATAGAAACATTGACAAAGAGCTCAATAAAAGGCCTAGCAAAGAAATTATAGACACTGATGATGATGAGTGTCTAATGGGAGTTTCACTCCCAACCCTGTTTTAAATCACCTTAATAGGAGGAGGGGGAGGGACTAAGCTAAGAGACTCATTCTTAGTCCCAATCCCCAAAGGTGACCCTTTGCCATTGATGACAAAGGGGGAGCGATATGAGTAAGGGGGAGAGATTCAAGTGAAGAGGAAAGATTCAAGTTAGGGGGAGCAAAACTTCAAAGAAAGATTCTCAGTTGTCAGCTCAGATTAATTTTAGTTTTTGCTCTTGAAGATGTGTTGTTAGTAAAAGGTCTGCCATCAATGACAAAGGGGAGATTGTTGGCAATTTTGGGTACCTTGAGTACATTGCCTTTGCTCAAGTATAGTTGTTGTCATTGATGTCAAGGAGTTCTTGAAGCAATTTGTTTTTATGTCTAAGAATGTGTTTTGATGAAGGTTTTAGCTGGTCAGTAAGTTACCAAGAAATTCAGAGTAGCCCAGTAGCAAAATATCAAGGAAAAATATAAGTTAGAAAAAGTTTGCAGGCAACTGGAAAAATTGTCGCGATTTCACGACATGTTTGAGGAGAGAGAAAGTTCGGGCAAAAGTGTCACGATTTCGCGACATGCTAGAAGGCAGAGGCAAAGCAAGAAAAATTGTCATGATTTCACGACATGTTTGAGGAGAGAGAAAGTTTGGGCAAAAGTGTCATGATTTCGCGACACGCTGGAAGGCAGAGGCAAAGCAGGAAAAACTGTCATGATTTCACGACATGTTGGCAAAGAAGCAGAGCAAGTTGGAAACTATCGCAATTTTGTGACATGTCGCATTTTCGCAACTCAAACAGTGCAAAAAGGCAGAAAAAGAAAAGTGTCGCGATTTCGTGACACTCTGCAAAGGAGGCTGTATAAACAAGAAAGTGTCACAATTTCATGACATGTTGCAAAAGAGAAAGTCTGCAGTGTGATCTGTCATGATTTCACGACAAGATTGAAGAGAGAGAAAGTGTTTCAGGAACTGTCATGATTTCATGACATGATGCAAAGTTCTAAGTAAGGGTTTTCGCATTTTCGTGACATGCTGCATAGGTCGAGTTGAGGATTGTCATGATTTTGTGACATGCAGCAAAGAGAAGAACCTGAAATGAGAAGCGTCGTGATTTTGTGACAGGCAGTGGAGAAAGCGTACGGAAGCCAGAAGTGTCATGATTTCATGATAGGCTACAAAGAAGTTGTGCAGTTACAAAAAGTGTCATGATTTCATGATAGGTTGAGTTGGTAGCTTGCAGTTGGAGAAAGTGTTGTGATTTCATGACAGAATTGCAGATGATGTCAGCATAAGCAGATGTGTCACGATTTCACAACAAAAGCTGAGAGGAAGGCCATGAAGACTTAAGTGTCACAATTTCACGACAGGAATGATGATGATGTTGGCAAAAGGAAGGAGTGTCGTGATTTCACAACAAAAGTGGAGAAGAAGGCTATGAAGTCTAAAGCATCGTGATTTCACGATAGGAATGAAAATGACATCAACAAGAGTTAGAAGTGTCACGATTTCATGACAAGCTCGTTCTCAAGGCAGACAAAGGCAAAAAGCGTCACGATATCGCTACAACAAGCAATAGAAGGTGTATGACAGACAAAGGTGTCGTGATATCGTAACATGTTGAAGTTTCGTGCTAGAAGCTACAGGGAGGCAGTGAAGCTGACAAAGTTAAATCTGGACCAACGCAGCGCAGGGTTTTACAGCCGACATGATTGAAGGTTAAACAGTCGACTAAGATCAAGGTTCTAATCTTGATATTATGAGTATAAAAGGAGGGATGCTTGAAGAGTTTGGCATCGATCGAAGTGTGCATTCGAAGTGTGATCTACGCAATTATAATGTGGGGGAAAAGTTTGATTGTCGAGAAGAAGAGTGTGCAAAATTTGTGCTGCTGTGGTAGCGCAAAGTGTGCGAAGACTATACTGCGATGGATGCTCAAAGGAGTAGAAGCTATTGGTGTTGTGACATTTAGAGATAGCACGCAGAAGTGAGAAGTTTGATAGCTGAAGTGTTGTATGCTGCTATGTTGCACAGTCTGTGCGAAAGTTGGTTTCGTCTAATACAACTATGACAGAACAGTGAAGACTTGGGGAAAGCATTGAGCAAGCATTTGAAAGCTTGTGAACCATTTTTATTTATCCAATTTTTGAGGACCAGATCAAGGATAGAGATTGAGGTAGAAAGAGAACATTTGTGCTAGACCGAAGGACTATGTTTAGTGCAGATTCGAGGACCAGCTTTGCAGTGACAGAGTTGAGGACAGATATCTCCAACCAGAGCAGGGAAGACAGGTGTCTTCTATGGAAAGAGTTCCACTTGCTAAGGGCATAGGAGATAGAGGTCTTCTAGAGGGTCACCAGCCAAAGCATAATTAGGGGAAGGTGTCTCCTTTGAGCTGAGGCTCATAAATATTATAATCGGGAAGGATTCCCAGAGGACCTTGATACAAATTTTAGAAGAAATTTTTTATCCGTGGAGTAGCCCACCTTGGGTGAACCACGTAAATTGTTGTGTCAGTTTGTGGATTATATTTTGTGCATTATTTTACTGCTGTTATTACTGCTGTCTTTATTCTGCATGTTATTGATTTTAAAGTTGCTTTGAAAGATAAATTTAAAAGTGGTCTTATACTGTTCACCCCCCCCTCTCAGTATAAGCTTGTGTTCTTCAAGAGAAATATTTCTAAGACTTTTAAGAGAGCACAAAGTCCCTCAAGACATATCCCTAAATGATATTACCAATATAGTTGGATTTATTAGGATAAACAGTGTTATCCTAGCATTTCATGATACATATGCCCCTCTTAAAATAATATCAAGAGACTCACCTCTTTACATCATAGCTCAAATAGGTGATAAACATATCAAAAGATTTCTTGTAGATAACGGTTCAGCCTTAAATGTATGTAATGTCAAATTTTTACAAAAATTTGACTAAGGTATAAATGGTTTATAAAAATCAAACCTAATCATTAGAGCCTTTAACATCAAAGAAAGAGAACTAACTAGCATTATTACCCTACCTATCAAAGTAGGGCCATATATCCTAAACACTCTCTTCTACATTATATCATGTGATGTAACATACAATATGCTTCTTGGAAGATCTTGGATACATGTCATGAAAGTAGTACCTTCCACTTTACATAAATATCCCAAATACGAATATCAAGGGAGGATTATCCGCATCCCTAGAAATTTTGAGCCTTTTTCCTTTTGCAAATATATTGACATATAAAGGACTAACATTTGTCCCTCCATAAAAAAAGCATTAGCACCTAATCAAACCAAAATAGACAAAGAAAAGGAAATGCTAGAAGAAACCCTCATAAACCTAGGGGACAATACCAAATCATCTTCTTATAATGATCAAGTCAATTTAATTCATAAAAAATTAGATCCCTTCAGAAAATTAGTAAGCATGTTTCTATAACCTTGTGACATAGGCTTACCAAATAGAAAAGGACTAAAAGTTAAAATAGGGACTTTTGCTGTCATCTATGGGAGAACCTCCTTTGATGAAAATATTCAGGGGTGTAACTTCCTACCAAATGAGTAAACATATGTCTCAGGCTATATGTCACTCTCATTATATATAGCTAAGCAAATGCTAACCAACATGGGGTACCAACGTAAAGTCCTAGATCATTATGAAAAAGGCACCAAGGAACCCCTAGAGTCTGAACTGTGGCTAGGGTGATGTGGAATTTGATTCATCCCTAGAAAAAATAATTCTTCACCTATATTAGAAGAAGACAATGAGGATAACTTTCATAAATCACTACATGGTTCTTAGTGGGGTGATGAATATCAAGAAGAGTTATGATCACTTCTCAACCAAACACCCCACAAAACAATACGGTTTGGTAGCATTAACATTTTAATCAACAACAACCTAAATAAAATAAAACATTGAGAAATCTCCTAATAACTACCCTATGGAAGAATATCTTAAGCAAATTTTTAATTTAAACTTCACCCAAATGTTTGAATAAGAACAAACATCTCTAGATATGCAAGAACTAAATTATTTAGGGGTACTAACCACCCCTCCTCACTTCAAGGATAAGTTGTAAGACCTAATAAAAGAAACAATAGATATCAATATCAAAATAGATAAAAATTATCACCTTATTAAACTTGGAAAAGTCCTAACTCATGAAAAACAAATAGAATACACAAACCTATTAAAAGCATTTTATGAAATTCTTGCTTGGACATATGATTATATGCTAGTTTTTGACCTCTTGTTGGTAGTCCATCATTTGGTAGTGCACCTAGATGCCAAAAACCTATAAAAAAAAATAAAAATGCATCTAAAAGTTGCTCCTTCAATAAAATATGACTACAAAAACTCTTAGATGTTGGCTTCATAAAAGCCATATATTAATCAGATTGGATATCCAATATTGTTCCTTTTGCTAATAAGGAAGGATCCATTCAAATTTGCATAGGCTTTAGATACATAAACAACGTTTGATCGAAATATGATTTTCCTTTACTGAACATAGAAATGATAGTAGACTTCATTGTAGGTTCTTAGATGATATCGTTAATTGATGGATTCTAAAGATATAGTCAAATTAAAATCACACCAAAATACCAATCCAAAATAGCCTTCACTACCCCCTAGGGAACCTTTTACTATTAGGTCATGCCATTTGACCTTGAAAATGTATGAGCAACACATCAAAAAGCCATGACATACATATTCTATGAACTTATGCATAAAATTATATAATATTACATAGATGACTTCGTAGATCATTCCAAGAAAAGAGAATGTCATGTTCAAGACCTTATATGTATTTTCAAAATATTACGAGACTACAAAGTTAGGCTAAAACCCAAAAGTGCATCTTTGGAGTAACATCAAGAAATCTATTGGGGTTCATCATATCCCATCATAGGATTGAAGTTGATCCCTCCAAAATTACAACAATAAAAAACATGTCATCGCATACAAACTGAACTAAATTATGTAGATTCCAAGGAAAATTGTAATCCATTTGCAAATTCATCTCATAACACAAATAAATAACAATCCTTATCTAGATTACTAAATAATGGAATACAATTTGAATGGGATGATGATTTCCAAAAGGCCTTTAAATCTTTAAACACTTATCTCTTAATGCCACATGTCTTAGTACCACCAAATCCAAGTCAACCATTACTGCTATACAAAGATGCTACTAAACACGCTCTTCGGGCTTTATTAGCCTAATATGACAAACAACATTGAGAATGGGTAATCTACTATATAATTAGAAATTTGGGACTATGAAACTCACTACACACCATTAGATAAGTTATGCTTAACCATTGTATTCTCATCTCTCAAATTAAGACACTACATGCTTAGCCAAAATACCATTTTCTTAGCAAGGGTTGGTCCATTGCATTATCTTATGTCAAAGTCTTACATATCATGAAGGACCGTAAAATGGATTATAAAATTTGGTAAATTTGATATAGAATTCATCAATCAAAAATCACTTAAAGGAAAAGTTATAGTTGATCAACTCACTACAACCTCCTTAGAATCAAAGTCCCCTATAGACGTATTTTTTCCTAATGAAACAATCGATTCAATAGAAGCTCAAGAACCTAAAACCTAGGTCTTATACTTTTATGGATCTAGGTGAGCTAAAGGTATAGGGGTAGGAATTATCTTAGTCACTCTATAACAACAACTCATGCCATTATCTTTTAAACTCTACTTCTCATGCACCAACAAACCAAGGATGAAAATCTAAAACCTTACAAATATATTATAGACAAGCTAAAAATCCACTTTGACCAAATCACCATAGAAATCATCCCACAATCTAGCAATCACCATGTTGACACTACGGCTATTATTGCATCTCTTATCCCCTTAGAGTTGGAATATGAAGAAGCCTCTATTTTCATAGGATCAATCAAAAATTCCTCTACAATATAATCATGAATACAATCCCTAAATATATGCATCATCAAAATATTTCCACCTCAAGGACCTTGGTACCAAGACATATTTAGGTTTCTCAAAGCAAAAACATTCCTTGAGGGATTCAACTCTAAAAAATGTAGACAATTTAGACTAAAATTTTGTATGTATGTTATCATTGGAGATATCTTATATTGAAAATCCTTTGAATGTATACTCCTCATATGCATGAATACAAAAGAATACCAAACTATTCTAAAATAATTCCATGATGGATCGTGTGGTGGATATTTCAGTGGATTAGCTATAGCCAGGAAACTCCTCAATATGGGTTATTATTGGTCCTCCATGGAAAATTATACTCATGACTATGTTACGCAGTGTGACAAATATCAATGACATGAAAATATTGTTGATGCTCCTTGTCAATAGTTACAACCAATCACATCACCTTGGCCTTTCTCCTCTTGGTTGTTAGACATCATAGGAAAAATCAACCCTCAATCATATTATGGACACAAATTCATTCACTACCACATAATATTTCACTAAGTGGGTCGATAAAATACCCTTATCCACTGTAATAGGAATACAAGCATCCAAATTAATCCTTAACCAAATCATCAACCATTATGGAATGCATTATACCTTAATCACTGATAATGATACTCCTTTCAAAAATGAGGAAGTTTCTAAATTATGTGATAAATAAAAAATCCAATAAAAGTGGTTAACACCATATTAACCATAAGGAAATGGATAGGTTGAGTCATACAACAAGTACTGATCAAAATCCTCAAGAAACTGGTAAACAAAAATGGCCAAAATTCAAACTTACAACATTCTCCCACCTTGTGGACATATTGCACTAGTGTACACACTCCCATGAGGGTAATACCTTATGCCTTGGTCTATGGTATAGAAGTAGTTTTCCATTTTTGAGTTAGAAATACCTTATCTAAGGGTCTTATTACAAGATTCTTCAATAGAAGATTAATACTGTCTATATCACCTACAACATCTATAGCTCTTAGAGGAAAAGTGTATTAATTCTCTAGAACACCTTAGAACACACCACAATATAATTTATGATTATCATAAGAAAGTACATCCAAGATCCTTTGAAATTTGGGACTTAGTCCTAAAGGAGAAAAAAATAACACCAATGCTAACAATGAACTGAAAGGAAAGTTAAAACCTAATTGATTAGGACATTTCATAATCACAACCAAATTTGGATCCAAATCTTACTACCTAGCCACATTTGACGACAAAGAACATAAAGAACCTATCAAAATCAAGCATCTTAAAAGATATTATGCATAAAATATTATGTTACTTGTTGTTCATATAATTAAATGTGTGACTTGTCTAAATAAACATCACTAAAAAAAATACACTACACTCCTTGCATGACTACTTATTTTGTCTAGTTATACTATAAAGTTAGGAGGATTTGCTATGATGCAAAAATTCAATCCTTGCTACAAAACCCATTTGCATTGCATTCACATAGAAAAACCTCATGTTGAGTGATCCTCTTAGTTCAAAATCCCCTTTTTCTCAAATCTTCTTCTATATCCCTCTTCTCCTCTATAATATTTCTTCTCTTCTTCTCCCTCTCTTGGGTTAAGTGGTGTATGATACGATCATCCATGGTCTTGATGACTTGACCTTCCCCATTTCTTTTTTTTCCAACCTTGGAATACCCAACAACAACAAAAACCAATTACATTTATTCTTTTACATTCCTATCTCTTGTCTATCATATTTCCTCTATTCTTCTCCCTCTATTGGGTTAAGTGATGTATGACATGATCATTCACATCCTTGATTATCAATCCTCATCCATTTCTTCTATACCACACGCCTTTGCATCACTATTATCAATATTTTTTACAACAATAATATCAACACTACATATCTACAATATCCTTCAACAAGTATCCTTTTACACCAGCATTCATGATTATTTAAGAGACCCTTTTGGAGCACTAATTATTCTCCTCTAATGCATTGTAATCTTACAATTCTTTGTAGACATATCATGTAGTATAGGGGAAGCTTAGCACTTTAGAATGACCTATCAAATGTATCATGACATCTATTCATCACTTTCATCAAGCACAACTCATCTGACAAACCACCCATGGATAGGGAATCACATTCAACCAATATCTCATAAATCCAAATTATTTTTAAATTTTACCAGACACCGGTTGAATGGGGTTATCTTCCTTGATTGGTTTGGCATATAATATTACAAATCATATCTTAAATTAAAATTACATCACAATATCATTTACTTGGTAGATTGCATGGGTCACGAAGACCTATTTATCCATTCTATTATAGGTTTACAATTATTTGTGAATATTATAAGGGAAAATATAAATAGGGTCCTCTTTCCTATTCAATTTACTAGTTAAAGTTTGCAATCAACCATAAATCAAATTCTCACACACTATCCCTACCATAAATCACAAGGTTCATGAAGTTCTATTGATCCAATATCTTGTATATTTACAATAATTTGTGAACCTCATTGATGATTGTCATTAATGCTCATCATTTAATTCATTTTTCAAATCCGAAGTGATGTCCCAAGGCTATATATGATAGAGACTTAAAACTACAACTTAGATATCAAGACACTAGATTATCCTAAGAAAGCTGGAAATATTTGTAGAAAGGAAACTATGTTAATTTGCACACTTGCATGAAAAGAAAAGCTAACTAATTTACAAAAATTGAAAATGATAAAATTGAAAGTTACTAAACTACATTTGTTGAAATTAAAATTGTAGAAATGAAATGCTAAAATAAAACTAGCTAAAATAGAAATTAAAGCAAGAAAAACAAAAATCAAATGTTGAAATTTAAATGTTGAAACAGATTGAAAAATACATAAGTCAACCAACTGCAATAAAATAGAAATAAAAACACTCAAAAACAAGGGAAAATAGGGGAAATAGACACATTTGAAAATAGGGGAATATTTAATGCTGAAAATAAATACCATAAACGATAACACTAAAACATTAGCCTAAAAATAAGTTAGTGCACCTTCCAATGATCCTTAGAGTAGGCCCAAAATCCAAGCTTAGTGAAAGGTGGAAGGTTGTAGAAAAATCAATTTAACCTATAAAGTTAATCAAATGCATACAAAAAACATAAATGGTCAAGTTCAAGATAATTTACCGAATACACATTTTTTAATGCGTACATTTCTCCTTATTATTTTTCTTACTAAATTTTCAAAGAGGTGTATAATTAGTATTTATAGTTAGATACTCGACTTGTTCTACCTACAATTAGGGGCAAGAATAGAAAAAAATTGTTGTCCCTTATTAATTGTAGTTATTCCTACAGTCAATAACTACCTTGTTCAAAATTAGGATAGAGAGTTGTTATGGATATATTCTCTTATTTATGCTTCTCCAATTGTCATGTAATATATTAGGATATATTTTAATAATATGTAAATATGGTCCCTCCAACTCACCATCTTCACCCTTGAAACTAGTCAAAATAGTTTTGTCTTAATGTAAGAAAAATCTGCAACATGATCTGTCATTTCTAGAATTAAGGTAATGAGTTAGATCATATAGATTCCTTAATATTTGCACCTCCAAATTATGTGGAAAGTCTTAGAATAGTCTTGAGGGGTATTCATGCCAAATTTCAACCTACCAACTCACCATTTCCTCCTTCAAATCAGTCAAACCAATGTTGTTTTCAATGTAGAAAAAACTACAGTTAAATTTAACATTTCCAATTTTAGTATAGTATATTGAAACAAATGGATTGCCCTATTTTAACTCCTTTTTTTGTGGAATTCCTTAGAATATTCCTAGGTAATATTTATGTCAAATCCCAACCTTCAAGCTTGCCATTTTCATCTTCAAATTGATCAAACACTAATTCTAGTTTTTGTACGCAGAAAATATTACAATTGCTCTAGAACATTTGGTTGATTATTTGCTATGTGCAAATGCTTTGGTAATCCATTGTTTTGTCAATATCTAGTTCTTATACATACTCCTATTTATCCATTCTATGTTGACAAGGCATTTGGAACCCCAATTTGGCGTGCAACACCTATTTCCTATAATCTTGCAGGTTGTTGCCCTGATGTTCCAAAGCAACCTATAGTTTTTTGTTATAAAACTATAGTTTTTCCAACAAATATGTAGTTTGTAAAATTTGACTTTATATTACCTTAAAAATACAAAATAAGTGTAGGAAACATATTTAAATATGTATGCAAGTTATACTTTCAAACTAATAACCAAGACTTCCACTTCCAATGCTTTCCACTATGCTTTATTATAGTTTATTTAATGTTCATTACCAAAAATTGTAGAAAACCTATCCAAATAGCAACATGTCATTTTGGACAATCTACAATTTTAACATCAAAATTAACATAAATAACAATTAACATACTTGGAATTAAACTATAGTATGTAGGAAAAAATGGGTAATTTTTATATGACATAACATTGAAATAATGAGATATCTTATTGTCTTATCACTTATTAGGCACTGGATCAATGGTGTCTTTACTTTCCCCTTAATTTATCACATTAACATGCCATCATACATAAATCACAATCTCACTGGTTTCTTTTCAAATAAACCATGCAGATTAGAAAACTTTCATAGATTCAATACCTTGTAGGTCTACAATCATTTGTAAACCTTACCAGGAACTATATCTATGAGGTCTTCCTATCCAAATGGTTTATTACATTAGCATCCTATCAAACACCAATCAAATTCTAACAAAACTAATGTTTAAATATACCACTTAGCTTAAGGAACTTTATCAATATAATGTCTTGTGGGCCTAAAATTATTTGTAAGCCTCATCAAACACTAGATTGATGGGGTTTTCTTAGCTACTTGGTTTACCACAATAGCAGGCCATCCACAAATCATATTCTTCCCACTAGTTGCCTATCTAATAAATTATTTGGATGATAGGGTTGTGCTAATCCAATTTCTTGTAAGTGTACAACTACTTGTAAAGTTTACCAGTCATTGGATTAAAAAAACTCTTAATATGGATGGATATTCTATATCCATATTCTCTATCCATTTATACAAAAATCAAATCATAAGCAAATACATAGTTTCAAAAGAACCTATTAATATGGATAGATATTCTCTATCCATTTATACAAACATCAATATGTCAGATAAATTTCTTCATCTTGATATGGTACAACAAACAATCATTTCCTCACCAACTTCTCAAAATTTATTATATCAAAAGCATAATTATCAACACATCAACACATCCAACAATACAAAAAATATCTTGGCTGACTTATAGACCCTTAGGGAATATTGGGATCTAATGATCAACACTTTGCATATCCATAATCATTTATGACTATGCCAAGTATATGATCATTAAATTATTGTGCTTCCTAATGGTCTATAAACTAGTACAAATGTTATATTTACATATGCAACAAGATCCTTAAGACTAAAGGTCATGCTATCATATGGACCTCCTAGAAAAGATGATTTTATTTTTCCCATGTTCTAAACATATACAATTTTTTTTTCATACATCGAGCAAAGGAGAAGGGCCTCTTATTTTCTTGGTTTATCCATATGAAAGCATTGCCCTTTGTCTAAGATATTTAGTTGGTTTATAAATTCTCAAATATTCTGCTACATCAAATGTGCTCTAGGTACCAGCTCTATTCCTCACATGTCTATAATTTTTTACATACATGTTAGATAATGGACCTTTGTCCTTAGAGTCTCATCTTATGCATTCAAAATTTTAGAAAATAAACATCCATCAAACAACTCATTCTACAAAATAAAAAACTTTACGTCTTAAGGAAATAGCTCATCATATCCACCCAAACCACATTGCACCGATTGGTAAGGGGCATATAGTCTTCCAAGTAACCCTTATTAGCACTTTTCACAACACACTTTCATTCAATTTATTTACACATCAGAGGTGGAAATGAGTACTAAGTTCAATTCCTCATATACATTTAAATATTTGCATATGTGTTAGATAATAAAATTATATACTCTTGTTACTCTCTTTCATATGTCAAGAAATATAAAATATTGTATCATCATATTTGTAAAAAACAATTATTTCAAACCAAGGGGGAAGCTTGCTCTAGCGAGATAAATAAAAATATCTATTCTCATCATGAATATAAAAATTAAAAAATAAACTACTATCTATCATTACTTCAAAACTTCTTATATGAAAAATACTTTTTAGGGCAAAGCATACAAATCACCCATTACAAAATCACACCACAAACATTACAAAAGCATCATATTACTCTCAAAATATTACATTACAAAGCATTAAAAAAGCATAAAATCCTTTGGGTATGCCTCACAAGTGTGCATAAAACCCTTTGGGTATGCCTCACAAGCATGCATAAAATCCTTTTGGTACGCGTAATAAGTGTGCATAAAATCCTTCGGGTATGCCTCACAGGTGTGCATAAAATCCTTCAGGTATGCCTCACAAGGGTGCATAAAATCTTTTGGATATGTCGTACAAGTGTGCACAAAATCCTTTGGGTACCCCTCACAAGTGTGCATAAAATCCTTTGGGTATGCCTCTTAAAGTGTATAAAACCAACTACTAACAACAAATACATGCATCTTGTACATATTATAGGTACCTCATTATGTCTTAAGTGCTTTTATTTTATGCCACATCATAGGCCATAATTTAATCATGATGAGATCATGTTTCCATATATGGAAACAAATAAGAGATATCTAGGATCAAAGGATAACCTTTCACATCTAATTCACATACAAGCACTTGTCTTTTATCAAGTTATAGAGACCACCACTCATAGCATAAATTTGAGTGTTTATCTATCATAAAACTTTAGGTCACCACTCAAAAAAGTAAGCAATCTCCCTTAGCATTTAAATCATCATAAAATGCATAAGGTCACTACTAAACAATCAATCTATTTCTAAGATCTACTATCAATCATCAATACATTACATTAAAAAATCAAATCATCAAATAATAAAACCTAAAAATTAGATCATCACAAAGGATTTCAAAGCCCAACACAATGTCATTACTATATATATGCCTCAAAAATCATGTGTCACTAAGGAATGTGTATCACAATAACAAATTGATACACTAACCCATATGGAAGGAAGGTGTACCACATATCAAAATTGGTACACTCACTCCTAAATGCCTAGCAACTAGAGCCAACATCTCCTCCCCTAGCTCCTACTGGAGGTGGATATGAATGAAAGCCTACAAACTGCTGAAAGTACTCACTCATCGACTACATCCTTGATTTTCTCCATGAGGGTGAATATGCTTGATGCTTTGTGAGAACCTCAGTATGATATAACTAATAGTAATATGTGGTCCTACCTCTCTCCCTCTTAGCATGAAGCTCCACATGTTGAGCTCTCTCCTATTGGCTATCTAAATCCACCCTTGCCTATTGAGGCTCCTTCTACAAGCCATACAAATTTACCCTTGCCTATTGAAGCTCTCGCTCTAGTGGACCCATGATCATAGCCACCATCCTTGCATCTATATCTTATTAAAATTTTGCAATAGTATCATCTCTATCATGAGTTATATTCCTAATAGTCGATTGGAGGATGGCCATAGCCTCTCTATCTGATGCCCTCTCCTCACTGATTTCCTCCAACTCTAGTCATAGGCTAGAAAAAATACCCTAATCCATGGACCACTCCTTTCTAATCCAATATAGCTCTAGCTTAAGGTGTGTAATAGTCTCTCCATCCATAGACCTTCCTTCCATCACATGAGCTACCTTCTCTCTAGCTCTTGCCACCTTGTTCACCCGTATAGTATCAAAAGTTTCCAACTACCTTTGGACATCCTCTAAGGTCCAACATACGGCCTTTAAATTTATTGGCATACCATTAGCCATTGTCTTGTTGGGCCTCCCTATCCTCCTCTTCATCACACAATATACCTTCTCTCTAGACCTCACCACCTCGTCCATCCACATACTCTCAAAAGTTATTGAATACCTTTGGAAATCCTCTAAGGTCCAACATACAACCTTTAACTTTGTCAGCATACCCTCAACCACTACCTTGTTGGGCCCTCCCTAATATATAGTACTAGGCCCTCCCTAATCTATTGTTCTAGGCCCTCCTTGATCTATGATGTTAAGCCCTCCCTTAGCTATAACACTAGACCTAGAGTCACTGACCCTTATCCCTAGTAATGGGATCATAGCTAGTGGGGGCACATCTAAAGGAGCACCTCCTAATACCTACCTATTTGCTACTCTATCCATCCACTCCTTCCCCAGTTGACACCTAACTCCCCTTAGAACACTAGATACATCATGGTAAGTATATGTCGAATCTCTTGGTGGTAGTCTAGGAGAAACTCGAACATGTCTAAATATCTCATACCATATAGTATACTTTGTAATCAACCCTACATCATCCATAAAAGGGGTGAGCACTATAGGATCATCCATGTATAACTTGATGAAGGTGAAAGGATCTACAAGATATCCATATTTTCCTTATAATCAATATGCCCTCTACCTTCTCATACTAGTAGAGCACCTAATCATATCTATATAACATATAAGCATAGCTCCCATCATCCAACCACAACATCCTCATGATATTGGCCAACTCCTTATGGTCATCATACCACATGTATCAATCCCTTCATAGGTTCTAAATAATGTGTGCCAACAACAACTCATCAATCATCAACCATGCCTAATCTAGTGAACCATGGTAAGGGCAAATGACATTCTCCTAACTATAAAAAACAAGTCTCTTAGGGCTAAGCCATCTCTCCACCACTATCAAATATTGGATATATATATGCTACTAAGCCAAAACCTAAAGCAAAGTGTAACAAACAAAGCTCTTACCCTTGTGATACACCTCTCAATATCATGCATGGTAGAGCCTCGTCAAAATAATTGGACCCCAATCATAGACAACCTGATCATCCCTTAGCCCTTTAATGATATTTACCCATCCCCATTGCATAGACCACCTACTAGTATCACCCATAAAAATACCTGACACAATAGAGGTCATCAATGTCGTCAATCGATCAATATGCCCACCTATAAAGGCATTATTGATGTTCAACCTCAACAACATTCCTCAAAAATTACCTATAACTAATAAAAATCTCTTCCTATTAGCCTTGTCCTCCCCAATATGGATAGACTCTCATTAGATGGGTTCATGAAGAATATGTCATACATCCTCCAAGGCCACAATCATCTCACCCATAAAAAACTTGGATATTTTGGTCAGCAAATACCATCTTTTTGCTAATGTTATCAAAAGGGTGTAATCAAAGTCCAACTTGGGTATATATTCCATATAATATAACCCTATTGTTTCCAATGCTTCTACCTCCTCCTTGTTAAGCTCCTCATCCATAATGGTATCCATAGTCTTAGTATGAGGCTCTCGAATCACCAAAACTCTCATCCTCTACCAAAACCACATTCAAAATTTGGTTAGATGATTGGCATATCAAATTTTGTCTCAATGACAAAAATGCCACTTGTGAAAAAAATGCTAGTGATAAAAATACCATTGATGACAAAAATGCCAATCACAAAAATACCACTAGTGGCAAAAATGCCACATCTACCAATAAATCTAAAACAATGACCCAAAATTAAAAATATTGATTGGGATCAAAGGTATACCTATCGATATCACTCTAATACATGCACAGTCCCTTGAATGATATCTAGACGATGTGCCAATCTATGATTGTTTGCCATCATTATTTCCCTCTTCTTTCTCTCTCTACACTTTTCTCAAAGTAGTAAAGTGAAAATGAATGTTTTTTTCACCCTCTTACCATTTTTACCCACCCTTCCCACCCTCAACAACTACCTTTTCACAACTAAACCATGTACTTCAATAATGCTCTCCAAACTCATCAATTTGAAAATAATTCTTTAGGAGGCATCCATGCAATAACTTTTTCACATCGAGCAACTTTTTTAGACATCAGCAAGGCATACATCATTAAATATGGGGCATACATCTAGTAATGATATTAAGAAATGAAAAATAGACACAAATCACAAACATTTCTTCAAAACAACAAGTCATCACAGTGTCAAAATTGAAGTCCTCTACTTACGTTTGATGCAATTTCACAAACATCATGTCAAAACTAGGGAAAAATGTAGACACTCAATTGTGACACACCAGGCAAGCAAAATATTCTAAATAAGTCATCAAACATCAACAAACATCAAATCATCCCAAACCTAAAAAATTGGGCATGATTCCCAACCTATTATAAAAATGGCACTCCATGACAAAAATTCCACTAGTGTTTTTGTAATAAACCAGTGTTTTTGTAAAATTCTTCAAAATTCAAATCCCAACAAGTAAAATTAACCATTGGTCAAAAATGTTAGTGATATTTTTATCACCAATTGGTGTTTTTATAAAAATAGTCAGAATCTCTCGGCACGATTTAGGGCCACATGGATTCCTTCATCCCACTCCCTACTCTGACCCTGTATGCTCCAATAATGAACCAGACCTACAAATTTTGAATTAGCCCTAACTAATTATTTCTCTTGATCCCTCCTCCAATTTATATTTAAGAAACCCTTGGGGTAAGGCATTTATCAAGAAATTCATGCTAACTACACTCTGCCAAAATTCTCCTAACTTCTTTCATTTTGTATTCCTCTCCTTCAAGCATTTTTCAAGAATTCTCTTGGAGCCAAGCCAAGCAAGGCAAAGAGGAATTTGGGGTAAGGAGGTCATCTTGGAGGTAAGTAAGGACCATTTCTAAGTGATAGAACTCCTAGAATCTCCCTTCTCTCCATTGCTTTTGCTTCCATTTTGCATTTTGTTCTTTAGTTCTATTGGTCATGAATCTTCCTAATCATATAAAATGCGCCCTAGACCCGACCAACATTGAAAGGCTGAGAGAAAGAGAAGTTTCCCAAGACAATCTCCAAAAAGGGCTGGCTCCCAAACTAATCTAAACTAATTTCAAAGTTTAGGGTTAGAAATAACATAAAGAGATGGAAATATGGCTGAAGCCAATAGTTGATAGGGAGAACAACCTCAAATAGCAAATAACATCAAACTAAATCCCGAAGATAAGCAGCAACTGATTCTTAGAATGCACATACAGAAATTGGATCAAACATTGACAATAATTTTGCCTTCAATTATACTTCAAATGTTCAAATGAAAACATAGCCAAATTCAGAACAGCAGAATTCAACTTATATTTCAACACTTGAATAAGCAGAAGTGAATTACACAGAAAGCATCACATGAACATCAGTTTGGATCACCAACTCAAAAGACTCTAAGAACAAAGCAAAATGCACTTAGGATTTCTGCTTCAATTTTTGCAAAAAGGTCCTCCCCTTTTCTTGAGATGTACATTAGTATTTATAGAGGCCTTCCCTCTCCCTTTCACATCACAACATTTAAAACATAAAACAAATTTTGAAGAGGAGATCTGCAAAATATGCATTTGAAAAGAGAAACAATCCCCCTAAATCTGCCTTGAAGAAATCACATTCCCTGCTTTTATGGATCAAATTTGAGAATCAAACATAAACAAGGAACTAGATTTCTTCATTAAATGACTGTTCTCGGGGCATGCTTGAAGTGTTAGGAGATCATGAACAAGAGCTTTTAATACCGAAGGCATATTTAATTTTGGTGGCATCGAGCATGATTTAACATGTTCTCCCATCTTGTGCACATAGGTAAACAACAAAACATTTAATCTTGGAGCCTCTTTGACCTCAATCTCAAAATTAGTTGGAGAGCTTTTAAAACATTACTTTGTTTGATCCTCATTTTCTCCTTACGATATCCTATGCAATATGAAGAAAAATGTGGATAGAACTTTATTGGGCCTTTGTTGTCACTTCTGTCATGAAAATGCAACATGTCATGAAATCGTGACATATTCCTCCATTTGGCTTTGTCTCCACGACATGTTGAAAAATCATGACATTTTCCTCCATTTGGATTTGTCTCCATGACATGTCACAAAATCACGACATCTTCCTATGTTTGGCTTTGTCTCCATGCACTTTCGTAAAAACATGACGTGTCGTGAAATCACAACATTTTTCCCTCACTGCTTTCTCTTGTTGCTACTAGTCACGAAAATGCGACATGTCACGAAATCGTGACAATATTCTCTTGCTTTGCCCTTTCATCACCTTTAGTCGTGAAAATGTGATGTGTCATGAAATCACGACATCCTCCTCTCGCTTGGCTCTTTCATCGCCTTTAGTCGCAAAAATGCGACAAGTCACAAAATCATGACATGTCATGAAATCGTGACAATCTGCCTTCGTTTTGTTCCTTCACTGCTCCAAGTCGCAAAAATGTGACAAGTCATGAAATCATGACATGTCACGAAATCACGACATTCCATACTCGATTCTGTCCTTTCTGCTTTCTCCTTGTGAAAACGTGACAAGTTGTGAAATCATGACATGTCATGAAATCACAACATTTTTCCCTCGCCTTGTACTTTTCCTCTTTCACCTCGCAAAAATGAGACAAGTCACAAAATCGCAACATGTCATGAAATCATGACATTTTTCTATCTTCTCCTTCGTTGTTGCTTCTGTCGTGAAAACGTGACATGTTGTGATATCATGACATTTCGTACCATCTTACTCCTTCCTTGCTTTCCTGTTGTGAAAACATGACAGGTCACAATATCGTGATATGTCACGAAATCGTGACATTTTTCCTTGGCACTCCCCTTTGCTGCTGTATTGCATGAAATCATGACATCCGCCTATCACTTTGCTTTATTACCACTGTCTTCCAAAAAAATGTGACATGTCGCGATGTCACGACAACTTTACCTTTACTTCTCCCTTTCCGCAACAGGTCATGAAAATGCGACTTGTCACGATATCGTGACATCTTTTGTACTTAGCTTTTTTCTTCATCGGATGCCATGAAATTGCAACAGGTCGCAAAAATGCGACATGTCACGATATCGCGATATTTTTATCTTACTTTGCTTTGGCACAAAACTTGTAGAGATTTGTGTTTTTTAGTAATTATCCCTTTTGAGGTGCTTGGAGGGACAAATAGAGGAGTGAGTATCTCTACAATTTGTGCATTATTTTGCATGAACAACAACAACAAAAAAAACAATGTGGCAAAAATGCCAACATTCTTGGCGGCTCTCGGGGTATATAGTTCTATTGTATGCACAAAACCCAGGACTTTATTCATTGGGCAACAGAGTCAAGAAGTTGGAGGAGCAGAATAAGTGAGTGCTGGTTGATGTTGGATGTTCCTACGGGCTACTGCAACAAGCTCTTGCTGGTGCTCAACACTTAAAATACGACTTCTAGTAGAAATTTGTGCAATAGCAGAACTTCCCTTATTCCTTTAACTACTGCATTTTGCCTAGCTCGGTGGAGCTGGGTAATCACCAGGTGCTATGAAGGGGTCTCCATGGTAGTGGTGAGAAGCACCTGGGTTGCAAAAATGGGAATGAATGGGGTGATGACTGGTAGATGTGTAGGCCATGGAACGGGAATGGTGGAAGATGGAGGAGTAGAAGCGGTAGATACAAAAACTGAAGACGGCGCTACTATGCTACCAACTGCTGGGATTCCATAAAAATAGATAATGAAATGGAAGTAGATGAGATGGAGAAAGCAGTGGGAACTATGGAGAAGTGCTCAAAAGACAAAGGATTGGAAGAAAGGGGAAGTGAAGAAACGGGAACATCAGAGAGGGGAGTAGAAACAACAGTAGTGGCTTGATTATGTATAGTGGAAGGAGTGGGAAAAGAAGAAAATGAAAATAACGAAGTGGAAGAAAGAAGTAGATGGAAGCCACTACCTGCAGGGAATGAAAAAGAAAAAGAGAGAGAAATAGACATACCTGAGGCCTCGTGTGCAAAAGGAACCAAAGTTGACGATTTTTTTTTCATTCTTTTTTTCCTTTTTTTTTTGTATGTACAAGGTAACACTGTGTTTTCACATCATGAAATGTAGCCTTTCAACTGAAAGCCGTTCACTAAGATAGGAAGTGAATTATCTTCCAAGTCCTCAAGATAAAATGAATTTGTTGCACTTGTACTGACAATCCAGAATGGAACCTCCCACAGAGCATCAAATTTCTTGTGCATCCCTGGCTTGGCATTTTTTTCGTTCCACTTTAAGACTAAATCACCCACTTTGAATGTGCGGTCAGTAGAACCTTTGTGAATCCATTTTGAAACTGCCTGTAAATTCTTAGCAAACTCATCATAGGCCAAAGAATGTTGCTCTTCCAACTACAACAACAGAGCAAATCATATGTTCATAGGATCCATATTTTCTTCATCGTCTAGGAATTCCTTCAATTGCTATAAGGCATGTAGTTCTAAATAAATAGGTAATCTTACCTCTTTCCCGTATACCAGGGCATATGGTGAAGTCTTGATAGACTTCTTGATCAAAATTCTATCTGCCCATAAGGCTTGATTCAGCAAAAGGTGCCAAGATCTCTTATTATCCCCCAAGGATATTTTTAAAATCCATAGCAAGTTCTTGTTTGTAGATTTCTCCAAGCCATTCCCCTGAGGGTAATAATTAGAGGATGTCTTCAAAAAAATACTGTACTTGTTTGTAAATTCTCCTAGCTTGGCTCCAATGAATGGAGTTTTGTTGTCTATGATAATGGCATTAGGAATGCCAAAACGCATGATTAGTACTTCAATGAAAGTGATTACCACATCCTGATTTGCAGCCTTGGTTGGAATGGCCTCAGACCATCTTGTAAAATAATCAGTAGCCGTTAAGATGTACTTGTGTCCGATTGAAGAGTTTGGATCAATGATCCCAATAAATTCTATCCCCCACTACTGAAAATGTGCTTCTACTTGAATTGGATGTAGGGGTAATGGTGCATTTTTTATCCATCTCGTATACCTTTGGCATTTATTACAAACTTGAGCAATCTTGAAAGTATCCACGAACAAATTTGGCCAATAGTAACCAGCCTAAATAATCTTTAAGGTCATAGGCCTACCAATGTAATGTCCTCCCGACATGCCAGAATGAAACTCCTCCAGGAGTCTAGCTTTCTTGGGTTGCTTAATGCACCTTAGGAGAACTCCATCAATGTTTTTGAATAACAATCCCTCGGGAAACAATACATACCTAAGAGCTTGTAGGTGAAATCTTCTCTGTTGTGAAGCATTTAATTATGGGGGACATCTACCCATTGAAAAATACTCAATAAGGTCATCTGCCCAATCTTGGCCTTGTGCAAAGATGTTCACTAGATTCCTTTCTTCAGCAGGGTCGTTCACTTGATGATCAACTATCTCAGCGGCCACAATTTTTGCTAATTGTTGGCATAAGGCCTTACCCTACACCAACTTGGTTGGATGGATCTCAACATCAAACTCTTGAATTTTGGTGATCCAACCGGCATGCTTATCGCCCATCTCGCCCTAAATGATGAAGTTCCTTACATTGGGGTGGATGATGTAGATGATCGTCTTGCTCTGAGATACGAAGTGCTTGAACTTTTTGAGAGACTTCATGATAGCATAGACCTGCTTCTCAATAAAATTGTATCTCTCCTCATGGGGTAAGATAACCTGGCCAAGGAAAGCAATGGGTCTTTCATCCCTATCGTCTCCTTTCTATGTAAGCACTGCAGCATAGATTTCGTCCTCTCCAACTATGTATAGAATGAAGTCCTTAGAATAATCCGGATTGATCAACACAGGGGCTTGTGCAATTCTATCTTTAATCTCCTGAAATGCATCTTTCCTCTAAGTTGTCCACTTGAACTCTGCATCCTTTTTTAATAGCTCAGTCATGGGCTTGACTACTCAGGAAAATTCAAAAATAAATTTTTTGACAAAATTGATTTTCCCGAAGAAAGATTGCAACTCTTTCTTATTGGCAGGGAACAATAGTTTCTTCAAAGCTTCATCTCTCGATGGATCAATTGCCAAACCGTTCTCTGAGATGACATGTCCCAAGAGCTTACCTTCCTTTACTACAAAAATGGACTTTTTTGGGTTGATGGAAATGCCAAACTCCCGACATTTCTCAAATATCTGCCTCAAATGAGAATAATATTCTCATTTGTGTAAAAATACAATCATATCGTCGATATGGATGACAATGATCTTATTTAAAAGCTCCCCAAATGCGATATCCATGGCCCATTGAAACATAGCCCCAACATTGGACAATCCGAAGGGCATGCACTGATAGGTAAAGGTACCCCACTTGGTTGTGAATGCAGTTTTGTGCTGATCCTCTTCCCTGACCCAAATTTGATTGTATCCAGAGAATCCATCTAGCAATGAAAAGCGTTGAGCCCCAAAAATGTGAAGGATATGATCAATGTGAGGCAATGGGTAGTGATCCTTCAAGGATGCTCGATTCAAGTTTCAAAAATCCACACACAGTCATATATCTTCATTCTTCTTACGGACCGAAACCAAATTAGCAACCCAAGTCGAGTGCTTAATCGGATATATAATCTTGGCCTGCAACATCTTCACAAGTTCAGCCTGCATGAGGGCTTAAATATTTGGGTTCATCGGTCTCTACTTTTGCTTGAAGGGTTTGACTCCTTCTAGATCGATAGTGTGTTGAATGATCTCTTTATCATATCCTCTTAGATCCTCGTAGCTCCAGGCCATGATGTTAGAAAACTCTTGACACAATTGTTTGATCTCTTGCAATTCAGTGGGAGTAGAATCAGTCCCAATTTTGATGACCTTATCAGCCTCCAACTAAAGCTCCATGTACTCTTTCTCGTCGACCTCGATCTGATGCTTCTTGGACTGATCATTCTGATCAAACAAGCTTTATAGAGTAATGAGGCTTTTAGGAATGTGGTTATTTCGCAACTGAATAAGTCCTTCAATTTCTTCATGCTCTAAGGTCCTTCCCTTTATGGTGGTAGCTTCTTGAACCAAAAAGTTAACAATTTGCTCATCGCTATTGAAGACTTTCCAAAAGGTGTCCTTGTCTGGGATAGAGAGCCTATACACCATTCTCACTATTTTTGACCTTCTTACCACCTACTCGATTGGTGAAAAATTTGCTCCTAAGGAAGCCAGCAGGTCAGCATGTCTATTTTGTTCTCATGGAATGAAATGCATGCTGAGAGCAAAGAACGATTCGAACAGGTCCTAGACCTTATTGTGATAGTTCTTGAGATAGTGGTGCTTGGACACACACTTATTGGTCACCTGATTGACATATCATAGTCACCAAATATTTGCAACTATCGCGCTCCAAGTTTCTCAGCCTTCTTGAGGCCTAGACATAAAGCCTCATATTTTGCTGCATTATTTATGCAACTCTAGGTCAAACGATATGAATAGGATCATTGAATCCCAGAAGGTAATACTAGAAAAATCCCAGCTCCAGCACCATTTCTACATCGTGCTCCATCGAAATAGAGCTTCCATAGCTGATCTTGACTTTCATCATTCAAAATGGAGTAACACCCCAAGTCAGTTTCCATCATGGCATTGAAATTGGCCATGGAAAATTCATTGTCCGGGTGGAGCTCTTCCAAAGCTTCTTCCATTAAGTCAAGCTCACCAAATTCTTCAGACATCATGTGCACCAAATTTTCTAACCTGTCCATTTCATCTATTCTCTCCACATGAAATGTGGAAGGCTTCTCATTGAAAATTTTCACATTTTTACCTTTATGGATCACCTTCAAATGAATAAAATCCAAAGAAAGGTAACCCTCGAGTTTAGTTGTAAACTCCCGGGAGAGACACATACCAAAACATGGCTCTAGGTCCACTACTATGATCTCCTGGATCATAGTAATCTGAGTCATGGCATGCAGGGAGATAGGAACATCCTTAATTATGCCCATCATCTTTACTGAGGTACCATCTAGCTGCAAAAATCCCATGCTAGTCCTTGTATATTCCATGCCTATGACATCACATACTACCTTAGGCATGACAGTAGTAGTTGCTCCTGAGTCAATGAGGCAATTATGCACCACATGTCCCTCCATTCTCAATGAAAGATAAAAAGGTGGTGGTCTATTTTTTTTGGTGACTGAAGAGGTTAGAGTTTGAGACATAATTACCTGGGTTGGAGACTTCCCCTTACTTTGTGTGGTCTTCAAGGATTCCTATAAGAGATTCACCTGTCCAGGAAGCTGCAAGGTATCATACAGACTTACCTTGGATGGTATCCTTTTGAGTTCTTTGACGATGTTGTACTCCATCAAAATCGGCTCTCTCCCTCCACTAGCAGATTCAAATCTACTTCTATATTGCTAGGTGGCCTCCACTCACTGTCGTTTAGTCAACGATGGATACTATAATGTCTCTCTAGCTTGTTCCTTTGTTTCTGTTTGCGGCTGGGAGGTAGAAGCCTTAGCTTGCAACCTCTATTTTTCTTGTGGTGGAATCAAATCCTTTGAAAAAATAGGTGGGTCTTGTTGTGGGTTTGGAGGATCATGAGTCTTTGGAGGTATTTGTTGCTTTGTTGCTTGTGCAGGAGGCACTTTTAATGGCTCCATATTAGCTGGATCTACCACCATTGGTTTCTTGCCGCTACGTGTCAAGACTGCAATGTATTCCTCAGGAGACATCATAGAATTATGATCCACCTCTCGAATCATGTTTATACGGCTCCCCGTAAGAACTTGTAAATAATTTTGGTTGACCATGCAAGTGGACTCATCATGTGGGTCGTTGCATGAATAACACCAGTAAGATAGCTCATGTGAAACTTTAGAGGGGCCAGCCTCTTCATTTACCAGGATCGCTGAGTTCCTCTCAAGTACTTTCTCTATAACCTTGCTAGGAGCAACTTGCTCTCTAGTTATCGTCGGAATAAATATTCGTGGCTGAAAGTTCCTTTCTACCTCTCTCCACTCCATAGATGTCATCTTGTTAGTGAGGGCTCTCATGACCGACTAAATTTCTTGCAAAACAACCAATTGAGGATCTGGGTTTGAGGACACAGGTGATATCGATAGAGGTAATGGAACTGGTGGAGAAGGTAATGCAGGAGTTGGAACTGGAGAGGTTAACTATGGAATGGGAATCATAGATATCGAATTTATGGGAGGATTCCATGAATATTAAGGGTACATGGATGGATCAGTTTAAGATGTGGAGGTTGCACCTGTAAGTTGGTATTGCGAAAGCTTAGGAAAAATGGGCATAGTCATTTTCGAAGGCAATTTCCCAATGGAAATCAGATTGGCCTCAGCCTTCTGTGCCTAGGAATATAGTGCAAGAAAGGTTTGAACATTGGACATCCTAATGTTCATACTAATATCTAAGTGGAAAGTCCTAAGATAGTAAAATGTCGCTTGGTCATTAGTAGGGCGAAGACCATCAAGAACTCTCTGCCAAGTTTGGGCAAACCTAACGTTGAAATCTACTATCTCCTCTTGAGGATGCCTCTTGATATTAGTAAATTGATGCAATAAAGAAAATGGGTCCTCTTGCTCATTGAACCCTTTGATTAGCATCTCTGCTAATTGATCCCATGAATTTATGGAGTTGGGAGACAAGGATCTATACCAACACAAAATCTTATCATGGAGTGACAACACGAGCAATTTTATCATGACATCTTCATCTGTGATATTATGAATTGTAGCCAAGGATGCCACATATAACACATGCTCATACATGGTATTTCCAATACCATTGTATGTAGGCAAAGCCTTTAATGCTACAGTAAGAACTAGATTTTGAAAAGGTAGGTCCAACGCTCCTGAGTGGTTCCAAGTAGGAAATTGACGTGGAGGAGGTTTTTGACCAGCCATTTGCACTGCTAGATTTGGATGTACTAGAAATCTCATAGCAGTACTAGGAGGAGTCCGAGATGGCACAAACTGACCTGCCACCTACGAAGAGATAGCAAATGACGGGTTCATAGGACTTACCAATCTTGAGCGCTCCCTCCAGTTTTGAACATCGATCTCGAAGAATTTGACTGGGTCTTATGATTCTTTGGCTCTTAATCTCATGATCATGAACCAAAGATTTTCACCAGCTTCATGATTGGAGATTTCTATGCACTATACAGTCACCCTCAGCAGAGTCACCAGATGAACTTACAATCTTCGCTTTGAGGTCAAGATAGTTCATCAAAATCTTGATTCCTCCAGGTGTCAAAATATGGGACTTGTGAGTCCCATCGGGCATGCCAAAAACTATTGGTCATGAATCTACCTAGTCATATAAAATGTGCCCTAGACCCAACCAACATTGAAAGGTCGAGAGAAAGAGAAGTCTCCCGGGCCAATCTCCAGAGAGGGTTGGCTCCCAAACTAATCTAAACTAATTTCAAGGTTTAGGGTTAGAAATTAAAAAAAGAGATGGAAATATGGATGAAGCTGACAGTTGATAGGGAGAACAACCTCAGATAGCAAATAACCTCAAACTAAATCTTGAAGATAAGCAGCAACTGATTCTTAGAATGCACATACATAAATTGGATCAAACATTGACCATAAGTTTGCCTTCAATTATACTTCAAATGTTCAAATGAAAAAATAGCCAAATTTAGAACAACAAAATTCAACTTATATTTCAACACTTGACTAAGCAGAAGTGAATTACACAGAAAGCATCACATGCACATCAGTTTGGATCACCAACTCAAATGACTCTAAGAACAGAGCAAAATGCACTTAGGATTTCTGCTTCAATTTTTGCAAAAAGGTCCTCCCCTTTTCTTGAGATGTACATTAGTATTTATAGAGGCCTTCCCTCTCCCTTTTGCATCACTGCATTTAAAACATAAAACAGATTTTGAAGAGGAGATCTGCAAAATACGCACTTGAAAATAGAAACAATCCCCCTAAATCTGCCTCGAAGAAATCACATTCCCTACTTGTTGGAAATTTTGGGTACTTTGGGTACATTGCCTTTGCTCAAGTATATAAGTTGTCATTGATGTCAAGAAGCTTTTGAAGGAATTTGATTTGATGTCAAATAATTTATTTTGATGAAGGTTACGACATAACAGTTTCAAAGGTCTTTTGCAAACCCCAAGATGACAGGTTCGAGAGAAAGAGCTCGCAAAGAAAAGTGTCACGATTTCACGACAATTTACAAGAGGGTTTGTACGGATGAAAAAGTGTCACGATTTCACGATAGGTTTGAGAGAAAGAGCTCGTAGAGAAAAAGTGTCACGATATCGTGACATGTCGGGTTTTCATGACCCGAAGAAAAGAAAAGCGCTAAGGAGAAAAAGTGTCACGATATCATGACATGTCGGGTTTTCACGACCCGAAGAAAAGAAAAGTGCTAAGAAGAAAAAGTGTCGCGATGTCGCGACATGTTAGGTTTTTGTGACCCGAAGAATAGAAAAGAGCTAAGGAGGAAAAGTGTTGTGATATCATGACATGTCGCATTTTTGTGACTTAAGCAGGAGAGAGAAAAAAAGTTAGAAAAGTGTCGTGATATCGTGACATGTCATGATTTTGTGACGGGTTACAAGGAAAGCGTACGAAAGCTGAAAGCGTTGTGATTTCACGATGCGTTGCAAAGAATGCGTATGGATGCAAAAAGTGTCATTATTTTGTGATAGGCAAAAAAGAAAGCAGACAAAAGCAAAAGTGTCACGATTTCGAGACAGAAACTGAAAGCAGGTCTTCTATAGGAGAAGTGTCACGATTTTGCAACAAAAGTAGAGAGGAAGTCTATGAAGAAAGAAGTGTCATGATATCACAATAGAAGTGAAGATGAAGTCTGCAGAGGCAGGAGTGTCATGATTTTGTGACAAAAGTAGAAAGGAGGTCAACGAAGGGAGAAGTGTCGTGATATCGCGACAAAAGCAAAGTTGATGCTGACAAAGATAGAAGTGTCGCGATATCATGACAAGAGCTTAGTTGAAGTCGACAAAGGCTGAAGTGTCATGATATTGTGACAAAATCCAAAAGAAAGTGTATGGTTGCAAAGGTGTCGCGATATCGTGACATGTTCTAGTTTCACGGCAAAAGCTACAGAAGAGTTACAGAGGCAGTTGAAGCCGACAAAGTTAAATGTGAGCCGACAAAGATTAGGGTTTGCAGTCAATGAAGTTTAGGGTTGTGCAGCTGACTAAATATCAGGGTTACAATCGACTAAGATTAAGGTTTTGATCTTGAAAGTGTTATTATAAAAGGCAGGCTGTTTTGAAGAGTTGCAAGAATTATTAGTTGTGACGTTCGCAAATAGAGCACAGAGTGAGAAGTTCGATCATCGAGAGTAGAGTGCAAAATTCGATCGAAGTGTGCAGAGTGAGCGAAGAGTCATGGTGAATTGTTCTAAGTGCTATTGTGATTACGCAGAGAGTGCAAAGGTTGAAGTTCGACCAAGTGCGACTGTGATTGCGTAAAGAGAGTAGAGGGCATAGAGAACACAAAGGGCAAAGATGAATGTGGAGTGCTGTTGTATGAGGACATAGGTGCACTCATTCTTTGAGAAGAACCTGAGGACAGATTTGGCAAGTCTTTGAGAAGGCTTGTGTGCAGAGGATTGATTTTTTCAAGTGTTGGATAGATCTGACAGACAGAGGAAGACTTGTACTAGACTTACTGACTATTTTTGGTACAGGTTGTTGAGCTATTGTGGACGTGATCATAGAAGGTAGAGGTCTCTTAGGCTAAGCATTGAGGATAGGAGGTCTTCGGTGGAAAGGAGTTCCACGTTCTGGAAAGAGGTAGAGGTAGTTGATCTTTTGAGGGATCATTTCTAGAGCAGAGGGGAAGGTATCTCCTTTGAGCAGAGGCTCATAAATCCAAAGCAGAGGGGAAGGTATCTCCTTTGAGCAGAGGCTCATAAATTTTTATTGGGGGAAGGTATCTCCTTTGGGCCGAGGCTCATAAACATTGTAATTGGGAAGGATTCCCAAAGAACTTTGAGATAACTTTTAGAGAAAAGTTTTGTGGATGTAGCCCAACCATTCTGGGTGAACCACGTTAAAATTGGTGTCACTTTGTGGATGATATTGTGCATTGTTTTGATATTGCTTTGGGTATATTGCTTTACTATTTTGAAGTATAAAGGAAAAAGTAAAAAGAGGTCTTATACTGTTCACCCCCCTCTCAGTATAAGCTTGTGTTCTTTAATTGGTATTAGAGCAGGTGCCTTCGAAAAGTTTAACAGCTTGAAGGAAAAGCTAGTAAAAGAAAACAATGGATCATTCAAGTAGCAATGCAACACCTATTCTTGATGGGTCATATTTTGGTCTTTGGAGTGCAAGGATGAAGGTTCATCTAATGGCACTTGGTAATGAGGTATGGGAAGTGATTGAAGATGAGTACACTATTCCTTTACATGGTCCTAATACTAAAGAAGAAAGACTCCTACATCACAGCAATTCAAAAGCAATGAATGCAATCCAAAAAGGCTTACAGAAAGTAGATCTCACCAAAGTGATTCACTACAAGACAACTAGTGAAATGTGGAAACAGTTGAAGGTGGTTCATACAGGTGATACAAATGTCTGAAAGGCCAAGTTGAGACACTTCAAAGGTATGTTTGAACAACTCCAGATGAATGATGATGAAAATATTAGTGACTACATGCTTCGTATGGATGAGGTTGTTAACTCCATGAAAGACTTAGGTCTTGAGCTTGCTGAAAATGATATTTGTGATAAGATTTTAAGATCTCTTCCTAATAGATTTAGTGAAAAGATTTCTGCTATTGAGGAAGCTAAATATTTGGATAAGTTGAAAAAGGATGAGCTCCATAATATACTTAGAGCATTTGAGTTGAGAACTCAAGTGAAGGTTGACGTCAAGAAAGAGGCATCTTTCAAGGCTACCAAGAAATCCAAGGGTAAACAACTTCAAGAGAGTGATGAGTCTTCTAGTGATGAAGAGGCATATTACAACAAGAAATGCAAGTTCTCTAGAAAGCACAAAAGCATTAAAAATATAAGATGTTTCAATTGTGGAAAGTTTGGTCATTATGCTATAGACTGTACTGTTCCCAAGAATGAAAGTGATGAAGATAAACAAGATTCTAAGAGCAAGGATTCTAAAAAGCACAAGCATCACAGGAAGAACAAATATGAGCACAACAATCAAGGAAAGAGGTATTCTCACAAGCACAAGAAGAGTTTCTACCTAGACAAAGCAAGTAAGTGTTCTAGTAGTGATAGTGAAAGTTCTTCAAGTGATGATGAAAATGAGATGTTGTTCATATCGAAAAAGAGGAAGAACCGAAACATAGATTCATTATCATGAAATGTCTTAGATGTGGAAATTTTGGTCACCTTGAGGATGATTGCACAAATAATGATTTGGTTTCTAGTATGTATGAGGATGCTTCAGAAAACTATAAGGAAGATGCTTGTATGGTTTTTGAAAAAGGTAGCACCTCTAGTGATAAGAAATCTGAAAAAGGCTTTGATGATTCAGAAAGCAAAAAAATAAAGGATCTTGAAAGTGAACTTATTAATGCTCTTAGTGCTTTGAAAAAGGAAAGAAAGAAGAATGCTAGACTCAAGGATAAGTTAGATGAATGTTGTATGGAGAGAGATGATCTTATAGAAAGTCTTGATTTCTCTATAGCTAAGACACAAGAACTCAAGGATGAGTTAGAGTCTAAGGTTCTTGAGTATAGTGAGTTAGAACAAAAAATGGCTTCTTTGAAAGAGGAAACTAAAGAGTACAAGGATAAGCTTTACAGGTTTCAAGATAGCTCCAAAAAGGTTAAGTCACTCATCAAAGGTCAAAGAAAGACAACAGATAAAACAGGCCTTGGTTTTGTTAAGCCACACAAGGAACAAGTTGGAGAGTCTAGTAAGAGACTCCAAAAGGAAGAGAGTTCTGATGAGGAAAGTATTTTAGATCATGAGTCCTTGAATGATAGATGCATAGAAACAGAAAATAGAATTCAGAATGAGAAGAAGAAGTTTTCAGGACCCAAGAGGTCAAATAAAGGAAAATTTCAAGGCAAATGTTTTGCTTGTCATAAGTTTGGTCACATGGCTTCACATTGCATGGCTCAAGTAAAGAAGGTAAACGACAATTTTAGAAGTGCTAGTTTCTTTCAAGGGTATTGCTACTCTTTTCAATAGTTTGGGCACAAGGCAGTTTATTGCAAGGCACATAACAAGAACAGGTTTGGTCAAAATAGGTTTGGCCAAAATAGGTTTGGATAAATAGGTTTGGTCAGAACAGGTTTGGCCAGAATAGGTTTGGTCAGAATAGGTTTGGTCAGAACTGGTGGATTCAAATATCAGTTTTACCTCAGAGAAACAACATCGTCAAGTGTTTCAAGTGCAATAATGAAGGTCACACAATCAGACAGTGTAGAGCTAAAATTCTAGAATACAGGAACAGGAATAGGAACAGTGGCATGATCAGGTCCAAGGATCAAGGCATGGACAAGAACAAGGATGAGAACAAGAACAAGAACAATGATAGGAATAGGAATATGGACAAAGAGTTCAAGAGAAGGCCCGACAAGGAAGTTATAGACGTTGATGATGATCAGTGCCTAATGGGAGTTTTAATCCCACCCCATAATTAATCACCTCATCAAGAGGTGGGGGAGGGACTAAGCTAAGAGGCTCATTCTTAGTCCCAAGCCCCAACGGTGACCCTTTTCCATTGATGACAAATGGGGAGAGATATGAGTAAGGGGGAGAGCTTCAAAGTGAAGAGGAAAGCTTCAAGTCAGGGGGAGAAAAACTTCAAAGGAAGATTCTAAGTTGTTAGCATAGTTGGTTTTAGTTTTGGCTCTTGAGAAGTGTTTTTAGTAAAGGTTTTCCATCAATGACAAAGGGAGAGATTGTTGGAAATTTTGGGTACTTTGGGTACATTGCCTTTGCTCAAGTATATAAGTTGTCATTGATGTCAAGAAGCTTTTGAAGGAATTTGATTTGATGTCAAATAATTTATTTTGATGAAGGTTATGGCATAACAATTTCAAAGGTCTTTTGCAAACCCCAAGCTGACAAGTTCGAGAGAAAGATCTCGCAAAGAAAAGTGTCACGATTTCACAAAAATTTGCAAGAGGGTTTGTACGGATGAAAAAGTGTCACGATTTCATGACAGGTTCAAGAGAAAGAGCTCGTAGAGAAAAAGTGTCACGATATCGTGACATGTCGGGTTTTCGCGACCCGAAGAAAAGAAAAGTGCTAAGGAGAAAAAGTGTCACGATATTGCAACATGTCAGGTTTTCGTGACCCAAAGAAAAGAAAAGCGCTAAGGAGAAAAAGTGTCATGATATCACGACATGTCGGGTTTTCGTGACCCAAAGAACAGAAAAGAGCTAAGGAGGAAAAGTGTCACGATATCGCGACATGTCACATTTTTGTGACTTAAGTAGGAGAGAGAAAACAAGTTAGAAAAGTGTCACAATATCGCAACATGTCACGATTTTGTGACGGGTTACAAGGAAAGCGTACGAAAGCTGAAAGCATCATGATTTCACGACGGGTTGCAAAGAATGCATATGGATGCAGAAAGTGTCACAATTTTGTGACAGGCAGAAAATAAAGTAGATGAAAGTAGAAGTGTCGTGATTTCATGATAGAAACTGAAAGCAGGTCTTCTATAGGAGAAGTGTCATGATTTCATGACAAAAGCAGAGAGGAAGGCTATGAAGATAGAAGTGTCGCGATATCACAACAGAAGTGAAGATGAAGTCTGCAGAGGCAGAAGTGTCATGATTTCACGACAAAAGTAGAAAGGAGGTCAACGAAGGGAGAAGTGTCGCGATATCGTGACAAAAACAAAGTTGATGCTGACAAAGACAGAAGTGTCACGATATCGTGACAAGAGCTTAGTTGAAGTTGATAAAGGCTGAAGTGTCACGATATCGCAACAAAAGCCAAAATAAAGTGTACGGTTGCAAAGATGTCACGATATCTGGACATGTAGTTTCGCGGCAAAAGCTACAGAAGAGTTACAAAGGTAGTTGAAGCCGACAAAGTTAAATGTGAGCCGATGAAGATTAGGGTTTGCAGCCGATGAAGTTTAGGGTTGTGCAATCGACTAAAGATCAAGGTTACAACCGACTAAGATTAAGGTTTTGATCTTGAAAGTGTTATTATAAAAGGTAGGTTGTTTTGAAGAGTTGCAAGAATTGTTAGTTGCAACGTTCACAGATAGAGTGTAGAGTGAGAAGTTCGATCACTAAGAGCAGAGTGCAAAATTCGATCGAAGTGTGCAGAGTGAGTGAAGAGTCATGGTGAATTGTTCTAAGTGTCGTTGTGATTGCGTAGAGAGTGCAAAGGTTGAAGTTTGACCAAGTGCGGTTGTGATTGCGCAAAGAGAGCAGAGGGCGTAGAGAGCACAAAGGGCAAAGACGAACATGAAGTGCTACTGTATGAGGACAGAGGTGCACTGGTTCTTTGAGAAGAACCTGAGGACAAATTTGGCAAGTCTTTGAGAAGGCTTGTGTGCAAAGGATTGATTTGTTCAAGTGTTGGACAGATCTGACAGACAGAGGAAGACTTGTACTAGACCGACTGACTATGTTTGGTATAGGTTGCTGAGCTGCTATGGATGTGATCATAGAAGGCAGAGGTCTCTTAGGCTAAGCATTGAGGACAGGAGGTCTTTGATGGAAAGGAGTTCCATGTGTTGGCAAGAGGTAGAGGCAGTTGATCTTCTAAGGGATCATTTCCAGAGCAGAGGAGAAGGTATCTCCTTTGAGCAAAGGCTCATAAATCCAGAGCAGAGGGGAATGTATCTCCTTTGAGCAGAGGCTCATAAATTATGATTGGGGGAAGGTATCTCCTTTGGGCCGAGGCTCATAAACATTGTAATTGGGAAGGATTCCCAAAGAACTTTGAGATAACTTTTAGAGAAAAATTTTGTGGATGTAGCCCAGCCATTTTGGGTGAACCACGTTAAAATTGGTGTCACTTTGTGGATGATATTGTGCATTGTTTTGATATTTCTTTGGGTATATTGCTTTATTGTTTTGAAGTATAAAGGAAAAAGTAAAAAGAGGTCTTATATTGTTCACCCCCCCCTCTCAGTATAAGCTTGTGTTCTTCACTACTTTTATGGATCAAATTTGAAAATCGAACAAAAACAAGGGACCAAATTTCTTCATTAAATGACTGTTCTCGGGGCATGCTTGAAGTGTTAGGAGATCACGAACAAGAGCTTTTAATACCGGAGGCATATTTAATTTTGGTGGCGTCGAAAATTGCATGATTTAACATGTTCTCCCATCTTGCACACATAGGTAAACAACAAAACATTTAATCTTGGAGCCTCTTTGACCTTGATCTTAAAATCAATTGGAGAGCTTTTAAAACATTACTTTTTTTTATCCTCATTTTCTCCTTACGATATCCTATGCAATATGAAGAAAAATGTGGACATAACTTTATTGGGCCTTTGTTGTCGCTTCTGTCGCAAAAATGCGATGTGTTGCGAAATCACGACATCTTCCTCCGTTTGGCTTTGTCTCCATGACATGTCACAAAATCGTGACATCTTCCTCCGTTTGGCTTTGTCTCCATGACATGTCGCAAAATCATGACATCTTCCTCCATTTGAATTTGTCTCCACGCACTTTCGTAAAAATGTGATGTGTCGTGAAATCATGACATTTTTCCCTCATTGCTTTCTCTTGTTGCTACTAGTCATGAAAATGTGACATGTCATGAAATTGTGACAATCTTCGCTCGCTTTGCCCTTTCATCACCTTTAGTCATGAAAATACGTGTCTTGAAATAGCGACATCCTCCTCTCGCTTGGCTCTTTCATCGCCTTTAGTCATTAAAATGCGACAAGTCATGAAATCGTGATATGTCACGAAATCGTGACAATCTGCCTTCATTTTGTTCCTTCACTGCTCGAAGTCACGAAATGTGACAAGTCACGAAATCATGACATGTCACGAAATTGTGACATTTCATACTCGATGTTGTCCTTTTCGCTTTCTCCTCGTGAAAATGTGACAAGTCACGAAATCGTGACATTTTTCCCTTGCCTTGTACTTTTCCTCTTTCGCCCCACGAAAATGCGACAAGTCACAAAATCATGACAAGTTGCAAAATCGTGACATGTCATGAAATCACGACATGTCGTGAAATCGTGACATTTTTCTGTCTTCTCCTTTGTTGCCGCTTTCATCGTGAAAATGTGACATGTCGCGATATCGTGACATTCTATACCATATTACTCCTTCCTTGCTTTCCTTCCATGAAAACATGATAGGTCGAGATATCGCGACATGTCATGAAGTTGTGACATTTCCTTGGCGCTCCCCTTTGTTGTTGTATTATGCGAAATCGTGACATCTGCCTATCACTTTGCTTTCTTGCCACTGTTTACCACAAAAATGCGACATGTCGCGATGTCGCGAAAACTTTACCTTTACTGATACCTTTTCGCAATAGGTCGTGGAAATACGACATGTCACAATATCATGACATCTTCTGTACTTAGTTTTTTCTTCATCGAACGTCGCAAAACTGCAACAGGTCACAAAAATGCGACATGTCGCGATATCACGACGTTTTTCTCTTACTTTGCCTTGGCACAAAACTTGTAAAGATTTGTGTTTTGTACTAATTATCCCTTTCGAGGTGCTTGGAGGGACAAACAGAGGAGTGAGTATCTCTACAATTTGTGCATTATTTTGCATGAACAACAACAACAACAAAAAAAAACAATGTGGCAAAAATGCCAACAAGTTCATAGCCTTGCTAGCTAAAATAGTCCATTTTACTTGTATTTCCTATATTTTCTTGCTTATAATATCTTTGTGCAGGGTTTATATTTTTTTATAAGCTCTAACATCTATGTTTTGGGTCTTATCAAAGCATCTATATTTTCATTTCAAGCACCTAACATCTCCTTGCAGGCTTATTTTACTTGTCCTCATTTTACTTGTATCCTTCATTTGTAAGGTTTTACTCCATTTATTGTTGTATTACCTTCTTAATAAATTGTTGTTATTTTTATTTTCAATCACATTATCTTTCATTAATAGCACTACTAACTCTTTTCTTTCACACCCATGCATTCTTATTTCTCATTTTCATCATTAGCAGGCATTTTATTTATCACTTATTTGTTTTCAAGCATATTTAACTTATTTTAGAGAAGGTTTTGATAGTATAAGAATCTAATTTTACTTCACATATGTTGTGGTGTTCGATACAATATTTTCATTGTCTTGATATCCTACCAATAACATTTTTCCAACCATTGTTTTCATATATTAACTCCTTTCATTGTTATAGATATCATATATTTATAACAACATTAATAGTTACATTTGGTTTGATTTTTTATTTCTTCTCACTAATTTACTTTGGTTAAAGTTAAATTAGTTATTACACATAATTTCTATCATCATTACCTACATTTTGCACTCTCTTGCACCTCCATTCTATCAAAATTGTGATTATTTTCAAGATTGTCCTTTCCTATTGCATGTATTTTTTATTAGATTACAAATCCATAAATCTAGTAGTCTAATCCTCAAATTTGTGAGTCTTAGACCTATTGGACCTCTCTAGCAATCATATCCCTTATTGCACAACAAAATTGACCAAAAACCCATCTAAAATTGACCTCAAAACCTCATCAAATCTATTTTGTGATAAAAATACTACTCTCTATAGTCATTGGAATTTTTATCTCTAGAAACATAGTGACAAAAATTCCACTCGATGACAAAAATGCCAATGGATTTTTTGTAACCAACTAAAATTTTTGTACATGACCTATTTCCATTCCCAAAAGGTAATCATACTCAAAATGTTCATTAAAATGGGGTCTGATCAACTGTCAAGACAAAAAATCCACCTTCTACGCACTCAAAAATACCCCCCTAAATCAAAAAAATCTATTTTTTTGTCTTTATTACATATTCAAGTTTACATTTTGTGATAAAAATAACAATGGCATTTTTGTAACTTAGTGGCATTTTTGTAACAAGCACTAAAAGAGGTAATTCTACCACTTGACATCACATTAAGCCTTGTTATTTGATATTTTCTATTCAAAAATCATATTTCATTTGGGGAATTAAGGAATCTTAATTTAGCCTTAATTTATTTTACAAAACACACTTATTTTGGTCAATAAAGGAACCCTAATTTAGGCCAAATTCTCCTTTTAAACCATATTTCATTTTGAGAGTTAAGGAACCTTAAACTAAGTTCAAATCATTTATTTTTACAAGCATCTAGGAAAGAAATCAAAATCATATAGTTGCATCATAGACTAGTTTGTCTTCTTGCATTATCCCTTGTTTACCTTGAAAAGAAAATATTTCCTTAGCTCATCATCAAAAAAAAAAATCATATAGGTTAGCTCTTGTTTTCTTCAATTTGTGTGATATAATCTTAGCATGCATTTTATGTGATCTTAGTCTTAAGTTTAAATAACATTTTAAGTCTCAAAAAAGAGTCAAGATTTAGTGATCCAAAATCTTAGCTTTTTTGTTTAATAAACATATATAACATAGGTACACAAGAATTTACATCAATATTTACACCTTGAGCAACTACACTGAGTAGGTATGTAATCATGTAGAGGATATTTATATCCTCAGGGTCTCCTTTAGAAAGAAACCACCAAGCAGGGAAGTAGGGGTTCCAGTGAGTCCCCCACATGTACGCTTGGCATGGGTAGGTTGAAAATTATCATACCTACAGTTGGCTCATATTATCGTATTTGCATTATTATTTTGATATTACTATATTGTGGCTATCATATATTTGATCCTATGAATATTAGCCTATGATTTACATTAATATTAAGGCTTCAAAAGCCATCAAAATTTTATGTAAGAAGGCACATTTTCTATCAAGTTTGACATCTTCAAAAAGGTAGTTAAAAAAATATATAAACTTTTGCTTAAGCACAAGTCATAATATTTAGTATAAATGACACCACTAGCTTGGGTTTACAAGTTATGTTATCATATTAAGCTACTATGTCTATAGCCTAATATAGTTTCCATAACGACGTCTAGGCATTGGCCTTATAAATTATTGAGGATAAATAAGGAGAAAAAATATAAGTTCCTTTCCTACCATTATAGCTTCTACAGAAGAAGGCCAAGTTTGTTGAATGATAAGAATGTAAGTTTTCCCTTGGAAATTTTTTCTTGGGATACATAATTTTGGTATTAGAATAATATGACCTAAGAAATGCTTAGAAGACCTGTAGTGATAGGACCTAAAATAAAAATTATGTACATGATTTTGAAGATGTAGAAGATTCATAAGATATGTTTTAGTTGTATTTTTTAGAGGTGAATAGTAGATCCAAAGATTGATCTAGAGATAATGATGACCTAGAGGCAAAGAACCCAAAGGTAATGATGATATTGAGGTAATTTAGAGGTAAGGACCCAACTGTCACCTAGAGATAATGAAGGCACTGAGCCAAAGACCAAGTGGTATTGAATTAGAGGAAGACCCAGTGATTGACCAAAGAGGCAGACCTAGTGGAGATCACTTAATATAGAGTCAACAAATATAGATCCAGTAGAGCTAGATCCATAGCTAGAGCTAAATCAAATCTAAAACTAAAGCATAGTTCCAATGTACCACCCCCAGATTCATGGAGGTTAATGATTTATAACAAATAATGTAATAAGGGTGGTGTCAGAGTTTATTACATTACTTGTCATATAATTACATTACTTGGTGTGATAGAATTTGTATCGCTCCAAATTTTTCACATCCTTACCTTCAGGCTATAGGATCCGTGCCCGAAAGGAGGATGGGAAAATGATGGCACGGTACCTCGGACTGAGAGGCCTTGCAAAGGTCCCGCCTCTCGGGGGAGGTGTATTATGGTGATTTTTTTACGGATGGTGGGTTCACCAGGAAACATTTGAATGGTAGTTTCCACGCCTAGGTTGGGAATGTGTTTAATGTGTTCAGTTTTATCTTTAAACATTCGAGTCCTAGGTTTGGCCAAATGAATCTAAGTTGTTCTATTATGAAAATACAAGCTAAATGAAATACATAAAACAGATTTTAAACAAAAAATAGAGAGGAAAATCTAAATTACAGAGCCATACCTGATCAGGATGTCTAATGGAGATTCTTATGTTTGAAGCAGACAGGATCGTCTGGAATTTGACAGGGTCGTCTCCGACCTGTAGGATCGTCTGAGATCTGACAAATTCGTCAGAGACCTGCAAATAGAGAAATAGACACAAAATACAAAAAATACAACAATGCTAATAGAGGATAAAGATGTAAAATGATAATAAAGACGTTAACAGATAATCCTAAATAGGAATGCAAGCAAATTACAATGTTTTAATAGTTAATCATGTTTTCATTATGCAATTAAACTACATGGGTGAACTCCAAGATGTAGAATAGCAGAAAATAATAAATAAATTGACTAGATGCAAAATAGAACAGGAGATGAAAGGAGAAAAATGCAAACTCTAGGCACTGATTGCCCCCAATGCAGACTGCAATCGAGATCATCTTGAATCGGTGCGAAATTATCTCGAATTGAACAGGATCGTCCATGACGAACTAAGCTTGCTCCGGCTGAAAAATACTAAGGTTCCTACAACAAAATTTGGATAAGACTAGTGCAAATAGTAATTTGGGATGTTTCAATGCATATAAAGTCAAGTTATAGGAAATATCAGCTAGGGGTAGGTTAAGGGGAGGGCCTAAGTTTAAATAGGCTTAGGAGGGAGGTTAGGAGGTTGGAGATCATCCCAATTTGGGAGATCTCCAATGGGGAGGGTCTCTAATGGCATAGACACGCTTTTGACCGAATTAGAGATGTTGTTGGAACAGAGGCTAATTGAGAAAAATCAGTTTTGGGACAAGATCGTCTGGACGTCCTAGTCCAGACGAAATAGTCCGATCTAAGGCGATATCGTCTGATCGACGACGATATCGTCAAACGGTCAAAAAAAAATCTAAAAATGGCACGGGAAAGGAGGAAACAGGTTAAACGACGGTTTGGGAGTGGTTTTGGGGGTTAAAATTTGAATTTGAATATTTACTAGAGTAATTGTAATTATTTAAGGTTTTATTGTGCCAATTTTAGGGTGCTACAGAATTATTAGGGGATGATTGATTATGACACCTCATGGAAGGTTGGGCGGTCATATTTCCTATGAGAAGAATATAAGAAGTTGAAAATATGAGTTGAAGATAAAATACCAAGGGTATATTGAATCAAATAGATCATATTACATTAAATAATAATGATGTATGTTGGTGAATACTAGTAGATATGCCTGGTGAAGTGTGATGAATACTAGTGTGTTGTGATAGAATAGTTGAAGACAGAAAATATAATATTGTGTTGAATATTGTTTGTGTCTCATGAATTTTTTGTGTGATTTCCCATGATTCCAATGATATTATCACTTTTTATTTTTATAAGTGGACTTGGACTCACTTATTTTAACACTTTTGATATTTACTTTTGGATTTCGAAATCAATATCCTTTTGATTTTTCTCCTGTGTTATTGGTTTGAGGGCCTTCCTCTCCTTTTTCCATTCCCACCAACACTTATATTTTCATAAATATTTTCTATATTTATAAATTTTTATAATAATACTTATCTTCTAAATATTTATATTTCCATAGAGAGTCTAAAAACTAATCAATAATCTCATAAACACTTCCTCTTTATGTTATGCTAGAAACCCTAGAGTACAAGGATGATCCGCTTCACTAATGACTTTATTATGCTTTTAAGGAAACCTCAAGTGTTCATGGATATAATCCATAATCATTTCTTTATTATGTTGCTCTTGAAATCCTAAAGTGCAATGGATACACTCTATATTATCATTTTTATTGCATGGAAAGGATTTTATACTAGAGGAAAATGAAGATAATTTACCTAGATTTATCTTGACATCAATCACCTCCTTTGTTTTAAATCTACCTCATCATATTCCTCTACACCTATAACTCCTAGATTTGAATTTATACCTTTTACTTCATCACCCCTTATATCATTTTTTCTTCTGACGATTGTTTCAATTAAACTATAGTAGCATTGATATTTGATGATGAAGGGATTTTTTTGCCAGTTTTTTGGGTATGAAAAATCATTGATTTGAGCTAGCTTGTATTATGATATGATATTTTTTATTTATATTGAAGTTTGTATGAAACATAAAATTTTTAATCTCTTTTCCCATCATTATCACTTTTCAATCTCTTGTCATGTTTCTTGTCTTCTAACATTTGAGACATTAGAATACAATGTTTTCATAATAAACTTGTTGAGCTCATTCTCTTAGTTTAGATTTAATATAATGGATTATGGTAAAGGCTTTAGAATATCCATGGAAACACATATTTAGGTTTGTACAACATGCCTTTAGTCCTTAATAGGTGGTCCCTCCTAAATGAAATCACCTAGAGTATTGTCAATATTCTTCAAAATATTCTTATTTATAAGATAATATAGAAGTCCAAAATATAATTATATCTACGGGAGCGGAGGCAGGAATGGAGCAAAGCGGGAGCGGAGGCAGGTGCAATTTCTGCAAACATGATTCTCATTCTGCTGGAGGTGGGAAACAGGGTTTCCAAACCCCTGGAAGCTGTGAGGCTCAAGGAGGGAACAAGCAAGGTTCTGAAGCAACTGAGGAAGAGCAGGTGGACAGTGACAAGGACACTGAGGGTTTTAAAAAATTAGAGGGACACGAACCCCCTGATATTATTTTTGATAAGAAGGCCCACATCAAGAATTCTGAGGGCAATAAGTCTTTTGCACAGGCCCTTAAAGGTGGCAATAGGGTTTCCTTACATTCCTTACCACCTCTCACTCCCAATGGGCAGAAGGTATCCGTGCCTGAAAGCGTAATGGCAGACTTTATATCGATGGAAAATTTTTCTCTGGTAGGCAAATTCATAGGGGGCAGGCCGGATATTGAAACGATTCGACGATGGGCATCCTTGAAGTGGAAGACTTCTGGACACATGGAGATTATTGCATTATCAAGGGGGTTTTTGCGGTACGCCTTAACAATAGTGAAGATGCTAGTCGTATTCTAACAGGAGGACCTTGGTTCTTGGGCCGAAGAAGTCTTTTTCTTAGGAGATGGGCCGAGGATTTTGACCCGTAAAAGCAGAGCATAAACTTTGCCCCCATTTGGGTCCGTCTCCCAAATCTCCCGTTTCATTGGTGGCATGAGTATTTTCTTCAGGGTATTGCCAAGACCATAGGGGATTTGGTGGCCATTGACAATCCAACCCTTGCACGCACCATAATGACGCATGCTAGGATTTGTGTAAATGCAAACCTAGAATCCGAGCTTCCTACTCATGTGGAGTTAGAATATGGAAATAAAACAAGATTACAGGTCATCGAATATGAAAATAGACCGGCATTTTGCTCTGACTGTAATATTCAAGGCCATCTCAAAGGACAATGCTCTTTTTTGAGAAGCCAGCAAACCCTTCCTAGGAATAATGATTCCAAGCGGCAGTCTTTCAGAAATAATGGCAAATACACAGGGATGTACAGGGTTAAAGATCCAAATGTTGAAAAGGCAAAGGCCTCTGGTTTGGGGCAAATGGAGAATGAGGCTGAGCTTCACATGGACAATGGTAAGGACAAGCAAATTGCTACATCACAAACTGACCAACAAAAGGTATGCTCTCCTTTCGAAAATCTAAATAAATTTAACATTTTGGCTGAAAACCAAATAATTACAGAGGAAAATCAGAATGAAGGGTCTAATGTTGAGGATATAATTCTTGGTCTCCCTGCTTACCTTGACTCCCCAACCAAATCTGGACCTTCCAATCCTCCTCCCTGTTGGTCATAAAGAATGCCCTAATGATGAGTCTTTTTACGCCCCAGAAAGAGAAAAAGTGCTTTCAGAGTTAATCAGCCCTTCCAAGCGACATTTTTCACCTTTGTCTTTGTCCCAATCCAGAGAAGGGGTTTCCAGTACTGTTATCCAACAGGTTACCCAAACCAAATTTAGCCCGAAACAGACTAGAAGCTCAATGAAGTCCCCCATGATTGACTGTGGAGGTGAGAAAAAAAAGGGAAGAAAGTCAAATGCCCAGCAATGGAAAGAAGAGGTCCAAGATGAGATAGCTAATGGAATTCAGACTACTCTGTTTCCATCAACTGGAAATCTTCCCTTTGAAGAGAACAAAATTCTTAAGCCCCCTCAAGTCCAAGGCAGGGGAAGAGGAAAAAACTTTAAAAGTTCCAAATGAAGATCATATCCTGGAATGTAAGGGGGCTCAATGGCCTTCCTAAACAACGATTAGTCAAATATTATTTTGATCCCACTATTCTTATTTTGCAAGAAACTAAAGTCGATGAAGTTTTGTCTAGAAAAATTGCCCTCAATATCCTGGAAAAAGGGAGAAGCAATTTTTTGCAAAGCCAATGGAACCTCGTGTGGTCTTCTTTGTATCTGGAATCCAGGGAAGGTGGAAGGCAAGGTTATTCAATTAGGGGAAAGGGTAATGAGCATTATTTTTAAGGATAAGGTTAGTGACCTTTCTTGGATATTAACAAATGTGTACGCCCCTAATTCTATATCTGGGAGAGCTGATCTATGGAATTTACTCAGTCATTTCAAGGAAGCTTTTCAGGATATCCCATGGATAGTGGCGGGGGACTTTAATACCCCTCTTTACCCCTCTGATAAAAAATGGGGAGTAGGAATTCCAGCAAGAAGTATGGAGGACTTTCAAGATTTCATCAACAACAACAATTTATTGGATGTCAAATTAAAAAATGCTAAATTTACTTGGAGCAATAGGAGGTCTGGAAATCAACTTATAATGGAAAATCTTGATAGGTTTTTTTTGTCACCAGAAGCAATACAATCTTTTGGGGATGCAAATCTGTTGTCCTTGCCTCGCATTGGGTCTGACCACAACCCGATTTTACTTGAAATTGAAGAGACTCCAAAATTCAAAAGGCCTTTTAGGTTTGAATCTATGTGGATGCACCACCCTGATCTCAAAGATAGAATTTCTCAGTGGTGGCAACATTCTTGTCAGGGTAGGCCTTCATTCAGATTAGCATAGAAACTTAAAGTGGTGAAAGAAAATCTAAGGATCTGGAATAAAGAAATTTTTGGAAATATTTTTGAAAACAAGAAAGTCATCTCTGAAAGGTTATCAACCATTGAGAAAAAACTTGAAGAGGGATTGCCGCACCCTTCCCTACAGGCAGATGAAAAGAAAGCCTCTTGCCGAGTACCATAATGTTTTAGCTCGCGAGGAGACTTTTTGGCGGCAAAAGTCTAGAGCTACTCGGCTAAAAGAAGGTGATGCCAACACAAGATTTTTTCATGCATCTACCTTAAGGAACATAAGCCACAATAGAATTAAAGAACTTGTTAGAGATGATGGATCATCCCTTTCTAGTCCTAATGAGATCATAAATGAAGCAGTTTCCTATTTTCATAATCTTTTAGGAGAAGAACATTTCAGCTTCCGCCTTAGCTTCGTAATCAATGCTTTACCATATTCCTCATTTAATTTTTGATGACTTGAATGGGGAGTTAATTAAGCCTTTCACGGATGAAGAAATCAAAGAGGCCCTCTTCTCAATGAACCCTGATAAAGCTCCAGTGTCCGGACGGGTTTTCACCTCATTTTTTTTAGGCTTTTTGGGATATTGTAGGTTTTGATGTATGTGCTACTATCAAGGAATTTCAGTCCACAAAGCATATTCCGAGAAGTTTTAACTCCACTTTTATTGCTTTAATCCCAAAGATTCCTACTCCTAGATCTATGATGGATTTTAGACCTATTAGCCTTTGTAATGTTGTTTATAAAATTTTGACCAAGGCGATTGCAAATAGAATGAGGAAGATCCTTCCTATGTTTATTGATGTTTGTCAAGGCGCTCAGTCCTTGGAAGGTCCATCCTTGATGGTGTCATAACAGTTCATGAAGCCCTCCATTCGGTAGTCCAGACTAAAAAACTTGCTCTTGCTCTCAAGTTGGATATGAACAAGGCTTATGACCGCATAAACTGGAGTTTTGTCTCTCGCCATTCTTCAGAAATTTGGTTTTCATCATGAATGGATCAAGCTTTTGGAAGGATGTTTTATGAAACCTTGGTTTTCAGTCCTTGTTAATGGTGCTCCTGCTGGATACTTTCAAAGTAAAAGGGGCCTAAGGCAAGGTGACCCTATCTCTCCCATGTTGTTTATCATTGTGGCTGAAGCCCTTGGGAGGACAATCAAAGTTGCCTGTAATATTGGTCTTATTTCAAGAATTAAAGCATCATCACAAACACAGGAAGTTACACATGAACAGTTTGTGGATGATACTTTGTTGTTAACTCTTGCATCAGTTTTTGAGGCTAAGGTCATAAAACATATTCTAGAGCTATATGAGGATGCTGTGGGGCAAAAGGTAAATTTTTCAAAGAGTAAAATTTATTTCTTTAACACTCCCATTCAGAGGCAGATTAAGATTGCTAGGATTCTTGGATGCTCAGTGTCTACTCTTCCATCCACATACTTAGGCCTTCCTTTATTTACAGGCAGAGCTACTGATTCCATGTGGACTAATGTAATTGAAAGAATTCAGAGGAAGCTGGCTGGATGGAAAGGGAATTTGTTATCTCAAGTCGGCAAGGCGCTTCTCACCAGGTTTTCCATTCAAAGCATCCCTGTCTACTTTCTCTCTGTTTTTAAAGCTCCTACAAGTGTCTACACTAAAATTGAACAGATCCAAAAGAGGTTCCTATGGACTGGTTCTGAATCTAAGCAACGCTTTCACTTGGTGTCCTGGGATAGGGTTTGCAAACCAAGGGAGTTTGGAGGTATTGGGCTAAGGAGAATACAACATTTAAACATGGCCCTCCTGGCCAAACAAGCATGGCGTCTTCTGACAAATGCAAATGCAGAATGGATTACTATAATCAGAAGAAAGTATTTGCAAGAAACTAAATTTTTAAGTTATTCCTTTCCTCCCAGGGGATCAATTTTTTGGAAATCAATCCTTCAAACTAAAAACTTGCTAAGCAAAGGGCTACGTTGGAAACTGGGAAATGGAAGAAACATTGATTTCTGGGACCACAAATGGTTAAAGGACTATCCCCTCTCTGCAGACCCCATCCTTTCAACCCTTAGAGCTTGGACAATTGAAGTTTTTGGTACCAAAGTTGCAGATTTTATTACTTTGTCAAACAATAGAAGGGTTTGGAAGCCAATAATGAACAATGATCTACCAGGGGCATCAATAATACTGGAGAATGAATTAAGACAATCTTTACTCCCTTCTGGCATTCTTGAGGACCAGCTTATCTGGGAAGCTTCAGACAATGGGGAATTTTCTGTCAAGACTGCTTATCTGATGCTTATTGATAATGATGAACCTACTTTCCCTCACTTGGAAGTTTGGCCCAAAAGCATTGTTCCGAAGGTTGGGTTTTTTGCATGGTTGGCCATCCAAAATAAGATCCTCACCATGGATAACTTAATAAAAAGAGGTGTGATTGTTGTTAATAGGTGTTATCTTTGTATGTCTGAGTGGGAGTCTATTGATCATTTGTTTCTGTATTGTAATTTTTCTGTCTCAATCTTGTTAGGTCTGTTACAAGTGTTTCATATTTATTGGGTCCATCCTCAGTCCATTTTTGACTTATTTGTCCAAGGGGCCTTCTCCCTTTTTGAATAGGCGTCTTAGGTATATGTGGAAGATCTGCCTTCATCACTACTTGTGGCAGATATGGTTGGAAAGGAATCGTCTGGCCTTCTTGGATAAGGTTTCTCAGTCATCCTCTGTCCTGTCAAAAATTTTAGTATATGCTAATGAGAATGCTTGTTTAGTGCCTCGCAACATCTAGACCTCCAAATCCTTTTGAAGCTTCATTAGGCCAGCCATTAAACTTACCTCTCACTGATGGCCTCAATCATCCTCAAGTCTGTCCTAGAACCATGATCACATGGACCCCACCCCCCCTAGGGTGGATTAAGTTAAATTTTGATGGGGCATCTAGGGGCAACCCAGGTGAAGCTGGGGATGGTGGCTTACTTAGAGACCACAAGGGTGAGGTGCTTGTAGCTTTTGTCGAACATCTTGGAGCTCAAACTAACAATGTGGTCAAGCGAGGGCAGCTTGGAGGAGCCTCAAGGTGGCAGAGAATTATCCAGGGAAACCGTTGGTGGAAGGTGATTCTCTTATTATTATAAATCTTCTAAAGAACACTAAGAGAGCTCCTTGGAGATTTGATGACTACATCCACGAAGCAAGGGCTCTAATTCATGATCGACCTGAGGCCATAATTTTGCATACCTTCCGGGAAGCAAACATGGCAGCTGATAGGTTGGCAAATGAAGGCATTGTAGCAGCAAATTTGATCACGTGGACTGAAAATCTTCCTCATGCAGTCTCAATGGTGATAGATAATGAAAAATTTTAGATTGGAAGGCTCAAAGTGGATTTTGTCTTTGTTAGTTCTATTTTGCGTCTTTCTTTTCTGATGGCCATAATATTAGGCTTCCATAGTTTAGTTTGGCTGTATTCTATTGGAAGAGTAGGTCTTGGCCCTTTTTGTTGTCAGTTTAAACTTTTAGGGCTTGGCCTTTGTCCAGTTGGTCAGTGGACCCTATTTTGTAAAATGGTTTTGGGTCAACCAGTTAAAACCCGGTGTTAATTATAAATATTCTCTTACTTACCGAAAAAAAAAATACCTAATACACACAAAAATCCTTTTAATAGTTTCTATATCTATATAAAAATTACCACTCCATTATCTTAAATATATTACATATCTCCCTATAAACCATAGGTCACCATCTATTATTTATCCCTGCTTCACAAAATGGAGAAGATGATGAGAAATTTTTTTTTAGAAAAACATTCATGAAGAAATTTGAATTCAATGCTTACTTCCATTTGATCCAATTTTGAATATTCAAAAAAACTAGCCAATATTTATCGAACTTACAAAAAACCTATACTTTTATGAGGAAATATATCATGCTCAATCATAATCATCCTTGGATGCTTTAAAATGTCCATGGAAACACCTATTTAGGTTTTTACAACATGCCTTTAATCCTTATTAGGTGGTCCCTCCTAAATGAATTCACCTAGAGTATTGTCAATATTTTTCAAAACCTTCTTATTTATAAGCTAATATGTAAGTCCAAAATACCTAATACACACCAAAATCCTTTTAATAATTTATCTCTATAGAAAAATTACCACTCCATTATCTTAAATATATTGCATCTCTCCCTCTAAACCATGGGTCAACATCTATTATTTATCCCTTGATTCACAAACTGGAGAAGATGATGAGAAAAAATATTTTATAAAAAAATTCATGAAGAAATTTGAATTCAATGCTTACTTCCATTTGATCCAATTTTGAATCTTCAAAAAATCTAGCCAATATTTATCAAACTTAAAAAATAATCCTATACTTTTATGAGGAAATATATCATGCTCAATCATAATCATCCTTGATAATCATTTTTATTATAATATTTACTACTTGGGTAGGGTTTGTCATAGATTTAGCCTTTCTCTTACCCCTAACTAGGTCATCCATACTTCTAGCTAGACATCCTTACTTCTAGTTAAGAATTTAAAAAATAAGTTTCCTACAATACTGCCTAGATTTCCTTACAATAATCCTTTAATTTATAAATTTCCTTCAGATTTAGAATAAAAAAAAGGTGAAGTTCATACTTTATTTTTTTCTTACACTTGCTCTCTAAAACCAAAAAATATGAGGCTTGCTTTTGGCTCACACTTGCTTAAGAAGAACTTTTTTTCATTGACATAGATTTCACATATATAATACTTTTTTACTAATAAATGTTTTATAAGTAATAATCATATCATTAAATGGCATAAGCTCATGATATTAATTAGTTGTATTCTCATAATAGAACTATGTAATTTGTTCAATTATCATAATAATATAGTCATAGTACTAATTAATATCATACAACTAAATTAAAAAATATTTATGTGAAAAAAAAAATATGACACTACATGACTTTATATATATATATATAATTTTATACCGATATACATATCTCAAGTTTATTATATTTTTTAGTTAATATATTTTATAAAATTAAACAGTGACGTGGGTGAGTGTGAGGGGTGGATGTATGGTGGTTGTGTGTTAAATTCCTTGTTGATAAGCATAGCTCTCGAATTTACAAGGAGTCATGGTTGGAAGAAGATTGTCGAGGGATCATGGTTAGGTTGAAATTGTTCAACCATGTACAATCGTTGTAAAGAATTATCATACTAACCAAATAATAATATATATATTTATTTATTTTACAAAATTATGCAAATGAAGGAAAACACATATTGTATGGCAAAAAAACTAAACAAACTTGTAACAACATGAATGGACCCAACTATCAAAGCTTTGAAACTCTAAAGAGGATGTGCAAGGCGAGGTGCAATGTGGGTAGGGCTATAGATATGCCATGCATCATAACTGATATGGTTGGATAACTATATATATGGATATATAACATTAGGTACAAGGGTCATCTCATATACCTGCGGAATAGTGGATTTTTCAATTTACTTTTTTTTACCTTGGAGAGCATTTATAGTTTTAACATATATAATTGTATTAATAATTTACAAATAATAATTATATCATCAAATAATATCATCTCATCTAGTTGAATACCTTGATTTTCAAGGACTTAGTTAATATATTTATAATGCTCAATAATGTTGTAGTATCACTATGCAATTTTTTGAAATATTGTGACACCACAACCATGATGTAATAGAGGTGAAACTAGTTTTATTCAATAAAATAAAATTAAAAATAATAAAAATATTAAAATTATGATATTTATATGTAAAAAATCATTGATCTAACATTCTAGACAATTGTCCCCAAATATTAGGTGGATTGGTAAGTTCTGGTGCTTACCAAAAAGAGTCTTAGGTTCAAACTCTAGGGCATGTTTCTTCATAAAGGTAGTAGTTTGACCTAAATCCGCTAAGTGCACACTAGTTTGATGATGATAGTACCAATCTCAAGAAAAATGGGTTCATCTTCATACCAAGTTAAACAAGAACAAGATGGAATAGATGGTGTTGAACGTAGCCCCAAGATTTGAACCTTGTTTGGTAGTAGAATATTGGTAGTAGAATATGATTGTTAATATATATATATTGCAATGATCTAGATTTAGCTCTTCTTCATGAGGTCCAAGGTTCAAACCACAGTGTGGACAAGTGGGTGTATGGTGGATGTGTCAAATTCCTTGTTGATAATAATAACTCTTGGGCTTTAGGAGGGGTCATGGTTGGGGGAGCCTACCCAACCCTCTACGAGTGGTAGGGATTTATCACACTAACAAAATCAAAATATATATAAAATAAATATTTTAAAGTTTCATATAACAAAGCTTATTCATACATACATGTCATACTTATATATATAAAAAGATAAATTTTGAGGAGAACACAAGACCACTTGAGAAACAACCACCATCTTAGCCACTAGGGCAACTGCCTGTCAGCTATAAAAAGATAAATTTTAAAAATCAAGTTCATATATACATATTTATGATGTAATAAATGTGAAACTAATTTTAACCAGTATAACCAAATTTTTTTAAAAAGTATTTAATATAATATTACATAGTTTTTTTTTTTTTAATTTGGTTAGTGTGAGAAACCCTACAACCAATGCACAAAACAAATTATAACATTACATAGATTAATATTTATAAAGAAAATATTTTTAATTTTTTATAATAAAACTTGTATCATCCATCAAATTTATTTCCTAGTTGATATATTTTACAAAATTATGTTAAAGGAGAAATTGCATGGTAAGCATACTAGTTATGTTAAAGGAAGGCACTTTCCTAAGAAGATATTTTTATTACTTTCACACATACATATAATAATTATTATTTATTAACGGAAGTTATTTACTAAATAATAATTAAATTATTAAATGATATGAGTTGATAATATTAAATACCTGAAGCAATTTATATATAATAATAACATATTTCTAATATTTAAATTACTAAATTTATAAAACCAACTTTTGATATAATATAAATACGTTCAATTTTTTTTAATGAAATGAAAAATTTGTATTAAAGTATAAACATATCATACAAAAAGAGGGTTAGGTGGACGAATCACACCCCGAGCGTTCAATGCTTGCAAAAAGACAACCAAACAAGTGCCACTTGTCCACAAAAGAGGCTGCCACCGCAGCTACGAAAATGTTCAAAAACCGAAAGCCAAAAAACAAACATAGTCTAAAACATCATACCGCCAAATGTGGGAGCACCAAGATCAATAGTTTCATAATTATGCATTAAAACCCAAAACCACCAAGCATTAACACTTCAAGGCATTACGAAGTGGGAGGAGTTGCTTCGCCCGAATTATCAGGATCCTCATTATGGTGCCACACATTTCGAGGGATGTCTGGAGGCCACTTGGTTGGCTGATCATCGGCCATACCTTCTGCATTAACTGTAAGGCCAATGCCAGTATCATTCCAGCCACCATTTGCACTAGTATCATTCCAGCCATCATTTCCTCCAACTACTCCATTGGTCCAAACATCACTCAATTGAGAAGATGTCAGGCGATCACCCCAGCCACCACCATGGCAGGAAGAGCTCCATCCGCCTGAGCGATGAGTGGGAGTCCATGCATGCGGTCCCTCTGATGTCTAATATCACCTCTGAGTAGGGGGACAACGACACATACGAGAGCAAGACGTCAAATGAGCAATGCGCTCAAGTGATTCACAACTCATCAAACAAGGTGAATTTCCCCAATGATCAATGAGCTCCTTCAAATGGCCGAGTTCTATTTGCATCTTTCTCGCCTGTGCATTAATCTGAAGCCACACATCATAAAATATAGAAAGCTTATCAGCAATAGTAAAATTAGAAGACTGAGGCTTATCATTAAATACAATATTATTCTTGCATTTCCAAATATGGAAAAGGATTTTGAGTCGAAATAAATTCCAAACTACAACAAGAGGCTCTAAAAAAATGGGCTTATCTCCAAAAGTCCTTTTGAAAACATCTAAAGGGATCTAATCCTATAAAGAGAGACTAAAAAAATCATAGAGGAATGAAATATTTTTTCTAAAAAACTAAGAAGCATGAATTCACTGAATGTTAGCTAATGGTTGTGACTAAAATTGAATAATAGGAGACCACCACACACAAAGCGAGGCAAGAGGAGTGCCTCGACACTTTGTCAGGCATTTCCATTGGAGCCAAGGTTTGATAGCTTACCAAGATTTCCAAATGCTCTTAGCAACAAATGAGCCAAACACTTTAATAGGAACTGGAGAAATAATGAGAGAAGGTAAGTTCATACCTGTCCACTATTTTTTTCCATAAGGTAGACCTTGAGAAATAATATGATGAATAAGGATTTTCCAAGCCTATGAACATTTACAAGCACGAATAATCCATTTTGCACTTAGAGAAATCCCTTGTCATTGACAATCAAACAAACCAAGACCTCCAGCAGTCTTAGGAAGACAACAAAATTCCCAGGCCACCTGATGGAAACCTCGCTTCTCCTTAGAGCTAGCCCAGAGAAAATATTTGAGAAGCTTTGCAAGTTTCTTATAACAAGACCAAGAAGGCACCCAACATGAAGAGTAGTAGACATGGGTTGAAGCTAAAACCTTAGAATAGATTTGAAACTTTTCAGCAAGTGAAAGCTTCTTAGTGACCCAATAGGAGAGCTTTTTCTCAACCTTTTGAAGGACATACTACCATAACTGAGTAGGAGAGATTTGAAAAGCAAAGGGGATGCCTAAGAATTTAAACATCTCACCTGGTTGAATCCAATGCCACTGAAAATTAACAAACCAACTGGGAAGCTCTTCCGAAGAATTTCTAAAACAAGAAGTTTTCCTCCACTGTATGCTAGAGCCAAAAGCTTGACAAAAGAGATCCAAACACAAAAGAGCCTGACTCACAGATTGTTCCTCTTCTTCTAAAGTTAGAAAAGAGTCATCGACAAAATGCCCATTAATTAACTATCCTTGATTCCCTGGAAGGGTGATGCCTTTGACAAGACCTTGATAAGCTTGGTTAGAATGAATATAACCAAAAGTTGTGATAGCTAAAACATATAATGAGGGAGCCAATGGAAAACCCTTCCTGTATGATATGAACAAACCAATAGTATTATACTGAACCCCATTTAATGTAAGCACTGTAGAAGCATGATTGAAAAACATAGTAACAAAATTCAAAAAGGTTGGGCCAAAGCCAAGAGCTTTGAGCATCACAAGAATAAAATTCCATTCTATTCGGTCATAGGATTTTTCAAAGTCTATTTTGATAAACAAGACGTTTTTCTGAGAGGCTCTAGCCCACTCCATGCCTTCCCAAACTACAATTACATTATCCAAAATATATCTATTACGAATAAAACCAGTCTTCTTAGGATGGACAATCAAGGGAAGTAGAGGCCAAAGCTTAAGAACAAGAGCCTTGGAAATAATATTATAGCTCACATTAAGCAAAGTAATTTGTCTCCAATTTGTGAGAAGCTCTGGATCCCTAGGCTTAGGAATGAACTTAATATTGCTTTTATTTATCAAAGAACCAATAGAACCTGTAGCTAAAGCTTCTTGATAGACACAAATAAGGTCAGGCCCAACCATATCCCATAGACCTTTATAAAACTCACAAGGGAAGCCATATAAACTAGGAGCTTTGTCACTAGCCATGCAAGCAAGAGCTTCTTCTAAATATTTGAGAGTAAAATTACAATCATAGGTAACCTTTTGAGTATCAAAAAGCTTATTAGGAACCACTACACAACACTCATCAATAGCAGCCTGTCGCTCAGGCATAAGGGCTTGGGAAGCAAAAACATTTTGATAATGTTTAACAAAGACTTGAGAAATAGCCTGAGGCTCAGTGATACGATTGTCAGCATCCATAATGGCTTTAAATTGAGACACATACTTATGAGGCCAAAGCCTTTGAAAAAACTCCTTGGTGACTCGATCACCAATTTTAAGCCAATGAAGTCGGGCATGGATCTAAGTCCCTTTGGCTTCATAAAGTTTGGCTTTGTGGATCTCATGCCTGATGGAAGCAACCTCATATTATAAGCATGGGCTCAAAGGATTGGCTTCTAACCTAAGGGTGGTTGTAACAAACTCAGCCCTGAGAACTTTGGAAGAATATTTCCTAATTTGAGCGAACTTGACTCCTAAGGCTCTTAGTGTGAAGGTGGTACGAGCAATTACCTCATTCCACCACTCAATCCAACCTACCACTCCTGAGGGCCAAGGTATGAGGTTCCAAATTCTTTTAATATGAGCAACAATTGCAAGGTGATGCAGAAAACAAACATTGAGGCAAAATGATAAATGAAAGTTGCACGAAGGAGGAGGGCAACAAGCAACATTGAAAAGAATGGGTTCATGGTCAGATACCATCGTTCCCAGAATAACTAACACAGACAGAGCAGAACAAGCAACATTATGAAAGGTAAAACTTGAATGCTCTAAAAGCATAGCTCTATCAAGACGTTTCAAAATTTTGTCATCCCCTTTTTGAAAATTAGACCAAGTAAACCACAAGTGGTGGGAAAAACCATAAAAATAAAAATGACCATTGGGATCCACCAAACGATATTGTTTTCTCATAAAAAACCAAGCTTCTCGTTCCCTAGAACACCACTTTGAAGGAAGACCACCAACCTTATCTATAGCTTTTTCAATCATGTTGAAGTCCCCGCAAAAAATCCAAAAGGCCTGGGGAAGAGACAAGGCTAACCACCGCCACAAGGCACACCTATCAAAGCCATTATTAGAAGCATAAATATTTACAATCCCAAACGGCTGCCCATCAAGATCAAAAAGGGCCTAGACCGCTTGGTTTGAGGGATCCACACCCCAAGACACAAAACAAGACTACCACTTTGGAGGAACCAAAATAACTACACCACCTTTTCCTAGAGAATGTTTCGTGGCAAAAATGATGCTATTCGGCCAAATAAAAGAACATGCACACTACAAATTGAAATATGATATTTTGACTTCTTGTAAACAAATAAAGTCTATCTTGTCATATTCCTGAGACATCTACTCAAACTCTCTACGGACTTGATATTTACGGATTGAGTCCGTCAACCCTCTGACATTCTAGGACAAAAAAATCATTGAGCAGGGTCAAGGTGCATATCACCCTCAAGCTCATCATCAATATCATCCTCGAGTTCCTCATCATCTCCTAGACCCGTCAGCGGATCGTATGAGTTGTCTGAGAAACGACGAGGAGCATTACTTGCAAACACAGTAGAAGAGCGCTTAGCATGGCGAACACCAACAACATGTCCTCCAGGACTATGAGACCAACGGGGTCGGGCCAAAGCATCTTTGTAACTTTGTTCTACACCACTACGAGTAGATTCACCTCGAGAGGAAAGAGAAAGTAATGGTTGCTTATCAGCAGCATGTTGAGACCCACCAGCAGAAGATACATGTTGCGTTGTAGCAGAGGAGGTTGCATGCAAGGGGGAACAAAACCATTCCCAACCGACTTGTCACCTTGCCATCCTTGATGGTTCTTTTTGCCAACACTAATCCAAGGGCCATCAGAGTTACCATTACCCTGACCACCTGAGGGTGGTGCATGCTGGGTTGATGGGGGAGAAGGAGCATTGGGACCTCGAGCAGTAAACCGACCCTCCATGAGCGGACAGTCTCTAATATTATGGTCTCTGTATTTGCAATGGTAGGAAGTATCTAGCAGGTTTATGTAAACCAAATTTTGATAGTAGGTAAAATTATCTATACGTAGGACCAGATGGTCTTTCAACTCATTGCGGAGGTCAATTTTGACATAGACCCGCTTATTGGGTCGGACACCAAAGAAGCGAGGCTGCTCAACACAAACAAACTGGCCCAAAGGCTCAACAATTGTTTTCAAAAAATGCCAACAAGGCACAGGAAAACCAGGGAGCTCAACCCACACAAGAATTAACAAAGGAGCATCTTTATCAACAGAAAAATCCCTAGACCAAGGTTGAAAAACCAACAGGGAATTACGAACATTACCACGGACCATGGTTGAACACTTGCTTAACAGTATCAACCATAGAAAAGTGAAACAAGAAAAACCCACGAGTCAAATTCTGAATTTGCTCGACTTCTATGCCATAAGCAACCCAATAGTGTTGAACCCAGCCACAGATTACAGAATCCGAAGGGATACGGCCCAAGAAATACCCAACAAGGGTGTGTCCTTCAAGCCATTCACAAGCTTCATTAAACTTTGGAAGAGGAATGTCAACATCAGGGACAAGATCATTACCTCATGGTAAACCTTCAAAACCAGTTTCCTCGGTCCTTTGCATGGAGCCATCGTTCTCAGCCACAACTCCACCAAAATATGGAGTTGGAAAATGACCTGCATGCATTATAAAAGAAAAGCAGTGCATCACCTGAACAAGGTGGTGCATGCTTGATTTTATACATGCGTAAAAATATGCATATCAAGTTGTTAAGTGATTTAGTTTATAGTTATTCAATCATAATCATATTTAATTTTATTAAATGTTATTTTTTTTATTAAGGTAAAATTAGGGTTTTTGAAAGGGTTAGAATCTTTTTATAAATTTTTATATACTTTCTTACAAAATTTCACATCTATTATTCTTTTTATTTAACTACATTAAAACTTTCACACTTTAGTATGTTCATTCCATTAGATTTTCAGTTTATTCTTAGCACATAAACATACACTATATTTCAATCTCATTACATTTATAAGCTCCAAAAGATGAAACCCTCAGTAGACAAGTCCACATATATTTAAAAAATAGATCCCTCTAGACACAAATCTATAGATCTTTAGAAAATAGAACCCTTCTCTCATAGGGCCTCATTATACTTCTATAAATTCACAATTCTACTAGCAAATAAGTCCCTCAATAGGAAGGTCCTCAGATATTCTTAATTTTGTACCTTCACTAGACCAGTCTATAGATATTTAGAAGATGAATCCCATAGACAAGTCCATATATCTTTAGAAAAGGAGCCCTCAAAAAACGAATCCATAGTTTTCTAAAAAATGGGTTCATTTGTATACGTATATCTTAAAAAAAAGGAACTCTCATCAAACAAATCTCTCAAAATTCTTACAACTACAAGCTAACAAATCTTGACAATATCCAAAGTGAATTGCCCTACAACAAGCAGTTCCACAAATATCCAAATTTACTATGGATATTCTAAACATAGGAATTTTCATCCCTTGGCTTGAATTTTAAAATGTCATCGCTCCTTTGCCATTAGGTGGAGGGCATCTTGATGTATACCATCCAGCGGTATCCATATTTTATCTTCCTCTTTGAGATATCCCCAATTGGCTAGCCAGACAACCATCCCATTTCCTTCTTTATAGACATGTACCACTTGAAATTATTTCAATGTATTTAGGTATATTAGTGTGTTTATTACTATGGCTGCTTCTCTCCAACTCTCCACTAACCTTTTGTTGAGACAATTAACAATGATCATATCTTAGTCCCTAGTTGAACTATCATATTTACTTTACCAACACTACTCTAGCTTCAACCTGATAACTATTCATTATGCCCAAGTATTCACTCATAGCTTAGATCATTATACCTTGAATATCCCTTAGCACTACTCTTCCTCTATCCTTCCCTACATTTCCTTTAGAAGCCCCATCAAATTTTAGTTTCATCCATCCTTGTATTGGAGGCTACCACTTGGTCAAGTTTCTCAAGCTTCCTTTGGGATTCACATTCTCCCCAATTGAACTTAGGTTCTAATTTACACTTACTTTAGCTTCCTCCAATGAATATATACTCTCATGCACTTTCACTACTTGAAGGTTCTCCACTATGATTGCTTTGATGTGTTCTCTATTCCTAGTACTTCTCTAGCCATGCATATTTATAGAAGTGGATAGACCTATCATCCTCTACCTTTAATTGGGTACCTTTCCATAGCATCTATCTACCCTTAACTATGTGGTTTCATAATGAATATCCTTGATAGGGATATAGTTTGGTAAAAAATCTTCTATCCTTTTGGTTGTGAAGGTATTCGTATCTTAGAATTCTTACCCATAAGGCATGTCTCTTCTTCACTAGTCTCCATCCCATATTTGTTGCCAAGGCCTTATTCATATCCCTTATTATTCTAAGCCCAAGTCCTCCACTTGATTTATTCTTGCATACTTTCTCCCAAGCTACAAGTGGAATTATAATCTTTACCTCTATTCTTGACCATAGGAAAGTTATTTTAATACTTTCTATTGTATTAGCTACTTTGAATGAGATCTAAAACACTAATAACAAACATATAGGGAGTGCTTGAAGCATACTCTTGAGAAGTTGTAGCTTAAATTCTTAACTTATCAAATTCCCCTTCTATACAACTAATTTACTCTAGAGATTTTCAATCAATACAATCCATATTTGATCCTTGCATGCTCAAGTAAATTGAAGGGAGGGTTGAAATACTACACCTAAGCTTCATTGTTATTCGTATCTATCGATTCTCTGTTATATTTATGAAAAATACCTTACTCTTGTCCACATCATTTGTTGGGATGTTTTTTCATAGATATTTAATATCCTTCTTAGTTCCTTTTCCTTAGCTATAGAGGGTGTCCCCAAAAAAATTATGTCATCCTTAAATTGTTGGTAACACCTTCTATGGATACATATGGTTTTAATTACCTTACGGATCATGCTTGCTTTGTTTCTCCTATGAATATTCCCAATGTTTCTAACATAATTATGAAGAGATACAGGGACAGAGGATCTCCTTGCCTTAAGCCTTTATTGCTTCCAAAGGATCTAGCTGAAGAATTGTTCATTATAAATGACAATTGAGGTCCTCAATAACAATTATTCACCCATCTTCTCCAACATATATTGAAGCTAAAATTCTTTAGGACTCGATCTATAAAGCACCATGAGACCCAATCATAGGCTTTGTTCATGCCAAGCTTTAGTACCATTCTCTTATTTTTACTAATGTTAACTGAATTCATGGTCTCATGGAGTGTGATTACTCCATATAAAATTTGTATAGCTTTCACAAAGACCCCTTGTTGCTTTACAATGGTCTATGGGAGAATAGGCTTTAGTCTTAGTGCAATCACTTTTGATATTATCTTATAAATGACATTACACAATTATCTAAAGACTTTAAATTGCTTCAACCCAAGCCTCTTTGGAATGAGCACTAAGAAAGTATTATTGTATTATTTTAACAATTTACCTGAATGGTTTGACTCTCTTACTATTGCTACTACATCCTCCCTCATTATGTTTCAAAAGGCTTGCAAGAAATCCACTTGAAATCCATCAGGCCCTAGAGCTTTTTATTTTTCCAATGAGAAGACCACTTCCTTGACCTCCTCCTCACTCACCTCTTTGACAAGTTATGCATTAATGTCTCTAGTTAGAATCCTAAGGATATGTTGAACTAATTCCTCCATAGCTTCTTGATCATCCTCCTTGTCATTTGTTAGCAACAGTCTAAAGAAGTCCATTGCCTCTTATCTAATTTGATCAGAATCTTGTGTTCCTATCTCCTTCCATTACCCATTGGTTCCTTGAATTTTATCTCTGGTACATTTTCTCCCTTGCAATTATTGTATGCAATTATGCCTGGCTAATTTTCAATCTATTAAAAAAAACTAGTCCATCTCATTTCTACTTATTTCCTCTTCAATTTGACTCACTTCTTGCCTTAATCTCTCCTTTTGCATGAAGAAGTTTCCAAAGACCTTCTTGTTCCACTTTCTTACTTCCCTCTTCACATGTTTCAACTTGGCAGCAACCACATACATCTTGGATCTTTGGATTGGATGCATCCATTATCTTTCTATTTCCCCATACATGTTTGGGTGTTGCAGTCACATGAATTCCAATTTAAAGGGATTTTTTTCTTTCTTTCCTCTAGACTACACCAAAAGACAAGAGGGTTATGATCTGATCCTATATTTGGCAATGGTATGAAAGTATGCTCACAATTTTTCTCAAACCACTCCAAAGATATCAAAACCTTGTCCAATCTCACCTAGATTAAATCTTCCCAAACCTCCTATTAATCCATGTAAATGCATTATCGTTCAAATCAACACCAACATATTAACATTACTTGAAAAAATCCTTTATTATTTTATATAAAAAAAAAAACTTTAAATTTTTAAAATTAATAATAACATTTAATTTAAATAATAAATAATTATTTCTCAGTATAAAAACTTAAATTCAACCCACCTCTCAATGAGTTAAAAAAAAAAAACACCTGGAGTGCAGCGCAACGGTTTGGACTTTGACTCTTTTTCGGGAGGTTCTAAGGTTCAAACCGTTGCGTGGGGTGAGTGTGTGAGGGTGGTGGCTTTGTGTTAAATTCTCTATTGATAAGTATAGCTCAAAACTATCTATATATAATGTTTATGAGCTGTGAATTGTATTTGAGGGATGAATGTGTGAGAGGGTGAGTGTGGTGGTTTTGTGTTAAATTCTCTGTTGATAAGTATAGCTCAAAATTATTTATATATAATGTTTATGATCTATTTGAAATGCCATCGATCGCGCTCCTCGCTCTATTTTGTCTTAACTATTCATACCCACCAGCTATTTGACTGGATATAAGTCAAATGGGCATGTGGTCAATATGGTTTTGTCCACTGAGGACTTGGAGTCTTTACCTCAATCACTTATTTAACGTGTCTCAGACGACCAAAATCAATGTGTCTTAGAGATATTCAGCAGTCCCCTTTAATTCCTGTCTTCAATCAATTAAAATAGACAGAAGCGCAACTGGCAATCACGGTGTAACTGTCGAAGTTGCCAAACATGACTGCATCTGCAGGAGACTATTTTTTCTTATATAATAAATGTGACATAATGGATTTGGTGGCCTCAACCAATTCCCAAGGACCATGAAAGGTGAAAATGATATTGAAAATGATTGGAAAGATGGTTATATAGAGTAGGTTTAAATCTTGGGTTGTATTTAATAATAATTAATTACATGAATTAGTAAGGGCCAAATAGATGTGAAACTGATAGATACCGTCTTTACAAAAGCATAATAACTTGATTTCAATGGCCATCTTTCTTTCTGACGTATTTTATCTTTTTGATTTCAATGGTCATCTTTCGTTCTGACGTATTTTATCTTTCTGCCATCTTAAGCAAAGAAATCTTATGAAATAAATCTTATGAAATGGCCAGTTGAATCAGCTCAACTGGGCACTCTCCGCGCTCCACAGTAATGAGAAGAAAGGATTGAGTTATGTTTAAGCAGGAGAGGCAGGCGCACGACCTGTTTTTCTCTTTATTTTCTTAAATAGTAACAGTTATCCTTCATATGAATGTTTTGAGAAACCATTATCCTTCATCTCTACGTTTGCCTTCATATGAATGTTTTGAGAAACCAGGCAGAGTCCGTCAGGCGGAAGAAGTGTCATAGTACGTTGGTTGTGTTATATCTGCCATTGCATTGCCAACACGGCATGATCATCAATATAGGGATTAGTTGATTGCTTCTTCTATTCATTGAATACCTAATTTCTCTTCTGGAATGGCCAGCGCTTGATGTGCTTTTGTCTGCCTAATAACGTTAAAAATTCAGCAAAACATGACATAAAACGTATATGTACAAAGACGACTCTTAACAATTGTTTTTTTTTTTTTTTTCCTTAAATTCCCTAATATTTTTTTTTTTTTTGGTAATTATTATAGTAGATTAAAAAAGGGTTTTTATAGAGGATCCCAAAACCTTATGTACAAAATCAGCCTTGCATCATGCCTCCTGGCTTTATGTATAAGCCTATTACATAAAACGTAACCCCTAAAAAAACCCGATTACATAAGCAATGGACCTAGGGCATCAATCCCTTGAAACCGAACACCAAAATGCAAATCCCGCCAGCGGTAACAAGTAAGCATGAAACAATCCCTGTCAGCGGGAAACAGACAAATAAGAAAGAAAGTAGTTTTGGAGATCCCGCCCAGCGGGGAGTAGCCAAAAACCACCATCGAGAAGATCCCGCCCAGCAGGAAGCAAAGAAAAACCGTTACAATAAAATCCCGCCTCGCGGGAAGTAGTCAAAACCACCACAAACAGTCCCGCCTAGCGGGAAGCAACAGGGAAATCCCGCCATCCGAGAAACCAGCAAAAAAGAAAGGATCCCGCCTCGCAAGAAAATCGGCGGATTTGGCGGATCCCGCCCTGTGGAGAAACCATACCGCCCACCGGGAAAACATTCCGTTCAGCGAGAGCCATCCTGCAGGATGCCGACAGCCAACACAGAGAGGATCCAGCCCATCAGGAAGTGACCAAAGAGTTGCACCACAAAGAACCCGCCCCGAGAAAACAGAAGAGGATCCCAGCAGCAGGGACCAAGAATCTCGTCCAAGCACAGAGCCCGTCGAGGATTCACAAGAAAAAGGGGGAAGCTGTCCAAACCCTAAACCATCACCTCCACCGCACCGAGAAACGCAGGGACCAGATCCATGCGAATAACCTGCAAAAAACCCCAGGGGGAAGCCTGAGGGAAAAATGGAAGGGATCCCCAACCAAACAGGGATCCCTGGGAAGCACCAGTCCGAAAAAACAACCAAGGAAACCCTAGCCGGCCGGGAGGGGCACAAATAGTGGAGAAGGATCTCCCCCAGGAGATCATCTGCAAACAACCACTCCCCGGGAGGGATGACCTGGGTTGAGCCAGGAACTGGGCAGGAACCAGGAGCCATGGGAGGGGGAGCAGGGGAGGGACCAGAGCCCTCCCCTCTCTACTTTCTACCCTCCGTAAAGATAAGGATTTTCAAATTCCCTAATACTTTAACCTATTAATAAAAATAATAATATAAAATATTATTTATCATATATCTTTTAGAAATTCTTTAAACAATTTAAACCTTATAAATCATGTTTAAGAGATCTTTGTATGACACAAAATAAATATAGATAGAATCGGGAAATTTTTTATGTTTTAAGTAGTTATTGTTTCATTCTTATCAGTAATTTAATTATTAATAATTCATCAATTTTAATAATAAAGATTAAAGACAATTTTAAGAAATAGAAGATATTTTACAAATATAAAAACAATAAGAAAAGTGATGAATTTGATATATTTATTTTTTATTTAAGAATATATATATATTTTTTTTAAATAATGGGAAGCATAAAGAGTGGTATAACTAGGGTTCACACTTCCATAGGATATAGCAATACGGAGAATATAGATATTTAATTGTATGAAGTATTAATCTATTTATTTAAAATTATATGAAAATATTTTCAATTATAAAAATCTACTTGTAAAAAATATCATATTTGGAATGTTGACACGACTTTGTTTGGTGGTCTATTTTAAAGATCTTGTCATTTGATATTTCAATTTTTTAGGACAACCCTTTTTGTTCTTATTTTTATTTAACAAGAATTTTGTTAGATTTTCTAAATTAAGAAATATTTTGTATATTTCAAGTGAGTCTTTATCCTTATGGAACGCATAGACTGTTATTGCATATAATTCTTTGAAATTGTTATTTGCAATTAACATATAAGTAAATTCAGTTAGAGTATTTGAATGAAGAGAGAGTTTATATATTTTAAGCAAATCATTGTTGAAGGCATAAACTATTATTACTTTCAGTTCTTTAAAATTATGAATAGTAACCAAAATATCAACCAATTATGTAAGCTTTTATATTTTTAAAATAAATTTATATCTTATTGTATAAATTTCAGAATATAATAAGATTCTTTGGTGTCTTTAAATATTATCGAACAAAATAAAAAAGTAATAGTTGAGATAATAGATGATAAGAAAAACAATAAAGCATATCAATTTTTGTTTCTATCTCTAAGGAAGAAAATTTTACATGTCATTAATCAATTCATCATGTTTGTAATAACTATCTCCAAAATCCTAAAGAAATCACTCTCATCAAACTATCAATTATGTGTTCGATTCTAATTTAACTATCATCAAATTGTTTCCTCAATGAAGCATCATGCCACCACAAACATGGAAAGTGTTGGAAATTTGAGTTATTTTGTGTTGTCATTGATGTCACATGGATCACATTGAGTTTTGGTGGCAAAAGCACTTCATAAATAATCATTTATGATATTTTTGAGAGCATGGATATTTACAGGATTTTGTGGCACAAGAGGCATATAATATTTCATTATTTAAATAGTATATTAATGGTTTTTATTAAAATCAATGGTAAAGGTTTTTATTAAAACCAATGGCAAGGATTTTTATTAAAACTGACGGAAGAGTTTTTTTTTTATTAAAACCAACGGAAAGGGTTTACATTAAAACCATTGGAAAGGGTTTTTCATTAAAACCGCTATGCTAATACTTTTACAAACTATGATGGATGAAATTTTTTTCCAATAAAAACTAGGTGCAAAAAGTTTCATGACGAAATTCAAAAGAATGAAGGAGATATCCCAATTCAAAGTTAAAAGGTGAATTATTAAATTTTTATTTAATAATTCTAAGGTCTAAGGTTGTATTATATTATCCGCCGACATGCAAAGGTTGGGGAGATTAATAAATATTCACCGACATCATTCGAAGGATGGAGGTGCATATAAATAAAAGGTGAAAAACATTTGTTTAATTGAAGACTAGACATAGCGCATGAGAGAGAGTCGTCAAAAGGGGAGCAACGAAGAAAGAAGGATAAATAACTTTCGATTTGAGAGCAAGATCAAGTAAACAGTGTGGGAAAGTGATGTCATGCAGGAGCCTATAGCACAGTTGGTAGCTCACGAACTTTGCACAAGGCAGGTTCGTTATTTGAATCCCACCAAAGGACAAAGTGTTTTGCTAAGAAAGTAAAATCAAGTTTTAGATTTGAGTGTAGGTTAAAGTTGGGTGTTTGGGATTAAAATTCCAATGTGGGCTAGCGCCCATGTGGTAAGCGTTTCACAGTGCTAAGCGATAGGAATAGAATTCGACTCCCATGAAGGTGTGAAGGCGCATAAATTTTGGCAAAGCATTATGGTAAAGACGATTTCGAAGGTTACGAAGGCAACAAATTTCATATAAAGGTATTTATCTCCAGCGCATGGTAATATTTGTTATTACCAAAGTTTTGGTGCATTAAAATTATTTTTGTGATAACTAGGGAGTCATAAGGAGTTTAGGGAAATAAATGCTTGATGTATGTGTTAATGTGCTTAGGGAGTTATAAGGTGTAGAATTAAATATTTGTTATTGTTGTGTGTGATTAGGGAGATATAAGGTGTGGAATTAAAAATAAAAGCATAGGTGCTTGTTGTATGTGTTAATGAAATTAGGGAGTCATAAAGTTGAAAAGTGTTGAACTTGTTATATGTCCTAGTGCATAATTTAATTATGAAATTAAACTAGGAACTTGAGACCTAGTTAATTGCTACCTTGAGTTAGAAGACATGCACATGAGTTAGGGTTTGAAGTTGAAGACAAATTGCTTGATTATGTGCCTTGGCTATTGAGAGGAAGTGGATGGATTAGAAAATCAATTTTATGGATAAAATTGATGCTTGAGTTTCATGATTGCTTTAGTGGAGTTCATTGAGAGTATTGTCATTATTGAGGAGATCTTTGCTATTGCCTTGAGAAGCATATTGTTGGTTACTTGTTGAGTACATTGCCATTAGTTGAGACCATTGAGGAGATCATTTGCTAGTCACTTGTGGATACATTTGTCTTTCATTTTGAGGAGATCATTATTGGCTATTTGAGAGCTCTTTGCTTGAGGGAGTTGTGCTTGTTTCTTGAGAGCTTATTGACATTGCATGAGGAAGATATTATTGAGAACCTATTGCTATCACTTGTGGAGATTGTCCTTGGTTTGTTGAAGTCCTCGTTGTTATTTCTTGGAGAGGTTTTCATTAGAGATCTCATTTGCCATACATTTGAGAGTGCGTTGTTGAGCATTGTTGTCGTCCATTTGAGAGATCATTTGTCATACATTTTTTAGATCATTGTGGATCATTGTTGTCATCCATTTAAGAGGACATTGTCATTCATTGTTGAGCACATTGTTGAATATTGTTATCATTCATTTGTTATCCATTGTTGAGTTCATCATTGAGCCTTGACTTCATTGATTTATGGTTGAGATTTGAGTGCTACTTGAGAGTCATTGGTTGAGCCTTTGGGAAGGCTTTTGGAATAGAATTTTTGGATAGATTTGAGACAACTTTTGTGTATGATTGGTTGAGCCTTTGGGAAGGCTTTTGGGATAGAATTTTTGGACAGATTTGAGATAGATTTTGTGCATGATTGGTTGAGACTTTGAGAAGGCTTTTGGGACATATTTGTGGACATATTTGGTACAACATTTGAGCAGGTTTTTTTGAGCCTTTTGTGAAGGCTTTGAGAACAAATTTGGGATAGCATTTGAGTAGGATTGTTTGAGCCTTGTGAGAAGGCATTGAGGTAGATTTATGAGCAGTGAAAGATATAGTATATAAACATAAAACACATAAACACCAATTGTCTAGCTGAGTATATCAATGGATAGCCTAGCTGAGCAGATCAGTGGATAGCCTAGATGAGCAGATCAATGGATAGCCTAGATGAGCAGATCAGTGGATAGCCTAGCTAAGCAGATAAGTGGAGAGACTAGCTGAGCAGATCAGTGGATATCCTAGCTAATCAGATCAATGGATAGCCTAGCTGAGAAGATCAGTGGAGAGCTTGGCTGAGCAAATCAATGGAGCCCTCCTAAGCAAATCAGGATAGCCTAGCTTTGAATAGATCAAAGTAATCATTTTTATTGGGATAAGGATCCCTATTTCTTTGTGAAATATTATAAGGAGAATATCTTGTGGACTACCCCACATTAGGGGAACCATGTTAAATCTTGTGTCTCAATTATGTGTGATGATTTGTGCACTTGCTTACTATTGCTATCTATGTTATTAATGCACACTGCTATATTTGGTTATTGCAATTAAGGACACTAATTGATATTGGTTTGGAAATAAAGTAAAAAATGAGCACTGAAAACACCAGATTTCGGAAACAAAAAGGATAAACTAAAAATGCAATGTAAATGAAACTAAAATAACGCTTAAATCCTATGTTCTTGAAAAATGTGTAAAAAAAAAGAACATGAACACAAGATATTAAAGCAATATAAAAATCGGCCCTTTTATTGATATGCTTTTCAAATTTGGGTTACAATGCGTCTCCTTCCTTTTTAGGGGATAGGAGCCTTAAATGTTGGTCTTTTACAACTTGTTTCAGAATTCCTTCTTCCGCGTGCCCACATATAAGATGGGCGAACCAAAATGTCATCGCCGCTTGCGTTGGTAAAGGTAGATTCCTCGCTGCTCCTCCAATGCTGCAAATCTGCGTTCAAAGAAACAAACAAAGAATCAGTAGCACCTATGTATGAAAAATAAAAGATAAATCTAACGATGGTTAAAATGAATCTAAATGAACTGAAAACTTGACAAAAGCATAAACATGAAACTAGCTAAATACTACAAAAGAAATAGTCACCAAAAGCAATAAAGCGAAGGGTGCTCGAAGGCAAACCACCCGTGGGTGAAACTTTGCTTCGACACCAATCCGCTTGGGATGGGTCCGAAACCTGATGTGATGTGTTGTCGGAAAATTGGTAGGATATTATGGTCAGAAAAATTGGGGTTGGTTCTTGATTCGTGCCTTCAAAAGTCACCCAATAACCTCTCTTTCGATTAAGAGATTATGGATGTTGAAAACACAAATCGCAAGTAAATGAATTAGTAGCACTTCGTCGCTCAAAATGCTCCTTCTCTGTATATATTTTGGGTGAGGAAACTCACCATTTTATAGACCCAAGGGGTCTCTTTGAATTAACATGCAAAAGTGTTTCTTTGCATGAATGCTTTTTGTGTGAAGAGAAGACTTCTTCTTGATCAAGGGCTTCTTAACTGCCTTTGTGCATGTCTTTGTATGTTTTAGAAAAGCTCACTTGCACTCCCATGCAATGAAGGGATAGCTAAGAGGCAAATCTGAGTTGTCCTAAAAAGCTCACTCTCATTCCCATGCAGTGAAGGGAACGTCAATTGGCAGATATGAGTTGTCAAAAGAACTCACTCGCACTCCTATGTCATGTAGGAAAAGCTAAGTGGCAGTTCTGAGTTGTCATACGTCGAGATCTGACTTTTTGTCGGTCAAACCTGGCATTCGTCCCACCCCAAATAGAGCACTAATAATCGTCTCTGGGTGAGACGAGTATCAATCCGCACTCGTCCCTGGGTGAGACGAGTGCTAATCCGCACTCGTCCCTGGGTGGAGCGAATAAGCAATAAAGTGTCTAAAAGGTGCCAAATTGATCCTTGACTTGTAAAACTGCTATGTGAGTGGTTAGAACCACTGTTTAACCTCTAGGGGCTGCCTTGGGGACTATGTGTGTTAGTGCGATCAGTGCTTGTTGTCACATAATCGGATTGGTGCTGTTTTGGTGTCTATAGATGCCCCTTTTTGGAAAGCGCTGCACATGGTGCAAGGCTGAGCAAAAATAGATAACCAAAGCACTAATGATTAGGGTTTCTCAGTAACCTAACCAACTCTTGATGCCCCAAGTATGGAAAGGGCACGCATTCTTGAATCCTTGCTTTTGATGAGCTAAGAAACTTAAATCAAGCATTAACCTGGTTCGGTGAGGTATTACTTGAACTTAGACATTATTAAGTCATGAAGAGGCAAAGGGCACAACCTTTTGTTGTGGGAACCTTGAGTTCATGATTCACGAATGCCAAGTATATGATCAGTTGGTGATAATTTCTTGTTTGTTGCCCCAAGCAGGGGTGCGATTGTCTTTTGCAATGATCTTTTGAATGCGTGTCATTTCCACAACTGGGTATATTGGTGTTGATTGGCAACTAAGTGTGACTACCCCCTCAAGCGACGAATCGATGAGGGAATGAACGACGTGAGAAAAGCGACGAGTCACTTGACCTAATATGACTTAAGTGAGGGTGCCTTCAGATGTTAGCCAGTGCATGCTCGAGCAGTTTCTCGATTTTTTTGACCTATTTTTGGTGGGTGTGAACCCATTTTGGAATGCCATTTGGGGTTAAAATTGGCAAAAATTCGTCTTCCCGTGGAGCGGTCCGGCGATGGTAGCCTTCTTAGGGAGTAGGATAACGACAAGGTAGACCCCGACATCAGTTTTCTTATGCCAAGAGGTTAAGTGCAAGAGCACTTTTGTCCGGCAATTTTTAGTGGTTTTTTTGGCATTTGTCATTTTTATGTTTTAGTTATTATTATTTTTTTTTTTTGTATTCGTCCCGGGGGGGACGAACGCCATATGGTACTCGTCCTGAGGTGAAACGAGCACGCCTCCGAGGAAAAAGTGCTCGTCCTGGGGTGGGACGAGCGCGCCTTTGAGGAAAAAGCGCTCGTTCCAGTCAGGGACGATTGCCAGCAAAAAAAAAGTATAAATATGCGAAAATGACGAATTTGGGTCATTTGCACTGTTCATCGATTGTGATTTGGAGCTCTGGGGAGGAGGAGGTAGATTGTCTGATGCGAAGCGCTGCCATATTTTCCAGCCACCATGAGTTCACAGACCGGGTCATCAAGCGGCGAAGCCGAAGTGAGACCAATGAGTGCACTATCTCCTCGAGTTTGAATTTTGAAAAATGCAAATGTGTTTTTATTGTGTTTTTCTTTTGTTTAAGACATGGAACCCTAATTAATTAAATTAAAATGTAAATGAATTAAAGACCATGAAACCAAATAAAACGTGGATGCAAACCGATGGAAACTTAGATGAAAACCATAGGATAAACCCAAAATGAAACTTAGAGTAACACCTTAGGGTAACCATGGTTAAAAATGTTTTGTTTTTTATGTGAATGGTAAAACTTAGGTCGAAACCATAAGTAAACCATGTCCAATTTTTGTGTTATTTTTATGGAATTAAAAATGAAAAATGGATGAATTTTTTTTTTTTTTTTTTGAAATGGTAAACTTAGGTAAACCATGTCAAATTTTTGTCGTTTTTGATGAAATTAAAAAATGAAAAATGGATGAATTTTTTGTTTGAAATGGTAAACTTAGGTCGAAACCGTAGGTAAACCATATCAATTTTTTGGTCGTTTTTGATGAAATTAAAAAATGAAAAATGGATGAATTTTTTTTTGTTTTGAAATGGTAAACCATAGGTAAACCATGTCAAATTTTTGTCATTTTTGATGAAATTAAAAAATGAAAAATGGATGAATTTTTTTTTTTGAAATGGTAAACTTAGGTCGAAACCGTAGGTAAACCATGTCGATTTTGTTGTTTTTTTTTTTTTTTTTTTTAATGTACATGTGAATGAAAGATGTTACTGTATAGTTATGCATTTTTGTACATGTGATGGTAATTTGATGCATGTTTTTGATGTGTGTTATTTGTTATGATGTGCAAGTGGTGAAGAGTCGACATCGAGTACCGACTATTTTTTCTAATGCCCGTGAGGCATTGAGTGCTGAGGACTGGGAGTGGCTTGATGCCTTAGGGCTCAAGCATGTGGCTCAGTTGGATGCAGTTGTGGCGGATCGGGCATACATTATAGCTTTGATCGGCCTGTGGGATGTTCGGACGAACACCTTCCATATTTTGACAGGGGAGATGACCATCACCTTAGAGGACGTGTATCGGATTCTCCGAATTTTGATAGACGGGGTTCCCATCCGGACAACGCCACGAGGCCAGAGGACGGATGTACTAACTCGGTATTTTGGACATGAGGAGGATGAGGATGGGATGAGCTCATTGGAGAGGGCGAAGCTGGATTGTCAGATTGGGGGGATTTTGGTACGATATTGGTATGCAAGGGGAATGTTGGGAGTGAGGCATGCACTACTCATGAGCCTCATTTCCAACATGCTCCTGCCAGACTCGTCAAGAGTGAGGTTCCCATGGAACCTATTGGAGGTGGTGTGGCAATTAGTGGATTGTCCGATGACAGAGTCGGTGATTATGAGATGGGGCTAGACGCTTTTGGCTCAGTTGTATGATGAGTTGTATGAGGTCCGCTACTAGAGGTGAAAGGGGATTGGCTACAGTTACTTGTTGCAGTGTTGGGCATGGCATCATATAGCCATAGAGTGACCACGAGGGCTGTCCTGGACTACACGAGCAAACATGGTGGACAGAGATATTGGGTATGGTGCTCTATGGTATCGATCTGAGGAGCGAGGGTAGAGTCGACAGTTTGTAGGAGATGTGGACCATTACAGAGATGTATTGGCACGACTGAATCCAAGGGATGTGGTATGGAGGCCATATCGGGATTGTCCCGCATGGCCAGAGGCTGATGAGTGGCTTCGGTAGGTCCGGAGGGGTAGATGGGTGATTGGCTGACATGGGATGGAGTAGGAGTATTTTCACTATCTTTGAGTGACACGATAGTTTGGGGTACACCAGGGGTTGCCTAGGGAACCCGTAGTCTATCGACGTCGGAGTGATGAGAGGACCTTAGCTACGTCGATCCTCGAGCCGCTAGGGGAGGAGTCGAATACAGTACTAGACATTCTGGACGTAGATGACATCGAAGTGACTGCCGAGTACCAAGAGTGGTGGACACTTCGATAGTGGCGAGGTGAGGGGCCATTGGGAGGAGATGAGGCAGCGGGAGGCGGAGAGGGTGCAGAGGCACCAGGAGAGGGTTGGGGAGCTCCTACGGATGTAGATATGGTGGAGGTGGCAGATGCGGGAGAGGATGTTGATGAGGAGGAGCAGCCAGAGATGCAGGATGCTCTAGAGTAGGTTGATGCTCCAGAGAGGGCGAGGCAATCAGCCGGGTCAAGGGATACAGAGGTGGGGTTGCGCGCTGAGGTTGTGCGATTGACGAGGTTATTGCAAATGTGATATGGAGAGCTTGGGGAGATGATGCAGGAGAGGGATCGCCTGCGAACATAGTTGGCAGAGCGGGAGAGCGCAGGGGCTACGTCTCGTCGATAGGAGGGTGATACGAATGTTGCACGAGAGAGGGATCTCCTGCGGGTGCAGCTAGCATAGCACAATGATGCAATCACATACTATCATATGCGGGAGGCAGAGTGGAGTCAACATCGATGGGAGATGGAGGGCGAGATTATCCGCCTTGGTGGGTGAATACCAGAGCCTCCGATGAGTGGCTCGTCGCACAGGACGAGAGACAGCAGGACAGAGTAGTCGGAATCATCCTGTCGTAGGCGGCGATATGAGGGAGGTGCAAGTGGGTGTGATGCAGGGGCGAGCAGTCGCCTTGAGAGATCTCAGAGGACTGATACTGCAGGGGGTAGTTCTCGTCGCACCAATCCTACGTGATCATGGTGGCCGATGCCCTAGGCTGGGGATTTTTTGAGATTTTGGATTGTGGGAGCGAGGTTCGAGGACGGGTGCACTATAGCCTACGGGCAATTTTTGTTATGATATATATATACAGATGATTCTTTTTGGTGTTTATACATTTTTCATGCTTTATTTTTATGTACATGTTTTTACATTGATGTATGCATATACGATTTATGAATGCGATGGTTCTAATTTGTATGATGTATGCATATGAAATGAATGAAATGAATTATTGATGATTTTTCGATGCACCATAGACTGTACAAGATTGGATTGACTTGCTATAGTAATGGGATAACTTTGTGGAATGCTTGTGCATGTGAAAACTTTGTTTTTGTATTTTGTCTATTTTTTGATGGTGATGTACGGAATGAAATGTATCGGTTGTTTGAAAATGTAGTTAAGCTTTTCTAAGATGCAGATATTTTAACTAACTAGCCAAGACTATACAGTGATCTCGCGAGACTTCTAAACAAGGTCTAAATCTGACTTGAATTTAACCAAGTTATTTCACATCCCTGTGTGTGCAATTGAGTTCATTTATGTTATTCATCAGGATACCGCCAGTGCCAGATGGGCTTTCAACCGAACTTGTACTAAGGATCACCTAATTAGCTCCACTAACTCCTTTATTGTATTTAGTCAGATTAATATACGATGTTATCTAGGATACCATAAGCTAGCTCATCCACATGCAAACATTGATCTGCACACAAGTTAATGTGACAGATATATCGTCATGCGGTAGGTTTACCACTAGTGAGCAATAGGCTATCAACCAAATCGGTACTGAAGCTTGCCTCATGACCTGTCGAAATACTGAGAGTTCCAAGGATTCAAGTTCGACTCCCTTCTTTTCTTCAATTGTATTGGGATACTTGCTCTTTATAGTGATAAAATCACTGTTTATTTTTGTTTTTTTGTTTTTTTTTTTTTTTTGAGCAAGGGATTTGAATATGGAGTGACGAGAATCACTATTGTTTGTGCCTTTTGATGTGTGCACTGTAGGATGTCAAATTGTAATGTTTTGACGTTTTGCAAATTTTTGATGTTTTTGCAACTTTTGAGAACTTGGGATTCTTGGGGAATTGGGTAGGGAGGATGCTTGTCCTTTTGCCAACTCTCAGCATTCCTAGGGTCATTCGCACAGGGGGATAAGCAAGATAGTCGTTTTGCTTATGGTGACCTGGATTACTGTGCAGGTTTCATATTTCATTCACGTAACTTAGGAATTTTTAAATGTGTGTTAATTTGTGTTGGGATGCTATGTAACAAGGGGTGATCCAAGTAAAACTTTCTCGTGTAAAATTTGTTTAACTATGTACAGTTTTGGCTAGAAATTTAAAAATAGCTGATTGACGAAAACCCTAAACACATTAGGAGACAACTGACAATGCAAAAATAAAAAGGTGATATGCTGGATGTATGCATTTATGAAAATGGATTGGATGTGGAAATGATGGAATTGCCAAGTAATGACAGCCTATGGTGATTTTGACTTGTATGATCTAGCGAAGTATGCAATGTATGGAGGCAATGCTTGATGCAACCTATATTTTTATATTTTGATTTTTATGAGAATGCATGGAATTGGAATGCAATTGTTTTTGTAATTTTGATTGTTTTTTTTTTTTTTTTTGAGTATGCATGGAATTGAGATGCAATTGTTTTTGTGATATTAATTTTTTTTTTTTTTTATGAGTATGCATGGAATTGAAATGCAATTGTTTTTGTGATTTTGATTTTTTTATGAGTATGCATGGAATTGAAATTCAATTGTTTTTGTAATTTTTATTTTTATGAGAATGCATGAAATTGAAATGCAAATGTTTTTGTAATTTTGACTTTTTTTTTTTTTTTTTTAAGTATGCATGGAATTGAAATGCAATTGTTTTTGTAATTTTGATTTTTTTTATGAATATGCATGGAATTGAAATGCAATTGTTTTTGTAATTTTGACTTTTTTTTTTTTTTTTTTTAAGTATGCATGGAATTGAAATGCAATTGTTTTTGTAATTTTGATTTTTTTTATGAATATGCATGGAATTGAAATGCAATTGTTTTTGTAATTTTGATTTTTTTTATGAATATGCATGGAATTGAAATGTAATTGTTTTTGTGATTTTGATTTTTGTGTTGTTTTTGTTGATTTTTGAATATTTATGTTGACCAAGCAGTTATGGTAACACTTAGAACTTTTGGTGTTGACCAAAGGGTTTATAGATACCTTTGGGGCATTTAGGGATGACCAAGCGATTATGAAAATCCTTGGAGCTTTTGTCTTGACCAAAGGGTTTATAGATACCTTTGGGGCATTTTGGGTTGACCAAGCGATTGCGATAATCCTTGGAGCTTTTTGGGTTGACCAAGTGATTGTGATAATCCTTGGAGCTTTTTAGGTTGACCAAGCGATTGTGATAATCCTTGGAGCTTTTTGGGTTGACCAAATGATTATGATAATCCTTGGAGCTTTTTGGGTTGACCTATGGCTCTCTAGATGTGGAATGGCCTCAAATGAATGATATTCAAGGGTTCTGTTTCCTTGATTCCTTCAAGAGAGGCAAGCCAATATGTTCCAGGTCCTATTTTACTGTCAATGATGTAAGGACCTAACCAGTTTGCCGTGAAATTGTCTTGTAGATGGGACGACAAATTAGAATTCTACTGGTTCTCTTTTAAGACCAAGTCACCAACCTAAAATTCCCTAAGGTGGAATTTCATGTTGTATGTTTTCTTAAGTCACTCTTGATAGATACACAAATGCTCGAGAGCATTAACGCATCGTTCATCAAGAAACGTCAGTTGATCTAACCGGGCCTGTCGCGTAGTGTCATCATCGATGAACTCTTGCATTGAAATGCGCAGGGAAGGAATTTCCAACTTAAAAGGCATGACTGCCTCAAAGCCATACACCAACAAAAATGGAGTTGCCCCAGTGGGCGTTCAAATGCTGGTGCGATAAGCCCATAGGGCAAGCGGGATCTGAATGTGCCAGTCCTTATGATTATCTACAATTGTCTTTTTAAGAATGGCGACTAGCATTTTGTTTGACGCCTTTGCTTGCCCATTTTCCTACGGATAATAGGGTGTTGAAAAGCTATGTTGAATCTTGTACTTTATGGTCAAAGCACACACATATTTATTCTTGAATGGTGTCCCATTATCTGATAGGATCTTGGATGGAATACCAAAATGACATATGATGTTATGCAAAATAAACTCCGCAATGCGGGCTCCAGTCGTAGTGGTCAGCGAAATTGCTTCCACCCATTTGGTAAAGTACTCTATAGCCATTAAAATGAATGTGTGACGACCAGACGATGCAAGGGAGATCTTCCCAATTAGATCAAAGCCCCACTACAAAAAATGCCAAACCGATTGAATCGGCTGCAAGGCCTAAGAAGGTACGTGTGTCAAATTAGCATGGTGTTGACACTTCACGCACTTCTTCACATATGCGCAACAATCTCGCTCTAAATATGGACAATAATAACCCATGCAAAGAATGCGCTTTGCGATGGCCATACCGCTGAAGTTGCCACCACATGTACCATCGTGAGCTTGGGTGATCGCCCAAGCGGACTCTTGCTGGTCCAAACAACGAAGGAGGATTCCTTCATAATTTTGATGATACAAAATGTCTCCTAACAAGACATGCTTTGCCGCTTTTTTTTTGAATGATCTTTTCACGGCTTGTGTCAATCCAAGTGGGAGATTACCTAGCTTGAGGTAATCTCGAATGGGTGTGTACCAATCTTTCTAATCAGAAACCTCGATAGTATGAACGGCCAATCCCTCTTGAAGTCTATCCCGAACAAAAGCTGAGCAGGAAAGAACTTGTAAAAAAAATGTGGTGTTGCTAGTAAGAGGGGTCGGGGAGAACAAGGACCCCCAATTGGCTTGAGTCAAACAATCTCGAATTTGAGATAACTTATCCGAAGATGGTTCAATTTGGATCATGTGGATTCCTGGAATCAGATCAGAGCTTGCATGCTCCATCGTAGATTGTGATAATGTTGTAACCTGAATTGTTGTCATTTCACCAAAAGGGTCTTGCGAGATGAGTGACCCCAAGGAGGCCATAGTATCCACAAAATGATTTGATGATTGAGGTAGTGCCTCGATGTCATACCATTCAAGTTGTGCCAAGAATTTTTCCACAAGGGCTTTATAGGCCTGCAAAAATGGACATTTACATTGGAATATCCCCTTTACTTGATTGACAATTAACAACGAATCACCAAAAATATTCAATCATTTAATGTTCATGGTGATTGCTGTTTGAAGACCTATGAGCAAGGCTTCGTATTCTGCATTGTTGTTAGTGCACGGGAAGACTAATTTAAATGACAAGGGCATTGGAGCGCCTTGCGAAGTGAAGAATACAATTTCTGCACAACCCCCTTGCTCACATTTAGAACCATCGAAGAATAGGGTTATGTCAGCCTGTGACTCAGGCTCATCAAAATATGGCAACTCTGAAACATGGAAGACCCCATCATCAGGTAGTTCTACAGTCAGAGGCTGATCGTCTTCAAGAGGAGCCTCTACTATTTGATCGGCGATGACTTGACCTTTTATAGATTTTTGTCCAATGAATTCTATGTCAAACTTCGTCAACAACATGATCCATTTCATCGTGCGGCTACTATGATAAGTATGACTCATCATGTATCACAATGGATTCTCCTTAGACACAACATACGTCTTATTACTAAGCATGTAGTGGCATAGCTTTTTGGTAGCAAACACCACTGCCAAGCAGAGCTTTTCAACGTATGCATAGTTAAGTTCATAACTGACCAGGGTGCGGCAAAGATAGTATGTAGTCTGTTCTTTGTGAAGTTTATTTTTCTGGGATAGCATGGCACCCAGTGCCACCTCAGTGGCTGAGATGTATAAATAAAATGGCACTCCTAGTCTAGGTGGTGCCAATACTGGCGATGAAGCCAAGTATTGTTTAATGTCATCAAAGGTAGACTGGCACTCATCATCCCAATGAAATGTGACCCCCTTATGCAATAATTTATTCATGGGTCGACATTTGTCAGATAACTATGCTATGAAGCGTTTGATCGACACAACCTTTCCCTGTAGACTCCTGAGCTACTTGATGGTGGTTAGGGGATGCATTTCAAGGATTGCCTTGACTTTGTTTGGGTCGACCTCAATTCCTTTTTTGGAGACTATGAAACCCAAGAGCTTTCCAGAGGTGACACCAAAGACACACTTCTTGGGGTTTAGTCTGACTTTATGCTCAATGAGGCGATCAAGGACCTTGCTCAAGTCTCCAATGTGATCTGGGCGCAAAAGAGATTTGGCCAACAAATCATCCATGTAATCTTCCAAATTTTTGTGCATGTAATCATGAAAGATGTATGTCATGGCACGTTGGTAGGTGGCTCCAAAATTTTTAAGGCCAAAAGGCATGACCTTATAGCAAAATGTCCCCCAAGGTGTTGTGAATGCCATTTTTAGTTGGTCCTCAAGATTGATACGAATCTGATTATATCCTGAGAAACCATCCATAAGGGAAAGCATTTCGTGGCCCGCTGTATTATCTACCAACACGTCAATGCTTGGCAAGGGAAAATCATCCTTAGGACTCGCTTTGTTAAGATCTCAAAAATTAGTGCATATGCGAATCCTCCCGTCGGGGTTCTTAACGGGAACCATGTTAGACAACCATGGCGGATAATCCACATAGATGACAAACTGGGCATCCAACAACTTTTGTAACTCATATTTTACCATTAAGGCCACTATTGGATGCATCTTGCATAGTTTTTGCTTTACTGGCTTGATTGTCGGATCAAGCGTTAAATTATGCATGACTAGCTATGGGTCTAGTCCCGGAATATCCTTGTATGACCATGAAAAAACCTCCTTATTTTCCTTAAGAAGGGTAACATAATCGGATCGCTCTTCGGGGGAAATACTTACCCCTAGCTTGAGAATTCATGGATTCATTGGATCTGTGCCGATGTCTACATCAGTCGTTGCTTCAACCGACATATGGGATCCATCTTCCAACTAGTGTGGAATTGGGATCAGATGGATATCGTTTGCTGAATTAAGATCATCATTAGGAACGTCAAGTTCCTCTTCAGAGATGGAAGACATCCTGAGTCTGTCCTAGAGTGAAATGAAACATCCCACCACAAGGCCAATACTCTGATGGAGATGGTGGTGTGTCAGTGCAATCCCAATATATAGCCTCTATGTATATATGCAATGATCGTGTGGGATTGGCTAGATCATGGATGGGGGTGGTCAAGTCAATGGAGACCATGTTGATGAAATGATTGTAATATCCATTACCACAAATGTGACAATTTTGACATTCGAGATGTTCTTGGTGTGATGGATCTGGCTTTGTAGGCACTGGCACAAAGGGATCAGCCCTATGCACAGACCTGCAAACAGGGTCCCACCGTGATCGCCATTCAAAACATGAGATTCCGGAAACAAAAAGGATAAACTAAAAATGCAATGTAAATGAAACTAAAATAACACTTAAATCCTATGTTATTGAAAAATGCATAAAAAGAAAGAACATGAACACAAGATATTAAAGCAATATAAAAATTGGCCCTTTTATTGATATGCTTTTCAAATTTGTGTTACAATGTGTCTCCTTCCTTTTTAGGGGATAGGAGCCTTAAATGTTGGTCTTTTACAACTTGTTTCAGAATTCCTTCTTCCGCGTGCCCACATATAATATGGGCAAACCAAAACGTCATCGCCGCTTGCGTTGGTAAAGGTAGATTCCTCGCTGCTCCTCCAATGCTGCAAATCTACGTTCAAAGAAACAAACAAAGAATCAGTAGCACCTATGTATGAAAAATAAAAGATAAATCTAACGATGGTTAAAATGACTCTAAATGAACTGAAAACTTGACAAAAGCATAAACATGAAACTAGCTAAATACTACAAAAGAAATAGTCACCAAAAGCAATAAAGCCGAGGGTGCCCGAAGGCAAACCACCCGCAGGTGAAACTTTGCTTCGACACCAATCCGCTTGGGATGGGTCCGAAACCTGATGTGATGTGTTGTCAACAAATTGGTAGGATATTGTGGTCAGAAAAATCGGGGTTGGTTCTTGATTCGTGCCTTCAAAAGTCACCCAATAACCTCTCTTTTGATTAAGAGATTATGGATGTTGAAAACACAAATCGCAAGTAAATGAATTAGCAGCACTTCATCGCTCAAAATGCTCCTTCTCTGTATATCTTTTGGGTGAGGAAACTCACCATTTTATAGACCCAAGGGGTTTGTTTGAATTAACATGCAAAAGTGTTTCTTTGCATGAATGCTTTTTGTGTGGAGAGAAGACTTCTTCTTGATCAAGGGCTTCTTAACTACCTCTGTGCATGTCTTTGTATGTTTTAGAAAAGCTCACTTGCACTCCCATGCAATGAAGGGATAGCTAAGTGGCAAATCTGAGTTGTCCTAAAAATCTCACTCTCATTCCCATGCAGTGAAGGGAACGTCAATTGGCAGATATGAGTTGTCAAAAGAACTCACTCGCACTCCTATGTCATGCAATAAAAGCTAAGTGGCAGTTCTGAGTTGTCATACATCGAGATTTGACTTTTTGTCGATCAAACTTGGCATTCGTCCCACCCCAAAGCGAGTGCTAATAATCATCTCTGGGTGAGACGAGTATCAATCCGCACTCGCCCCTGGGTGAGACGAGTGCTAATCCGCACTCATCCCTGGGTGGAGCGAATAAGCAATAAAGTGTCTAAAAGGTGCCAAATTGATCCTTGACTTGTAAAACTACTGTGTGAGTGGTTAGAACCACTGTTTAACCTCTGGGGGCTGCCTTGGGGGTTGTGTCTATTAGTGCGATCAGTGCTTGTTGTCACATAATTGGATTGGTGTTGTTTTGGTGTCTACAGACACTATATTATTTAGCCCGCCTCTCAGTATAAGCTTGTGTTCTTCAAAAAGGTGTCATATATATGACATTGTAAATATTTTGGGATGTGTGAGAGTAAGTTTACATTATTTTAGCTTAATTCTTATATTTTGATTACTTGGCATTGTATATGGAAGCCCAAAAACCTACATTTCTTGTTGAATCCCAAAGATAGGAATTCAAGTGTTTTAATCATGCTAATAAACATGATTGTATTGGCTAAATTTAAAATAAATAATATTTAAGTATTGTAGTACCTTGACACTACCTTTATAAAATTTTGTTTATTTTGGAAGCAATATATAGTGCTAGGATACTAGATAGCAAGATAATACCCAAAATATATATAATTTTGCTATTTTTTTGTGAAGTACCAATTCACTTATAAAATTTATCAATTAGCTCAGAGGAGAAATTCACTCAACAAAGGTGTCAATTTCCTTGAGGAGTGATTTTCTCAATAAAGGTGGATAGTGAATTTTTTAATGCAAGTGAATTACTTGCAAAAGCAAACAAACCGCTTTAGCAATAAAAGTGAAAATCAAAATAGTTTTCAAAGAAAATATTTTAAAAGGTAAATTTTTGGCATTTTATGGAGAATTAGGTATTTTTGAAGCTAGAATATAACATTTTGAGGTACAACACTTTGTTAAAATTACCCCCAAATCATTACTTTTAGGAGGAGTAATTGTTTTCACATTAGGTAACTTACTAAATAAACTTTTGCTATAAATAGGGGCCTAGAGCCCTCATTTTAACTATATTTTGGCCATGAGAATTCAAAGCTATAGTCTATGAATCCTATATTATGATTTGTACTCATGAGGTTGTAAGAAATTTACAAGTCCTTATGCATCCTATTAGTGGCACTACCTTCCTTGTTTGCTAAGTGTGTGGTGTTGGGTATGACCTTTCTAGTCCATCTTGTTATTCATTTATTAATTTCATAATATAATTAATGAGTGAACAATAATGGCATTCAAGTTCTCATGTGTTGATTGGTTGCATACTATCATCATTATAGTATAACAGTAATATTTGCTTTCATATCTTGCACTCTAAACTTTATAATTTTGCTTTCCACACTTTACGCATTTTATTTTTGCATTTTACTTTCATGCATTTGTTTTCCATGCAAAGAAAATAGAATAGATTAGAGATAAATATGAGGAAAGAAATTACTTGAATTTAATTTGGAGGTCTAGGAAATCCTTTGGTAAACCCATCCAACCTTGTTGAATCTCATATTTGAGGGAACAAAAATCAAATTTGAAGTTAAGATAATTTCTCAAATCAAAATAGTTTCTAGGATGCCCAATGAGACAAGTCCCATTTTTATGCATTTTCTCAAATTTTGTGCCCAAAAATGCATCTGTCATGGATGAAGCAATTGAATCAAATCAAATAAAAATTTCTATAAGTATGATTTTATAAGCAATTAACTTTATTTTGTCTATTGGGATTTGGCAAGATGTGAGTGATTGGCTCAATTAGTAAAAGAATCACTAATTTTGACTTAAACTTTCATAGACTTGGCTTAGAGTGGATCACTTAATTTTTTAGATCCAACCCTTATTTTTTATCCAAATTCAACCATATTTTAGTTATTTGTGCTTGATTTTATAAGTGTTTTGTTAATGGCAAATTTGATATAAACTTTAAAAAACTTAATGTTTTCTAAAGATAAATCTAGCAATATTCAAGAGACACCATAAACTTAAATATGATCTCATATATGCATTTTTCATGGATGTAAGCAATTAAGATATATTTTGACTCAATTTTTGCATAAGTCCAGAAAAGTAAGCAAATCGCTTGATAAAGCAAGTGATTTACTCCAAAAGCGATAAAATATTTCCAAGTTAGATACAAAAATTATTTACTCAAGGAGTAAGATGCAATTAGTTAGGAAATACAAGCTTTCCTCCATCCCCACAAGAAGGTGATTTGCTCTATTCTTGTAAGTGATTTGCTACAAGAGATCATCTTGGGCAATATTTTATTTTTATAATTTCCAAATTCATATAGGTGAGTGAATCACTCGATAAAGTAGACAAAATCCTTGCTTTGCAAATGTATTGTTCAATTTTTTAGTTCACTAAAAACTTACATATAGTGAGCAAACCACCAAAAAAAAGTGAATTACCTCAATTTTCAAGAAAATTGCTTGAATTGATAGTTTACTAAAAAAATACGTTCTAGCATATAATTGCCTGAAATAACAAGCAAATCACTCCAATTATGAAGTGAATCACTCAAAGTAAGAAATTTTTTAAATTTTTTAGGAATTTTTCATATATTTAGATCCCAAAACTCTACCCATGTAGAAACATACAAATAGACATATAAATATATGATGTAGAGTCCAAAAAGCAAAAAAAAATAACATCAATCAATAGATACCATTGCTTATCATAAAAGGAATGCTAAAGAAAAGAGAAAATAATAAACTACTATATGGGTGCATCAAGACAAAAAATTTGAATAGGAAGTCTTGATATCTAGTCCAACCTCATCAAAAGGAAAAATCCCTATGGTTAATCAAGTTAACCAAGGCTTCATGCCACCTCAAATAGGCTACCTATGTTAGCAAATGAGTTAGTTGATGGGCCTAGTCAATCCTACTTAGTCTAATCAAGATCTTATAGTGATTTATACCAATATCTTGTGCCAAGTATCAATTGATATACAACTAACCTAGGACTTTTGGTATACAAAATGTATCTTCTATATAGTCTATCTAACACTTCCAACATTACTCCATTTAATCCATTACTCTATACTTCCATCATTACATAGATCTGGTATATCTAGCACTTACAACATTACTCCATTTAATCCTTAGCCCAAATAGATTCATTAGGCTTAAACATGAATCTTGCCAAAAATACATAAGTAACAATAGGGCAAATGGGGCCACAAGTATGTTAGGGAAACATTTAAGGATTAACACTGTCTCCAACCATCCAAGAATAGTAAAATGTGCAAGGTCCATCCCTCTAAAACCAATAGATATTAGGGATAGAATTGAACTATACCCTCCACAATAGAACATTCAACCACCTCCCAATAAGCAACAACCTTACTAGGATTCATAACCTTAGTATCCACCATATTACCCTATATACCTCTATTATCCATACCACCTATACCCACCACTTGGATACATGATGTACCCTCCTAATCAATAGTATTATCAACATCCTTCTTAGAAAAATAATATAGGTGTATCTTCTAGAGTATAAAATCAACTTCTTGATTGAACCTATCAAGAAACTTTAAACCTATTTATCTACTCTCTAATTCCCCTAGTTGCTATGGAGGATTTACCTACCTTTGATGGAAATAAGAATAATATGGTCCTAGATCATCCTGGCAAGCTATCAACACTTAAGTAAATCCATCATATTCAATATGATAACATAATATTACATATATTGATATACTCTTTTCTGATAAGATTATTTTATGACATGGGGGATTGCTCAATAATTTATTAATGATATGGGAATCAATAGTAGAACCTTTCATGTGTAGGTTTAGTAGTATGGTAAATTGGTATTCAATTTTGTTTTAATTAAATATGTTGCAAATGCACGCTAAAAATATATACATAATTTTAATACTAGATTCTTAAAAACCTTTAATTTAGCTGTGCAAAATGTTAAGCCAAATGGATAAAAAGCATTGCCATAACACTAATGATTTGTAATGCTAACCATTGAACACTAGTTGTAGCATTCAAATAAGTAGCTAAAGAGAAATATGTTCTCATTTGGGTAGGAAAAATATCCCCTGCCCCACCAATGGCCTATGTAGCCCAAATTTCCCAAAATAATCCAATGCCAAATGTTACACCTAATTTTTCTCCTATCCCAAATCCCCAACCAAGCACCTCCATCCATCCTTTTTAATCATCTTACATCATTACTTATCTACACCAAAATGCATAGTCCATAGGATTTTTTTAGCCATTTCTTCTAGCCATCTTGGCTCCATCTAACCTGGGTAATGAACCCAACAACAACTTTGCAATGAATGAAATATCATAACTAATAATGAATTTTGTGGATCAAAACAATTCTATGAAATAATAGTAATAGTAATTGTAAAATTGGCAGTCCCAAAAGATCTTGTACTTGACAAAGGATCAAGTGCCTTGGCATCTAACTAGCCAAGGGGAAAACCATATTCACACTCACATGGTTAATGCCAAATAAAATTTGAACCAACATGATTCCTTCCCTATAATAATGTGCATGATCCTATTGAGTACATATGTACCAATAGGTATTCTCAAACTCTACAATACACTCAACAAAGTTAGGTTCAACAAGCTGCCAACACTAGTCAATTTACTTCCATAGTAATCTTGTTATCTATCAATAGCCTAAAGATACATAATTGGGACCTACATTTCCAAACCCTAACAATGCAATACTAGAAAATTTTAGTACTATAGAAATAGATGAAGAGTCATTTCTTGAAGAGGATGCCATATTTTCCAATCAATAGGGTGTAGAAGCTAGGGAAAATTAATTGATAAGTAGGCCAACATTGAAAAGGGGATAAAAGTACTTAAAAGGGGAAGGTACCCTATGCATCTAAAATACAAAGGACCTATTGTACCATAGTAATAGAAGGAAACAAAACAAAAATCTAAAATGGAAGTAACAAACATACCTTAAAAGAGAAATCAAGTAACATCAATTCACAAAGATCAAAGAGAAACTAAAGAAAAAAAAACTTATGGCCAATGATGACTAAGTCAACCAAAAATGAAGGTGGAAAAAGAATATATCCACTACAAATAGATGCCAAAATGATTTTGAAATACCCCTCTTTTATGCATTAAAGGCATCAGATAATTCCTAGACATTTTGACATAAAAAAGGAGTCCTTCCTCACCAAATTTAATATCATTGAAGACATAAAGAAAACACCAATCAATATGAGTTTGGTAGAATAATTGGACTAATATAAGAAGGTACCTAATTCATAAATCCCTAAAATAATGAGAGTAGGATTATGCCAAGGGGAAGAAAATGAAGTCTATTATAGCTCATATAGCAAAGTAATAAAATATAATAACATAGTAGCCATCAAACATCTAGGTTAACTAATCAAAAAGATCTACAATCATCTATTTTCTGTGTGATGCTCAAGATCAAGAACTATATCCTCAAAAGTTGTATAGTAGATTTAAGAGCAATGATCAATGTTATGTGTAAGGCTACCTATGAAGAGATGGGCCTTTTGTACACTAATATGGCTAGACACTCAATCCAAATAAATGGTATGAGACTAAATTTAGTAGGTATTTTCAAGGATCTAGTCATGACCATAGGTTGATACCCAAAATTTATGGTAGTTTAAGAAGTGATAGTTGTAAATCTACCCACATAATCTATGATGTTGCCAAAATAATGTATGCAAAAGCTATTAGGGTATGGATATTTAGATCTAGACTAAATGTACATGAATGTACCTAGCGATAGAAAAATTATAAGGATTGAGAATGAAGTACCCTATAAATACCTCTTACACAAGCTAGAAGATGAAAATACAATAAATTGTAATGAATTCATAGAAACTATTGATGTAATGAGTATTATGAGGATTACCAAGACACAAAGGTAAAAATGATAATCAATGTGCTAAAATATGATAAATATAAAAAAGTAGAGTACGAAGAAATAGACTTGGGAAACTACCTAATAACAAAACTCCTTCCAATATCCCCATCTTGAGAAGCCACAGAGAATAAAACACATGGAAAATATACTTATATGGTTATAAAACTAGGAATGGAATGAGTGTTGAGGTATAACTTTGATCTTCAAGGGCAATAGGTTCATTATGTATATAGGTGGTCATTCAATTGCACAAACAACATGTCCAAGTATGAATTCATTTGTACATGTTTAAGAAAAGTAAAGAATATGGAAATAAAATACCAAAGAATATATGGTGACTCTAAACTAATAGCAAACTAGGAAAATTCCCATTGTGCCATGAAGAATGAACATCTAAAGTATTATAAGCATTGATTCTAGGATTTGCTTGAAATCTTTACATATTATAAAATCATGTAAATATCAAGATAACTAAATACAAAAGTAGAGGTAATAGATTTGATCCAACAATTGATATGTAGGATAAATCAAAGGAGCTAGAGGTAGTTTTCAGGCTAGTAGTCCTAGATAACTCTACTCACTAGCAAGTCTCCAATAATGATGAACATATCATAGAAGTAATGATAAAAAAGATCCAATATGTCAAAAAAATAAATATGACAATCATATCAAAGAAAGAATTATATAGCTAAAGTCAAGCTAGTTTTCCAAAGTTTTGATTATACTAGAAATATTATTTAACTCAAATGATACCTCAAGGGGAAGCATTCTTAAGGTGGAATTTTTTGCATATCACCCAGTCAAGGTAGCTAAAGGAAAGAGTCTATTGTTGAGAAAAGACTATACTCAAGAAGAACATGATCCTTTTAAATAAGTTTGTGATAAATATGGAGATATAATCACCTAGTCATAAGAATATTTAAAGGTATATGACCTTAATATTATAAATCACACCATCAAGTTGAAGTCTAATGCTCAATTTGTTTGAAAAAAGCATAGACTAGTCAATGCAAAATAGATGCCATAATAAAGAAGGAACTACTAAAGATCTTGCAGGCTCATATCATATTCCTTATTAACCATTCTATATGGGTCACTAATCTAGTGTTCATATGCAATTAAAAAAATGGGGTATAATTTTATGCATTGATTTCAAAATTATAATCTTAGTATGATTTAAGGATCACTATTGATTATTCACCATTGATCAGATATTAGAAAAGTTGGCAAGGTCATAGATGTTATCACTTCTAGATGGGTTCTCTAGGTATAATCATATTTTTTTCAAGTAAGAAGACACAAATGAGACAACCTTCACCACTAGGTGGGGTACTTTTGTATATCAAAAAATGCCCTCCAGTCTATTGCATGATAGAACAACTTTATAGAGGGCTATGGACATAGAATTTTTAGGGCTTTGGGGGAGTTCATCCTTATATACCTTGATGCTATGACAATATTTTACAAAATTAGAAACAAGCACATCATGTTGAAATTTGTTTAATTTGATCTTATTTAGGCTAATACCAAAAGTGTGAAGAAGTTCTTATGAGAACCATTTATGTAGGCCTATACAAATTCATCATTTACATAATCCTACTATCATGTTCATGTAATCCTAAGGGCCCCTTTCATATTTCACCCTTAGTGGAATTATTTAATCCACCTTTATGAATAACCTTATTTAAAAGGATGATTTATTATTATTTTACTATAATGTTAATCTCAAGGTCAAGTTTATGTTGTCTTAAGCTTAACCTCTCATTAAGGATTTGGTATTACTATAAATACCCATTAATGAGGATCCATTTGTATTATATGTGTGAATAAAATTTTATATATTGGGGTGCCCATGTGCACCCAAATTATACTTATTCTTATTGACCCATTTCATTTCTTTATATCATTTATGTTGGAAATGGGGGATGACAAACAATTAATAAAATATAAAATAAATTTCACAATATATATTCTTCAATATTATTCAATATTCACCATACAATTTGTCAATCTACATATACATATATCAACCATATTTATGGTTCATTGTGTCTCTTAATTTCAAGATACATTTGGTGTTTCCCCTTCAACATGTCTTTTAATTTCCCCACATTCTCAAGGAGATGTGACTATACAATTCTCATATGAGAAAAATAATTATTAATCTCCCAATAATTATAAACATAAAATGTTTACATAACTCCAAATAATGTAATAAATTCTAAAACCCATCTTATTATATTATTTGATATAAAGGTCACTATTCCCCATAAATTCAAGAGTGGTAGACTAGAACTATTTTGACACTAACTTCTACTCTAGCTTTGGCTCTATCTATGTTGGTTCTAGTTTATCTAGATATATGAAATATACATTGGATCCACCTCTTTGGAATATATCTAGGTTTTCCTCTGGGTTATTATCTGGATTTCATTACCTCTAGGTCACCTCTAGGTTGTATTTGGACTAGGTTGCATTTGGGTCTCTAGTCTAGGTTGTTTCCTCTAGGTTATCTTTTCAGTTCTAGATCACCTCTATGGGCTACCTTTGGATCATCATTACCTTAGGTTTATCCTTTATATAATCCATTAGGTTATCACCTCTAGGAAATTATCACTAAAATATATCTTTGGAATCCTCCACATAATATTTTTTTACAAGTCCATTCACTATAGGTCTTTCAAGAATTGCTTGGGTCATATCCTTCTAATACTAAAATCATTTATCTCAAGTTTCACAAACAATTTATCCATAAAAAAACTTACATTATTCTTCAAATTCAACAAACTATGATGTTTATAAACCATCAAGGTTGGTCTCCTTCTATAGAAACTATTCAACATTTCTCTTTTTATAACCTATTCTAACGTATCCATCCATCCACAATTTAAATACATTGTGTTGGTCACTTTATTTTTGTGCCAATACTTTCTTCTAGAGTGATTATTACCTCCACAAATTTTACAAGAATGCATGTTCCAACACCTAGTTGTTACATGTCCACTTCTTCCACAATGACTACAACAACCCACATTAGGAACTTCTACATATGATTTTTTCTTCACAAATTTGGTGTTATTACCACTTGTCATAAATTTGATCTCATTGATTCCTACTTGACCAAAATATCCAAAGCCTTCATTCTTTGATCTTATTCTTATTACCTTCCCAAAATTCTACCATTATATTCCATTATTATCAACAAATTTGAACAAATACCTTTGTTATACCTTTAAAAATATCTAAATTCTGCATCATCACTTTGATTCCTATCATTATCATCAAAAAACACCTAAATACATCATAATCATAGTGACCTTCAGTACAATTAAAATTGTCACTATCATATATAGCAATACAATTATTGTAACTTTCCACTTTGACAGCATGGCCTTTATCATGGCCAACACAAACATCTATCATCATGGACCTTAAATCACCTATATCACAACTGATACATATACTTTGAACAAGATTACTTGTGTCAAAATGTGCATATTTCATCTTGGGCTTGTCATTCAACTTCTCAATTATTTCAATTTACTTTTGACATAGGACCTCAAGGATGTAAATGGTGTTCCATACACATTCTTCTCTCTATACCAATAGAAATTGTCACACCATTTTGAAATTATCCTTCACCAAATTTCTTGAGTATTATCTGTAAACAAGGTTTTAGTTTTGAAAACTTGCCATATTCATTTTCTTTTGATTACAAAACCTTTTAAAATCCATATTTTATCTTAACCTATTTACTATCACCTTTTTTTCTTGATTTTGACACTTCTCTTTCCACGAGGACATTCTGCGTTGTTTCACACTCTTCTTCACAATCTAGTTTGTTTTCACCCTATGCAATATACCCTTGCTATTGTGTCTTTTATTGAATTTGCCCTCTTTGATATTGCCCTCATTAATGTTTCCATTAATAAGGTCTTAAAATTAATTCTTTCTATTCAATGAATTATATCTATAAAGCTTGCTAATATATCATTCCCTTTCACAAATATGGCAATACCTCCTTCTCCATTGAGGTTGATTTTATGATAAAGATGAGGTGAAAGGATCATTTGAAATTTTCTTATATTTCTTGGTTTAGATAAGGATATTATTGGTCAACTCATATTTCAATTTATTCTACACTTCATTTTGTTGAATTATGTTTACCAATTCCTCAAATGGCACACTTCTATTTGACAATTGGAGAGATATCACCAATGTTTTAAATGACTCATGGAGAGCTCTAAGCACAAAAAATACCAAGAGCTTGTGTTCAAGATTTTCTCCCATAGTATTCAAATTTAATTTCAACTCTAAAATTATTCTAAGGAATTGTTCATCATTATCACCATCTGGGACCCTTAATGTATAAAATTGTGATCAAAGATGAATGGATTTATTTCTTGTTGGAAATTTTGAGTGTGTTGTCATTGATGTCAAGAGTCAGTGTCAGGAACCAGTACAGGACTTGGCAAAATAAGGGTTAAAATATTTATATTTTAAACCCAAGGTATTTGGTCTAAGAGCTCCCGATGATTGGTCAAAAGAATGGTTAAATACCCTAAATAAAAGGCCTAAAGGAATTAATATTATAATATTTATTATTATAATATTAAAGGTGGTCATAAAAGGTCTAAGGGAGAAAGAGGAAAACACCTAGGCCCAATGGAAATAATATTATAGTAATTTATTATAATATTAAAATTTTAATTATGCCTCAGGTAGTTTATAAATAATTTATAATATTTATATTATAAATTTATTTAGAAAAATAATATTTTCATAACCCAAAGTTGGGTTGGGCGCCAAAATGAATTCAAACCGTTGACGTTGGAAAAAGGAAGGCATATGGTATAAATACCATAGCACTTACCCCTAAAAATCTAAGTCTCCAAAATAATAGTGCATGCGATTAATGAAAAGGTGAATTTGTGAGCAAACAAAGGATAAAGTTTTAAATTTTTATTTACCCCCAAAATTTGTAGAAGACAAAGTGAAGGAGGCAAAAAATTCAAGAACCAACCGACGGTTGGGCTAGTAGAAAATATGAGGAACTTAAGTTGCTGGAAATGCATAGGTGATGCGTTCAAATCTCGACAGCATCGTGGTACAAAGCCTTTTGGCTTTGGCGCGGAGGAGGAGAAGTCAAAGCGCTCTAAGTGTTTTTGCTTCGACCAGGGATCGAATCCCATGGGGAGCGCACACGAGGTATTTGATTTTTGGTTAATTGCGCATTGCCTAAGGTTGTTGGTAGGTGCTTAAAGTGCATGCTTTACTTTTTACACCTAGATTAAAGTGTGAAGTGGGAAAGTTATTAGCACATGGTTATTTGGTTTTTGTTGAGTGCTTAGGGAGTTAAAAGGGTAAGGTAATTAATTTTTACCTTAGAGAAAGTGAGAAATATTTTATTGAAGGTTAAAAATATATTTCATTGTTTTATAAAGTTAATTATTTGAAATATGCAATATTGAGTATGGAGACATGAGTGGTTTTCGGATTGCTTCATGCATTAAATTTCTTAAAAGGGTTATTGTGAATTTGAGTGGGTGAAATATTTATTTGATAAAGTTTGGAGATAATAAGGTGTATTTGATTTTGTTAATTTTGTAATGTTGAATTAATATTGAGAGAGTATTTGGGAGAAGATGTTTTTCCACCTAACCTTTGATATTGGCAAAGAGATTGATTGTGATTGAGACAGGTTTTGAGGTCAATTCTTTATGAAACAAAAGGTATGGGCACATATTTCTTGTGAGTGAAATATTGTTGGATTGGATGTTGTGAATTCTAAGTTGGAGTGAAAAGGATTGTTTGATAAGCATTTTTTAGTTTTATTTTGAGCTATCCAATGTTGATTGATGAGGATTTTTTGGAATGAAAGTTGATGCTAGAAACCTTGTTTGATAAGCATTGTTGGAAATGTTGAGTGAGCCTTCATGTGCATGATTAGGGTTTGTGAAAGATCATGAGTATCATTGTTATGTGAATTTAAGAACTATCTTGAACTAGGTTTTGTGAAATATCATGAGTATCATTGTTATGTGAAGTTGAGAACTATCTTGAACTAGGGTTTATGAAATATCATGAGTATCATTGTTATGTGAGTTTTGTTTGAGAAGTATTGTTGAATAAGCTTTCATTGAGTAATTGGTTGAGTGGAGTTGATTGAGCACATTGATTGAGAGTATTGGAGTGATAGTTAAAGTTATGTGAAATAAAATGTTCTTTATTCTTAATTGATTTGAAGAAAGTTTGGAAGTGATTGAGTGTTGTGTGAGAGTGAAACATATTGAGTCTCTAACCATTCTCCACATATTTTTGTGGTTAAACACGAGAGTTTTAAAGTGATTAAGTATTGTTGTGAGTGTGAAACATATTGAGTCTCTAACCATTATCTATATGTTTTTGTGATATTAAAACAATATTCTGTGTGAAACTTGTTTGTGGGATTGAAGAGGTTTTTTGTGAGAGATTGTGTTGAGTTTTATATGCAAGTTTGCAACTGATTTGAATAAGATTTTATGAAATTTTGTGATCTAATTTGAGCATGTCCTAGAGTGGAATTAAGGATAGATTTGAGAAAGCTTTTGTGAAAGCTAAGGATAGATTTGGGTGACCTTTTTGTGGAATATTACAATCATATTTGAGGTAAGTCTTGGTGAAAACTTGTTGAGAATATTGGACAAGTTCTTGAGAGGACTTATTGGACAGACTTGAGGTAAGTCTTTGACTAGAATTGTGAGCAGATTTGATTGATTGATTTATTCAAACATTGAGTTAAGGTTTGGGGATATATCTAGTAGAGTTGATTTGTAATTGAGTCAAGCTTTGTGTTAAGGCTTGAGGACAGATTTGAGGATAGATTTTGGTGCAGATTTGAGGATAGGTTTGTGCCAAACCAGAGATAGAGATTGAACAAATTTGTGCTAGACTAAATGATTGTGTTTAGTACATATTTGAGATAGATATTGAGAATATTTGTGCTATACCGAAGGACTATGTTTAGTGTAGATTTGAGATAAATATTGAGAATATTTATGCTAGATAAAAGGACTATGTTTATTATAGATTTGAGATAGAGATTGAGAATATTTGTGCTAAACTAAAGGACTGTGTTTAGTACATATTTGAGATAGAGCTAAAAGTAAGATTTGAATATGACAAAGCAAAGGATAGTAGTCTCCAGTGGATATATATACATTAGCTAGGGTAGTGAGGATAGAGGTCTTCTAAGTGAGGACAAGAGTCTTCAGTGGAGAGAGATCCAAAATCCAATGCAGTAGAGGCAGTAGTATTCTAAGAGGATCACCAGCCAGAGCAAAGGATAAGGAGTTCTCTTGTGGATAGAGATCCACATATCATATGAGGGGATTGGTATCTCATATGGATAGAAATCCATCAACTTTACTAGGGTATTGGTGTCTCCTTTGGACAGTGGTCCATAAATATTGTAATAGGAAAGGATTCCTAAGAGATTTGTTGAGAATATTTTAGTGGAATATTTTCTCCGTGTAGTAGCCCACATTGGGTGAACCATGTTAAATTTGTTTCTCTATTGTGTATGGTGATTTGTTCATTTCTTTGATTATTGTTGTTGAAATTGCATTGATATATTGTATAATATTTTTTTAGTAAAGAAAAGTAAAAAGTGGTCTAATATTGTTCACCTCCCCTCTCAGTATAAGCTTGTGTTCTTAATTTCTCCCTTCAAATATGGTACAAATTTTATCCAATGCATCTTTTGATGTTTCTACCTCATTTATATGTTCTTATATCTCATCAACCACTTCAAATGTGATGACCATAAGTACCTTTTCATCTATTTCATCATATGTTTTCTTAGTTGTGTCCTCCTCAATGATTTATAGGGTATATGTCCAAACATCATTATGTCATCTATATTAGGCATTAGATATAATAGCTTAACATGATAGAATTACCTATAATTGCAAGTCAAAGACATCGTTTATACAAAATGCTATGATATTTCAAAGCACATATTTTTTATTTTTATATATATAATTATTTTTTATGCAAAAAATTGTTAAAAAAATTAAGATGTTAGTCACCACTAAAAACACACCTTTTACAATAAATTACAATTCCCTTTAACAAAAAATAACTATAGAAAAAAAAATACTAACTTCTATCTCTCTAAAAAATGTCATTCTAGAAAATATAAAATAAATTTCTTTTCTATCCTTGAAAATTTTAAACTTGTCCACTTTAAAAAAAAAAAAAAAAAAAAAAACTTTCTATGTGAACTGAACCCATCGCATTCCTTCTAAAAATAACATTTCTTACAACTAATTCTCCCATTCTTTACTTTATGGCTTGAAATGAAAATTCCCCCCTAAAAAATGCAACTCTTAACTTCTTAAATCCAAAGTATAAAACTAGGGAGATTTGGATTTGTAACCTATGGATTAAAATAATTATTTCATGGCTGGAAACCATCCCAACTAACATCTCCTTCAATTCTTAGGTTTGTTTCCAATTAATTATATCCTCTAGTATTGTATATGATTCAAATACATCAATGTATCTAGAGTTTTTCTTAGGCAAAATCACCAAGATTTCTTGGACAAGCTTTCTTAAATGAGATGTTTTCCACTTCCATTTGGCTTCTAAATATTGGTGATACATCCGGTCTATTTCTCTTAGTTGTATTAAAATTATTAATCTTAGGCATAGGGTATTTTAAAAATTGTTATACTTCTGGTTTGGATGTTTTTTAATTATAGTTTCTCATGTGCACCAATAACACCTGTAGACACCAAAATAGCACCAATCCTATTATGTGACAACAAGCGCTGATCGCATTGACACAAACAACCCCCAGGGCAGCCCCCAGAGGTTAAACAGTGGTCCTAACCACTCCCAAAAGTAGTTTGGAAGGTTAAAGGTCAATTTGGCACATTTTTGGCACCTTGATCTCTACTCGTCCCACCCCGAGATGAATACAAATTGGAATTCATCTCACCCAGGGACGAATAGTAGCATTCGCCCTAGGGTGAGGTGAATAGAAGGTTTGACTGGCAAAAAAAGTCAAACCTCGGCAACTCCGCTAGTTAACTAAGGCTTCAGGCCATGCAATTGTGAGGAATAGCTTTTATTCAAGAAGAGAGACTTCAGTCATGCATGTATTTATTTTAGAGACCTCATGCAAGGAGATTCTAAATTAGGGAACTAGCTTTTCTTTGAAAATAGGACAGTTAACTCAAGTGGCGCCCTCGCATGCGCAATTTAAATAAGGAGACCCTAAGGTCTATAAATTGGGGAGTTTTCCCACCCAAAATATATATAGAGAAGGAGCATTTGAGTAATGAAGTGCTACCAATTTACATACCTACTTGCAATTTGTGCCTTCACATCCTTAATCTCTCATTCAAAAGGGAGGTTATTGGGTGACTATTGGAAGCACGAATCCCATCCTAAAACCCAATTTTTTTACCATAATATTCCATAAAATTTGTTGACAACACCCTATAAGGATTTTTGGATCCATCCCAAGTGGATTTGTGCTGAAACAGTGTCCCAAACGGTGGGCATCCTGCCCTCGGGTGCTCCCCAAACTATCATAGTCCTATTCGCCCCACCCTCGGACGATTAGCAATATATGATAGAATTCTCTAGTTTTTCTTTTGCATTTCATTCTAGATATGTTAAATAGGTTACAATTCAAATTTCATTTCATTCTAAGCAATTTTGACTAGGTTTTTGTCATTTCTTGCCTTTACTAACTTGCAGATGGCACCAGCAAAATCTGGGTGATAGAGGTAAAATTGGATAAATATAACCTTCTGGGTCTTCCCAAAACACCCCCAATTAACTAACCCCAAGTTTTCAGGTCATTTGGAGCTTTTGGGATAGGACATTGAAGAGGGTGCTTTTTGACAAGTTATTGCAGGTCTATTCGTCCCACCCTAGAGCGAATACAAATATGTGAGGAATTTCTAGATTGTTCTTTTTGCAATGGCTTCCTGATAACATATTTATGCTTCTGTTAAAATTTCAGGTCGATCTGAGGTCATTTGATCATCATTTTAATATTTTCATGCATATACTGACATTAGGCCTTGGGAAATACATGTTTTATTCTGCCCGTAGATGCTACTAATATTTTTTGTTTCTTTGAACGCAGGTTTCCAACATCATAGAAGTAGGAAAGAGTCAAAAATAATATACACAAGCGGCGGAGATGTTTTGGTCCGTCCATCTTATATGTGGGCACGCGAAAGAAATATTGTTGTTTATAGATGCGATAAGAAACTTATTTGACGCTCCTATCCCCTAGAAAGAAAGGAGACGTATTGTAACAAAAATTTAAAAAGCATATCAATAAATAGGGCCACATTTTATATTGCTTTTATCTTGTGTCAATTCGTCTATGCTCTTTCTTTTATGCACTTTGCAATACATAGGCTATAAGCGTTAAGTTTGATTTTATAAGCATCATATTGGGCACTTTCCTTTTTGTTTCCGTATCCTCATGCTTTTAGTGGCGATCACGGTGGGACCTCTGTCCCTTGATTTTTAATATTAAATTTCTAATTAAATTTGCTTGTTCTTTTGCTTACAGGTACCGAGTTTTCAAATGCTGGACTATTTCAGAGCAAAAATTTAGAGACATCCGATTTGGGCAGAGAAGAGGTAGAGGTCTTAAACACCTTTTGTCAATTCTTTGCTTTATGTTCTCTGGTTATTTGTGTGAGTTTGACTACTTGTTTGCTTCATTTATGCAACTTAAAAAGAACCCCACACACCACGTGGTAAATTAAACCAAGGAGTTGGTCGTAAAAACCCAACCCTTGAGCAAGACCAAAGGTGGATTCCATCATCACTTTGGCTTGAGATACTGCATACATTACCCCAATTGCGACTGTTGCTAGACGTAAATCCTGACGAAAGCTGACCAAGTGTAGCTTGGGGTGATTCCTAGCACATGAGGATAAGTCTTCTATGGTAGGTGTCATAAACAGAGCGATTCCCCTTCCGTAATGCCTATGTTCCATGTATCATCTGCTCTCACGTACCTATAGTCTCCCTCATGTAAGGGTGGGTATATAGAGAGGTTGGTCTATCGGTCCGGCAATGGTATATTTAAGGGGTGACCATTTTGGTAGTCATAAGAGCCTTCATAATTGCATTTAAACGGTTTTCACAAAAAGTTTTCAAAAACAAAAAAACAAAACACACTAAACCAGATTTAGGGCACACTTTTAATATTTAAATGAGATAATCATTGTTTGTGTGTGTGATATTTTTTGTTTAGTGTAGCATAAAAAAATTGTAAAAAAAAAGCTACACATTTTTAGGTAAACATCACCATGGTGTACACCCGTATTCGAGCCCGATCACGGGCAGAAGCTGCAGAGAGTGCACCAAGGGGGACAAGTCACCTCTAATATAGTCTTGAGGACTTGGTCATCCTGCCTTGGTGGTAGGATACACAATTTAGTCCACACCATGACATTACAGAACATGAATATAGAGGCACCTCCTTGAGGGGCACTCCAACTCATGCCATCATAGAACATGATTATAGAGGCACCTCCTTGAGGGGCACACCCACTCAGCTTAGGTCCTTTCAAGATAAGAACTTACACGTGGCACTTAACATAGAAAGTAGGCCTCCCTTAGATGCTCATTATGAGTGGCCTAGTGATGAAGTGTTAGAGCAAAAGAGGGTCCAGAAGGAGGGGCCACATGACTTCGTCATCCCTCATTTACCCCGTATTACTGTTAGAAACACTAGGCAATATCCAGAGTATCAGGATTTCTAGACAGGGCAAGACAATTTTGCCCGCACCTTTTATGCATATAACAGAGAGTGTGAGGAAGACCATTATGTTCCTAAAGAGCGATACACAGCACGGGAATGATGCATGTCCGCACCTGCTATGTATCAAGATCACTCATTGAGGCCAGAGCCTCAAGTGAATTCCACTACCCTCAACAGAGGGAAGCAGCCCATAGGGGTCTCAGATCACCATGACCAAGAAATACATGTAGGAGAGGCATCTAGGCCTCCTAAATAAGAAACGATGGAACAAATTGACTTGGCATTTGCCAAACTAGCCGTCCGCCAAGCATAAATCGTGTGGCTTAGGCAAGACCAACAACAATTAGAACATTTGTGTCACCTTAACCAAGAACGCATTCAGCGTAAGATAGCTAAATTGCTTCACAACAATGTGCCTGAGAAGGTCCCAGCACCTCGTGCCCATAAATATGAGATGTATGAGAGGCACAACCCCTTAGTGCGAGACAGGTCTTCGCAACCTCATCAAGCATTGCCTCCAAGACCTCCTAGACCTGGGCGGGAGGCCACTCCTTGAAACTATGATGGGCACCCTCCACGGGCACCCATCAATGTTTACAGGCCTAGGCCAGACACTCCTCAAGAAGCTTATGAGGACTATGAACAAGAAGAAGAGCAGGCCAAAACACCCTATCAAGGCAGAAGGGGTGCTACCTAGATACCCCTCCAAATGCCTCAAGTTCCTAATGTGCATTAATCTGCCAGAGATTCAAATGATAGATCCTAATGCACCAAAGCCTAAGGGGTATAGGGAGGACTTGTACTGTAGGTTCCATAGATGAAAGGGACATGACCTTAACGCCTGTTGGAAGTTCAAAGGTTTGGTGCAAGACCTCATTGACAATAATACATTGGTAGTGGATAACCAGCACCTAACAACCAAAAAATGGGCATTTTTAGAGACCCTTTGCCCGCACATGATGCACAAGCAAAACCCCTTCACGTCAATGAGGTGCAAAAAAATTGCCCCATGGAGGGATATGTAGGGATGATAAGCATAGTGACAAGGAACAAGAGATACTCAGGAGCTGCCCCCGTGGCAGCCACAAGAGAAGTTCCATCGACGTCACAACCTCAACCAAACCCTACACAGCTTCCCCCGCCTAGACCAGTGGCCACGATTCGAACTAGACTTACTCAAAGTCTAAGGACCACGTCGGCTAGGCTCTCCATATATGAGCTTATTCAACAATCAGTGCCCCATCGGGAGGCTCTCATGGAGATATTAAAGGCAATTGAGTTGCATCCCCATGAAGCAAATTCTTTCAACAACTTCGTGGGCCATGTGAAACAATGTACGGAACCAGTCATCACCTTTAGAGAAGATGAATTAAAATCGATGGTTGGTGATGTGGCGGATCCACCCCTGCATGTTATTGCATGGGTCAACAGGATTCCATATAAGCGGGTGTTGGTAGACACTGGTTCATCCAATAACATTATTACAACCGCCGCATTAAAACATTTGAAGTTGTCGGCCTCTCACATCGTACCTTCCACCTATACTCTTCGAGCATTCAATGATGCGATATGCTCGATAGTTGGCACAATTGTCCTACCCATCCAAGTGGGACAAAAGACCATTCATACATTGTGCCACATATTAGAAGGTGAGATGGCTTACAATATCTTGTTGGGGCGACCTTGGATCCGGGACATGAAGTGTGTCCCTTCAATTGCTCATCAATGCTTGAAGTATACATTTGAAGGACAGGTACATGTAGTCCTCATAGATTTAGAGCCTTTCAAATACTACAATTCAGTGCAACTAATGCCGCAGTCGACCCTTCCATCAATGCATTTGGATTTTTAGTTAAATCCATCTAAAAGGGGTTCGATTACGTAGGAATCTCCATTACCAAGGTAATCAAATTCCCAGGCGGGTCCATCTTCTTCATCTGGTCCTCCCACAATGACGCCACCTACGGTGGCCACACCAAAGGACAAGGGAAAGAAGCCCCTGGAAGAGGAACCACCCTTAGTCTCCAACATCTCGATAGAAGAGAAGCCTAGTAGAATGGAAGTCGAGACGCCTAGTTCACCCCACATGGAGTGGACTCAGGGAGAACTTCCATTCGCTCCCCCTCAAATGCCAACAATCACAGTTGAGATGGCCAACACAGGATTGGGGGAGTATCTAGTGCAAAACATTATAGCAACGCCCACACTTGAGTCCATGCAGGACATGGGGAGACCTCGACTCCCCATCGGCTCTGTGGTTCCTCTAGGCTACCCACCCAATCAGAAAAACTTTATTTATGGGGGCCTGGATAATGGCATTGAACCTTCCCTACAAGAAGAGGAAGATGAAGAGCCCTTTGTTGAGGATGTCAATTATCTGTCTAACCCAGACTTCGCATTGAGATATCTTAGCCAATGCAATTGGCATGGATATGGGTTGGGCAGGTATGAGCAAGGAGTGCATGTTTTGTGCCAGCCAAGATACCAAATGCCTTATGACAAGTCATGAGTAGGGTTTAATCACCCCTTGCCCCTAGACATCTTGGTCGAAAACATGCAAGGCCTAGGGATAGGCAACAAGGATGGGTTGGCATCAGATCCATATGCCAATCCAAATACAACTTATACATTGGGGGATTATTTCCCATTACAAACAAACAACCTTGTTGACCTCAACAACCCTTTCCCTTCGGTCGCAACGGGAGACAATTCAAGGACTCACCTCCACGAAGGGTATGGACAAGACCAAGAAGGGTCTTCGAATGATGAGTTGGAGTACGAGGTAGCACCTTGGGATCCTCTTGAGTCGAATAGCAATCATTCCCAAATGCATCCCATGGATGATTCTCAAGAAAGCTTCTTGACCATGTTCCCATTGGATGTTCCAATTGAGCATATGCCACCTCAAGAAAATCAGGTCCCCCCGTAGAGAGCGGAACAACCTCGATGGGACCACATTAATTTTCTCGAACAAGATGAGCCCCATCTGTCGCAAACCACTATTGCAACAAACGAAGGCCTTTGGATCTCTGACAGTGATTATGAAGATGAAACCGAGATGGCCTATCTCAACCACATGCGACAAATGCAACAATAGTATCCCTTAGGCATAGATGACATGTTTGAACACTTACACATAGGGCCAAGACATAGGTGGCACCTCAACCAGGCGTAGTTATAGCAATTACTGCACCCGCCACTCCAGGTACATAGAGAGCATCTTTCGCCTGGAGACCCTATAGCACCATCAGTGCCTAGGGCAGATCCTGTCCTCTTATATGCACATAGGGCTGATCCATTTGTGCCAGTGCCCACAGAGCCAGATCCAAAGCACCAAGAACATCCAAAATGTCATAGTCATCACACCTACGGTAATGGAGGTTACAATCATTTCATCAACATGATCTCCATTGACTTGACCGCCCCCATCCATGATCCAGCCGACCCAACATGGTCATTGCATCTAGACATAGAGGCTATAGATTGGGATCGCACTGACACACCACCATCCCCATCAGAGTACTGGCCTTGCGGTGGGATGTTTCATTTCACTCCAGGATAGACTCAGGATGTCTTCCATGCTGAAGAGGAACCTGACGTTCCTAACGATGATCTTAATTCAGCAAACGATATCCATCTGATCCCAACTCCACACCAGTTGGAGGATGGATCCCACATGTCGATCGAGGCAACGACTGACGTAGACATCGACACAGATCCAATGAATCCATGGATTCTCAAGCTGGGGGTAAGTCTCTCCCCCGAAGAGCAAGCCGATTACATTGCCCTTCTCAAGGAGAAGAAGGAGGTTTTTGCATGGTCATACAAAGACATGCCGGGGCTAGACCCATAGCTAGTCACGCATAATTTAACGCTTGATCCGACAATCAAGCCAGTAAAGCAAAAACTACGCAAGATGCACCCAACAATGGCCTTAATGGTCAAAGATGAATTGCAAAAGTTGTTGGATGCATAGTTTGTCATCTGCGTGGATTATCCACCATGGTTGTCTAACATGGTACCCGTCAAGAAGCCCGATGGGAGGATTCGCATATGCATCGATTTTTGAGATCTAAACAAAGCGAGTCCTAAGGATGATTTTCCCTTGCCTAGCATCGACGCATTGGTAGATGCTACAGCGGGCCATGAAATGCTTTCCCTCATGGATGGTTTCTCAGGATACAATCAGATTCGTATCAATCTCGAGGACCAACTAAAAATGGCATTCACAATGCCTTGGGGGACATTTTGTTATAAGGTCATGCCTTTTGGCCTTAAAAATGCTGGCGCCACCTACCAACGTGCCATGACGTACATCTTCCATGATTACATGCACAAAACTTTGGAAGATTACATGGATGATTTGTTGGCCAAATCCCTTTTGCGCCCCAATCATCTCGATGACTTACGCAAGATCCTTGATCGCCTCATTGAGCATAAAGTCAGACTAAACCCCAAGAAGTGCGTATTTGGCGTCACATCTGGAAAGCTCTTGGGTTTCATAGTCTCCAAATGAGGAATCGAGGTGGATCCAAACAAAGTCAAGGCAATCCTTGAAATGCTTCCCCCAACTACCATCAAGCAGCTCAGAAGTCTACAGGGAAAGGTCGCGTCGATCAAACGCTTCATAGCATAGTTATCTGACAAGTGCCGACCCATGAATAAATTATTGCACAAGGGGGTAGCCTTCCATTGGGATGACGAGTGCCAGTCAGCCTTTGATGACATTAAATAATACTTGGCTTCGCCGCCAGTATTGGCACCACCTAGACCAGGAGTGCCGTTCTACTTATACATCTCAGCTATCGAGGTGGCACTGGGTGCCATGCTGTCCCAAAACAATGAATTGCACAAAGAATAGGCTACTTACTATCTTAGCCGCACCCTGGTCAGTTATGAACTTAACTATGCATACGTCGAGAAGCTCTGCTTGGCAGTGGTGTTTGCTACCAAGAAGCTACGCCATTACATGCTGAGCAACAAGACGTATGTTGTGTCTAAGGAGAATCCATTGCGATACATGATGAGTCGTACTTATCATAGTAGCCACACGGCAAAATGGATCATGTTGTTGATGGAGTTTGACATAGAATTCATTGGACAGAAATCCATAAAAGGTCAAGTCATCGCCGATCAACTGGCAGAGGCTCCTCTTGAAGATGATCAGCCTCTGACCTTCGAACTACTCTGATGATGGGGTCTTCCATGTTTCAGAATCGCCAGATTTCGATGAGCCTGAGTCACAGGCTGACATAACCCTATTCTTCGATGGTTCTAAGTGTGAGCAAGGAGGTGGCACGAGAATTGTATTCTTCACTCCACAAGGGGCTCCAATGCCTCTGTCATTTAAATTAGACTTCCCGTGCACCAATAACAATGCAGAATACGAAGCCTTGCTCATAGGTCTTCAGACAACAATCACCATGAACATTAAATGATTGAACATCTTTGGTGATTCGTTGTTAATTGTCAATCAAGTTAAGGGGATATTCCAATGTAAATGCCCAGTTTTGCAGGCCTACAAAGCCCTTGTGGACAAATTTCTGGCACAACTTGAATGGTATGACATCGAGGCACTCCCTCGATCATCGAATCATTTTGCGGATACTATGGCCTCCTTGGGGTCACTAATCCCGCAAGACCCTTCCGGTGAGATGACAACTATTCAGGTCAAGACATTATCGCAACCCGCGATGGAGCGTGCAAGCTCTGACCTCACGCCAGGAATCCACTTGATCCAGATTGAACCATCTCCGGATAGGTTCTCTCGAATCCAAGATTGTTTGACTCAAGCCAACCGGGGGTCCTTGTTCTCCCCTACCCCTCTTAATAGCAACACAACGCTATTTTTACAAGTTCTTTCCCGCTCAGCTTTTGCTCGGGATGAACTTCAAGAGGGATTGGTTGTTCATACCATCGAGGTTTCTGATCAGCAGGATTGGTACACACCCCTAAGGGATTACCTCAAGCTAGGTACTCTCCCACTTGGATTGACACAAGCCGCGAAAAGATCATTCAAATAGAAAGCGGCAAAACATGTCTTGCTAGGAGACATTTTGTATCATCGAAGCTATGAAGGAATCCTCCTCCGTTGCTTGGACCAGTAGGAGTCCGCTTGGGCGATCACCCAAGCCCACGATGGTACATGCGGTGGCCACTTCAGCGGTATGGCCATCGCAAAGCGCATTCTCCGCATGGGTTATTATTGGCCATCTTTAGAGCGAGATTGTTGCGCATATGTGAAGAAGTGCGTGAAGTGTCAACATCATGCCAATTTGACACACGTACCTTCTCAGGCCTTGCAACCGATCCAATCGGCTTGGCCTTTTTCATAGTGGGGCTTTGATCTAATCGAAAATATCTCCCCTGCATCGTCGGGTCATCACACATTTATCATAACGGCCACAGAGTATTTTACCAAGTGGGTGGAAGCAATTCCGTTAACCTCTACGACTGGACCCCGCATTGCGGAGTTTATTTTGCATAATATCATATGTCATTTTGGTATTCCATCCAAGATCCTCTCGGATAATGGGACGCCCTTCAAGAACAAATATGTGCATGCTTTGACCACAAAGTACAAAATTCAGCACAGTTTTTCAACACCCTATTATCCGCAGGCAAATGGGCAAGCAGAGGCGTCCAATAAAATGCTAGTCGCCATCCTCAAAAATACTATCGTAGATAATCATAAGGATTGGCACATTCAGATCCCGCTTGCCCTATGGGCTTATCGCACTAGCATTCGGACGCCCACTAGGGCAACTCCATTTTCGTTGGTGTATGGCTCCGAGGCTGTCATGCCTCTTGAGTTGGAAATCCCTTCCCTGCGCATATCAATGCAAGAGTTCATCGATGATGACACTGCATGGCAGGCCCGGTTAGATCAACTCACGTTGCTTGACGAACGACTGCGTCAATGCTCTCGAGCATTTGCGTATCTATCAAGAGCGACTTAAGAGAGCATATAACATGAAGGTTCACCTAAGGGATTTTTAGGTTGGAGATTTGGTCTTAAAAGAGAACCAACAGAATTCTAATTTGCCGTCCCATCTCCGAGACAAGTTCATGGCAAACTGGTTAGGTCCTTATGTGATTGATAGTAAGATAGGACCTGGAACATACCGGCTCACCTCTCTTGAAGGAATCAAGGAGCTAGAACCCTTGAACATCAGTCATTTGAGGCCATTCTACATTTAGAGAGCCATAGTCCACACAAAAGCTCCAAGGATTTCCACAATCGCTTGGTCAATCCCAAAATGCCCCAAAGGTGTCCATAAACCCTTTGGTCAACCCAAAAGCTCCAAGGATTTCCACAATCGCTTGGTCAATCCCAAAATGCCCCAAAGGTGTCCATAAACCCTTTGGTCAAACCAAAAAGCTCCAAGGATTTCCACAATCGCTTGGTCAATCCCAAAATGCCCCAAAGGTGTCTATAAACCCTTTGGTCAAACCAAAAGCTCCAAGGATTCCCTTAATCACTTGGTCAACCTAAAATGCCCCAAAGGTATCCATAAACCCTTTGGTCAAACCAAAAGCTCCAAGGGTTACCATAACCGCTTGGTCAACACAAATATTCAAAAACCAACAAAAACAATAAAAATCATCAAAAATCACAAAAAAAAAAAAAACAATTTCATGCATACTCTTAAATATCAAAAATACAAAAAAATAGGTTGCATTAGGCATCACCTCCATACATTGCATATTCGCTAGGTCATACAAGTCAAAAGCACCATAGACTGTAATTGCTCGGCAATTTTCTCATTTTTCACATAAAATCAATTTTATCAATGCATACATCCCGCATCACACCATCCCCATTTTTAGCAAAGTCAGTTGTCTCCTAATGTATTTAGGGTTTTCGTCATTCAATCTGTCTTTAACTTTCTAGCCAAAAATTGTACAAAGTCAAACAGATTTTACACAGGAAAGTTTTACTTGGGTCACGCCTCGTTATGTAATATCCCTACACAAATTAAAACACATAAAATAATTCCTAAGTTGTGTGAACGTAAGATGAAAACTACAAAGCAGTCTAGAGTACCATAGGTGAAAGATTAGCCTATTCATCCCCCTGTGCGAATGGTTCAAGAATGCTGAGAATTGACAAAAGGACAAGCTCTTCCCCATCCATTCCTTCTAATCAACAATGGTTTTCATCACTAACAAAAATTCAAAAATCACCATTGGTCCCTAAGGTTGTAAGGATTCGTACTACACGTCCCTGCCAAGGATGGGTAGTCATCCCCAAGGCCTAAAAGGATCAATGACCATTCAAAAACACCATTTCCACAAGCCATCATCACAATCACCTTTGGTCTCTCAAGTCGTAAGGATTCGTACTACACGTCCCCGCTAAGGATGGGTAGTCATCCCCAAGGCCTAAAAGATCAATACCCTTACTTCATAATCTCCATACTACCCTTTGGTTCCCAAAGTCGTAAGGATTCGTACTACACGTCCCTGCCAAGGATGGGTAGTCATCCCCAAGGCCTAAAAGGATCAATGTTATTCACCAATCACAAACATACCAGCTTAACCTTACAAAGCTCAAAAGCCAAATCAAATAACAATGGTTATCACCACTATTCAAAATCCTTGCTCCAAAAAAAAAAAAAAAAGAACAAAATAAATAGTGATTTTCATCACTTTGTATACGAGCAAATATCCTAAACCATTGAGCCAATAAAAATCCTGAACTTGAATCCCTGGAATTCTCAGTATTCAAAAACCATCTAGGTGATCCTCATTACAGGTTTGGTGGACAACCTACCTGGCAATGGCGGTATCCTACCCGCATGACGATATGTCTGTCACATTAGCTTTGCGTGTGAGCAGACCAATGTTTGCATGTGGATGAGCTAGCTTATGGTACCTTAGATTGTCCCATGGATTAATCTTGCTAAATACAACAACGGAGTTAGTGGAGCTAGTTAGGTGATCCTCAGTACAGGTTTGGTTGATAGCCTATCTGGCACTGGCGGTATCCCGACAAATACCACATAAACGAACTCAATTGCACACACAGGGATGTGAAATAACTTGGTTAACCTCCAAGTCGGATTTATACCTTGTTCAAAAGTCTTGCGAGATAAATGTACAGTCTTGGCTAGTTAGTTAAAATATCTGAATCTCAGAAAAGCTTAACTACATTTTAAAAACAACTGGTCCATTTCATTCCATACATCACCATCAAAAAAAATGCAAAATACAAAAACACAGTTGTCACATGCAACGTCATTCCACAAAGTCATCCCATAAGTACAGCAAGCCAGTAAATCTTGTACAATCTATGGTGCCATCGACAAGTTATCAACACATCATTTCATTCATTCCATATGCATACATCATATAATTAGCAACATCGCAATCATAATCCCACATGCATCCATCATTATAAATCAATGTGCATAAACAGACAGACACACCATGAAAAGTTTATAAAAACCAAAAAAAATAGAATCATCTGTATATATATCATCAAAAAAATGCCCACAGGCTACAATGAACCGGTCCTCTGACCCCGCCACAAAAACAAAAAGCTCAAAAACCCCCAAGCCTAGGGCATCGGCCACCATGATCACGCAGGATCGGTGCGACGGGAACTACCCCCCATGGTGTGGGTCCTATGGGACCTCTCAGGGTGACTGCTGCTCGCCCCTGCATCACGCCTACTAGTGCCCCCCTCATCTAGCCACCTACGATGAGACGATGCTGACTGCTCAGTATCGCTGTCTCTCATCCGACGTGAAGAGCCACCTCCAGGAGGCTCAGGTAACCGCCCACCAAGGCGGATGATCTCTCCCTCCATATCCATCCGATGTCGATGCCAATATGCCTCCCGTCGACCCCACTCTACCTCCCACCGATGGTAGTAAGCTACTACGTCATCGCGCTGTGCTAGCTGCGTCCGTAGGAGATCCCTCTCTCGTGCAGCATCGGTATCCCCCTCCTACCGATGGGACGCAGCCCATGCGTTCTCCCGCTCCACCAGCTGAGTCCATAGGAGATCTCTCTCCTGCAAAGCCTCTCCCAGCTCCCCATATCGCCTCCATAGTAGCCCCATCAATCATGCATTCTCAGCGTGCAACCCTGCCTCCATGTCCTCCGACACTACCTGAGGCCTCGACGAATCCGGGACAGCAGCCTGCTCTGGCTCCCACTGCTCCAGGACGTCCTACATTTTTGGCTGGTCTGGAACCCCATAATCCCCACCCACATCCTCAACCTCCACCATCTCCGCATCATCCAACGGAGCACCCCAACCCTCATCTGGTGCCTCTGCACCCTCATCCCCTGCTACTGCCGCCTCCACCCCACCTAGAGGCCCCTCACCTCGCCACCATCGCAAGGTCCACCACTGCTCATACTCGGTAGTAACTCCGACGTCATCCACATCTGGGATATCAATAGCCGTATCTGAATCCTCGCCAAGTGGCGCAACGACTGGCCGGTCCAGAGTCCTCTCATCCCCTCGACGTCGATAGACCATGGGCTCACCAGGCATCCCCTGGCGCACCCTGAACTATCATGTAACCCGGCCATATGGGAACAACTCCTGCTCAGTCCCATGCCTCCCAATCAGCCATCGCTCCCTCCGTACCCATCGGAGCCACTCTCCCACCTCAGGCCAGGCTAGACAGTCCTGATAGGGGTGCCATAACACCTCCCCTGGAGTAAGCCGAGCGAAGGCATCGGCATAGTGCCCTACTGCACCTGCCCATCGTCGACTCTGACCCTGCTCCTCCGACCTCCACCACAGTACCCCATATCCAATCTCCCGGTCTGCCATCTCTGCCCGAGTCATCCAAGGCAGCCCCGTCGGCCTCTCCACTGCTATGTGCTGCCAAGCCCAGCACTACAACAAGTAGCTGCAACTAATCCCCTTCCGCTTTCGATAGCGGACCTCGTACAACTCATCATAAAGCTGTGCCAGCAGAGTCTATCCCCATCTCATGATCATCGATGCATCTGTAGGACACTCCACCAGCCTGAACACCACCTCCAGCAGGTTCCACGGGAACCTCACGCCCGAAGAGTCGAGGAGCAGCATGTTGGAAATGAGGCCCATGAGTAATGCGTGCCTCATTCCCAACACACCCTTCTCTAGCCACCATCGAACCAGTATGCCACCAATATGACAGTCGATCTCTGCCCTCTCCACTGGGCTCTCCACACCCAACTCCTCCCCATGCCCGAAATAGCGTATCAGTACTGTTGTCCTCCGATCCCGTGATGTCATCCGGATCGACAGTCCATCTATTGGAATCCGAAGAATCTGATAGACATCCTCCAAGGTCACCATCATCTCCCTTGTTGGGAGATGGAAGGTGTTGGTCCGAGGATCCCACAGATTGATCAGGGCCATCAGATAGGCCCGATCCCCGACCACCGGCTCCAACCGAGTCACCTGCTTGAGCCCAAGGGCATCAAGCCAATCCCAGTCAGCCAAATTCAGCGTTGCACGCGCTTCAGTGAACATAGTAGGCACCCGGTACCGGCTCTTCACAACCTACAAAAGAAAACAACATAAAAACATTAAAACAATGAAAAAAAAAAAAATCATTTGTCAGTTTTAGGGTTTTAAATTTAACTGATAAATTAAACAAAAAACAACATTCAAAAATGTAATTTTTCAGATCTAGGGTTTTTAATTCTAACTGATAAATTAACAACAAAAAAAATTACAAAAACAAAACCTAATTTGTCAGACCTAGGATTTTTAACTCTAACTGATAAATTAACAAAAAAAAAAATCATTGGTCAGTTCTAGGGTTTTTAACTCTAACTGCAAAACAAACAAAAACAGTCACAACAAATAATTTGTCAGACCTAGGGTTTTTACCTTTAAACTGGCAAATTAACAACACAAAAACAACAGTTAACTAGGGTTCCAGTTACGCTTTTCGCTTAGTTTTACCCTACGTTTTTAACCTAAGTTCTGATCTTGGTTCAATTCAGGTTCAACGATGTTTTAAGTTGTGTTCTAAACTAAGTTTCTAGCTCAGTTTTCAACTAAACTTTTGATCTATGTTTAACTAGGGTTAAATTAAGTTTTCCGCTAAGTGTTCATAGACTAGGGTTTCATTTTTACAATTTGAAAAACCAGATAAACAAAAACACAAGAAATAAACAACTTGCGGTTTTCCAACTACGACACAAACTAACAAAGAGGACGGGCACTCACTGGTATCGCTTCGGCTCCACCGCTCGATCCGGTGTGTGAACTCATGGTCACAAGAATAGTTCGGCAGTGCTTCGCTTCACAGAATTGACCTCCTCCTCCTCAGAGCTCCAAATCGCCAAGAAAAACAAGTGCAAATGAGCCCAAAACTCAGTTTTGGCCTTTAAAAAGGCTTTTTGAGCCTGTATTCGTTCCCCCTGGGATGAGCACTCTGGTTAGCACTCGTCCCACCCTGGGACGAATACTAAATAGGAATTCGTCCCACCCTGGGACGAATACAGAGCAAAAATTTCAAAAACAACAAAAACTGCACAAAAATGCACCAAAACAAGCAATAAAACTGTCCAATCAGAGTGCTTTTGCACTTGATATTCTGGGCATGCAAAACAGATGTCGGGGTCACAAATCCTCACTATCCTACTCCCTAAGAAGGCTACTATAGCCGGACCGCTCCCCGGGAAGACGGATTTTCGAGAATTTCATCCCCAAACGGCGTCACCAAAAAGGGTCAAAACCCACCCAAAAATAGCAATATCATTGCCGAACGAAGGCGCATTTGCGCCTGACATTCTTGGCATCCAAAATAGACATTGGGGTCACAAATTGTCACTATCCTACTCCCTAAGAAGGCTACCATAGCCGGACCGCTCCACGGGAAGACGGATTTTTGCCAATTTTAGCTCCAAAATGCGTCACAAAAAGGGTTCAAACCCACCAAAAATAGGTCAAATGTTCGAAAACTGCTTTCGTATTTAATGGTAAACAACTGAAGGCACCCTTACCTAAGTCATCTTGGGTCAAGCGACTCGTCGCTTTTCTCATGTTGGTCATTCCCTCATCGATTCGTCGCTTGAGGGGGTAGTCACACTTAGTCGCCAATCAACAACAACATACCCAATCCTGGAAATGACACGCATTCAAAGGATCATTGCAAAAGACAATCATGCCTCTGCTTGGGGCAGCAAACAAGCAACAATCACAAGCTGATCAAACACTTGGCATTCGTGAATCATGAACTCAAGGTTCCCACAGACAAAAGGTTGCGCCCTTTGCCTATTCATGACTGATCAATGTCCAAGCTCAAGTAACACCTCACCGAAAAAGGTTAACACTTGAATTAAGTTCCTTAGCTCGTCCAGAGGCAAGGATTCTAGAATGCGTGCCCTTTCCATACTTGGGGCATCAAGAGTTGGTTAGGTTACTGAGAAACCCTAATCATTAGTGCTTTGGTTATTTATTTTTGCTCGGTGCTGCGCCTTGCACAGCGCTTCCCAAAAAGGGGCATCTGTAGACACCAAAACAACACCAATCCGATTATGTGACAACAAGCGCTGATCGCATTGACACAAACAGCCCCCAGGGCAGCCCCCAGAGGTTAAAAAGTGGTCCTAACCACTCCCAAAAGTAGTTTGGAAGGTCAAAGGTCAATTTGGCACCTTTTTGGCACCTTGCTCTCTACTCGTCCCACCCCGGGATGAATACAAACTGGCATTCGTCCCACCCAGGGACGAATAGCAGCATTCGCCCCAGGGTGAGGCGAATAGAAGGTTTGACTGGCAAAAAAAGTCAAACCTCGGCAACTCCACCTTTAACGAGGCTTCAGGCCATGCAATTGCGAGGAATAGCTTTTATTCAAGAAGAGAGACTTCAGTCATGCATGTCTTTATTTTAGAGACCTCATGCAAGGAGATTCTAAATCAGGGAACTAGCTTTTCTCTAAAAATAGGACAGTTAACTCAAGTGGCGCCCTCGCATGCGCAATTTAAACAAGGAGACCCTAAGGTCTATAAATTGGGGAGTTTTCCCACCCAAAAGATATACAGAGAAGGAGCATTTGAGCAACGAAGTGCTGCCAATTTACATACCTACTTGCGATTTGTGCTTTCACATCCTTAATCTCTCATTCGAAAGGGAGGTTATTGGGTGAGTATTGGAAGCACGAATCCGGACCCAAAACCCAATTTTTGACCACAATATTCCACAAAATTTGTCGACAACACCCCATAAGGAGTTTTGGACCCATCCCAAGTGGATTGGTGCTGAAACAGTGTCCCAAACGGTGGGCGTCCTGCCCCCGGGCGCTCCCCAAACTGTCACAGTCCTATTCGCCCCACCCCGGGATGATTAGAAATCTATGATAGATTTCTTTAGTTTTTCTTTTGCATTTTATTCTAGATATGCTAAATAGGTTACAGTTCAAATTTCATTTCATTCTGAGCAATTTTGACCAGGTTTTTGTCATTTCTCGCCTTTACTAACTTGCAGATGGCACCAGAAAAATCTGGGTGATAGAGGTAAAATTGGAGAAATCTGACCTTCTGGGTCTTCCCAAAACACCCCCAATTAGCTAACCCCAAGTTTGCAGGTCATTTGGAGCTTCCAGGATAGGACATTGAAGAGGGTGCTTTCTGACAGGTTATTGCAGGTCTATTCGTCCCACCCTAGAGCGAATACAAATCTGTGAGGAATTTCCCGACTGTTCTTTTTGCAGAGGTCTTCTGATAACATATTTATGCTACTGTTAAATTTTTAGGTCAATCCGAGGTCATTTGATTATCGATTTAATATTTTCATGCATATACTGACAGTAGGCCTTGGGAAATACATGCTTTATTCTATCTGCAGGTGCTACTAATCTTTTCTGTTTCTTTGAACGCAGGTTTTTGACATCAGAGAAGCAGGAAGGAGTGAAAAATCATACACACAAGCGGCGGCGACGTTTTGGTCCGCCCATCTTATATGTGGGCACGCGGAAGAAGGATTGTTGTTTATAGATGCGATAAGAAACTTATTTGACGCTCCTATTCCCTAAAAAGGAAGGAGACGTATTGTAACACAACTCTGAAAAGCATATCAATAAAAAGGGCCATATTTTATATTGCTTTTATCTTGTGTCAATTCGTCTATGCTCTTTCTTTTTATGCACTTTGCAATACATAGGCTATAAGCGTTAAGTTTGATTTTAAAAGCATCCATTTTGGGCACTTTCCTTTTTGTTTCCGTATCCTCGTGCTTTCACACCTAAATTTCCATGCTTTGATAGAAGAAAATATTGCTTAGACACAAAGCAAAAAATGAATAGAATTTAGATAGGGTACTTCCCTCAATTCAAAAAATAAGTCTTGAAGAAAACATAGAATTATCTCAACCACACCATTAAATTGATATATATATATATATATATATTAATTAGATAATTTATTGAAATGATAATAACGAACCTTTCAAGTACCCGTGATGGCTACAATAAAATGCCTTTAGTACTCTTTTATGAGTCTTAATATTTACTGACTCTTCAATTTTGCTCACATTATCCTCAGACATTTAGAATACTTTCTTAGTAGAAAAAGTCTTATTTCAAATGGGTAAAAAGGGATAAATAATCTGATGAAGTTCTCCTAGTAATGTAAGCTAGAAATATTTTTTTGATTTGTTGAGATGCAAGCCCTCTCTTAAGTCTCCTTTATATATGTAGGCCAAAATATTTTCTTGATATGTAAACTTCGAATATATAAAAATACATCATATAAATCAAATCTCAAGTTGATAGAACCCACAAATTACCTTCAACATCCCTTGCAAGGTATTCACCTAGGACATGTCATCGGATGGTGATGATTGTCCCTAAAAAAATATTCACAAGTTATCTATGGTTTGGATTTGATACTAGATGTTAGAAATGGGGGATGAAAAACAATAAATAAAACACAAAATAATTTCACACTATTATTTCATAATATATTTTTCAATATCATATAATATTCACCATCTAATCCACTAGCTAGCATATGTATACATAAACTATATTTATGGTTTATTAATTTTAAGAGTTCTTTGGAGTTTCACCTTCAACTTGTCTTTTCATCTACTCACATTCGTAAGGGAGCTATGACTATTTAGTTTTCATATGGTAGAAATAACTATGAATATCCCAATAATTACAAACACAAAATGATTACGTAACTCCAAATATTGTATGAAAGTCTAGAAATTTACTATTGATATCTTTTAATTGTATTTTATTATTTTTAAAATATAATTATGGTGAATGAATATTTTGGAATGGCTCTAGTAAATGATGCAAATTCAAACATGGTGTTAGAGTGAGATCCAAACCAATTTCACCCATCAACAAAAGAAGTAATATAGAATTTTATGGCAATATTTCATGTTACATCTATTCTTTATTTGAATCAAGAATTTCAAATTTTAAATTTTAGCATCATTTTGTTTTGTACCATTTGTGTAGGAATTGTCTTCATTTGCATGTTTTTTGTACAATCGATTGATACGCATCCATGCATCCCAACACAAAAATGGTATGTCAATATAGATAGCATGGTAGTCTAGTCATGTGCCTTAAATCTAGGAGTAGGGGTGATCAAATCCCAATAATTTTTTGAAATCACATCAAAAAAAGAATTCAATAAATCTCTTTTACTCCCACTCATCAAGAGGGTGTAGTGTGTTGGTTGGGATTATTCTTTTATTTGAGGTTATTGTTTGTTTGAATCAATTATAGCAAGGTTTTTTCTTGAATTTTTTTATAAATTAAACTATACAAAGGGATATTCCTCCATCACTTTAGTCACTCTTGCATCAATGGCATAGCAATTAGGTTACACCCTTCTAATGCTCCAATCTATAGTTTTATTTCCTACAAAGCCTTTCTATAACATTTTATCACTATAATGAACAAGTGTACCCATCTTAAAGAGGGACATGATGTTTTGGACTCAAAACACTACATGACATAGTGGTTAGTCCATTTTCTTCATGGTGGAATATCCCAAGAGTGACTTGGAACAGGCATAAATTTTCTTTTTGTTGCAATTATTTATGGCTCAATGCATGTTTCAAATAAATTTAACTCTTGTTTGGTCTTAGCATGCACACATGCAATATTCGTTAGTTCTCTTGCTCCATTTTAGGTCATAGGTGAAGAACACAAGCTTATACTAAGAAGGGTGAACTATATAAGATAAAACTTATCTCTTTTCTTTCCAAAGCAATAACCTTAAATAATATCAATGCAATAATGAAACAATGAACAAATCACCATACACATGAGAGACAAATATTTTATGTGAAAATGCCCTCTCAGGAGAAAACCATGGCAAAATATTGCTTATATTTTTTTCAATAAATTTCATGGGTACCAAACTACAAAATAAACCAATCCCCTATATAATTTCATGGACACCAATCCATAGGAGATACCAATCCTCTTTCTCAGGTTTGTGGACACCAATCCATAGGAGACATCAATACCTTTTCTCAAGTTTGTGGACACCAATCCATAGAAGACACCAATCCCCTTGGTCAATTTTTTGGACACCAATCCATAGGAGACACCAATCCCCTTTCTCAGGATTGTGGACACCAATCCATAGGAGACACCAACCCCCTTGCTCAGGTTTATGGACACCAATCCATAGGAGATATCAATACCCTTGCTCATGTTCATGGACACAAATCCACAAGAGACACAAATCCCCTTATGCTTACAAATCTAGTCTAATTTTTTTCTCAAGTCTATCATCAAATCTTTCTCACAAACACTGCTTAAATCTACTCTAAAATATGCTCATAAACACTGCTCAAATCTGCTCCAAAATCTGCACACAAATACAACTCAAATTTGCTCCAAAATCATCTCACAAATACTACTCAAATATGCTCTGAAACTTGCTCACAAATACTACTCAAATATTCTCAAAATCCTGCTCACAAATACTACTAAAATTTTCTCCAAAACCTACTCACAAATATTGCTCAAAGCTGCTTCAAAACCTGCTCACAAATACTTCTCAAATCTACTCCAAAACCTACTCATAAATATTGCTCAAATCTGCTCCAAAACTTGATCAATAATGGCATCAAGTTCTTCACCTTTTCTTGAGTTTGCTTTATTCAACTAAAAGCAATTCAGACATATTCTACCCAAAATTATTTTAACTTCATGAACATATAGATGATGATATGCACTAGTGTAGAAAGCTTCAAATGGTCAATATGTTCTTCACATTAGTCTATCTCTTCCACATATCTCACATTTATTACAGATTAAAGGTAGCTCAAATCTAGCATTAGATAACTTGTGTGTTGAATTGGAGATACTAATACCTTGTTTTTCTTCCACTGTCATGTGCATCTTTTCTTCTTCTTGAAATGGTTGAATTGTCATTCCTTGTCAATTAAATGCTTGGGTGAATAGGTGACTGTAATCCTCTTACTCTATTCTTTGAAGCCTTGCCTTGTTTCAAATATATGCCCTCTAAATCTACCTCAATAATGATGATCTTACTTTTGCATGTGCTCTCCAAACATGCCTTGACAAAATAATTTTCCTTTTGTATATGCCTTCGAAATCTTCCTTAATAATAACGATCTTATTTTGAAACTTATAAAATAAAAATTTATAACAACAACATGACTCCTTATAGCTCTCTTTTAAAACTTGCAAAATAAAAATTTATAATACCAACATGACTTCTTATATCTCCCTTTTATAACTTGTAAAATAAAACTTTATAAAAAACAAACTAAATCCTTATATCTCCTTTTAATAATTTGTAAAATAAAACTTTTTTTTTTTGGTAATTAAGGTACATATTCATTACAACCGGGTTTTACAGGTTGACCCAAAACCTATTACAAAAACAACGCATCGCTGAAACGGGACAAGATCTCAATAGGGACAATCTGCCCATAGCCCCCTACTGAGGTCACACAGCCAAAAAAGAGCAACACCCTTACAAAATGTTACACACACCTTAGAATACTGGCAGTCGACACTTTTGCCACCTAACACTTTCTCTTTTATTTTGGTCATGACACTGTGACATGTCACGATATTGTGACACATTTTATTCCTTCTCTTGCTTTTCTCTTTTGGTCATGAAAAAGCGACATGTCATGAAATTGCGACACTTTTCCTTCCTGCTCTTTATCTTCTCTTTTGGTCATGAAAGTGTGACATGTCGCGATATCATGACACTTTTTCCTTCTTGCTTATTCTCTTCACTTTTGGTCATGAAAAAGTGACATGTCACGATATCGCTACACCCTTTCTTTCATTTTGAACATGTCACAAAATCGTGACACTTTTTCTTTCCTCCTCTTTATCTTCTCTTTTGGTCACGAAATTGTGACACGTAGCGCTATCGCGACACTTATACTTCATGTTCTTTCTCTTCTCTTTTGGTCGCAACAAGATGACATGTTGCGATATCGTGACACTTTTTCCACCTTGCTCATGCTCTTCTCTTTTGGTCACGATAAACCAACATGTCGCGATATCGCGACACTTTTCCTTCCTACTCTTTATCTTCTCTTTTGTTCGTGAAAATATGTCACGATATCGTGACACTTTTTCCCTCTTGCTCATTTTCTTCTCTTTTGGTCATGAAAAACTAACATGTCGCGATATCACGACACTTTTTCTTTCTTGCTCTTTCTCTTCTCTTTTGGATGCAAAAATCCGACATGTCACAAAATCGTGACACTTTTTCATTCATGTTCAACACATCGCCAAAAAGTGACACTATTTCCTTCTTTCTCACCAAGTCGTGATATCATGACCCTCTTTCTGTCTTGCTTAGCATGTCACGATATCATGACCCTTTTTCTTTCTTGCTCTTTCTCTTTTCATATGCGACATGTCGCAAAATCGCGACCCTTTTTCCATGTCGCGATATCGCGACATTTTTTCTTTTATGCTCAACATGTCACGATATCGCGACACTTTTTCCTTCCTCCTCTTTCACTTCATTTTTTGTCACAAAAATGTGATGTGTCACGATATCGTGCCACTTTTCCTTCTTGCTCTTAGTCTTCTCTTTTGGCCATGAAAAGACGACATGTCACGAAATCGCGACACTTTTTCTTTCTTGCTCTTTCTCTTCTCTTCTAGTCGCGAAAAAACTTTATAATAATAACATGACCCCTTATATCTCCCTTTTATAAAATTTTATTTAAAAACTTTGCCCTTACCTTGCACATCAAAACTTAGCAAGTGATGGATGAAATTCAACCTTATGATCTCTAGTTGTGCAGTGCCCTAATGCAGGCTTGTGACCAACTAGGATAACCCAGCAAATGAAACCAAAAGGGCACAATAGAAAACTTAACTCCTTCATTGTGCTATCTTAAACATAAAACACTTCATCAAACTAGGTAACAAGGAGATTCGACCCATGAACCTTTTGCACCCCAGTACCCTAACATGGGCTAGACAAATTACTAGGCTACCCCAGTAGATGAAACCAAAGGGGCACAATAAAATACTTAATTCCTTCATTGCACTATCTCAAACACCAAATGCTTTAGAAAAACAAGCATCGAGGAGATTCGACCCTCGAACCCTCTGCACTGCAGTGCCCTAACATAGGCTAGTCAACTAACTGGGCTACCCTAGAGAATAAAACTAAAGGGGCAAAATAGAATACTTACATCCTTCGAATTGTTGCTACACAACCAAACTTGTGCTCCTCTCTTCCCTTGTCTTCTACTCACTAATTTCTCTCCTATCTTGTCTTCTACTCACTGCTCGCACTCCTCACAAAGGATATTTGATTTTCTTACAACCTTGCAAAATGAATTATTGCCTCATATAAATATGCTTTTCCTTTGTCTTTCATGCCCAAGGAGGTCAGCCCATCATTTAAACATTTGAATTTTAATTTCACTTCAAGTTGGCCCACTCTTTTTACCTTTATATTATAATATTAAATATATGATTTAAATATTATAATATTTGAATATCTATTTAAATATTTTGATTTAAATATAAACCTTCCACTTTAATATTTAAATATTAAATCACCCTTGAAGATATCTATCTTGACATCAATGAGAACTCAATAATTCTAACAATCTCCCCCTTTGTCATTGATGGTAAACCCTGCAAAGAAATTGTCCTCTACTGAAACATGATCACAAGCTACTCCCCTTGACAAGTTGCTCCCCCTTACTGAAACTCTCCCCCTTTGAAATCAATGGCAAAGGCTCATCGGGGCTGAAATATAAGATGCTTGATAATGTCCCCTTACTACCTGCTCTTCTTTGAGGTATTCAATGATGAGATGGGAGTAAAACTCCCAAATTACTATGCTCTTTTTATTGTTTTATTTTCTTCTCTAAACTTTGGAGGACATACCCTTTTGAACATTTTGACCATCCTCTTTTTTGCTTGACTTCGGAAGTTTAGGGAACATTGTTCTACACCATCTAGTTGTATGCCCAAAATTATTACATTTGTAGCATATGATGTTGTAGTCCATGAGAGGTGCAAATGAATTGAAATTCCTCTTGGTGAAGCCAAAATTATTATTAGCACGAAACTTGTAATTTATATCTTTAAGACCAAATTTGTGATATGAAAAACAATAACCTTGAAAGAAGTATTGAAACATGTTTGATTGCCTTGGAGGATATTATCACATGGTTCTCTCATTGTTGTTTTCGTGATGGATTTCGTTCCTTGATGATGCTTTGTTTTCTTCCTCTTTGATTCTTCCACTTCTCAACACATCAACATAGGTCTTAATCTCTTATTTAATTATTTTCTTTGATGTCTCTCTTCCATTTGAGCTTGACTCTGTATTTTGTTTCTTTTGACCTTCTTCAAAAACAAGTCTAGTCTTTATAACTGAAGATCTCTATGCTTTGATAATATCATCCACCAATTTTGTGCTTCTTTCAAAATGATGTAGCTTATCATTAGATTCATTCACTTTCTTTCTTAGAGAGACAACCTCATGCTCTAGTTTTTCACATTCTAATTCTTTTGCCTTTAACTGCTTAGTCATACCTTCTTCAATTTGCTTTGCCTCTTCAAATTTAACTTTCAAGTTAATGAATTCTTGCCATAACTTTACCTTTGTCTTCTCATTTGGATGTTTGATATTTTTTAGTCCTCATCTCATAGGCTATGATAATTCCATGCAACTTTTCCATGCTTCAGGTTTTAAGATCCTTCATTTCTTCAATCATTGAAACCTTTGCATAAAATCTCATCGAAAGTGACCTTAATATTTTTTGAAAAATATCAGAGTCTTCGATATTTTTGCCAAGTCCATGAATGGTGTTGACAACTTCATCAATGTGTAGTAGATATTTTACAATATCTTCCTCATATTTCATCTTCAAATATTTAAAATTCCTCCTTGTTGTGACATCCTTCACAAAGACCCCACAATTGGGGACCCACCTTAAATTTTGTGATTTCAGGAGACTTTTTTTATCCAATTTTGCTCGCATCAAGGTCTTTGAAAATTTGCTTTCACTTTGGAATTGTTGACATATTTGCATTTTGAAGGTTTGAATGTAGTTGCAATGCTTCAAACTGAATATTTTGATTATTTGCATATTAATTGCATTATTTCAAATCAAATAATTTGATTAAAATCATTTTCAAAGATTTAAATGATTAATTTTCATTTAAATAATTAAAATGAATTTAAATAATTAAATTTTATTTTAGGGTTAACCCTAAAATTAATGCAAAATTGAAATGAATATATCTTGAGCTAGACAACTCTGTTTGATCTCATTCAAAACTTGGTAAAAAGATATGGATTTTCTCTTTCTAATGGTACCAAACTTATAGGATTTTAGATGTCAATTTCACCAAAAAATAGTAGTTTAATTTAGCAATTTGGGAACTTTAAAATATCATATCTCATAAACCATGATAGATATTTGGATGATCTCAATAATTTTGAGCACCCTTTTGGCATATTTAGATGAATGGAAATGTTCATTAAAATATGAGAACTTTGAAATAATTTTGGAAAAAAAGAAAGTTACTAATAAAAAAAAGTAAAGTTTGGTTTTGTTTTAATATTATGATTATTATTTCATTATGCAGGTAATACAAGGGCAAGGGTTGAAGAAGATAGTTATAAAATCCATTCCTGAAACTATGATGAAACAGAATAACTAAACTTTTCAAATTATAAATAATTCATTGAGATTCATGGAAAAGGTCGGATATTTTTGTAGAGGAGGAGGAAGAAGAATTTGAAGGAGCAAAAGAGGAGAACCAAGTAAATGCTACAAAGGATTTGAGATATACAGAGATATCAGGAGATTTTTATTGTAAGATCAATTGATTATATTAAATTATTTTGATTCAAATATGTGTAATTATGTATTTGAATGTTGAATAAATGATTTAATATAGTTTCTTTAAAATTAAATTCCATCGAAGATTGCACCGATTTATTGTTTTATTGTGTAAATTCTGGTAGACAATGAATCTGGTTTAAGGTCTCTATGTTTTTCATACTATAGTAATTAGTCCGAGATTAGATTTAATTTCTTTACTCTAGAACCTTTATAATTTATTTTTATATTGAAAATCATTGCATAAATTGGACTTAGTTCATTTATTATAAAGTATAACTTTATAACTAAGTCATGAATAAATAAATTTAATAAAGATAAATGATTATTTTGATCTTAACTTTAAACTCATAAAGTTAAAGTTCAAAATTGATATCTTTTACATTGAATAATTTGGATTTATTATAATCTGATTAGATTTATCCAAAAGATCCAAATTTTACTTTGGAGGATCATATTTGTTTTTAAGTATTTTATTCCATAAATATTTAATAAACAAATAATATGAGAAAAACATATTTATGAACTTGATTTTCAAAGCATAAGATTCACAGTTCATAGATCAGTTTTATATTAAAACCCTATGGATTATAATTATAAGGTTTGAAAACCTTACAATTTTGGGGTTAAACATCATTACTTTTATTCATTTTCCAAATATTTTAATGTTGATTTTATATTTGGGATGAATAAAATATTTTTATTAATTAAACCTTAGATTTTAAAAGAGTGAATATTTATAATCAGGGTTTATATTTCATTTGAATTTCACATACTTTGATTTTTATTAAAGTAATTGAAATTTCATATTAATTAAAGTGCTAAATTGAACATTTGATTTAAATCATTCGAAGTATTTTAAATAAAAGTTGTTATGAGATGATAGAATGGATTTGCACAATGTATTGAAATTATAAGGCAAATTCATCTATTTTGTTTTGAAGAGTAGAATTTGTGTAAAAGGCATGTAATACATGATGAATTCAAAAACAATTACCTGATTTCCATGCCCCTTGTTAACAGTACTTGCAATCCATTGAGACTATTCAAGCACTTATTTACGCACATATGTATGACACATTAAAACATTAAGTGACAACCTTGGAGAAGTTTAGTTTCTTTGCAAGAGAGGAATTTGAATCCTAGTTGTCGAGTGGTTTTTGTAACTAGAAAAAATCACACCTCAACAAATTGGTGCTAGAAGGAGGGCCTGAAACGTACTATTTTAATTTTTAGCATGTGTAATTTGTTGTTTAAAAAAATAATTGAATTTTTTTTATTTTTGTTGCATTAATGTTAATTTGTCATAAATTCGAAAATTAGGTTATGATTCAATTCTTGTGAATTTTCATACATAACATTGCATATTAAAATTGGTTCAATGAAAAAAATGATTTACCCTACTTTAAGCATGATGGGACGATTACAGCTGAAGAACATATTCATGAATATAAAAACATTATGTTTCATTTTCAAATTATGTAGGAAGATGTTTTTTGTAAAATGTTTCCATACACATTGGATAAAGTTGCTAAAGATTGGTTTATCAGTTTACCTGTAGGTTCTACCGCTTCTTGGAATCAACTAGAAACAATATTTCTTGAACATTTTGGAACATTGGTTGACACAAATTCATTATCAAATCAATTTTCCTATATCTATAAACAACCTAATGAATCCATGAGTCAATTTAATGATAGGTTTCATAAGTTGTATATTGAAATAGAGATACATTTCATCATTTCAAAAGAAGTTGTTCAAATATACTTGGAAGCTTTAGACTCTTTTACTATTAAGTGTTTAGAAAAGTTTCTTAAAGATTTATGCTTGTTGTAGTAGGGTAAAATTGACACATTTAATTTACCTAAACATCATAAAAATTATTCAAAATTTACCCAAAAGTCGACTGAAACAGTGAGAAAATAATCTCCTTATTTTTTATGTTAATAAACCAAAATTTGTTTGATCGTTGGACAAAATCGCCCAACGGTCAACAAAATCGCCTAACGATCGACAAAATCGCCCCAAAACAAAATTTTGTCAAATTTTCTAAAAGAAAAAATTTGGTTTAAAATGTCTTACCTAGTTTAGTCATTCAGATCAAGGAGGCTGGCGAATAGATTGAAGGTGGTAAACATTGGAAGGATAAAAACCTTCTCTATTTTTAGTCTAACCTCCCAACTTCATCAAATCTCTCCTTGACCTATTTAATCTACCTCTCTTTCCCTTTCTCCCCTTGGAAGGTTGAATTTTGATTTCTTGAGATAGCTTCTAAACTCCCTTAAGGATTCCTTGCATCATTTTGCTATGCAATTCCATCTCCCGGTATCCCCATTTGTTTAATTTTGTCATTGCAGGTCCCAGTTACAATCACCCAGATATCAGCATAATCTCTAGGAGATCGACAGAAATGCTAGGCGATTTCGTCTGAAACATCAGGTGATTTCGTTAGATCAGAGGTGATTTTATCAAAAGATAAGTGATCATGTCTGTAGATCAGCAAGGAGGCAAGGATTCAAACCACTATTTGCATCTCTTTCTCTGTTTTCTTTTTTTCATGCATTGTTCAATATTTATTTAGTTTACTACTAAAATTTGCATATTGCATCTTGGTGTTCACCATAATTTTAATTAACTACATCATAAAATCAGGATCATAATCACATAAATCCATGGCACACTAGGTTGAATTGTAATCATAGTGTTCTCGTGTCATATCATATCCACTTGCATATAGAAGTTAAAATATATTTATGATTTGGAATACAAGAAAATTGTCGTATTTTGCAAGAAACCTTATTTTTTGTCAATTATTTTGTTGTAGGATTACGACATAATCGCCTATGATTTTGTCAAATCGATGTCCGTGCCTGCCACCTTAGCGCCAATTCAATGCCACGTGTCCTACTCTTTGTCTCCCACGTCTGCATCTCAAACTGCATGCCACCTGTTAGCATCCACGCCAGATTGTAGGATAGTCAACATCCACGCCAGCTCAACTCCCTATAATTTACCTCGGGATCCATGCACTCGGATCTTCATCGAAGTTTGTGTGTCCTCCTGGTGCTCCTAAACCCCTATGCAATTGGGCTCTGATACCAGAATGTGACAGATAATTACAACGGTCGAAAAAACATAAATTTTAAATAATTAATTCAAATAAAAAAATAACCCCCATAACATTAGGTGCGAAATACAATATATTTATAGAGGGATGAAGTCGGTGGAATGGCGGAGGGATAAGGAGGATGGAGATAAGGGAGGATAGGAGGAATGGGAATATAGGAGGAAGGGGAAGTGGAGGAATAAGGGGAGATAGGAGAGAATATCGCGGGAGAGAAACAAAACAAATCTGTCGACAAAAGTTCTACCGACAAACTGGAGACTTGTTCACACTGCAATAAGAAAACAAGACATCTTTAAGCCGCTTCGACTGTAGTCTTGTTCACACTTGCAACAAAATTAGATACAATGTAGATCTTATATAAATTTTTGGAGTGTTTGAAACCTCCATTATATTCCAATGTACTATTTCGTAAGCTTTCATTAATGGCTATTTTCTAAGTTATTGAAGATGTTTCTCATATATTTTTCTAGTATATTATAATCCATTATCATATAGTTAATATTGCATGCTAATTTTAGATCTTGTGGTTGTGTTTCCTTAAATATATATCATCAAAATATAACATTATTGTCAAGGAAGTCTCTCCTCCCTAGCATATGGGAATTCTAGAATAGCTTCATCATTGGGAAATAATGGGAGAAAGATAATATTAATAGGAATGTGAATTGAGAAAGATAGGGGCATGAGATTGGGAATTAAGAAATATAGAAATGTGTTTAATAGGTTATGGTCTTAATTGCTTATAATTTTTTATTAAATCCTTAATGATAACCTTGGGTTTTGGCTCGACAAAAAACTCAACTTCGATTAGATGTCTTGTCATACAAGAGAGTGAAAGATGAATCAAATCATCAAGCTGGTTGTAAAATAATATGTCTAAATGGAAAAATATTTCTAGATCTAGAAACAGTCTAGAAGGGATAATACTAAATGCCTAGGCATTCTATATTTTCCTAAAATTTTTAAAAACTAGGATTATCATATTTTGAGGCAGCCACAATGGCCAAGAACTATCCTACAAAATTTCAAATAATATGGGCATAGTAGGAGTTCTATAGGTTAAACCATAATTAGGGATTGAAAAATCAATAGGGACAGGCCTATAAATAGATGAAATATCATAATTGCCCAAGATCACTACTTTTAGAGACTATCTTGATACTACTAAAGAATTTTTAACAAATAGTGATCCAACAGTGGATTCTGGTTTAGGATAGATTAAGGCCATGTTGTAATTAGCATATCTAGAAATAGAGTAGTCAACATGAAAAATTTAAAACTAATAGATTTCATCCTTTGATAAATGCCTAGGGAAGGAAATAGTTCCTATTTCACCTATCCTGTGCTAAGTTTTTGAAGTAGAGATAACATAAACATCAATTTGTTTAGCCTTGTAGTTATTACATTCAACATTATTAATTATACAATAGGTAAACAAATTATTGATATAGATTACATAAAATTTTATATCAAGGTAATCATCACCATCATCTAAAAGAATTTTTTCTGAACCTACTTGATAATGCCTCACATACACCACAACAATAGTCATAGTAGAAGGAGAATTCTAAGTTTTAATGTTAAAGACTCAATCAAATTCATTATCTATATCATTATCAATTCCCTCCCCTATTATATCATTAAACATTGCTTATTTTAATTTGGCAAAATTCTGATGGGATTTATGTAGTTTGACCAACCTTTGGTAAAGAAAAATAGAATATTATCCATATTTATATTTCAATAGTGGTGACAACTTGTCTCCTACCTTTTGAGGAAGGGAAATAATACCTTCTATATCAATTTGATAATATTTATATTCATACTTGTCTTGAGGGCATTTAAGAAAAATTTAGGATACCCCTTATATGACTTCCCTCTAGATGTCCATTGAGGGTCATGTTCATAAATGTAAAACATGTGTGTCTCATCCACATAAGGAATAATAAAACTATCATGGAATAAATTAAGATACCTCCAAGGATCTAAATCTCTATATATGGTAAAATTATTACCATCATAAGCATATTTAACCACTTGACAAGTATACGAAGCTATGGATTTCATCTTACTAGTCCAAGGTCTTTATAATACCATGTTATAGTTGATCTAAAAATTAAAAACCATAAAAATCACTCTTACTTATTTAGGCCTAGCTAAAACTAGAAATCAAATGCAACCCATAGAATCTTAAGTTTTACCACCATAAGCATGGAAATGACTTATAATAGAAAGGGTATTTTCTCTAGGGATCTTTAGTTTATCCATCAAGGACAATGACATGACAACCGCACCACTCCCTTCATCAATTAAAGCCTTATGAATAGCCATATTTTTATAAAAATAGTTATAATAAATGGCAAATCATCAACATTTTTTAAATAATAAACATAAATCATGTTTTTAAAGTAAAATCATAACCAAATTAGGGCTAGTATGTGCATTAATACAAATTTTTTCTCTATGTGATTGAATATATTACACTTTATAAGACCCTAGAATGGTAGGTATAGTATTATATATTATTGGTCTAGGAATCTACATCTCATCTTGTAAGTCTCTTAACATTTGTCTTTGATAAGGAGATGTCCTAAGTAGTTTTAAGTAAAGGATATTTGAAGGGATTGTGCAAAACTCTTCAATAGTGTCTCACATCTTTGTTTTGCTCATGACTAGGTTTAGCATCAATTCTTTGGGCTGAGTGACAACTTGTCAGTTTTTTTATCATGGATGACTACATCACCACTTTAAGCAACAATCATGGTCTTTCATTATTTTTGAAAATGACAAGTTTCATAGACTAGGTTAAGGCTGTCTCAAAACTGTTTTCTACACTTTTGAATGTTTTTTATATTTGTAAATGGTTTCCAAATAAGCAAAGGAGATTTTGGAATATTATCAATAATAACAAGATTAACCATTTATTGAAGGGGTTCTTTCTTTTGTCCTTTTATTTTCTTCTTTTGCTTCTTTATATTAAGGTGCACTCCTACTAATAGTAGAAATTTTTTGATCCAAATATGTAATTATTTCTCTTTACACCTATAAAATATTGATATATTGATACACATTTGGTTAACTAAAAATGTGTTGTCTATTTCGACCAGTTTGGACAAAGACTTGCTTAACTTAACAAGAATTTTGTGAAGTACTAGGTCCAATATTTTGATCTTGGGAATGATTGCTATTTTGATTTTGATAATTTTGATTCAATCCTTGTTGTTGATAGGAGCTTGTTATTCCTAGTTGGGGAATGGGGTGTTATATATACCTAACCTTTTATTGCAAGGGTGATTAAACCTCTTATGGAGATTCTTTTTTTTTCATGAAATGAAGTAGTCCTATCATTGTTAACTTGATCAATAATGAAATTAGGGCCAAAGGCTTGTCTAAGGAAGAAATTTCATAAATATATGCAAATGGAATTATTATGACTATATATAACATGCCAAAATAAAATTTTATTAACATCATTCCAAATAGGTGCTTCAAACCTATCATATTTTATATGATTGTATTTCAGCTCAAGAAGTAGGAAAATTTTGACAATATCTTTATGTCTAGTGAGGCATCATATTCTTAAGTATTCAACCACCTCCATATTTAGTTAACATGAGGATAGGATATTTAGCTATATTTAGTTCATGGTTGGTATCTTGGATAGCTACATTAGAAACCCCATCCCCTACAACAGTTTTATTAGGGTTTTTAGGTTTCATAGCTTTTTAGGATTTCTTATTTTCCTAGTGTTTAAGGATTTTAATAAAATGAATTATGAAAACCACAAGAGTTATGTTCCTATATCTTATCTTTAAAATAGTTTCTAAGCTTGTTTACAAACATCACCATAGCAATCACCTCAGTTAAACTCATATTTTCAAGATAATTAACTCTTTTACATCTTCTATGAAAATCAATAACATATTCATTAGGGCCTTGTTTGGTTTTTACAAAAATATCCATCACTTTAATTATAAGTTTTCATAAAATTATTTAGGTAATGAATGGAATGTTTTGCTAAGAATGTAAACCAATCAAGAGAATTTCCTACCAAATCCTTAGTCATTAATTTTATTAAAGTTTTTTTTTGTGTAAATCCATATCATTTAGCATGAAATTATCTATAAATTTTTAGGATTTATTATTCCTATAATAAAAAAAACTTACGCATAGCCTAGATGGGTCTATAGTTTCCACATAAAGGACTAGAGATTGACTTTTATAATTTCTTAATGTTTGAGAAATTGATATAGGTAAAGCATCCTAAGAGTAATCTAGGGAAGCAAAAGGAGGAGCATTAGATTTCATTATTAAGGGAGGAATACCAAGTTGTACTATAGGTTTTCTATCGGTACTCAATATTTGATTCATTTTATCTATCAAATCCTACATTTGCTTAGTTTTTTCTCTCCTAAAAGCTTCTAACTATTTTTTAGGATCACATCTATGACTTTATAGCTAGTAAGCTAAAGATTCCATAAGGGTCATCATGTATGTAGCTAATTTTTTATCATTAGACTAAAATTGAGTTTCAAATTTTAGGGGCTAGCATTCGGTCTACTTCATTTGCATGCGCAGTTGTCCTTCCATGATCCCTAAATGTTTCAAAGACTATAGCCATACCATGAAAACCTCATTTTGGGACAATTGTGGTCATGTAATGTAAACCTCATTATAGGGTGTTTGGATTTGATATGGTACTCATATTTTCTACCAAACATCAAAGTTCCTCTAGCTTCTTAGGACCCTATGGTAAATCTATATTATTTCCCAAAGCCAATATTAGGGTCCTTTTCTTCTTTTGAATTAAAATCCTTTTTAGACCATATCCTTAAATCTAAATTCATCATCATAAGAAATAAAAGGAGGATGGTTGATTGAATTTGGAACACAAATAGAAGGAAGATCCTATTTTATTTCTATGTATTTTATAATATGCTTCTTCTTAGACCTAGTAATCATGCTACCGTCATTGGAAGAATCCATAGGATCCATAATTGTAAGCAAATAACCTACTCAAGAGAAACCAAAATTTTACCAAAGTGTTTTACCAATAAGAAAATAAACTACAAAAAGCCTTATAGCAAATTAAATTTTATTTTTGGAAAATCCTTAAGATAAGATGAAAAACTATGAAAATATATTTTTTGAAACACATAAAAAAATGGTGGTTAGCACAAAATCTATGTTAGTTAACCCATCAAACCATAGTGGCTAAAAATGTGAACAAACCCTCAAAATATAGATTTTGATTGGGTTTATAAAAATGTTCGGAGGAAAAAAACAATATCTAATACAATTAATTAAATAAATAGCAGATAAACCAATATGATCAAACTAATATAACAAAGAAATTAATTAATAATAAATACCAAAATATATCCTAATCCAACCATAAATAAAATAAATTAATTTAACAATAATTGCACTAAAAGTATCCACAAAATACTAACAAGATAAGTGTAATCCTAATATTGTGAAGATATTGTATTGACAAGTAGGGCATTAAGGATCATTCTATTCAAAAAATAAAGAAGCTCATTCCTACCCTATCCTTCTTGCAACATCGCCAAATTAGTAAGGAGATATCATGCTTAGGATGTTTTCAAATGATTCGATCCATCTTGGAATTCAATTCTCAAGTGGTAATCAATGACCTTTGGCTACAAAACCTAGTAGAGCATCCTATCCTCCTCCATGGAAAGCAACAAATAAATGGTTGATGGATTTTGTTGTACCTATAGTAAAAATAAAGAGATAAAGAGATCAAAATAGATTACATGCTACAAAAGCAAAGAGGCAAATAGGATGATATCAATAACAAAGTATTATATTTTCTAGAGTTGAATGAATGGTAATAGAATGGTAAAAAATAAAGAGGGTGAAATGAATATTTATCTAAAATAAAAAAAAATAACATTCTATTTGGAGTTGATGACTAATTTTCTCCTTTTTTAGGGTCATAAAATTATGATCATTAGTGCAAATGATGTGTCATTTTAACCCTTGGTGTAATAACATGTTAGTTTTATGACCATGCATTAAAAACCCTAAGAATAATCATACAAATAAACTCCCCACTTAATGTGGAAATCTTGGAACAACAAATATTTAGGATGTACACTTTGGGGATGCATGTCAAAAAATATCTTAATCATGACTCTATCATTATTTTTAGGTTTTAGAAAAGTTAGGAGGTAAAATTTTCATGTAATTTTTATAATCGAGTGACGAAGGGAAACCATTATTATCATCCAAAATGGATTCCTATCATCTTACCCAAGGACTAATTAAGTCAGTTCAACCATGTTCTATAAATAGGAGTAAAGGACTTTCCTCTACCTATAATGTCATTTGTTAGTGCTCTTTTTACAAATATAGTCCCAAAACCATCTTAATTGTTTTTTCTATATTTTAGGCTTATGTGTGCTTCCTTTTATCAAAATGCTCCATTCTAATTCACTTCATAGAAAAAGGGATGCTTTGTGGGGGCAAGATGTATACTAATAAAATATTGAATCTCAATTTCAAAAGCAAATTGATCATCAAGGTTAAATAAAGGAAGTGTTACTTCCATCCCTTTATGAGTAATGATTTTTGATATAGGAAAGGGCATAGATGTTGAGTGGGATATGTAAGACCTTGATGTTCATAAACCATAGGTCAATATTTAGATATCATTCCCCTTGACTAAACACCTATGCTAGAATCACTTGATATCATCTAATACCATATAAATTATTTTATAATACTTATAAAACTTGGAGGTCTCCATACCTACCCTAGGTTTCATTACTTTCATCCATCTAGGTGAGAACATCACTTTATTTCTAGAGTATAACTCTCTTAAAAGTTGATTCCCTAGCATCAGACCACACTGACACCATCACTCATAGAGCAACAAAGTTAAAATTGATTTCCTTGTTGGATTGATCACAATCAATATTTTTATTTTACCAGTAATAGCCAATTATTTAAACTATGGTCAAGTAGAGCACAAAACCACTATCAATTCCCTTATTAAGAAAAATTATCAAATATCAAATCACTATAAACAAATCATCAAAAAAATTATTTTATATCAAGTCATTAATTTGAAGCCAACATAACATAGACATAGTATTCATAATAGCCAAATTCTCTCTTCTTCTTCCATTGTCTATGTCATCCTCTTCCCTTAGAGGTTGTAAGGGAGGCAATAGGAAGCCCATATCTATGGTCTCTTGAATAATAGCAATAGGAACTCCTTTTATCTCTATATTAGTATTATTATTGAATGATACCATACCTTAAGGTCTTTAGACAAACAACCTTAATCAAGTGGAGTATAGAGGTGTAACAAAAATAGCAGTAGCAATAGAAGCAACTAGGACATAGAGAAGTCCCAATCAAAGGTTTTCATGAATCTTCATCAAGCATCAAGGTATGTCAACACAAGCTAGTATAATATTTTCTATTTTTTAAATTTTTCTTGCATATTTAATTTACAAGAATCTTAGTACAGATGCTAATGTTTATTTTGTGTATCTATTTTATTGCATGGTCAATTATTTTACTTTACCTTTCTATGATTTATTGCTTTTCTTAGAATACTAGTGTTGCATATGTGTGACCTCTATATATTACCTCTCCCTTCTACTTTTCCATATTATTTTTCTTAGATTGTTATTTCAGGAATATTATTTGCTCCAATTATGTCCTGATAATCCCCATATTTACACCTTAACTGGACCTTATTAATAGCACACGTTTAGGGTTTCTTCTTGATTTGGCTTAGTCCAAATTTAAGAGAAACATTACTTATATATGGTTTTGATAATAAGAAAAATTATTAGGAAATAAAAATAAATGTGAATCTAATGTAATGTATCCATCTAGTGCAATCAAATCATGTCACTCATAATGAAAGCAAAAAATATATTTCTGAGGTGTTATTGCACCAATCTCATATATTTAACTCTAAAATATTTCACTTGCTTTAATTATGTTTGACATTAAATTATTTCATTAATTTTCATTATTCTTGACACCAAATTATTTCAATTTTTTCATCATTATAATTGACATGACTTGATAACACTACATATATGACCTAGTATACTCCTTACACTCACTAGATGGAATACACTAAATGGTAATTCTTCAATTGTTGGAGATACATCATATATATAGTATTATAGAGTGTTTAATTAATAGATTGCTTCTCCCTCACATCACTCATTTCTAAAAATACAAGTGCTAGATTTTTTAACAATTTTTTTTCTTTTCACGATTGCTTTTAAACTGAGAAAGTAAGAGGGTCGAGAAGATTTTTGGGGCCGTGCATGTTAGGGTTGGAGAAAAAATAGTAGAGGAATGACTGGTAGTGGATCAAATGGTAGAGGATTTGAATGATAAGAAAATATTATCCTTGCAAGAGGTCCTCATGGGCTCTGACCCATCTTCTTTAGGGCATGTATTTGGAGAAAAATCAAGCCCATTTGGAGTTGTTTCAGCTAGGGTTTTTAGAGCTACAAAAGCGTATGGTTGTCTTGAAAGAGCTCTAGATAGGCTGTCTTTGTGATTCAACCATATTCAATTGTAGAGGATGTTGAATACCTAGCTAATCATACCCTAATTTATAAATTTTTAGGAATTCAGGTCCTTCTCATTTTGCTGGAATATTGGGCTCGAAAAGTATGGAATTCAGTTGGAGATATGGAGATCATGCTAGGGGAAAATAATTTTTTCATGGTTGTTTTCTCTTGCATGGAGGATCGACATAAATTTTTTGAAGGAGGGTCTTATTTTTATAACCAGGTTGGCTTGTTTATTAAGCCCTAGCATGTGGGTTTTAACCCTATGGACGAAATTTTTTTGTGGGTGTCGGTTTGGGTCGGCTCCCTTGGTTACCTCTAGAGTTCTAGCAGAATGATATTCTTCACATAATTACGTTGTTGTTGGGGAAGCCGATGGGTCCTTCTCAACAAAAAATGGATAAAATGGTAGTTTCTTGTGCCCGTGTTTGTGTTGAGATAGATTTAAATAAGTGTTTGCCATATTCTATGGAAATTTGTGTTGGATATTATTCTTGGATTCAATAGTTGGACTATGAAACCCTTCAATTTCGATGTTGTTGGTGTCATGCATATGGACACATTCAGATAAAATGCCCAAAATTACATGGGAACTTGTCATCTAAGCCTCAGCCTCCTAAGCGGGATAGTGGGATAGATAAATGAAAAGCTCCTAAGTAGGTTAATGGGTATGTTGAGGGGAAAGCTCCAATGTAGGATAGTGGGAATGATAAGGAGGGTTTCATTCCTATTAAGTCCCATAATAAAGGTAAGGTTTTGAAGTGATACTTTAATGATAGGCCAGGGATGAATTATATAATAAATTTGATGTTTTAGATGACTTGGACCAGCCTGATGGGGTTAATTTGCAAAGGGATCCATCTGTTGCTCAGATGGACACTGATCAATATTTGGGTAATGTGATTGTTCTAATTTTGGGGACTTGTACAACACAAACTATTGATGGAAGCAAAATTTCTATTCCTTTTGAGGAAAATATGGTTGTTTAGGAGGATGGTGTGGTGGCAGATGATCCTTTGTTGGCTCATTTGGTGGGTTCCAAACATGGAAAAGATTCTAAGGTGAGCTCTATGCTGGGATTGCATAAAAATAATTTTAAAAATGGGGTACCTAAAAATTTTTCTAAGGTGGGCAGGAAGAAATATGTGGAGAAAATAAAACCTGAGGGGGAGTCCTTGGTTGAGTCAGGGTTGGTTAGGCCCCTTGACTCTCACTTTTCCATTCCTCATAAATGATTGTTTTATCTTGGAATGTGAGGGGATTGAATAGCACCCCTCAACAAAAATCTATTTGTGAGTTGATTAAGTTGCATAAGCCTGATATTATTTTTCTATAGGATTCAAAATTATCAGTTGATTTTTTGTTTAGTATTGCTTCCAAATTGTGGGCTCATGGGTAATGTTAGTGTATTGGTTCCCAGGGTAGTTTTGGTGGTATCGTTAGCTTTTGGAATCCTCAAAATCTCTCTCCTATATAGTGGGTTGCTAATAAAGTTATTCTTTCTATGGTTGCTTCTTGTAAGGAATCTGGTGAAGTGATATTATTAACTAATGTTTATGCTTCCTATGATCTTGCTAGGAAAATTTATCTTTGGAATCATATTTGAGTGGTGCGGTTAATGGCTCCTCACTATCCTTGGATTGTTGTTGGAGACTTTAATGCTATCACTAGTTTGGAGGAGAAAAGAGGTGGTGTGGGTTCTCTTCGACAGGCATCTTTGGCCCTTAATGATAATATCATTTTCTTAAACCTTGTAGATATTAAACCTAGTAATGGTATGTTTACTTGGAGTAACAAGATATGTGGAACTGAGACTATTTCCAAGAGATTGGATCATTTTTTGGTTTCTCCTTACTAGATCAATAATAACTAGAAAATCAGTTCAAAAATTTTGGATTGAAGAGGTTTTGATCATTGGCCTATAAAGCTAAATGTCATTCACCAGGGAGTTTATAGGAAACCCTGCTTTACATTCTATTAAATGTGGCTTCAACAACCTTCTCTACATGATTTAATGAAAGTATAGTGGCTACATGGTAGGCCTGCTTATGGAACTACTATGTTCTCCTTTTTTAAGAGGCTTTAGCATGTGAAATATCAGCTTAAGAAGTGGAATAGGCAGAGTTTGGTAATATTTTTGGGGTGAAGTTAGCTACTCAAGAGAAGTTAGATGCTATTACAAGACAAATTAGGGATTATGGCCTCACAGAAAGGAATCTTAAAGAGGAATTTGATGATCATAAGGAGGTAGCTGAGTGGGAATTGAGGGAGGAAATTTACTGGAAACAGAAGGCTCAGATTGATTGGTTGTAGGAAGGAGACAAAAATACTGCTTTATTTTTCAATTCGATTAAAGCTAGAAGGTATGGTAATGCTATTGCTTCTCTTATTTCTTCTCTTGGGGTCCAATTGACTATTGCTCAAGATATTTCAAGGGAGGTTGTAAGTTTTTTTTCCTCTTTGTATTATGAGAATTCTCCCTTGGCATTTGCTGAAGAAAATAGTATTTTGGATTGTATTCCTTTAGTTGTCACTGCGAAGATGAATGAGTTTCTCATGAGACCAGTTTCAATCGAAGAGTTGGAGGGTATTGTTCTAAAAATGAAGAAAGGGAAAGCACAAAGACCTGATGGTTTTCCTATGGAATTTTTCCAATATTTTTGGGAAATTGTCAAACTAGATCTTTTGTATGTTGTGCAAAAGTCTTTCAGAAATAAACAGATGTTGAGAGCTATGAATTCTACCTTCTTAGTGATTATTCCTAAGTAGGAAGGAGCCAATTATTTGGATCTTTTAAGACCTATTGCACTATGTAATGTGGTGTACAAAATTATCTCCAAGTTGATTATTGAAAGACTTAAGCCTTGGCTCAGTAAGGTTATTTCTGATTAGCATGGAGGTTTTGTGGTGGGTAGACAAATCCTTTATGGTGTGGCTATTGCTACTAAGGCCATTCATTCTATGGAAATTTCTAAATAAAAAGCTATGTTTATAAAATTGGATATGGCTAAGGCTTATGATAGGTTTAAATGGTCTTTCTTAAGTAAAATTCTCGTTGCTTTTGGTTTTGACTCCAACTGGGTTACTTGGGTGATTAGTTGTATTACGTCTCCATCATATTATAGCCTTATCAATGGTGAGCCTTCTACTCTATTTCAGGCTTTGAGATATCTTCATCAGGGGGATCCTTTGTCTCCTTATTTATTTATTATTATGGTTGAGGGTTTGGGTAGACTTATCAAATCGCATGTCAGTCAGGGGTTGATCTATGGTTGGATGTGGGGTATTAGTTTACCTACGTCTTCTCATCTTCAATTTGTGGATGATACTGCTCTGATGGGTCTTGCTTCTATTTGGGAAGAAACTAATTTTAGAAGATATTTGGATATTTATTTGGCTGCATCGAGGTAGAAAATATATGAGGGGAAATCCTCCATCTTGTTTTTCAATACCGATCCTCTTATATAGTCCAAAATTGCTTAGATTCTTTGGTTTCAGATTGAAGCTCTTCCTTTAACTTATTTGGGAATTCTTCTTTCTGTGGATCATCTACCTCAAGGAATCTGGAATAATATTTTGAATAAATTCAGGGCTAAAATCTCTCATTGAACTATTAAATGGCTTTATTTTGTTGGCAAAGTGTTACTTCTTAAGTCGGTGGTTCAAGCTTCATATATTTATTGGTGTATGATTTAGGTCGCTCCTGCTAGTTTTATTCATGAGTTTGAATCTATATCAAGAATATTTTTATGGGCTATAAATTTGGAGTATTTAAAATAGAGTTTGGTTAAGTGGAAGACTGTTTGTAGACTAAAATAGGAAGGTGTATTGGGTCTTCGGTTGACTTCTATTTTTGGTCAAGCATTGATGGCCAAGTTTTATTGGAGATGGTGCATTTTTCAAGATCATGCTTGGGCTAAAATTATTTTCTTTAAGTATCTTAATGGGATTGCAAACTCTACGATACCTAGCTACAATTTATCTGGTAAAGGTTATTTTATCTGGAACACCCTTAAGAAGGGAGAATCTCTTGTTAAGCAAGGTTTGTTCTAGATTTGTCTCAAAGGCTCAAAGGCTTTTTTTTGGCATGATTCTTGGGATGGTTTCCCTATAATTTTATCTATGTTTCCTCATCTTCAGGAGCTATGTAATTGTTTCTTGTCTACTGGTTGGTACATGGTGATGGATTATAAAGCTTCCAAAATAATTGGATAGGTGGAGGTAGTTCAATGGCAAGATCCTAGAGATTGGCCGATAGGTAGTTCTATTTAGGATAGAGAAGAGTTGGATCATATTTTGGCTACTAGGGAGTGCTCTTCTTTATAGTATGATGATGTCTTGGATTGGGGTCCAAATAATAGAGGGCTTTTCTTGGTGGCTTCTGGTTACCAAGTTTTAGATAGGCATCATTTTGGGGATAAGGAGGTTCCTTGGTGGAAACTAGTTTGGAATAGGTTTTCCTTACCCAAATGTAGTTTCTATTTGTGGTTGGCTACTCAAATAAGATGTCCTACCTGGGATAATCTCCAAAAGAGAGGTTTTTAGGGCCCTTCATTTTGTTTCCTTTGTGAGAATAGTGATGAATATATAGGGCATTTGCTCTTATAGTGTTTGTTTGTACGGTAAATTTAGCATCTTTGGTGGAGGGTGTAGAAACAGTCTTGTTCTCATACCTCTTCTCTTATTAGTTATGGAGGTTAGGAAGACCTCCTGATAAGGCTTTATTTCTTCAAGTTGCGTGGAGTATTGGGTCCTCATGTATTATATGGCATATTTGGCTTAAAAGAAATCAAAGAATTTTTCAAGGTAGAAAGGTAACTATTTATCAAACTTGGTAGAGAATTATTAGTATGATCCAAGAAACAGTTTCTTCTAAATGTCAGATCGGTATTCCTTTGGAGTATTCTAATATTTTGATGATGCAGGATCTAGGTTTAGTGGAGAATTACCCTCATCCTTCTGTATCATTCAAGAGGAGAGGCATTAATCAAAAAGTGCAGAGAGATGGTCGATAGCATCCTCCACCTCGGGGGTGTTTAATATTAATATTGATGGTTCTTCTAGAGGGAATCCTGGGCATGTAGGTATTGGTGGTGTTGGGACAGATAGCAGTGGTGCAACTCTTTTCATTTTTTTTATTATAAGGGGAAGAAGACTAATAATTATATGGAGACCCTTGCGATTTATTTTACTTTGAAAAAATGTTATGCTCTAGGATGGCAGAAGATAATTTGTTAGTCGAACTCTCAGATTCTTATTAATTTATTGAAGACTCATAATGTTTCTAATGTTCATTGGCAACTAGTACTAGTAGCTCGATAGATATTTCAAATTTGTTAGTATCGGGAGTTTAGTTCCTTTGTTCATATTCCCAAGGAATGGAATGGTGTGGCTGATTGCTTGGGAAAATGGGCTTTTGAGTTTCAAGAATATTGGAATTTTAGGGAATGGGATCAGCTTCCATTGGATTTTTCTCTACATCTTGCTAATTTTCTCATTGTGGATATGCCTACTTGAGGTTGTTATTTGTTGGATATTTTTGAAGAACACAAGCTTATACTGAGAGGGGGGGTGAACAGTATAAGACCTCTTTTTACTTTTTCCTTTATACTTCAAAATAGTAAAGCAATATACCCAAAGCAATATCAAAGCAATGCACAATATCATCCATAAAGTGACACCAATTTTAACGTGGTTCATCCAGAATGGTTGGGCTACGTCCACAAAAATTTTCTCTAAAATTTATCTCAAATTTCTTTGGGAATCCTTCCCAATTACAATGTTTATGAGCCTCGGCCCAAAGGAGATACCTTCCCCCAATTAGAATTTATGAGCCTCTGCTCAAAGGAGATACCTTCCCCTCTGCTCTGGAAATGATCCCTTAGAATATCAACTGCCTCTACCTCTTGCCAAGCACGTGGAACTCCTTTCCACCAAAGACCTCCTGTCCTCAACGCTTAGCCTAAGAGACCTCTGCCTTCTATGATCACGTCCACAGCAACTCAACAACCTATACCAAACACAGTCAATCGGTCTAGTACAAGTCTTCCTCTGTCTGTCAGAACTATCCAACACTTGAGTTAATCAATCCTCTGCACACAAGCCTTCTCAAATACTTGCCAAATCTGTCCTCAGGTTCTTCTCAAAGAACTAGTGCACCTCTGTCCTCATACAGCAACACTCCACATTCATCTTTTCCCTTTGTGCTCTCTATGCCCTCTGCTATTTCTGCACACTCACAACCGCAATAACAGTGGCACTTAGAACAATTCACCATGACTCTTCGCTCACTCTGCACACTTCGATCAAATTTTGCACTCTGCTCTCGACGATCAAACTTCTCACTCTATGCTCTATCTGCAAACATCGCAACTAACAACACAACAAACTCTACAAAATAGCCTACCTTTTATAATAACTCTTTCAAGATCAAAACCTTAATCTTAGTCGGTTGTAACCCTAATCTTTAGTCGGTTGCACAACCCTAAACTTTGTCGGTTGCAAACCCTAATCTTCGTCTACTCACATTTAACTTTGTTGGCTTCAATTGCCTCTGTAACTCTTCTATAGTTTTTGCTGTAAAACTACAACATGTTGCACTATCACGACACCTTTGCAACCATATACTTTATTTTGGCTTTTGTCACGATATCACGACACTTCAACCTTTTTTGACTTCAACTAAGCTCTTGTCTTGATATCGTGACAATTCTGTCTTTGTCAGCATCAACTTTGCTTTTGTCATGATATCGTGACACTTCTCCCTTCGTCGACCTCCTTTCTGCTTTTGTCATGAAATCACGACACTTCTTCCTCTGCAGACTTCATATTCACTTCTATCATGATATCATGACACTTCTGTCTTCATAACCTCCTCTTTGCTTTTGTTGTGAAATCACGACACTTCTCCTATAGAAGACCTGCTTTCAGTTTTTGTCACAAAATCGTGACACTTCTGCTTTCGTCTGCTTTCTTTTCTTCTTGTCGTGAAATCGTGACACTTTCTGCATCCGTACGCATTCTTTGCAACCCGTCACAAAATCACGACGCTTTCAGCTTCCGTACGCTTTCCTTGTAACCCATCGTGAAATCACGATGCTATCAACTTTTCGTACATTTTCTTTGCAACCTATCGCAAAATCATGATGCTTTCAGCTTTCGTACGTTTTCTTTGCTCTTTGAGTCATGAAATTACGACATGTCATGATATCGCAACACTTTTCTAACTTGCTTTCTCTCTCCTACTTAAGTTGTGAAAATGCGACATATCGCGATATCACGACACTTTTCTAACTTACTTTCTCTCTCCTGCTTAAGTCACGAAAATGCGACATGTCACGATATCATGACACTTTTCCTCCTTAGCTCTTTTCTATTCTTTGGGTCGTGAAAACCTGACATGTTGCGATATCGTGACTCTTTTTCACTGCGAGCTCTTTCTCTCGAACCTGTCAGCTTGGGGTTTACAAAAGACCTTTGAAACTGTCATGCCGTAACCTTCATCAAAACAAATTATTTGACATCAAATCAAATTCCTTCAAAAGCTTCTTGACATCAATGACAACTTATATACTTGAGCAAATGCAATGTACCCAAAGTACACAAAATTGCCAACAATCTCCCCCTTTGTCATTGATGGCAAACCTTTACTAAAAACACTTCTCAAGAGCCAAAACTAAAACCAACTGTGCTAACAACTGACCAACTTCCTTTGAAGTTTTGCTCCCCCTAAATTGAGGCTTTCATTTTTACTTGAAGCTCTCCCCCTTACTCATATCTCTCCCCCTTTGTCATCAATGGCAAAGGGCCACCTTTGGGGCTCGAGACTAAGAATGAGCCTCTTAGCTTAGTCCCTCCCCCACCTCCTAATGAGGTGATTAATTTTGGGGTGGGAGTAAAAATCCCATTAGGCACTGATCATCATCAGCATCTATAACTTCCTTTTTGGGCCTTCTCTTGAACTCTTTGCCCATATTCTTATTCTTGTCACTGTTCTTGTTCTTGTTCTCATCCCTGTTCTTGTTCATGCCTTGATACTTGGACCTAATCATGCCACTATTCCTATTCCTGTAATCTAGAATTTCAGCTCTACGCTATCTGATTATGTGACCTTCATTGTTGCACTTGAAACACTTGACGATGTTGTTTCTCTGAGGTAAACCTAATCTTTGAATCCACCTGTTCTAACCAAACCTATTCTGGCCAAACCTGTTCTAACCAAACCTGTTCCTGTTATTTACCTTGCAATAGACTACCTTGTGCCCAAAATGTTGACAAGAGTAGCAATACCCTTGAAAGAAACTAGCACTTCTAAAATTTTTGTTTACCTTCTTCACTTGAGCCATGCAATGTGAAGCCATGTGACCAAACTTATGACAAGCAAAACATCTGCCTTGAAATTTTCCTTTATTTGACCTCTTGGGTCTTGAAAACTTCTTCTCATTCTAAATTTTGTTTTCTATTTCTACACATCTATCATTCAAGGACTCATGATCTGAAATACTTTCCTCATCAGAACTCTCTTCCTTTTGGAGTCTCTTACTAGACTCTCCAACTTGTTCCTTGTGTGGCTTAACAAAACCAAGGCCTGTTTTATCTATTGTCTTTCTTTGACCTTTGATGAGTGACTTAACATTTTTGGAGCTATCTTGAAACTTGTAAAGCTTATCCTTGTACTCTTTAGTTTCCTCTTTCAAAGAAGCCATTTTATGTTCTAACTCACTATGCTCAAGAACCCTAGACTCTAACTCATCCTTGAGTTCTTGTGTCTTAGCTATAGAGAAATCAAGATTTTCTATAAGATCATCTCTCTCCATACAACATTCATCTAACTTATCCTTGAGTCTAGCATTCTTCTTTCTTTCCTTTTTCAAAGCACTAAGAGCATTAATAAGTTCACTTTCAAGATCCTTTATTTGTTTGCTTTCTGAATCATCAAAGCCTTTTTTAGATTTATTATCACTAGAGGTGCTACCTTTTTCAAAAACCATACAAGCATCTTCCTTATAGTTTTTTGAAGCATCCTCATACATACTAGAAAGCAAATCATTATTTGTACAATCATCTTCAAGGTGACCAAAATTTCCACATCTAATACATTTCATGATAATGAATCTATGTTTTGGTTCTTCCTATTTTTCTGATATGAACATCTCGTTTTCATCATCACTTGAAGAACTTTCACTATCACTACTAGAACACTTACTTGCTTTGTCTAGGTATAAAATCTTCTTGTGCTTGTGAGAATGCCTCTTTCCTTGATTGTTGTGCTCATCGTTGTTCTTCCTGTGATGCTTGTGCTTTTCAGAATCCTTGCTCTTAGAATCATGTTTATCTTCATCACTTTCATTCTTGGGAACAGTACAATCAGTAGCATAATGACCAAACTTTCCACAATTGAAACATCTTATATTTTTCATGCTTTTGTGCTTTCTAGAGAACTTGCCTTTCTTGTTGTAATATGCCTCTTCATCACTAGAAGACTCATCACTCTCTTGAAGCTGTTTACTCTTGGATTTCTTGGTAGCCTTGAAAGTTGCCTCTTTCTTGACATCAACCTTCACTTGAGTTCTTAACTCAAATACTGCAAGTATACTATGGAGCTCATCCTTTTTCAACTTATCCAAATCTTTAGCTTCCTCAATAGCAAAAATATTTTCACTAAATCTATTAGGAAGAGATCTTAAAATCTTATCACAAACATCATTTTCAGCAAGCTCAAGACCTAAGTCTTTCATGGAGTTAACAACCTCATCCATACGAAGCATGTAGTCACTAATATTTTCATCATCATTCATATGGAGTTGTTCAAACATACCTTTGAAGTGTCTCAACTTGGCATTTTTGACATTTGTATCACCTGTATGAACCACCTTCAACTGTTTCCACATTTCACTAGCTGTCTTGCAGTGAATCACTTTGGTGAGATCTGCTTCCGTAAGCCTTTCAAGATTGCATTCATTGCTTTTGAATTGCTATGATGTAGGAGCCTTTCTTCTTTAGTATTAGGACCATGTACAAGAATAGTGTACTCATATTCAATCACTTCCCATACCTCATTACCAAGTGCCATTAGATGAACCTTCATCCTTGCACTCCAAAGACCAAAATTTGACCCATCAAGAATAGGTGTTGCATTGCTACTTGAATGATCCATTGTGTTCTTTACTAGCTTTTCCTTCAAGTTGTTAAACTTTTCGAAGGCACCCGCTTCCGATACCAATTGAAGAACACAAGCTTATACTGAGAGGGGGGTGAACAAGTATAAGACCTCTTTTTACTTTTTCCTTTATACTTCAAAATAGTAAAGCAATATACCCAAAGCAATATCAAAGCAATGCATAATATCATCCACAAAGTGACACCAATTTTAACGTGGTTCACCCAGAATGGCTGGGATACATCCACAAAACTTTTATCTAAAAGTTATCTCAAAGTTCTTTGGGAATCCTTCCCAATTACAATGTTTATGAGCCTCGGCCCAAAGGAGATAGCTTCCCCCAATCAAAATACCTTCCCCTCTGCTCTAGAAATGATCCCTTAGAAGATCAACTGCCTCTACCTCTTACCAGCACGTGGAACTCCTTTCCATCAAAGACCTCCTGTCCTCAATGCTTAGCCTAAGAGACCTCTACATTCTATGATCACGTCCACAACAGCTCAAAAACCTGTACCAAACACAGTCAGTCAATCTAGTACAAGTCTTTCTCTGTCTGTCAGAACTATCCAACACTTGAAAAAATCAATCCTCTACACACAAGCCTTCTCAAAGACTTGCCAAATCTATCCTTAGGTTCTTCTTAAAGAACTAGTGCACCTCTGTCCTCATACAGCAGCACTTCATGTTTGTCTTTGCCCTTTGTGCTCTCTATGCCCTTTGCTCTTTCTGCACACTCACAGTCGCACTTGGTCGAACTTCAACCTTTGCATTTTCTACGCAATCACAGTGGCACCTAGAATAATTTGCCATGACTCTTCACTCACTCTGCACACTTTGATATAATTTTGCACTCTGCTCTCGACGATCGAACTTCTCACTTTGTGGTCTGTCTACGAATGTTGCAACTAACAACATAATGAACTCTACAAAATAGCCTGCCTTTTATAATAAATCTTTCAAGATCAAAACCTTAATCTTAGTCGGCTGTAACCCTGATCTTTAGTTGGCTGCACAATCGTAAACTTCGTCGACTACAAACCCTAATCTTCATCGGCTCACATTTAACTTTGTCAGCTTCAACTGCCTCTGTAACTCTTCTGTAGCTTTTGTCGTAAAACTACAACATGTCATGATATCATGACACATTTGCAATCGTATACTTTATTTTGGATTTTGTCATGATATCGTGACACTTCAGCCTTTTTCGACTTCAACTAAGCTCTTATCGTGATATCGTGACACTTCTGTCTTTGTCAGCATCAACTTTGCTTTTGTCATGATATCGCGACACTTCTCCCTTCATTGACCTCCTTTCTACTTTTGTCATGAAATTGCGACACTTCTGCCTCTACAGACTTCGTCTTCACTTTTGTCGTGATATCTCCACACTTCTGTCTTCATAACCTTCCTCTCTGCTTTTGTCGCAAAATCATGACACTTCTCCTATAGAAGACCTGCTTTCAGTTTCTATCGTGAAATCATGACACTTTTGCTTTCGTCTGCTTTCTTTTCTGCCTATCACAAAATCATGACACTTTCTACATTCGTACGCATTCTTTGCAACCCATCGCGAAATCGTGACACTTTCAGCTTCTATATGCTTTCCTTATAACCCGTCGTGAAATCGCGACGCTATCAACTTTTTGTACGTTTTCTTTGCAACCTATCGTGAAATCGCGATGCTTTCAGCTTTCGTACATTTTCTTTGCTCTTTGAGTCACGAAATTGCAACATGTCACGATATCATGACACTTTTCTAACTTGCTTTCTCTCTCCTACTTAAGTCATGAAAATGTGACATGTCGCGATATCGTGACACTTTTCTAACTTGTTTTCTCTCTCTTGCTTAAGTCACGAAAATGTGACATGTCACGATATCACGACACTTTTCCTCCTTAGCTCTTTTCTATTCTTTGGGTCACGAAAACCCGACATGTCGTGATATCACGACGCTTTTTCATTGTGAGCTCTTTCTCTCAAACCTGTCAGCTTGGGGTTTGCAAAAGACCTTTGAAACTGTCATGTCGTAACCTTCATAAAAACAAATTATTTGACATCAAATCAAATTCCTTCAAAAGCTTCTTGACATCAATGACAACTTATATACTTGAGCAAAGGCAATGTACCCAAAGTACCCAAAATTGCCAACAATTTTTTGGTTGGGTGCTCGATGGTATTGGGGGTTTCTTTATTCTGGCCCTTGTAAGGGTTATTGTTATGGGATTCTCTATTTCTTGTAAAGCTTATTGATTCAATAAGTTTTTACCATTTAAATAAAAAAAAAAATTCCCACTAATTTTACTTTTATTTTGTATGTCTTAAGTTCAATACAAAAATGATCATGCATGATAAAAAAATACAAAATCCATTGACTTTGTGAAAAAAATTCATGAAAACATTCCATCACACATTATAAATTAATAATTTTGATAGTTTGAATTATTAGTTGTATATGTTACTTATGTTTTTTTTAATTCACATGGTGGAATAGGTAGCCGCTATGAATTTGGGTAGGTTGTCTGGATTTTATGGTCGTAACAATATTATATGTTGTGTTGTCCACCCCGAAAGCCACCACACAGTTTTCGTGCAGTCTGTCCCTATAACCACCATGCCACAGTCATTTAAAACCTTTTATGCTACTGAAAGCACTAGGAAACGGATAAGCTTTTAGTCTGGCTAGGCCCATGATATTTGAACCTTAGACCTATTGAACCTTGTATGTAGCTAAGTGTGCATGCACTTGTATGTAGCTAAGTGTGAATGCATTTGTATGTAGCTAAGTGTGAACGCATTTGTAATTCTACATAGGTTAGCATATTTCTTGTTGAGAGAGATTATAGGAAGAGATTAAGACTTAGTCTATGTTTAGAGTGAGCTAAGAAGAGTAGATTGTAGTTATGAGAATAAGTTAGCATCCTCCATTCTAGTTTTGTTATGTTTGATCAAAGCTTATAAAATGTAACAAATGTACAATATTTTCAATATAATGAATATCAAATTTTAGTGTGGTATCAGAGCCAAAGAGAAGCTCTCACACCCTGAGGATTGTGCATCACAATAGTGAGTTCAGTCTATAGGAGCTGAGAGGTGAAATTTTGTTGCAAGTGTGGTGAGGTTCGTGGTGTGAAGGCAACATTGAAGATTGTAGTTTTTGTTTACTATGAAAGAGTGCTCATGATCCATTGCTACTGAGGAGATGTCATTCCACACATTAAAAAAATTGTGCTACTGAGGAGACGTAGATACAAATCGATAATTTTGAAACATTTTTTTAAAATTTCATCCGCTATGCAAATCAAATATCATGGACGATCATGTAGGTGTCGATGTAATTTTGAGATGTTAGTCTTACAATGACACTGAGAGGGGGGGTTGAATTAGTGTAGCTCTTTAAAATTAAATTCATAGCTCTTAAAATAGAAATAATGAAACCTTAGAACCATATAAAGCAAGCATCACAAGAGAACATCACACAACACAAGATTTAACAAGGTTCACCAATGTGGCTACTCCTCAAAAATTATTGCTTGGACTACCATCCAAATCCAGCCCTTACAAAGCAACAACTTTACAAATAATTTACCAGCACCCACTAGAAGGAGCACCAACCCCTAATTTATCTGCACCAACAGAAAGGAGCACCAACCCCTAATGCCAAGCACCAACTTGGACTTCAATTTTGAAACTAGAAGATTGATAGTAAGATACCTTTGCTTTTGTTAGACCCTGACTGGTTACCTTTGCTTTCTCTGCGCACTTTGATTTCTCTACGTAATCACTTCGTAAACTCTACTTCGCTACACTCGAACTTCACATTCATATTCTCCCTATTGCGCACTCTGCTTTCTTAGAGAAATTTCACACTTAGAACGATTCGACACGACTTGATCTCTATGCACAACAATCGTATTTTGCACACTTCGACAACAGCTCAATTCTCCAAATAGCCCTCCTTTTATAACAGAATTCTTGTGATGAAAACCCTAATCTTAGTCGGATGTAAACCCTAATCTTAGTCGACTTTCATGACAACTGTAAACCCTAATTTTAGTCGGCTATCATCAGTCTTCATTAGCTTCAACTCAACCGTGAAAATACAACATGTCATGATATCGTGACACTTTCACTTTCTCTCTCTTTCTCTTTGCTTTGGCCCCTAAAAATACATGTCACGATATCACGACACTTTTTCTTTCTCTCTATTTCTCTTTGTATCGGACCACAAAAAAGCTACATGTCGTGATATCGCGACACTTTTTCTCATTGCTCTTTCTCTTTGCATCAGACCACGAAAATACATGTCGCGATATCGCAACACTTTTTCCTGTGTACGCTTTCTCAATTCCTTTGTTGCAAAAATGTGACATTGCGCAATATCACAACACTTTTGTTATCCTGCTTGCCTGCCCTTCTTGAGTCATGAAAATGCGACATGTTGTGATATCATGACACTTTTGCTTCTCTGCCTTCCTGTCCTTTTTGAGTCGCAAAAATGTGACATGTCATGAAATCGTGACACTTCTACTTTTGAAGTCTTGCTTTCTGCTTTTGTCATGAAATCGTGACACTTCTGCCTTCGAAGTCTTCTTCTCTGCTTTTGTCGTGAAATCGTGACACTTCTGCTTTCATACTTTACTTCTTTGCTTTTGTTGTGAAATCATGACACTTATGCTTTTGAAGTCTTGCTTTCTGCTTTTGTCGTGAAATCGCGACAATTCTGCTTTCGTATGCTTCCTCTCTTTCTTTTGTCACAAAAATGTGACATGTCACGAAATCATGACACTTTTCAAACTTGCTTTCTCTCTCCTATTTTAGTCACGAAAATGTGACATGTCGCAAAATCATGACACTTTTCTTACTTTTTCTCTTTCTTCAAACTTTGTCATGAAATCGCGACACTTCTTCCTGCTTTCTCTTTTTCTTCCAACATGTCACGAAATCGCGATAGTTTTTCCACTTGCTTTTTCTCTTCCAACATGTCACGAAATCGTGACAATTTTTCCACTTGCCTTTTTCTCTTCCAACATGTCGTGAAATCATGACAATTTTTCCACTTGCCTTTTTCTCTTCCAACATGTCGCAAAATCGCGACAGTTTTTCCACTTGCCTTTTTTTCTTCAAACATGTCGCAAAATCGTGACAGTTTTTCCACTTGCCTTTTTCTCTTCCAACATGTCATGAAATCGAGACAATTTTTCTACTTGCCTTTTTCTCTTCCAACATGTCGCAAAATCGTGACAGTTTTTCTACTTGCCTTTTTCTCTTCCAACATGTCGCGAAATCGTGACAGTTTATCCTACTTTTTCTCTCTCTTCCAACATGTCGCAAAATCATGACAGTTTTTCCTACTTTTTCTCTCTTTTCCAACATGTCACGAAATCGTGACAGTTTTTCTTGTCTGTTGTATATGTCGCGATATTGCGACACTTTTCTTACTTGTCTTTTTCTTTGATCTTTTGCATATGGGCCACTTCGGTCTTCTTGGAAAAACACTATACATACTCTGAGTAACCTTTGAACTCTTGTCTTCTGCATCTAAAAATATTTTTAACTTCCTATCCACTGCATCAACAGATCTATCTGACTGTGTTGACAACAATGACAATACTGTTGCTGCACCTTGTTCAACAATCTCCCCCTTTGGAATTGTTGGCAACACATGTGCAATTTCCTGTAACTCTTCTCCCCCTTTGACAATAATACCAAAGGGCTACTACAGACTCCCCCTGAGTCCATGCACAACATTCTCAGGCACAATTTATTACACTTAGAAAAAATCATGACCACTCCCCCTAAGAATGTGATCCCTGTAGCTAATCAATTCTTGGGAAGTGTGACCACTCCCAATTTATTGCGAAGGTACTAAAAAAAATCATTGGGCAATAGTTTTGTGAAGATATCTACTACTTGCTCTATAGTTGGAACAAAATCCAACTTAACCTCACCTTCTGCAACTTTCTCCTTCAAAAAGTGATACCTGATAGCAATGTGTTTTGTGCATGAATGCATAACCGGATTCTTGGAGATGTTAATGGCACTGGTGTTATCACACTTAACTGATATTGGCTCACTAAAACTAATACCAAGATATTTTAGAGTTTGTTTCATCCACAATACTTGTGTACATTATGTTGTCACTGCAATATATTTTTCCTCTACTGTCGATAGAGAAACTCACTCTTGTTTCTTACTGTGCCATGCGACCAATCTGTCTCCAAGATAGAATGCACCTCCACTGGTACTCTTTCTATCATCTACACACCCTGCCCAATCTACATCTGAATGCGAAATGAGGGTGAAGTCTTTACATTTCGGATACCATAACCCATACTCCATAGTACCCTTGAGGTACCAAAGAATCCTCTTTACTGTTGTCACATGAGTCTCCTTGGGATTAGCCTAAAATTGTGCTACCATGCATACTGCTTGCAAAATATTTGGTCTGGTAGTTGTCAGGTACAGTAAGCTTCCAATCATAGATATGTATATGGTTTGATCAACAAGTGGAGATTTTTCATCCTTGCTCAACTTGCAACCTGTCGTCATGGGAGTTCTAACCAGCTTACAATCCTCCATTGTAAATTTTTTCAACATCTCTTTCACATATTTAACTTTAGAAATAAATATGCCCTTCTTATTTTGATTAACTTGCAACCCAAGGAAATACGAAAGTTCACCAATCATTGACATTTCAAATTATTTCTACATCTTATTTGCTAAATCTTTACACAACTCATCTTTGCTGCAGCCAAATATGATATCATCTACGTATACAACAAGAACAATAAGATGCCCATTTTCTATTTTGACATACAAATTACTATCCACCATACCTTTATTAAACCTTTGTTGGGTAAGATAGTTGTCTAGCCTTGCATACCATGCTTGGGGTGCCCGTTTTAAGCCATATAGTGCTTTCTTCAACTTGCAAACAAAGTTGGGATCATCACCAAGTTGGAAACCATCTGGTTGTTCAATATAAACCTCTTCTTCAAGTTTCCCATTCAAAAATGCTGATTTCACATCCATTTGATAAACTTTGAAATTCATGTAGACTGCTAAAGCCAAAAACATTCTAATTGCCTCTAGTCTTGCTACTGGTGCAAAATTTTCCTCAAATTCAATGCCTTCAACTTGTGCATAACGCTTACAAACCAATATTGCTTTGTTTCTGACTACTTGTCCATATTCATTCAATTTGTTTCGAAAAATCCATTTAGTCTCGATTATATTTTTATTTGCAGGTCTAGGTACTAACTCCCAAGTTTCATTTTTCTTGATCTGATCTAATTCTTCATTTATTGCCTTCATCCAACTTTCATCTTTACTTGCGTCAGCAACATTTTTAGGCTCGATGCTAGATAATTACTCGTTTCATTTTTCTCATCTCCTTCAATAACCTCTTCATAAATTGGGTAGTTCATTTCATAGCTAATTACCCGTTCTCTACCTTCATCAAATTTAACATCAACACTATCCACAATTTTCTTTAGCTTCTTGTTGTAGCATTTGTAAGCTTTGCTTTTTGACGAATAACCAACAAAAATACCTTCATCCACTCTATCTTCAATCTTACCAAGATTATCTTCAGTTCTTTTGATGTAGCACTTGTTGCCAAAAACTTTGAGGCATTTTGTTGTTGCCCTTTTACCGAACCACAATTCATAAGGAGTTTTTCTTTCATGTGTTATCAGCATGTATCAATTTTGGATATACACCACAGTATGGACTGCTTCTTTCCAAAATTTGTCTGCTAGTCTACTTTCAGCCAACATAGTCCGTGCCATTTCCTGCACTGTCCTGCTCTTTCTTTCTACCACTCCATTCTCGTTGAGGTGTCCTGGCTGCTGAAAACTATCTCCTAATACCGTATTTTTTACAGTACTCTGTAAACTCCTCTAAAATGAATTCTCCTCCTCTATCTGATCTTAAACATTTGATCCTTTTTCTTGTTTCATTCTCAACCTAGTTTTTGAAAATATTGAACATATCAAAAGCTTCTGATTTATGCTTCAAGAAAATATCCATGTCATTCTGGAATAGTCATCAATGCACAACATAAAATATTTGTCACCATTTATGCTTTGTGTTCTCATGGGTCCACATAAATCAATGTGTATTAGTTCCAAAGGTTTGCTTGTGTAGTACTCTTTTGTTTTGAATGTGACTCTAGTTTGCTTCCCCTTTTTGCATGAAGCACAAATGTTGTTTGCAAGTTTGCTGGTGGTGGGAATATTTCTCACTGCCCTTTTTGAGGTGATTTTTACTAGATTATCAAAACTGATATGACCGAGTCTCTTGTACCACAACCAATTATCTTCTTCTTTTCCAATAAAAGAAGCTCCTTTTGAAGTCTCTGAGAGCGTGTATAGGTTTTCAAATGTCCTTGATCCAATTGCTATCAATTTTTCACTGTTTGTTTTTTTGACTTCACAACCCTGCTTCATAAAAACTACTTCATGACCTTTATCACAAATCTGACTTATGCTCAACAAGTTATGTTTCAACCCATCCACAAACAAGACTTCTTCTGACTTAATTTTTCTGTCACTAATTTTAATTGAGCCTTTGCCAACTATCTTAGCTCCATCAATATTTCCAAACTTTACTGAACCATCTTCATATTTCTGTAACTTCTCAAATTTCTGCTTGTCACCTGTCATATAACTGGAGCATCCACTATCAAGTATCCATGGTACATATTTATTTTGTGCTTTAAATGTTTTTTGTACTATTAAGGATTCATTTCCTTCTTTGAGTCACTCTTTTTATTTCCACTCCATTTTGATAGTAGATTTGAGATCTTGTTTTGCCTTTCCCTTATCAATAGCTTGTGCATGATTTTTGGGAATTTTTCTATTTTGTCTCATCCTGTTTGGTTGAAATTTTCTTCCCAGAAACTAATTTGATGCAAATGTACTTCTATAATTTCTTGCAATGTGCCCAAAATTATGATAGTTATAACATTCTACTATATAATTCATCAAAGGAGAGAAAGCATTTCTACTGGTGAAATTCCTTGGTCTTACATTATATTTGCAGTCTGAGATTTTATGTCCATAGCCATTGCATTTAAAATAGAAACCAGAAAAGGGATAATTGAACCTGGGTGATGGTCTTTGCCATGTTACCATAGGAGCCATAGGTCTTCTTCTTCTTTGATGTGTGACAATGGTGAATCCATCATTGTCAATTCTCCTCTCGTGCCTGGCATTATTGCTTTCTCTTGCATGAGATATTTTTCCTGGATCAACATGTTTCTTATCTTCATTCTTTATGGATTCTACATTTCTGACCTTTGTTCCATTTGATGATTCTCCTTCAACGAAACCCAGACCAAATTTGATGCCTGTAAGCCTTTGGTCATTTATGATCTTATCCAACTTCATAGAACTTACTTCACATTTGTGATAACAACTAATTTTCTTATTCATATCTTCTAGCTGCATTCTTAAACCAATAATCTCTTCTTCTAGCTTGTTGCAATAATCTATTTTCATGGTTATTTGCACTTCAATATCTTCTAAGATTTTCTTGGATTCTTCTATCTGTACTTTCAAACTAGATATGATTTCATTTGCATCCTCAAGCCTTTTTGAAATTTTCTTATTCTTTTTCCTCTCTATTTTCCACTCTTCAAGTGCAGAGATCAACTCACCTTCTAGATCTACTTTAGCCTCAGGGTTTTCACCACATATTTCAGAGTTCACTCCTTCATTTTCTGATTTTACTTCTTCAAATGCCATGAAAAGAGCTTCACCTGTTTCCTCTTCAGAATCCTTATTAGAGTTGTCTTCTGATGAACTGGCATTTTTGGAGATGAAACTTTTCTTCTTGAAGTTGTCTTTTCTGAAATTCGTTTTCTTCTTCTAGTCACTTCTTTCTTGGTGCGATCCTTCATCATTTTTGTTCTTCTCATTAAGAGGACATTTAGTCACAAAATGCCCAACGCTTCCACATTTGAAACATTTAAGCGTTAGCTTTCCTCTGTATTTTCCTTTTTCCCTTTTTCGTTTTCTAACAAAGTTTGCTTCCATTTAATCTGATGTCTTTTCTTCCTCAAAATTTTGTTTTGCGTTTTTATCTTTAAGAGTTTTAAAAGCCTCTTCTATTTCTGTGGGTTTAGATCTTCCTATGCTCATCTCATATGCAATCAAGGAACCATACATCTCATCTATACTAAAATAATTTAGATTTTTAGCTTCTTCTATCACTGAGACTTTAGAATCTAACCTTTGAGGAAGAGATCTTAATACCTTTTTCACAATAGTAGAGTCTTTGATATCCTCGCTGAGTCCTCTGATCGCATTAATGATTCCATTAACTCTCAGCATATATGCCTCAATGTTTTCATTATCATTCATCTTTAATACTTCGAACTAAGCTCGATGTGTCTGTAACTTGGCCTCCTTGATATTATCGTCTCTTTCATGAATACTCCTTAGTTTGTCCCATATCTCTTTTGCCATTTTACAGCTCATGATCTTTACTAGTTTACTGTCTATTAATCCACACATGAGAGCATTATTTGCTTTTGAGTTATTTTCAAATAGTTTCTTCTCATTAGCCTCCTTTGGAGAGGTGATGGGTATTACGTATCCACTAACTATTGAATCCCAAATGTCGTATCCCAAAGCACAGAGATATGTATGCATATTGATTCTCTAGAATGCGTAATTAGATCCGTCAAACAATGGTGCTTTATTTGATGAGAAACCTTCACCACCTGCCATTGTGTTACTTCCAATATCACCCTAGCCGGTTAAGCTTGTACATAAACTTAGCTCTGATACCAATTATTAGTCTTACAATGACACTGATAGGGAGGGTGAATCAGTGTAGCTCTTTAAACTTAAATTCACATCTCTTAAAATAGAAATAATGAAACCTTAGAACCAGATAAAGCAAGCATCACAAGAGAACATCACACAACACAAGATTTAACAAGGTTCACCAAAGTGGCTACTCCTCAAAAATGACTACTTGGACTACCATCCAAATCTAGCCCTTGCAAAGCAACAACTTTACAAACAATTTACCAAAGACCCACTAGAAGGAGCACCAACCCCTAATTTATCTGCACCAACAGAAAGGAGCACCAACCCTGATGCCAAGAACAAACTTGGACTTCAATTCTGAAACTTGAATATTGATAGTAAGATACCTTTGCTTTTGCTAGACCCTGACTGGTCACCTTTGCTTTCTCTACGCACTCTACTTTCTCTGCGTAATCACTTCGCACACTCTACTTCGCTACACTCAAACTTCACAGTCATCTTCTCCCTGTTGTGCACTCTACTTTCCTAGAAAAATTTCACACTTAGAATAATTCGATACAACTTGCTCTTTGCGAACAGTGACTATATTTTGCACACTTCGACAACAGATCAATTCTTCAAATGGCCCTCCTTTTATAACAAAATTCTTGTGATGAAAACCCTAATCTTAGTCAATTGTAAACCCTAATCTTAGTTAGATTTCATGATAACTGTAAACCCTAATTTTAGTTGGTTGTCATCAGTCTTAGTCAGCTTCAACTCAAACATGAAAATACAACATGTCGCGATATCGCGACACTTTCGCTTTCTCTCTCTTTCTCCTTTCTTTGGCCCCCGAAAATACATGTCATGATAATGCGACACTTTTTCTTTCTCTTTCTCTTTGTATCGGATCATGAAAAAGCTACATGTCGCGATATTGCGACACTTTTTCTCCTTGCTCTTTCTCTTTGCATCGGACCGTAAAAATACATGTCACGATATCATGACACTTTTGCCTCCATATGCTTTCTCTATTCCCTTGTTGCAAAAATGCGACATTGCACGATATCATGACACTTTTGTTATCCTGCCTGCCTGCCCTTCTTGAGTCACGAAAATGTGACATGTCACGATATCATGACACTTTTGCTTCTCTGCCTTCTTGTCCTTTTCAAGTCACAAAAATGCGACATGTCACAAAATCACGATACTTCTACTTCCAAAGTTTTGCTTTCTGCTTTTGTCACGAAATCGTGACACTTTTTTCCTTTGAAGTCTTCTTCTTTGCTTTTGTCGCAAAATCATGACACTTCTGCTTTCATACTTTACATCTTTGCTTTTGTCATGAAATCATGACACTTCTACTTTTGAAGTCTTGCTTTCTGCTTTTGTTGTGAAATCGTGACAGTTCTGCTTTTGTACGCTTCCTCTCTTTCTTTTATCGTGAAAATGCGACATGTCACGAAATTGTGACACTTTTCAAACTTGCTTTCTCTCTCCTATTTTAGTCATGAAAATGTGACATGTCGCAAAATTGTGACACTTTTCTTACTTGTTCTCTTTCTTCGAACTTTGTCACGAAATCGTGACACTTCTTCCTGCTTTCTCTTTTTCTTCCAACATGTCTCTTCCAACATGTCATGAACTTGTGACAGTTTATCCTGCTTTTTCTATCTCTTCCAACATGTTGCAAAATCATGACAGTTTTTTCTACTTTTTCTCTCTCTTCCAACATGTCGTGAAATCGTGACAGTTTTTCTTGCCTATTGTATACGTCGCGATATTGTGAAACTTTTCTTGTATTTTTCTTTGATCTTTTGCATATGGGCCACTTCGGTATTCTTCAAAAAATACTGTACATAATCTGAGTAACCTTTGAACTCCTGTCTTTTGCATCTAAAAAGCTTTTGAACTTCCTGTCCACTGCATCAATAGATCTATTTGACTGTGTTGACACCAATGACAATACTGTTGTTGCACCTTGCTCAACATGAGATATATTTTTTTGAGCTTGAAATATATTTCATTTAATAACCTTGAAGTTTGAAATGTGTTGTTGTGCATCATTGATAGTGTTTTAGAGCTGTGCAAAAGGAGGAGGAGAACGAGTTTGATTGGTTGTGAAGAAACATGTGAGAAATACCTTGCGAGGACTATGATTTGTTGGAGACCACTGTGAAGATGATGCTCTTGCTATGGACATGTGATCACTATGAGGAGGACACACGATCGCTACGAGGAATGTTACTGTGATGAGCGTATACTGTGTATCATCCAATGTTGATAAATCTTGTGGGTTGAGTGATTTCTAGAGGCATAGACACTGATCATTTATTATATATATATATATATATATAAACTCTTGCCTTCCTAAGTTTATCACGAGTGAGTTATTTTACAAAATTTCGAGTGCAAATGAACATTGTTTGGCTTCAATAATAAAGGCAGTTAAATATTTGAGGATAAATATTTGATAGTGCTTTGTGTTCTACAAATGCTAGTCAATTAGCTCCTCGTAATGGAATGGAAAAGAGTTTAAAAAACATGGACGTCAACATGTAAAAGTTTTTATTGGGTACAAAAATTGATAGCATAATATTGGTATCAAGATTGTAAATATTGAGAACGCGAAACTTTTGATGCGGATGCGTATTATAAGTTTATAATATTGTTGTGAAATTGGATGTTTGAGTCTGAATACCCTATGTTGTGATGTGTTGAGATCAACACACTATGAGTGGAAGAGGTTGGGCTTGTCTTGTTGCATATTGTATTGTTGCACATTGCTTGAAAAGTATAAGAGAACACGTTGACCATGAACCTTGTTGATCATCTTGAATAAAGGAGACAATAAGAAGTTGCTATTGAATTAAAGAGAATTGGTTTGCTATTTTTTATTATAAATAACTGTCATCATAGCCTTTTTTGTAAAAAAAAATTTCCTGTTGTTGTTAAAATTGTTGTTGTTTGAAGCAAAGTAATCCTGAGAGAAGTTTTTAAATCATTTTTTATTAAGAAATGGCAGAAAATAATAATCTACCCATACCTGAGTTTAACAGGCTAGATTATGAGTATTGGTCTATCAATATGAAGACCTTACTCATCGAAAAATGGTTATGGGATATAGTCAAAGAAGGCTACACTGAACCTACTGATTGGAGAACCTTGAGTGTAGTAGATAAAACCAACAAGAAGGATGCACAAAAGAATAATTTGTTTACCCTCTACCATCTCCAAGAAACTTTGGAGAAAAGCATATTTCCAAGGATTACTTCTTTTTTATCAGCCCAAGAAGCATGGACAACCTTGAAAGATAGCTATCAAGGAAGTGATCAAGTGAAGCAAGTGAGGCTTCAAACCTTGAAGAGAGATTTTGAAAATATCAAAATGCAAAATTATGAAAGTGTAGGTGATTATTGTATTAGAGTAAACTCCATTGTAAACAAAATGCAAAACCTTGGAGAAGACATCAAAACTGAATTAGTTGTGAAGAAAGTGTTGAGAACACTTCTTCATAAATGTAATCATATTGCAATAATTATTGAGTCTAAATATTTGTCTACTCTAACTTTTGATGCTCTAATTGATTCTTTGATGTCTCATGAAGAGATACTGTAGTGTTCTACATCATCTAGATTTGGAGGTGATGACATTATCATCCAAGAAAGGTGAGACTCAAGAAAGAGGACAAGTAAGAGGCCAAGGAAGAGGACAAAGGAGAGGCAAATGAAGAGGTAGCTCAAGATGTGGCAACCAAGGAAGAGGAAGAGGATGTGACAAATCAAATAAAGCTTGTTACAACTATGGTAAACTTGGTCACTTTGCTAAAGATTGTTGGTCCAAGACTTCTCAAGAAGGGAGAGGTCAATATGGAAAATATGGAGAAGAGGAAGGAACTTATTCCAATCTATTCCTTGCTTATGAAAAATAATATCAAAATATCAATGAAACTTGGATTTTGGATACTGGTTGCTCAAATCATATGAGTGGCAAAGAAGAGCTATTTGCTACAATGGATTCCACCTACAAATCAAAGATCAAATTAGGAGATGAAAAGGCACTACAATTTGAAGGCATGGGAGCCATGGAGGTTCCAACCAAAGAAGGCACAAAGAAAGTAAAAAACATCTATTACACCCCTAAACTCCAATATAATCTGCTTAGTGTTGTACAAATCATGGAAAAGAACTATAGGCTTGTTTTTTATGATGGAAAATGTATAATTTTTGACAAAAACAATTGTAATAGAGTTGTTACACAAGTACCTATGACAAAGAATAGGTTTTTTCCTCTTAATTTTGGGGAACAAGGAGGTGCCCAACTTGCTAATATGGCCATAGAAAATCCAAGTGTGCTTTGGAACTTGAGATATGGTCATCTTAACTTTTCAAGCTTGAAGTTGTTGACTTCACAAGCTATGGTATGTGGATTGCCAAAATTTGAAGAGAACAAGGAGGTGTGTGAAGAACGTATTTTTGGAAAACACTCAAGAACAAAGTTTCCAAGAGGACAAGCATGGAGAGCAAGCCATCCACTACAATTGATACATTCGTACATTTGTGGTCCAATCAATACCAAAATCTTGGATAACAATTCTTACTTTCTTACTTTTATTGATGATTTCTCTAGAATGTGTTGGATTTATTTTTTGAAAACTAAATATGAAGCTTTTGAATGTTTCAAGGTTTTCAAAAATAATGTAGAGAATCAAAGTGAGTATGTTGTAAAAATATTAAGGACTGATAGAGGAGAGGAGTTTTGTTCAAATTTATTTCTCAAATATTATCAATATTATGGGATCAAAAGGTAATTAACTACTACCTAAACCCCACAACAAAATAGTGTGGCTGAAAGAAAGAACCACACTATTGTAGAAATGGCTAGATCAATGCTTCAAACAAAGAAACTCAATAACATGTATTGGGCTGATGTTGTTAGAACAAGTGTTTACATTTTGAATAGGAGTCCTACTTCTAGTTTAGATGGGATGACTCCCTATGAGGGATGGTATGAAAAAAATCCAAATGTAAAACACTTCAAATTTTTTGGTTGTCTTGCATATGCACACATTCCTGATGAGACAAGAAATAAACTTGATCCCAAAAGTCAAGCATGTATTTTCATTGGGTATTGTGAGTCTTCAAAAGCGTATAGACTCTATAATCCAAAAACACACAAAGTTGTAATTTCCAGAGATGTGATTTTTGATGAAGGGGGAGTATGGGGTCATCAAAAACTTTTTTTTGATGATGGATCTCAAGATGCAAGCTCCTCTCAAGTGCATCCCATTAATAAAATCAGCACTAGAAATCCTCCTCCAAAGAAGAGTTCTACTCCAACAAGTGCTACTCCAAGTTTTTCTCCACAAATATCAACAAGTTCCTCTCCAATGCCAATGGAAATAGATTCACCATAAATAGGTAAGGAAAAACTTTAGTACCATCCCTCCTACCAAATGTTGGATACGAATTTTCAAAAAAGATACACTAGAAGTCAAGCTAGTGAGATGAATGAAGTTTTGAAAAGACTTGAAAATTTACACATGTATGGTGATGATGAATCCCAAGAGCCTAAGGGATATGTTGTGAACTATGCTTTAATGAATAGTGTAGAGCTAGAGTCATATAGTTATGAAAAAGCATGTATTCATGATGTACGACAACAAGCCATGAAAGAGGAAATTATCTCTATAAAAAATAATGATAGTTGGGAGCTAGTGGAGCTTCCTAAAGGCAAGAAATGTGTCGGTTGTAAATGGGTCTATAAGACCAAGTTCAATGCTGATGGGAGCATTAAAGGATATAGGACAAGGCTAGTAGCAAAAGGGTTTACTCAAAAGTATGGGATTGACTATGAGGAGATATTTTCTCTTTTTTCTAGACAAGAGACCATCAAACTAGTCCTTTCTTTTGCTGCCCACAAAGGGTGGCAAATTCAACACATGGATGTTAAGAGTGCTTTCCTTAATGGGTACTTGAATGAAGAGGTTTTTGTGCAAAAACCTCAATCAAGGGTTTGAAGAACAAGGTAAGGAGAACCTTGTCTACATATTGAAGAAATTATTGTATGGCCTCAAGCAAGCACCAAGGGCATGGTACTCACACATTTATGGCTACTTTCAAAAGTATGGATTTACTCGAAGAAAAAATGAACCTACTCTCTACTACATGAAATATGGTAAAGATATTTTCATTGTATGTTTATATGTGGATGATCTAATATTCATGGGTAGTAGTGCTAAGATGAATAAGGAGTTCAAAAAATCCATGATGAAATAATTTGAAATGAAATATCTAGGCTTGATGCTTTATTTCCTAGGCATGGAAGTACATCAAACAAAAAAAGGGATCTTCGAATGTCAATACAAATATGCTCAAGATATGATAAATAAATTTTCTATGGAGCAATGCAAGTCTATTGCAACTCCAATGGGTCATGGGATCCAATTAAGAAAAGAATATGGAGCACCAAATGTTGACATGACCACTTACAGGAGCATGTTTGGGAGTCTAATGTTCCTCACCAAAACAAGGTTAGATATTCAATATGTTGTTTCTCTAGTTTCAAGGTATATGGATGATCCATCTGAACTTCATTTACAAAAAACTACAAGAATTTTGAGATATGTAAAGGGTACATTGGATTTTGGGATCCATTACCACAAATGTAATTTTGTATAATTATTTGGCTTTAGTGACAGTGATTGGGGCAGCAATAAGATGATAGAAAATCTACTTTAGGGATTTGTTTTAGTATTGGATAAAGACTAATTACATGGAATTCCAAAAAGCAGTCTATTGTAGCATTATAATCTATTGAAGCTGAGTACATACCAATCATAAATGCTAGTACCCAAGATTTATGGTTGAGAAAAGTGCTTGAAGAAATAGGAGAGAGACAAAGTGGTCCTACCATATTGTATTGTGACAATATGTGTGCCATACAATTGGAATATAATCCTATCCACCACAATAGGTCAAATCACTTTGATATGAAGTATCACTTCATTAGAGATGTGGTGGAAAAATAGGTGGTTGAGCTACGATATTGCAGCACTTTGGACAACATAGCAGATATCTTCACCAAAGGAGTTGCTAAAGCTCAATATATAAAGCTGAGAGATTGTCTTGTCAGCCTCTCAACTTTAAGGGGGAGAATGTTGAACCTTGTATGTAGCTAAGTGTGAATGCACTTGTATGTAGCTAAGTGTGAATGCATTTGTATGTAGCTAAGTGTGAATGCATTTGTAATTCTACATAGGTTAGCATATTTCTTGTTGAGAGAGATTATAGGAAGAGGTTAAAACTTAGTCTATGTTTAGAGTGAGCTAAGAAGAGTAGATTTGAGTTACGAGAATAAGTTAGCATCCTCCATTCTAGCTGTGTTCTGTTTGCTCAAAACCTATAAAATGTAACATATGTACAAGTTTTTCAATATAATGAATATTGAATTTCAGGACCTCCTCCCCCTTACAGGGATATATGTTACTTATGTTGAAACTATAATTTGTTCTAAAAATATATAAATTTTGATTATAGCTATAATATTTACAATGAGTTTTCAATATTTATCATTAGTTGTTTGAAATTGAACTAAAAAAAATCAAATGATTATTTAAAAAATGAAAAATTTAATGGTTATGATACAATGAAGAATCAGGTACACGAGAGAAACTAAAATCCCTAATTTATATTGAAATTGAAAATTGAAAAATGAAAATATTAGTATGATAATACTATCCAATTTTTATTATATTATCATAATTAGAAAAAAAAAATAAACTTTATTATTTTATATATATTATCAACCTTATCAAATGGCATGACCTGAACTCTAAAAAAAATTTAACTACCAAGGAAGAGACTCAAATGTTGCCATCATGATACATGCATAATTGCTCAACTATTATAATACTACTACGTGGTTATTATCAAATATAGATAGAACCTATTTCAATTTCATATAACTAATTAACATATGTATTATCAATTTTATATTCAATAATAATAATCATTGTATAATTATAAATAAATAAAATTATTAAAATAAAAAATTATTTGCATAAATAATATATATAAATTTAATAAAAATTATATGGGAGCAGGAACTTTGGTGTGGATGGTGAACTTGGTATGATATTTTTGGCTTTTCATTTGTCTTTTGAATAGTGTTTGAGCAATTTTTCTCTCTTAGGTGTTTAAATATGGCCCCTAGCCCTAGCAAGCTAGTGAATTGCACTGGCAAAGTGGGAGGGAAGGCATGCAATAATGGATCTAGTCAAACATTCAAGGAAGTTTATCCCGAAGGTGGTCCATGAGGTAACTCTTCCTCCCCTGATGTTGTCCTTCCTTTGCCTAGTTTTGATAGTGCATGCAAGTGGCTAGAGTCTTACACTCTTGTAGGTTATTTTCTTGGGCATATCCCCAATGAAGCCACCGCTCATTCTTGGGTTAACTCGGCTTGGACTCCTTATAAAGTCAAGCTCAAGATGATCCAAAACATCACCAAGGTTTTTTTTGGGGTGTTTTGCTTTGCAAATTCAACTCATGCAAAAGTAATAAATGAGCATGATCCATGGTACATGTAGAGCTCTTTTCTTGTTTTCTCCCCTAGACCCAAGATTTTTTAAGTTTAGAAGAGAGGACTACAAAATTCTAGGTATGGGTTAATATCCCCAATCTCCCCCTTCTCCTTTGGTCCTTATTGAATTGCATAGTGGCTCCATTGGGTCATGTCATTTTGGTCAAGTTAGACAAGTGTTTGCATGCTCACCCTCAAAAGTGAATTTATTTTGAAGTCAATATTTCTAGCAACCTTAAGGAAATAGTTGAGATCTAGGTTGGTGAATTTGTTTTCTTAATGGGTCTTATATATAAACCTTCACAACACATGCTTTCATTGTTAATCATATAACCATAATTTCAAGGATTGTTCCCTCATGCCCCATAACAAGGACAAGAATATTCCTAGGAAATCAAGTGTGTCTCCCCCTCAAGCCAAGGAGGATGGTTAGACAACTATTGACAAGCATAAAAATGCACACTCCACTATCCCTAAGGCTCCATAGCCTAATACTGCAACCATTCCTATGTTAAATCCTTTAGAGAAGAAAAAATAAAAGGATAGCTTGACCCTTCAATAGTAGTTACTCCTAACAAGGAGCTAGCCTCGATAAAACTACACCTTGAGGACAACAAGTATGATTGCACCATAGCCTATTATTCAAGTTAACTCCTCCCCACAACCCCCTAACAAGTACCCAATGCTTCCATAGTCCATGTTGTAAGG